>AP025050.1:9580973-9703258 GCA_036186865.1 Eustoma russellianum
CTATTAGGCTTCTGTTCGCCAAAAAAAAAAAAAAAATACAGTCACAATAGGAAACGTAATAAAAAGAATTTTAATTCAAAAAATTGTAAAGGGACTAACAATCTTCTTTTTTGCTGATGCATCAGAAGATGAAGGGGACAAAGGAGCTGGCAGCAAAGCTGAAGAAGATGAAACTAAACTAGGCCTCGCCGGAGAAGTAGAAGCTTGCCCATTCACTTGATCTTCTATTACCCCAACTCCTCCGGCCGTGCTACTAAACATCCAATCATGAGACCTCTTTGTAGAAGCTACGAAAATTCATCAAAAAGATCAACTCTTTATAACAAAGAAAAAATTTCAAATCCAAATCAATTGAAATGTAATTTCATACCTGAACGGGCTTTTCTTGGAACAGAAACACCAATCATTTCATCTCCGGATTTCCACACCGGTGCAGCCCTAGAAACTTTTGCTGCTGGAGTCGGTGGAAAGATCTTCCGGACCTGAAGTGGTGGCTGTTGCTGATGCTGATGCTGGTGATGATTATTAGTATTACTATTACTGTAATTATTACAGCTATGGTGAATATTATTACTGGTACTATAGGTATTTCCATTATGGTAGTGATTTGAAACAGGACTAACTGAAGCAGCTGCTGAGCTGGGATTTGGCGGCAGCAACCTCATGTTGTCGCTAATAATTGCACCACCGCCGCCGCCGCCATGATGGTGGTGGTTGTCGTCGTTGCCGTCGTCTCCTTCCTCATCGTTAACGCTTTCTTCTGATGTATCTTCAACTCCATCTCCATGAATAGTATTCATCCTTTCAGCTCGTCTTCTTTTGCTAAGTCTAATCGAAGACCTCTCCCTTTCTCTTTCTTTCTCGCGTTCTCTATCTCTTTCTCTGTCCCTTTCTCGATCCCGCTCCCGGTCTCGATTTTTCTTTACTCTCTCCCTTAACCTTACAGATTCTTGTAATTCTACCGGCCCATCTTCATCTGAAATCCACAAAATCAAAGTCAAGAAATCATCGAGAAAAAAATTCTTGGATAATTATTTAAAAAAAAACAGATCTGAGTAGAAAAGATTAAGACGGACCTGGGGAATCTCTAAGGCTATTGCTTCGGTGTCTTCTTCTAATACCGTTTGATGAGGCCAGCATGTTAGCAGTTCTTCTAGCCTCTCTATTTCTATCAATCATCTTAGGTTTCCGTAACCTCCACTCTCTAAAAATGAGAATTATTGAGAGCCCATGTGATTAAATCCGAAAAATCAGCCAAATTTGAGGCGACAAATGAAAGGGATGAATCAGATTATGGTAGAATCTGGCGAGTGAGAGCAAGAAAAGGATATCATTTGGACGGTTGCCTGAAATGGATTTTTTTCTTTCAAAGATTTCTTCTTTGTGCTGCAGCTTCCTCTAGCTCTTCTTTGGCCTTGTTTTTCTCAATTGATTTTCTCTCAACACGGACTTTCTCTCTCTTCCACACTCTTTCTCTCTATCTAAATCTCATCATCTCCTTGCAATCCCCCGTGTTTTTATCTCTCCTGGAAGGCTAGGATGCAAACCATTTTGTCACATTCTCATCTAAGCCCTTGGTTTTGTCAGAGATCCGACGGTCAGAAATGAGTGGTGCCAGCATGGCAATTTATCGGCCGCTTCGTGAACAAACCTAAATTCACTTTCCCGATATTTAATACGCGTATCTTCACTTTCTTATTACGCCATCATATTTTATGCTTACCAATTAAATACAAGTTCCTCTAACTTTGCTATTTTTGTGCTTAACTATTTCTTATAAAGTTAGTATTTTCTTTTTTCCCTAACACTCTTTTTTTATATTTTTTGGCATATACACAATTATACATATCGTAAGCTTTACATTTATATACTAACAAAAAAGCTTTCTATGTGTATTTACTAAACTTTTTCACTAACACAATAGCATATCATATTCTTATTATTGTGTCATTATGCATGTACATATAGTTGGGGTCTCGCAGTAAGCAAACTCTATATCTTTTAGGATAGATGTATTATTTGTATGCGTTTCTTATGTTGTGAAGTAGCAGTTGATCGACACAGCAGGACACTCATTACGGGTCATCGGAAAACAACCTTTGTGTGTTTCTAACACATGGGTATGGTTGCGTACATCCGATCCCCCTCATACATCACTATAGACGGGAGCTTCTAAGGCAATGAGGTAATTTTGTTGTTGTATCTACTCTTAATTAACTTTTATATTTATTACTAATTTATAATACGATGTACCAAGTCATAAACTAACGAGTATCATTTTTCTGTTTTTTAACTTGTAACCAAATAAAATATATGACGTATGATTACCATGTTGAATTATATGTTTAAAACTAGTTGGTAACATATTTAAACAAGGAAATAGTTATACTATAAGGAGTTTCTTCTACTTTCTTCTATTGAAAAAAAAAATAGTTGTCTGGTCCCATTACCTTATTGTATGCTTTACAAAAATATTCATGAAAATAGACCTCTAAGTCTGTGTACAGTCTAGTCTACATTCTCTTTAGAAGACCGCTAAATACCTGATTTACCTTTTTTTTTAACAGACCGTTGAATATCTGATTTACATGTTTCTCGCGTTCATCGGGTAAAATGTGGATACTTCTTCGGTTGAGGATCAATCTTTTTGGTACAAGACTACTCCACTAATTACACCACAGTTTTCTATGTCAAAAGAAATAGGATTAGCTACTCATCATTGAAAGGGTAAAAACAATATTTTGCTCACGGATGACACCCACTGTGCAAGTGGACTAAGTTAAAAGACTAATAAATTCTCAAGTCCACCCAAAAAAATATCGCTCTCCCGTGTCAAATTCATTATTTTTCGTTCCCACAATTTCCACAATAAATTAAACAGATTTGAAGCATTTAATATTTTATATGATTTTTTATTCGATATCTTATTGCATTATTACTGTATGGGCCATAAGTAAGGTGATTAGGCGCATTTTATTGGATTGCAAAACTCGGATCGCCTATGAATCTTAATGAAATTTTGCACAAAAAAAAATAAATTAAATTAAGTCACTTTTTAGCTTAGATACTTACTATTTGGCATCAGAGTCTAAACTTAAGACTGTTTATACATGTGATATGAAATAGAAATATATAGAATCTAAATTTTTACTGGAATCAAATTCTTTATCTCTTAAGAGTGACTTATATTTTAAAAAATCTTATCTAATCGTTAAGATATATTGAGTATGATGTTGTTTGTATTAATAGTTGCAGCTGTTTCTTTTCCCTAAACAAATAAAAACACTGGGGCCCACTTGAATGGGGATAAACAAAAGTCGTGTCTAATAGTCCAGATCTTCTTGCTTGGAAAACGGACATAGTACAGGCCGTTGGATCTATTCCTGACGTGGCGGTATGTTTTTGGAAAACTAAAATAATTTATTGTGCATAGAGATTCCAACAAACAAAAAGAAATTAAAAAACGATCTGGCAATTAAAAAACTGTACAGGTTCGATGGGGTGGAGCATACGGGATCTCCTGACCCCTAGCGCGGACGTTAACAAAGGACCTCCTGCCACGTCACAGCAGGGGGTGAGACTGGGTGCAGTGACCCCTGCTGTCACGTGGCGGACGGTCCCGAGGGGGTAAAGGGTGCGGCGGTAAGGAGATCCGACGATTGTGGCAAGCATGATCTCCACCGTCAAAGGTGATCAATCGAACGGTTGCGATTTGTTGGACTGTCGTTGCGTGGAGAAAAGCTCAATACTACACGGTCACGGAACTCCCGGGAGAAGTGGGGCCCACTTGATATATATTTTCCTTTTTCTGTTTTAAATTATTTAGGGTCGAATTAAATTAATTGTGGGGAATGGAGTGCTGATGGTAGAGTAGAGAATTTGGAGGGGCCAAATTGTCATGTTCTGCAGACGTGGAGTTTCATTCTGACGTCTTAGGCGGGACCCACCTGTCAATGTTAAATTGCGGTGCATAGTGTAGACAGTGGACACGAGTATCACTCCCACCACTGCTGTTAGTCGCGTGTGCCATATTTTGCGCCAAACCCAATCTTTGTACTATTTTTATTGCACTTTAAGTCCTTGGTATTTTGATCTGGTTCACATTTCGATATTAACAACAACAACATTACTTTTTTGTATTCTCGCCTATAAGCGGAATAGGGAAGAGTCGGATGTATACAACCATACACATATATTAGAAACATAGAGAAGTTGTTTCCCGATGACCCATGCGTGAAACTGTGTCGATCAACTGCTATTTCCTATATAAGAAGCGCAGCCGATTTAATAAATCATTTTGTTGTATTCTAAAATCAAAAAAGAGTGTGTCTTTTAACTACCTTAGAAATGGAAACCATATTTCGATAGTCAAGATTTGTAATTAATATAATTAAAACAATTATTTCGAGGATCTAATTTAACATTATGATTCTCTTTTGAACTGCTAAAATATGCCTCAGTTTGGCTCATGAGTATAACATGACTGGGTTTGGCTCATAAGTAAAACAAGACTTGACACCCTCAGCAATATAGTGATACTATTTAAGAATAAATTACTTTATATTACATAATATGTTTCAATAATTAAAATGAATACTATATTAAATATTGATGAGGGTTTCACAAAAAACTCGCCTTTTGTCATGTCTTTTTTGATGTTGATTAGACGGGAACAAGAATACAAATCTGGAGACACGAACAGTGAAGGTATTCCACTTCTGTTAATCTGTAAGGGACAATTGCTCAACTTTTACTAGTTTGTAAGGGTCACATTGTGTGAGTCACTGTGTGAAGACATCACCAGCTTAGGAATATGATGCAATAAAGCGAAATGTCTCACTAAATTGACCGTGCTTCTTATATTGTAAATTAGTAGTTGATCGACAGACACAATTTTTATTATGGTAATCAGGACACAACGTGTGTGGGATAATGTTAGTTGTTGTTTTGAAGTAGCGATCGTTCCACCGAACTCAATAGTCAGTACAATTAATAAGTAATAGTTTCTGATCTGAAAATTAATTTGAAACGTGAAGGACCAAATTTTTCCTTTGACTTCCTTACTTGCTAAGCAACTCTGTTGATGAGATATATTATTAATTACTACTTGTATATTATTCTCAAAAGGAAAAAAAAAATCACTACTTGTTTATTATGCAAAATGATGAGCTGTGATATCACAATTTACTTATATTTTTTTTTTACACATTTTCATTTTTTTTTTATTTATTAATTGTAAAAAGAAATGCCATTACATCCGTTTCCTTTTGACACGCACGCTTCCACGTGGTGTCTTTTGCGTGTATTTCTGTTCTCTCCTGGGTATTTACAATTTTTGGGGGTTTGAGTGATATGCTATATTTTCGTTCTCTCTTCTGCTTCTTTCTTGTTTCCTCCGCCGGGGTTGCTTCTGGTCTTTTTCGTTCTTCATTCTCTTATGTTCGGATGTACACTGTGCTTACATCTGTTTTTATGCAACCTTTGATGTATGGTGGGAGTTCGTTGATGTTTTTGAATTCGGCGAAGATTTGTTTCATCATCCCGTGTTGAGCTAAGTTGTGGGCTACTGTGTTTGTTTCCCTTGGTCCATGACTGATTGTCCCTCTGTTTTTGCCCATTATTTCTTGAATCCATTTTATTTTCTCCAGATCCTTCCTTGTTGCTTGCTGTTCTTGTTGGATTTCTTGTTGGAGTTCTATAATTCTTTTGCAATCTGTCTGGATCTCTATCCCTTGTATTTGCATGTTTAGCTTTGTGCTGTGTAAGTTGTAGTAACAGATTGATATTAGCATCGCTTGGATCTCTGCTTGGAGTGGGTCTGTGACTGGCAGTGGAAAGCTGATTGCATGTTTTAGATTTCCTTCCTCATCTCGAATTATTGCTCCTCCTGCTGCTGTTTTCCTTCCTATAGCTGCATCTGTGTTTAGTTTTAGTCTGCCTTTTGGAGGTGCTTTCCACTTTAGTATTTTTGCTGGTCTTGGTTGTATTCGTGCAATTACTCCTTCTTGCTGGAGTTGTTTGTTGCCTGTTGCCATTTTGGTTTTGTTCTTGGTCTTGCTCCAGTTGTATATGTGTGTTTTGATCTGTTCTTCTAGCGTTTGAGGTTTCCATGCTGCCTCTTCTTGTATTATTTTGTTGTATGCTTTCCAGATGTACCATATTATAATCCCCGGGGTGATGATTCTTAGAGCCCCTGCTATTGTGTTTTCTGAGCCTTTAATCCACCAAGCCATTAGTTGTTGTCTAATTTGTTGTTGTGGTCTCATTGGTCCGTCTAGCATGTATGCATACCTTGTCCAAATCCCCTTTATCTCTTTGCATTGTATGAATAGGTGTCTCTCATCTGCTTCCTCCTCCCTGCAAAAAGGGCAAATTGTGGGTGAGATTGTTAGAAATTTTTGAAGGTTGTCTTTGGTGGGGAGAGATTTGTGTAGTAGTTTCCATAAGAAAATTTTTATTGCCCCTGACTGGTATTTGTGCCATATGAATTTATGGGACAATAGTGTGTTTTTGCTCCTTCTGCATTTTTCATATGCTTCTTTCAGCGTTATGTGTTTATCCTCATTTTTCCAGTAGTCTTCGCAGTGGCTGTGTATTTGGCATATTCTTTTCCAGATTGGTGTATCTGTTGCCTTGTATTGGTAGTTGCGTTGTGTTCCATACTTTTGGTTCATGAATCTGCTCCATAGACTTTCATTCTGTTTGTATCTTGCCCATAGTTTGCATGAGTATGCCTTTTGCAGTGTATTTATGTCTCTGATGCCTAGCCCCCCTTCTGATGTGGGCATTGTTAGTTTGTTCCATTCTTGCCAGTGGTGCTTTTCTCCCCATAGAAATCTCGCCATCTTCCTTTCTAGATCTTTTATGACCTCCTTTGGTAGTTTTGATACTGCTAGGGTATGCAGGGGTATTGTTGATAGCACATGCTTTATTAGTATGAGCTTTGAGGCTGTGTTGAGCATTCTGTTACTCCACAGATTTAGCTTTCTGTCAAAGTGGTTGAGTAGTGATTGACAGTACTTTGTTCTGTTGATCCCCTTGTGTATGTAGCATCCCAAGTATTTCATTGGTGGTTTGCTTTGTTGCATTTCCAGTATGTGTTGTATGCTCTTTCTTCTTTTTTCTGTCATCTTTGCACTGGTTAGCATCTGGCTTTTTGAGAAGTTTATTTTTTGGCCTGATGCTTGTTGATATTGCTGGAAGAATTCCTTCATTTGCTTTATGTTTTGTAGTGTTCCATTTGTGAACACTAGTAGATCATCAGCAAAGGCAAGGTGGGATGGTGTTTTGATGCCCTTTCCCACCTCATATGCCTTGATTTTCCCTTTTTCTGTGTGTGCCTTTAGCCCTCTACTGAATCCTTCTGCTGCAATGATGAATAATAGTGGGGATAGTGGGTCTCCTTGCTTTACTCCCCTTGTTGGCCTGAAGTAGTCTGTAGGGCTTCCATTTATTATCACTGATAGTTGGGTTGTCTCTAGATGGTTGAATATCAGCCTTATGAAAATTTTTGAGAATCCAAACTTTTCTAGTATTAGTCTGAGATATTCCCAATCTACTCTGTCAAATGCCTTTGTCATATCTAGTTTTATTATGACATTTGATCCTCTGCATTTTTTGTCTATGTGGTGCATCATTTCGCTTGCCATTAGGACCTGATCTGCAATCTCTTTCCCTTTCACAAATCCTGCCTGTTCTTCTGAGATTATTTTTGGAAGTATGCTGTTGAGCCTTGTAGCTATGATTCTCGTGTTTACCTTGCTGATAAAGTTTGACAGGCTTATTGGTCTGTAGTCTGAGTAGCTTTTTGGGTTATCTGTCTTTGGTATGAGGGTAATTGCCGTTTTTGTCATTTCTTTGGGTGGTAGAAATCCTAGAAAGAACTCTTGTGTTGCCATAAGTATATCATGTTTGAGAATGTCCCAGCAGTATCTGTAGAAGTGCCCATTATATCCGTCTGGTCCTGCTGAGCTGTTGGGGTTCAGGTCCCAAACTGCTTGTTTGACCTCCTCGATTGTGGGTTGCTTTGTAAGCATTTGATTTTCAGTATCTGTGATTGTTTTGGGTATTTCTTTCAGTATGTGTTGGTGTTCCTTTGTTTCTTCCTTTGTAAATAGTTTTTGGAAGAAATCTTTTGCTGCTTGTTTGTATTCTTCTATATTGTTGCATGTGGTGCCATCTTCTTTTTTGATGTCCCTTATTTTCTGCCTGTTTCTCCTTTCTTTGACAATATTGTGGAAGTAGGCCGTATTTGCCTCCCCTTCTTCTAGCCACTTGATATTTGCTTTTTGTCTCCAGTATGTTTCAGCCTTTTTGTTTGCTATTGTTAGTTCTGCCATAGCTTGTTGGTATTCTGTTCTGGTTTTTTCTGTTGGTTGTGTCTCATATGCGTTTTCAGCCCGAGTTGCTTTCTCTTCTGCTTTTTCCACCTGATCAAATATGTTCCCGTAGATGTTTTTGTTCCATGTTGACAGTTCTTTTTTGAGTCTATTTAGCTTTGAGTATATTCCTCTCATCCCCCCAATTGTTTCATACGATTTCCATGTTGTGTAGATGAATTGTTTGAAATCTGGATGCAGTGTCCATGCGTTTAAGAATCTGAATGGGGCTGGTGTCTTGATTGTGGTAGTTTCTCCCATAAAAAGAAGAGGTGCATGGTCTGAGGTGGTTCTGTTGAGGTGTTTTACTATCATTTCTGGGCATCTTTCTTTCATTTTACCATCTACCAGATATCTGTCCAGTCTTCTCCATACTTTCCCTTGTTTTCTTGTGTCCGACCATGTATATTGTGATCCTTGATGTGGTACTTCTGATAATTTGCTCTGGTGATAGAAGTCTTGAAAATCTTTAAGTGATGCCAATGTTGGCGTTACTGATCCTTTGTGCTCTTCTATCCTTAGGAATGTATTGAAGTCTCCTCCAATTATCCATGGTTGGTTTTGTGTCTGGCATTTTCTTTGTAGTTCCTCCCATAGGTCTTTTCTTTCTGCTATGGTATGCTTTGCATATATAGCTGTGTAACATATCTCCTCATTCATTTCCATCCATTGGAAATTTATGTGTGATGCTTGTTCTGTTTGTTCTTCTGCTTTGTATTTAAGCTTTGTGTCTTGCCACATTATCCAGATCTTTCCTCTGCAGCATTGTTTTGCTTGTGTGAATCCCAGTTGCAGTCTGTTTTCTGTTAGCCTGCTCTCCTTTTGTTTTGGCTCTATTATGGCTAGCAGTTGTACCTTATGTTTGGTTACCAACTGCTTTAATCTTGTGATTGAGGTGGTAAGACCTCTGACATTCCATGACATTGTGATTAACATCTTGGCTTTTCCTTTTCAGTCATTTTTTGATGTTGAGGCTTCCCCCATTTTGGATGATCTTCTTGTTTGCATCCACATTGGTGGGGGGTGTTTGTTTGTCGTTGTTCTTCTTAATATTGCTGGTATTATCTTTTGTATTTCGTTTTCCTCTTCTATTGGTTCTGCTTGCTCTTCTGCTTGATCTATAGTTTGTGTGGGCTGTTTCTTTTTCCGTAGTCTTCCTTCTATTTTATGTGCCACATTTATCCATTCCGCTAGTGTGATATTTTGTCTTGGCTTTCTTGGGCTCGCTTCTGTTTCCGAGTGATTGACATAGTTATCTTCATCCAGTTTCTGCTGTTTTACTTCTTCATGCCTCATGTTGAGCCTTGATTTATCTTGTGAGTATGTTACTTGTTGTATAGCTTGCTCTTCTTCTCTGGATAGTTTTGTTGGCTGCCTTTGAGTATTTCTTGTTCCTGTGGATGGTTTTGTTTCTTTCACCTTCCATTGTTCCATTTTTGTCTTTTCTTTCTTCTGATGGCTGTTTGTATTTTTTGTGCTGTTGTCTATCCTTTCTTTGGTTTTTTGGCTTTTTTGCTCGTATTTGTTTTCTTCTTTTCCACTGCTTTCCTTTCTTGATTGATGTTCTTGATAATTTTTGATATCTTCGCAGTGTCCTGTTCTGTGCCCTAGTTGTTGACAGTCTTGGCAGTAGCTTGGCGGCTGTTCGTAGTTGATGGTTTGCACAAAACTGTTATTTCCGCACCGGATGTGTATCTTTGGTGGTAGAGGTTGTGATACATCCACTTCCACACAAATTCTTGCTGTTGATGGTCTAATTAGGTTTAGCGTTGCTGTGTCCAATTTGATGGGTTGCCCAATTGATCTTGCTATGGTGTGCATGGCTCTTTTTTCATGAAGGTGTACTGGTAATCCTTCCATTGAGACCCAAACTGGCACTATAGGGGAGTCTCGTTTCAGATTGTAGTTTGGAGTCCACTTTGTCATCTTTATGTCATATCCTGCTAATGTCCATACTCCTCTACCAAAACATCGTTGGTAGTCTTCCTCATTCTTGAATGATACCAGTATATGCTTTTCTCCCAGTAATCCTATTGATGGCGTTTGTTTGAATCCTATTCTTTCAAAGGCATTTCTTGTTGCTATCATTGATGGTCTTCCTTGCCAGAATGTGCCAATCAGCGTGTATTTAAATTTTTCTGATAGTATAGTTTCTTCTTCCTGCGTAAATACTACTGAAGGCATTCCTTTGAATTTGGCCTTTTCTTGTGTATTGTTTTCATGTATTGCCTCACCTCTTTTGATTGGGCTTATAGCCCCTATGAATTTCTTGGTGATTTCAGCATATGTTGGGGCCCTTACAGCAGCCATTGTAGCCTCTCTTGGATCTTCGCAGTATGTTGTCTTTCAATGGCTGTATCTTTTTCTGTACTCTAGTATGCAGAGATATCAGTTTCTTGGTGTTATTAGCTTCAGTATTTCAGCTATCTTGGGTGCGTAATCCCCAGTTTGTCAGTGTTCTTGAAGTTCTTAGATCGAAGTTCTTGGTGTTATTGCTAAGTTCATCTTCACACGTCAATAAATCATTGTTTATAAGTAAATTGTGACAAATGCTATGTATATTGACCGACCAGAAAAGGAAAACTTAGCTATTTAAATATAATAGTAATTTATATTTGAATTTTATAAGCTCAGTTATTTTATTCGGTTTTGTATATTTAATGGAATAGGAAGCCTATGAAAATGGCATTGGACTGTGATATCTTATACAACAGTAACTTATAAATGCCCCCAAGGTATAGCTAAGTTGTACTCGGTTGAATTTTTCACCAAGAGGTTCATAGTTCGATTCCAGAGACACGCACAATATGAGTTTTTCATTGCTGTTTGGCCAAATGTATAGTTTGCGGGAGAACGCCATGAGTCGGTCCTTGCGTAAAGTACTCACTAACCTATGGGGCCGATGAGTTTTTGATTTGCATGCTCCACAATGCTTCTTCAACTGTAGCGGTAGGAATTTTCATGGGCAATGTATTCCTTCTTGCCACCAACTTATGGGTTCAGATCCCCTCACCGCCCTTCTCTCACCACACGCGTTACCGCGTGACACGTGGCAGCAAGGAAGGATGGTGAGACTGAATGAAGGTTACTCTCATCCAGTCTCACCATCCCTCTCTACAGCCACGTGTCACATAGTGGGAATTGGAGTAACTCACCACACGGTGAGGTGATCCCATCCCCAACTTATAGACAGACGAAGATCAGGTTAGCATGCAGAAGCCATACGGCAGCCTATGTGGACATTGACTAAGAACCAGAGAACAGTAAAACACCAAAAAGAGACTAATACACAAGAGGAAAAGGCCCGCTTTTCGAATGTTGAAATTTATTTTCTGACTAATCTTATAAGTTAAGCTCAAATAGGGTTTTGTATTTCCTCTAGTGAAATTAAGTGTATGTCTTTAACCTATCTTACAACAAGGCTAAGTATTGTCTAGTATGTTGTTTGCTTATGCGAAATCTTGTAGTTTGTCCGGAGTAACTGATATATAGAATTAATTACATTATATATCTATATGTTAGATGGTTGTTGCAAATATTATTATATCTTTTTTATTTGTAACAGGCATCATATGTTGTGAATTTGTTATAAAACATGACTGTTTTGATATAACTAACATCAAATTTACAACCAATTGTTATGTGTTTTTTTTTTCAAAACACATGATTAAAGTGAGTTTTCTTAATAAAACTAATATATTTTTTCATTTTCTCACTAACAATCCCTTAAGCTACAAAACTAATACTCGATTTAAAGAATTCAATCTGTTTTTGTTATTATTCTTATTCTACTATTGATTGACTATTTCATGTAAATTATGTAATTGAAAGGGTATTATAAAAACATCGACGACTAATATTACAATTTTGAAAAGTAGACAATTTTTTAGGATAAACCAGAATAAAAAATAAAACAATATTTTTAATACAGTGAGAATGTCATTTTTATTCATAAACAATGACACAATCTTTTTATAAATCCCTCTAGGATTAACTACCATTCTTAGCTAAGTTGAGATCTACCCGATAAAGTAACCAAAATTAAATTTGAAAGACTTTTCCTGCAAGTTTGGAAAAATTTAATATGTTATGATCAGGGGATAGCTTATTTACACCTTTTTTTTTGTTTTTACTTTCTGAACTTTTGATACATAAACATCTTAAAGCATTAACCGTTAAAATTAAAAAGTAATATAACTTCATCTATATGGATATTTAAAAGTAAAAAAAGTAACACCTAATATAAGTTTACCTTTAACATATTAAATATAAAAAAATGTAAAAGGAGACAAATTGATAAGATGATCTGTGAATGCCTATCTCTATAAAAAGGCAGATGCAAAGACTTTTGGGAACTAATTTGTATCAAAAATTATTCAAGTTTATGTCAGACGTAGTTATGCTTCCATTTCCAATAGGGTAAACGATACACTCTTATTTGACTTTAGAATAAAATAAAATAAATCAAAATGACTCACTAAATTGGCTGCGATTCTTATATTGTGAAGTAGCAGTTGATCGACACAACTTGATGCAATTTTCATCATGGATCATCGGAAAACAACCTCTGTATGTTTCTAACACATGTGTATGCTTGCATACATCTGACCCCATATTCCATCTGAGATGAAAGCCTCTAAAGCAATGAGGTAGTGTTGTTGTTGTATATTAGGTGAAGAAAACGTGCAATCACGTAATGATATTTCCTTATCGAAAAACGTTTTACAAGATTGACTATATCATCTATCATTCTATCCCTACAATTAAGCTACAAAATATTTACCATAATTACATATTGAATATCCTACCATATCCACCATATTCTCTACCATATCCACCATATTCTAACATATCTACCATATACAAAAATATCTAATTACATTAATGACATATATTCTAATACTCCCCCTCAAGTTGGCGCATGGATGTCGAGCATGCCCAACTTGCTGCAAAAACGCCGAAAGAGGTCGGGTCCAAGAGGTTTGGTGAACCCATCAGCTAATTGGTGCGTCCCGGGCACTTTGCAGGGACAAATGAGACCGGTGGTGTAGTGCTGACGAACAAAGTGGCAGTCGATCTCGATATGTTTAGTGCGCTCATGAAAAACAGGATTAGCCACAATGTGCAAGGCGGCTTGATTATCACAACGTAGGGGAACCGGCCGCGTGGAGCAAAAACCGAGATCAGTCAAAAGCTGTCGTAGCCAAACAATCTCACTAGTAGCATGTGCCATGGCACGATACTCAGCTTCAGCAGAAGACCTAGAGACAACGGGCTGTTTCTTGGAGCGCCAAGATATAAGAGCATCACCAAGAAAAACCATATAACCAGAGGTAGAACGACGCGTAATAGGGCATCCAGCCCAATCAGCATCACAATAAGCATGTAGATGTAACTGAGACTGAGTAGGAAAAAATAAACCTTGGCCTGGAGCACGTTTAAGATAACGAAGTAAATAGAACACAGCATCTAAATGACATTTGCGCGGGGCATGCATAAACTGACTAAGCGTGTTAACCGCAAAACAGATGTCAGGACGTGTAACAGTGAGGTAGAGTAAACGACCAACAATGCGACGGTAAAAGGCAGGATCATCTAAAAGGGGATCGGTATCAGAAAACTGCCCTTTTTGATCCATGGGCGCGGCGGCTGGGCGACTGCTAAGCATGCCGCATTCGGTCAGGATGTCGAGCACATACTTGCGCTGATTTAAGACCATGCCAGTAGACGAACGAGCAACTTCAATGCCAAGAAAATATTTGAGAGAACCCAGGTTCTTGATCTTAAACTTGTGATCAAGATAAGATTTGAGAGCCTCAATACGAGAAAGATCATTACCAGCAACAATGACATCATCAACATAAATCAAAACAACAACCATGGAAGATGATGTGGTCAAAAGAAACAGAGACGGATCCGCATTAGACTGAGTATAACCAAGTGCAAGTAGAGAGGATGTAAACTTGGCATACCAATTCCGTGAAGCCTGTTTCAAACCATATAGAGACTTTTGTAATTTGAAGACACAGTTCTCCCCCTTACGAGTAAAACCAGGCGGAATGCGCATATATACATCCTCAGTAAGATCACCATGCAAGAAAGCATTATTAACATCTAGTTGGTGAATGTGCCAACCTCGCGCAACAGCAATAGCCAAAAGGCACCGAACTGTGACTAACTTAGCCACAGGAGCGAACGTTTCATGAAAGTCAATACCCTCAACTTGTGTATAACCACGCGCCACTAAACGAGCTTTATAACGCTCAACAGAACCATCAGGGTGATACTTGACTTTATAAATCCATTTAGAGTCAATGGTGCGTTTACCTGGAGGAAGAGGAACAACTGTCCAAGTATCATTGGCCTCCAGTGCGGCAATTTCACGCTGCATTGCTTCACGCCAATGAGCATGTTTAACTGCCTGCTTAAAGGAAACTGGCTCATCGCCATCAGTGATAGCCGCAATCAAATCATAATAAGACGGCGATAACCGAGCGTATGAAAGATAACTAGATAAGGGAAAATACCGTGGAGTTCGCTGTGGGAGCGGGGGAAGCCTCGGATGGCACGAGAGAAGGGGGCAAGGCAATATCAAAATCCGTAAGACGACGAGATAACTGACGGGAGCGCGTGCTACGAGTTGGAGGTAGCACGGCGGGTGACGACAAAGAAGGTGCCGATGGCGCCGTCGGCGGAGTTCCCTCGGGAGCACCCAGCGAAGGCGAAGGCGCGGCTGGGGTGCGTTCGTCGGGCTCGGCTGGGGTGGTGACATCCCAGTCAGCCGAAGGGGAATGAACAGGAACAGATTCTGCGATAGGAACATTGTGAGTAGACACAGAAAACGGAAAGATGTCCTCATAAAATGTGACATCACGGCTAACATAGATTTGACGACTCGAAAGATCAAATATTTTGTAACCCTTTTGTGTATGAGGATACCCAAGAAATATGCCAGGTGCGGAGCTCGGAGCAAACTTGTCTCGGGTACCATGATAAACATACCCATAACAGAGACAACCAAAGACACGAAGATGATCATAAGAGGGCACACGACCAAGTAGAAGTTCATATGGTGTCTTATTTTGAAGAGATATAGTAGGCATGCGATTAATGAGATATACAGCAGTCAAAATACATTCCCCCCAAAATGACACAGGCAAATTTGCATGGAAACGAAGAGCACGGGCAACTTCTAAGAGGTGTCGATGTTTGCGTTCAACCACACCATTTTGTTGAGGTGTGTGAACACAAGAAGTCTGCGCATCAATGCCATGTTCAGTAAAATAAGTACGAATGTCATGACTGGTAAATTCTAACCCATTATCACTGCGAACTCTTTGTACCGGATGACCAAATTGTGTATGTGCCCAACGCAAAAAATGCAACAGAAAACGACAAGTATCAGATTTAGATTGCATCAAATACACCCAAGTACTACGACTGTAGTCATCAACAATTGTTAAGAAATAACGTGTCCCATAAAGGCTAGGCGTTTTATACGGCCCCCAAATATCATAATGTATCAACTCAAAAGCATGACTAGTAATGCTAGTGCTGACAGGAAAAGGTAAACGAGTTTGCTTAGCTCGGTTACAAGCATCACAGAGAACATCTTTATTTGTAAATAAAATGGACGGAATGAAACGAAATTTAGACACAGGGAGATGACCCATGCGACCATGCCAAAGAGATGCAGAGGATTGGGTCACTGCAGGCGCTGCAATGGCCGAATGGTTTATGAGATGGTAGAGGCCATCACGCTGCTTACCCACTCCAATCAGCTTCCTCGAGGGTATCTCCTGCAAAGCACAAAAGTTCGAACCGAATGTCAGTGTACAATTCGAATCTTTCACCAATCTACTGACAGAAATAAGATTAAACGCAAATTCTGGAACACCCAAGACACCATAAAGAACCAAGGTGTTTGATAATCGCACGGTCCCAACCGCGCGGACCGCTACATGCGCACCATTCGGAATTTGAACAGTTGCAGTCAACTTATCAGTAGTGATAGATGTAAATAGGGACAAATCATTGACAATGTGCGCATTAGCGCCACTGTCCAATATCCAACCAAACCGTGAATCAAGAGAAGAAGAAACAATACCCGTGTCCTGCTTCGTTGGTGGCGCCAAAGAGGGGCCAAAATTACCTCCATTCAGTTGATCAATAAATTGCGCCAACTGATGTTGTTGAGCGAGAGTGAGACCGGCGAATGTGGGTGGTGCGGCCTGAGCATCGGAGGCAGTAGATGCCGCCATTCCTTTCGCCATAGATGGAGATGATCCGGAACCTGCAGAAACTTTACTCCGACGGCCACGATTCCAATCAGCAGGATAACCAATTAAATCAAAACAGGTCTCATGTAGGTGACCAATTTTACCACAATGCTGGCACTTTGGTCGCTCCCCCTTTCCCTTGAACCTGGACGGTCGGCCGTCCTGTGGTGCCTGCCAGGTGGCTAGGGCCGCTGCATCGAACTGTGGCACAAGACTTTGAGCCACATTTCGTTGCTTCTCTTCCTGCGCTACAATTGCATATGCACGACCAAGAGAGGGAAGAGGATCAATACTCAAAATATGAGAGCGTACCGTACCAAAAATTTCGTCAAGACCCATGAGAAAATCAAAGACCATTTCTTTCTCACGAATCTTTTCCATTGCTTTGGGCATCCCGCACGTGCACAACCCACAACTACAAACGGGAATTTCATCGAAACATTGAAGCTCTCCCCAGAGAGCCTTGAGACGGCCATAGTACACGGACACTGTGCTCTTGTCCTGGCGAAGCGAGGCTATGGCACGACGTAGTTCATACACACGAGCATCAACACCTTGTGTGAAACGTTCTTCCAAGTCAAGCCACACCTCCCGGGCGGACTCTGCATGCGCAGCAGTCCCTTGGAGCTCCTTCACAAGTGCGTTGGACAACCACGCCAACACTAGCGCATTACATTGCTGCCAAACGGAATAGTTGGCAGAGGCAATATCCGGACGTTGGATAGTGCCGTCGACGAAGCCAGCTTTGTTCTTAGATCGCAAAGCATTGACAAATGACTTTCTCCAAACAAAATAGTTCTCGCCATTCTCTCCCAACGGTTGAGTAACAAAGAGGAGATCAGGATGGTCAGAGGGATGCAAATAGTATGTGGATTTGGGATCAGTGGTGGTGAGAGGCGCGGTGGCAGTAGTGGTGGTGGCGTCGGACACGTTGGCAACAGCCATGGTTTCGCCGGAAGGACAACGACGGCGGCGGTGGTGGTGAGAAAAATGTTATCGCTCTGATACCATGAAGAAAACGTGCAATCACGTAATGATATTTCCTTATCGAAAAACGTTTTACAAGATTGACTATATCATCTATCATTCTATCCCTACAATTAAGCTACAAAATATTTACCATAATTACATATTGAATATTCTACCATATCCACCATATTCTCTACCATATCCACCATATTCTAACATATCTACCATATACAAAAATATCTAATTACAATAATGACATATATTCTAATATTAGGCGTAGTTAAATGCTTACATATCCAAATACTAATCGTTTAGACGATATTATAGACGTACTACGTGACAAAGGTTTGTCATAAATTAAGCGTCAAACATTTTTTATGCATCATAGTTTGACTAATTTACTTGTTAAGGTATTGTCGGTGAGTATGAATAATAATTGATATATGCATAATACGATTTGACCGGTACATAATAATCAGCACATGATAGAATGAGTTTAAATATAATATATTATCCGATGACGATGGCCAGCAATGAACGATGTACTTCTACCCAATATAGGACGACCCCTTTGGCCTTTATTGCAGAATATTCCAAAAGGATAAAAGTATTCGAAATTTGTCTGTTTACTAGCGACATCTCCTAATTGTTTTTATATAAACTATTATAAATAACTTAATCAGATGATTTGCGTACTATGTCGTTTTCGGTGCACTAATATTCCACGTTTGCACAAGATTTGGAGAATGGTATACAACATTACCCTACAATTTGTTCAACATGATGTTTCTGCGGTTCGAATTTGTAACCTCAAGATCACAAAACGATTTACGTAATAGATTAGTTTTCATATTCAAAATTATGCTTGGTAATAATTGCAATCAAAAGAAAACTATGTGCTCAAATCCGGATCAGAGAAATATTAGATAAGAGTGAAATTTTTATTGAACCAACTTAAGTCTAAATTTATAATAGAAACGTTGTTCAACGATTAAGTTCTAAAATAATTAAGATCGATCAAAGATTATTTAAACTACATTCAAAGAGAGTCTTAGGTTTGAGACGGAAGAAACCAGTTCGTACGTCATTGTATTTCATATAAAACACAACAACAATATATTTCTATTATATCTCATCATACGTCATTGTATTTCATATAAAACACAACAACGATATATTTCTATTATATCTCATCATACGTCATTGTATTTCATATATAACACAACAAAAACATATACCTAATATATCTCAACAATAGCAAAAACTATCGCTAGGGTCTGAGGAGGTTAGAGGCAGTCAAACAATACCTCCACCCCAAAAGATAGAGAGTTTGCTTCCAGCAAGATCCATGTCTATATATGTACATATGTAGACAAATAACGAAAGACAAATAATAAAAGACAAAAACAAACACAAAAAATACAAAGTTATCTAAAATATAGAGACTATTTAAAATCCTAAATATAAGTTAAAATGCTCTATATCATGTCTAAACTTCGTTAACCTTAATCTTATGTCTCCATTAACTATCTCTCGTGTTAACAGTTGACATGGTTGGCCAGCATATCATACATGTCATATGTGGGGTGTAGACTTTGTTTTATTTGCTTCTTTAGTTAATTAAACGCATAATATAATATGTGAAATGAGTTTTTTATTTGAACTTACGAAAAAAAAAAGTTTTTTATTTGACAGTGATATGTTGTGAAACAAGAACTTTTGTATCATTCTGTTTGTAATTCTTGAGGTGACATAATTTCGCCTATAAATTAAATGATGATGAAAACTGACAAATTGCAGAAAAATCAAAATTGCTTATAAATAAAAAAGTGTTGCGAAGACTTCCCGGTATAGCATACAGTAATAAATAATCTCTTGTTTGATATTGGTGAAAATGACTTTTAAACATTCATATGGTACAAGTTTTTATTGATTGGGTCATAATATTTTAGCCAAACTTAGATATCTTTTTTTAAGACTTAAATTCGAAATCAAAAATAAAATACATATGTTAAGTAGCTGAAATATTTAAATAACAAATGATGATTCCTTTATTAGGAGCCTTTTTTGAATGTTCTATCATATTAAGACATTTAGTATGTTGTCTGACTATTAAAATTAATACGGATTCGCAAATTTATTTTTTATTTTATCCTTGGTTAGCATTTGCTGTGTTATGCTAATAAAGATAGTTTAGGAAGATCATTTAACTTATTGGAGATTGGATTGGATAAAAAATAGACAGATTTTCTAGACAATTTTTTTCATTTAAAAAAGTGATCCTTGGTATGAGACGGATTATATAATTGTACTGATACGAGAGTTGAAATTGATGCAGCTAAGATGCAGCTAAGATGTGTTATAAAATAGCGTTTTACATGAAATATCATTTAGCAACGCTCATAATGCATACGTACATATATGTGTGTGTGTGTGTATATATATATATATATATATATATATATATATATATATATATGTGCAAGTATATATATGTGTGTGTGGCGGGGACGAGAGGGGGGGCGTTGAGCGGTAGCCGGGGGCCCGATTTTGTTTACCTAAAAGGGAACAAGATCCCCTGACCACCACTCCCGTGACCCCTTTTATGACCGCTTGCCACGTGGCAGCAGAGGGTGGTGAGTTTTGATGGGGGTCACCTACACACAGTCTCACCATCCCCCTGCTGCCATGTGACAGCAGGTCATTTGTTACCGTTCCAGCAGGGGTCAGGAGATCCCGTCTGACCTAAAAGACAGTGTGCAGTGGTTTGTTTTGTCCTTTGGTAGTTCCCATCTTTTTGACCTAAACGGTAAAACCAAAACATTTATTTAGTGATGGCTATCTACTAATATCTTAATCTTATTATAAGTGTCCTATTGGCACACGACAAGTTCACGTTTACCGCACTATATTAAAATGACGAAATGGACTAATCTGTCCTTTTATTATATAAAAGTATCCAAATCACCCCGAGCGTGCATACAAAAACTCTCACTAATTGCACTGGACCCTTTAAATATTAGGAAACTGCTTGTAAGATTGCGTATGTAATTCATTCTCTATCTAAAATAAATACTGTCTTTGTCCATGTCCAGCCATAAGGAGCATGTGTATAGGGTACAAATCAAGAGCCCAACGACATCCTATATTGGATGAGATCTTACGCAGTGACTCACACAAGGTGTTCCCCCACAAACCAGGCCAGCAGATAGGGGTGTTAACGAACCGAGCCGAGCCAAATACTGAGTTTTCGAATTCGGATTCGTTTAGCTAAACGAACTGTTCGGCTCGGTTCATTTAGCTAAACAAGCTTTAAATTTGGTTTGAGTTCGGCTCGATAATCCTATAACTATTTAGACGAGCCAAACTGTTCGCAAACAGTTCGGCTCGTTTAACTGAATGAACCCAAATAGGTATTCGAATTTGGCTCGTTTGATTAACGAACGAACTTGAACCTAATATGAATCAAGCTCGAACAGTCTGTGGACAACTCGGTTCGATTAACAGCCCTAGCAGCAGAGGAACACCACACTGTGAGTGTCTCTGGATTCGGACTTTTAACCTCTTACAGCAAATCTCAACCTGAGTACTAACTGGTCTGGGGACTCCTTTGTCCATATCTGTATGTATGTGACGTGATGTGATATACTTTATATACATAAACACATGTGGTGCTGTAAACATGTAGTTTTAGACACTGAGCTTTTGTAGTGTACCATCATGCCATTGCTTTTGAGATCGAAATATCATAATGGATCATATTTCTCACACACACACACTATATACATAGATATATTGAAGAGGTCTCCAGTACATAGCGCAACTGGTTCCGGGCAGGGGTTCTCGAAAAAGAGGTCAGTGGTTCAATTTTTGCCAAAGGCAAGAAAGCTCATTCCCAGCAAGTGCATAGTGTGGGAGCTTCTTGGTCTGTAGGCTTTGCCTACAGTGCTGGGGGCTCCTTATAAAGACTACTGTGTAAATGATCAAGCTCCTGCTAGTGGGCCGTTGGATACCTGATTTACCTCCCTACATTACCTTTGGGGATTGAATGTGGCAGGGACACTTACTGATTGAGGTTCAACCTTTTTTAGATATATTGAAGAGATAAAAATCATCATGATGATAACGCAAGGTGGTAATCACTAAAAATAGTTCAGATGTATATGCACCTCCCAGCCATTAGCCTTGACTATCTAATATAGTTATTGACGAATAATGCTTGCATGTATACATGAAGACATACATATTGTTAAAAGAGGGTAGGGAGTTGGATGTAAACAATTCAGTCTCACTACGATCTTTGCATGATATTCGATTCGAACTCGAGCTCGAACACAAGCCTCTTTAACCTCGAGCAGTATTTGATGATACCGGAAAATCCACCCGTCAGTCAATGACAGTCAACGTTAGAGCAAGAGTACAGAAATGATTAAGGGCCGAAGGTCGGCCAGACAACTGACCCAGTCCCACGCGGACAAGTATTTCGGCTCGGCCACAGAAGCCCCACGCCATCCCGGCTACATGGTCAGTTCCCTACTGGAACTAAGGGTTCCACCTCAGCCCAAAGGATTCTACCTTGGCTTAAAGGGTACCACCTCGGCCATTGGATCTTACCTCGGCTTCAGTTATCAACTGGAATAGCCCGGCTAGAACCTTGGCACAAGCATTTTATCACGACCAGCACTTCTGCCCTTCAAAAGGGCACCTCGGCCATAATGATGGGGATATCTAGAACGGATATACATCCAGCTCGACCAAAGGAAACAGTCCTTGGCAGTTCCATCTCGGCCAGAAAGACGCATCTCGGCCTCGGATCTGCTCTTGAACACGGCTCTGATTATTGGTTTCAGCCAGATTACAAGAGTCATAGAGCAGTATGCTACGTGGTCCACATGCAATATCCAACCTTCCAGATGTCAATCATACAGAGGAAAGATGCCAATACAGCAATTCTTAGCAGCTGCACGGCCACCATGCAAGCAGGCCAGACGTCGTCATCTCAACCATTTGAGACACGCAGCTCTCAGCTTCGCCAGCTATAAAAGGGCTTCTCCAACATTAAGAGGGAGGGAGGTCCAAACTGGAAACCAAAATTACAAATCCAAATCACGAGTCAAAAGACACCCCATTATTTTCATCTCAGCTCGGCTTATACTTTGGCCGACCTCAAACAGGTTTCATCAAACCTATATTTCAGTTAAAACCATACGTTATAATGCCCGTAACTGACTTGAGCGTCGGAGGGTTTCCCCGGGGCAGCGCCCTGGGACTCCTAACGCGTTCTTTCCTTTCTCAGGCTTCCTAGGAGGACGAATGACAGAGGGGTGACGGCCTTTGACCCCGGATATTTCGACTTTTACCTTGGCGAGACAATCCGACCTCGTCAAATTGGCGCTAGAAGGAGGGCCGAACCTCCGGGTCCTTTGACTTTCGAAATATCAAGTCATTTCTAAAAATTCTTAGCTTAGGAAGCTATTGAGAGAAAGATGAGCAGAGAAGGCAATCAAAGGCTCTCTTTGCAACCAACTGCTTCACGTTTCCAGGAGTTTGAGTTAACTCCCATTACTTTCTCATATGAGGAACATATGCGAGCCATACACTATGTGGCACAAAATCCAACAGCTTTCCAAGCTGTACTGGAATTGAGAAGGGAAGCGTTCAGAGAAGGAACAAGTAATCCTTCTTCCAGTGGTACCAGCGCTCAGCAGTTGGAATATTCTCCATCTCGGCCAGGATATCATTCTGAATGTCAAACTGAGGTGATAACTGAAGCTGAGTACCCATTTCGAAGGTCTGATGATCAGACCATACAGAGCCCCTCGACCTCACCTCGGCCCCGAAGTCTTGAAAGACATATCCAGGCCTCACGGCGAGAAAGAGCATCTGTTAAGGTCCGGATGGGGGGCCAGGGCAGAGAAAGAAGTTCCTTGCTGGCTTCCAAAGCTCGTATTCTTTCCTATATGAGGAAGAAAAGCCTGGTAAAGGAACCTAAACCTCTTGCAGGACCACTCCGTAAGAGGGATCCACAACTCTACTGCTTATATCATCATGATATAGGGCACGATACAGAAGACTGTAGGCAGCTCGGAAAAGAGATAGCCCGTCAAATTGAGCTCGGCCATCTGCACCAGTTTCACAATCCGAGATGAAACTTATGCAGGGGAGCCAAATTAGATGTTCCTTGAGGTGAACATCAACCCGAGTGGTAGCTCTAAGTTGGAAAGTTAGGCTATCTAATCCAATAATAGAGTTCAAAGTGGGGACCAATCTTCGAATACATCTGAAAACCCCCAGCCCAGCCTTGTAGTTGGCCTGTACAAACCACCTCTCGATGTACGAAACTTCTCAGCAATAAAAAGTGTTTATTCAACTGTGTTGTGAACAGTTCTGCAAAGTTGAAGTTTCTTACCAGAAAGACCTCGGCTAAGTTCCAGACACCTGCCCGCTAAAGGGTGAAAAAAGACCTTGGCTAAGTTCCAGGCACCTGCCCGCTAAAGGGTAAAAAAAAGACCTCGGCTAAAGTTCCAGGCACTTGCCCGCTAAAGGGTAAAAAATTTCTCCTCAGCAGGTTCTGGGGAAAGAGCCCGCCAGAGGGTTAAATTTCTCCTCAGCAGGATCTGGGGAAAGAGCCCGCCAGAGGGTTAAATTTCTCCTCAGCAGGATCTGGGGAAAGAGCCCGCCAGAGGGTTAAATTTCTCCTCGGCAGGATCTGGGGAAAGAGCCCGCCAGAGGGTTAAAGATTTCTTCTCAGCAGGTTTGGGAAAGATCAAGAGCTGAAGTTGCGTCTCGGCCAACTCGGGACGCTAACTTGCACAGGACTCGTATGACCTTGGCAGATCTGGATAAGGTCGGGACAGATCTCTATATCTCACCTCGGCTAGTGTACAACGGATATGCTCGAGCGATTATAAATGAGATCTCGGCCAAGGTTTCACGAGATTCTCTTATTCAAACTCAGCAAGACAAGGTAACTTTTATTTTGTCTATCTTTTATTAAAGTTGAGCAGGTTTGATAAGACCGACATTCAATCTCGGCAATAATGAACTTGAAAAGTTTGACTACACTAGTCTGTGGGCAGAGGATTGTTTAAAATTATTGGGTCCGATGTGCCACCTCGGCAACAAAAAGTATAAAGAAAATACTGAAATGCAAAAAACTTGGAAACGAACAAGAATTGCAAAAAGGGCAGAAACTTTCATTGAGGACCAGAGTACATTTGTTACAATCAAAGTTTAGATTTGCTCATCATCATCACGCAAGTCTGCCCCATCAGTAAACTTCTGAAACTGGGCTTCGAACTCGGCTTCAGCATTGATATTATAAAGCTCGGCTAGTCTAGGGTCATCTTTGTTTAACTGGGGGCAGACCTCAGCACAAACGTCAATGGCCTTTGTCTGGCCCATCTGCATAACTGAGCCTTGCAGCAGCACCATGTTCTCTTCAAATAGCTCAGATTTCTTAAACTTGGCCACTGCTTCAGACTCGGCTGCAGCAAGTTGAGCAGAAAAGTTTGATGCTTGTTGTTCCAGTTTTTCTTGCAGAGACTTGATCACAGCATCTTTCTGCCCAGACTCGGCCATGACTTGGTTGTAACATGCTTCTAGATCAGCATTCCTTTTTTCTAGCTCGGCCACCAGGGAGTTGGTCGTAGCCCACTTTGTCTCGGCCTCCTCCTTCTGGCCTTGAATTTTGATGATCTCCGACTTTAAAAAGGTGATGCTCTGGAAATTGGCATCAGACTCTTTGGTTTTGATTGCCAGCTGACTCTGTAGCTCTTCACCTCGGCTAATGAGCTCGGACAGTTGAACTTTTAGCTGTTTCACCAGAATTGGATTAGTAAAAACTTTAGGTGAAACAGGCAAAAGATAGATCATACCATGGCGGAGTTAATCTGGACAGTGTTGACCAAGCTGCCCCAAGACGCAGTTGAGAAACGTTGTTTGTCAACAGGCAGTATCAGGCTGTTCATCTTCTTGGCTATAGCAGGGTTCATCACGGTGTCGGCTTCGTCAAACTCGCCCACCGTTACGTTTTCCTGAGCAGGTGCCATCTCGGCCTCAGGAACGGGGGCATCATCTCTTTGCCTCTTCCCCAAAACAGAGCTCTCATGATGTTGGTTTTGTCCAAGATCAACTGGAGCTGTACTCTTCAGAGGGGCCTCGACCCTTACCTCTGCTATTATGATCCGAGTAAGGAAAACTATCTAAAGGAACAAATCAACAAGATAGGAAATATAAGATACCTGGAGTGGAGGATTCAGAAGCAATGGTGATTGCCTGATTAACCTCGGCCTCGGCAATGCCTTCGGCTGGGGGCAGTTCCTGTGCGGCTTCGGCCCTAGCTTTTGCGGCCTGAGCCTTCTTACGAGCTGCGGCCTTAGCAATCTTTGCAGCTACATCCTTCCCTCCAGGAGCCATGGAGCCTGCACAGAGTGCACAAGGTTAAGTGGGGGAAGCTAGAAATGAAAAAGAAGCACAAGTACCAGAACATACCCCGGACTATAGCCAAATTATCTGGAGAAAGGGGTTTGTAATGGGGACCTGAGGCTAAGGAGCTCAGGTCAGCCGCCTTCAGAATGGGTTCATTAACTCTGTGCCAGTCAATGACCACAGGCAGAGAGTACAACTTGGCCGCTTCGTCACAGTACTCTGAGCTCGGCTTCGTGTTGTCAGCTCTGCCTGACTTCCATATATCAAGTTGGGGTAACCCTAACTTCTTAATATAGAAGAACCTGCCCTTCCAGTTCTTCTTGAAGGAGGGAATATTTACAACATAATTGAAATCTTCAGGAGTCACTCTTTTGGTAAAATAATACCAACTCTCTGAAGACCTACAAGCAAATAGACTCCTAAAGATTCTATGATCAAAAGGGAGTTCGGATGCTCTAAGGAAGAGCAGAAAAGAAAGAATAATTTTCAAACTGTTAGGCTTGATTTGGGGAAGCCTAAGGTTGTAAGAGTGAAGAATGCGAAATAGAGAAACTGGGATGGGAAGACGAAACCCAGAATGAAAGTATTCTTCATAGATAGCCTCATAGCCCTCAGGAGGGTCATAGGCTGTTTGATTGGACAAAGGTAAGAGGGGATCGAATTGCTCAACATCGATGTCATACATGCCACAGATCAAGGAGATGTCCACCTCGGACAGAGTACAAAAGGACTCTTGGACTTCGGCTGAAGGAGACCCCCTATAGACAACTCCTACTGGCAGAGCTGAAACCCTAGATTTACTAGGCAGCGTTGCCGAGCCCGGAGGAGGAATGGTTTCTGCCTGCTCTGGAGAAACCTCCACCACTCTAATAGCTCTGCTCGGCACAGCTCGGCCACTGGGGCCGGCAACATCACCAGCACCAGCCAGAAGCCGAGCTGGAGGACGATTCTCAGAGACAACCGTCTTCCCTGATGAGGAACTAAAAGTTCCGTCGTTACCAACATAAGAAGCTCCTTCGGAGCGATTCTGTGAGTCTGAAGCAGAAGACATGGAAACAGAAGACTTACAGGCGATTAGTTAGAAGAGGAAGAAGATTGCCGAGGTGAAAAGGACGTCGGAGCAAGGGAGACGCTGGAAGAGCTGACACCGATGAAGAGAATGAGGAGAGCAATTAGAATGCAAAAGGGAAAAATGAGGAACGAAGCCTTATTTATAGGCAAGTCCCAGTCACTCCAAAGGTCACCTCGATCTAGGCCAACCTCGGTCCCCACGCCGTCATTAAGGCTGATGGGCGTTGAATCTTGAACCGACGTGATTGAAAGCTGAACCGCCGTTGCCTCGATCTGCGTAGGCCATAATGGTGCAGGACAAACTAATCAGAGACAGACACGTGTCGTGAAAGGTCATCCGTCTGGATAGTTTGACCCAATCAGTACAGCTACAAACTGATGCTTCGTACACCGCGCTTGATAGGTATGGAGTAACTGGCTTTAAGAGAGACACCTCGGCCAAAGGCAATGACATCAACAGATCAGCCTGCCCTCAGCTCAGCTCGGCCAAACTAATCTGGGGGGCAAATGATGATACCGGAAAATCCACCCGTCAGTCAATGACAGTCAACGTTAGAGCAAGAGTACAGAAATGATTAAGGGCCGCAGGTCGGCCAGACAACTGACCCAGTCCCACGCGGACAAGTATTTCGGCTCGGCCACAGAAGCCCCACGCCATCCCGGCTACATGGTCAGTTCCCTACTGGAACTAAGGGTTCCACCTCAGCCCAAAGGATTCTACCTTGGCTTAAAGGGTACCACCTCGGCCATTGGATCTTACCTCGGCTTCAGTTATCAACTGGAATAGCCCGGCTAGAACCTTGGCACAAGCATTTTATCACGACCAGCACTTCTGCCCTTCAAAAGGGCACCTCGGCCATAATGATGGGGATATCTAGAACGGATATACATCCAGCTCGACCAAAGGAAACAGTCCTTGGCAGTTCCATCTCGGCCAGAAAGACGCATCTCGGCCTCGGATCTGCTCTTGAACACGGCTCTGATTATTGGTTTCAGCCAGATTACAAGAGTCATAGAGCAGTATGCTACGTGGTCCACATGCAATATCCAACCTTCCAGATGTCAATCATACAGAGGAAAGATGCCAATACAGCAATTCTTAGCAGCTGCACGGCCACCATGCAAGCAGGCCAGACGTCGTCATCTCAACCATTTGAGACACGCAGCTCTCAGCTTCGCCAGCTATAAAAGGGCTTCTCCAACATTAAGAGGGAGGGAGGTCCAAACTGGAAACCAAAATTACAAATCCAAATCACGAGTCAAAAGACACCCCATTATTTTCATCTCAGCTCGGCTTATACTTTGGCCGACCTCAAACAGGTTTCATCAAACCTATATTTCAGTTAAAACCATACGTTATAATGCCCGTAACTGACTTGAGCGTCGGAGGGTTTCCCCGGGGCAGCGCCCTGGGACTCCTAACGCGTTCTTTCCTTTCTCAGGCTTCCTAGGAGGACGAATGACAGAGGGGTGACGGCCTTTGACCCCGGATATTTCGACTTTTACCTTGGCGAGACAATCCGACCTCGTCAGTATTCGTGTCATTTCGAGCAAAAACAAATATAGTTTTTATTATGATGTACATATAGAAGCATGAAATTTTTAGCTGATATTGTTGAATTATTATTAGTTTTTTTATATGACAACTTATTATTATTACACAATCATCAGTTGTCGTATTTAATTCATCATTTGTATCAAACAAAAATGCTAATATAACATCAAATCATGTTTACTTTTCATATATATTATAAATTCGAGTATGTTCACAAGCTAACATGTTGAGTATCAATATGTTCAAGATTGACTCGATGAATAATTCGAATCCAGTTTGATCTCAACCTTCGTCGACTAAACTAGTCAAACAAAAATCTAAACCAAATTCGATCGACTCACGATGTGGACTCATTTACACTCGTAGCAGAGAGAGTCATGAGGGAGAGTTGTTCTAAAACAAATATTTAAATTTGGATTACTTGGGGATGAAGACTATTGATTTAAGCAAATTAGTTTACATAATCGGAATTTAAAAAGTATCCAATGATGAAGGTTGAAAATATTATAATCCTTATCAAACCTTATTTTATACTGACGTTGTTTTCATAGGCAAGCAAGTGGGCGCCACGAAAAATCCAAAAGGATTTTGAGGGGATAGGATCCCCTCACCGCAAGGTGGTGCGGTGATGCGTGACCGCGCCATACGTGGCAGTAAAGGGGCTGGTGAAGCTAGATGCAGGTGACCCTCATCTAGCCTCACCACCCTCCCTTGCTGCCACATGTCGCGTGGTCACAAAGGGGGTGAGGAAAGTGGGCACCACGAAAAATCCAAAAGGATTTTGACATGGTCCTGACAGAAAAATCTGAAAAGGTCTAAACTATGTGTGATCAATAATGTATCTTGAAGCATATTATCAAGTGGAATCTTACGGAATAATTTATTAATGTATGATATTTTACATATATGTTTTAATACGAGCGAGAAAGTAAAAACATATGGAAGTTGATTAAAACTGATATTCCCTCTTAGAAATTTTTTGTTTGACTTGAGCACGAAACATGTAGAATCATATAGCCAAAGATACAATACAAGGGGATTACTATCAAAAACTAAAAGAAAATGACATAAACTACAACGGCTAAGGAATATTACCTTAGTAGAAACCACCTCTTGTCTAAAATATAAGGGTTTGTATTAATTAACACATTAGCAACATCCGATTTTTGACAATATCATTCGACGTATTGTCCAATAATTATAGCTATAATCTACTCTTATTTTTTAGGAATATAATCTACTCTTATTTTTTACACTTTGATCAATTCGTAGCTTACAATTAATATATTAGCTTTATTTGTTGTTTATAAAGGTAACTTGAAAAAAGTATAATTTAGCAGCACGAAAAATGATAATTATTTTAGCAATCTTAAAATAAGTATGGACTAACAAAAACGAATCACATAAATTCTACATGTAAATATAAGACATTGGTTTACTAATGCATCAAAAACAACGTAAAGTTGGGGGCGCATTACACAAAAAACTTGCAATTCTTTTTCCTTAAAAAAACACATATAAACTATAATATAGAAAGAGACTCCGCAATAAAAAAAAACCTTTAGATGTAGCGGTTGAATAGTATTTATCTCATTCTCTGTTCTCGAGTTCGATCTCTCTAATTTTTTTTAAAAAAAGGTAAGAGCCTCCGCAAACTTTTAGTTTTTAATAACATATTCATCCATTTTATCAAAAAAAAAAAATTATAATAACATATACATCCACACAGCTGAAACCTGTACTAGATGATGAAGTTTGTATTTTATATAAATGTTCTTTTAAAACTGATCCAAGTCAGCAGAAATAGAGGGAGGGAAATAATAAGAAAGGCAATAATTTAGATTTCTGGGGGACCCAAATAAAATTTTAATAAAGTTGGGTCCTATATTACGTAAGGAGACTCGGTTTCGCTGCGCTCTCCCTTTAGTTGCCCTTGGACTTCAACTGATATCCACACATTCAAACCGAGATAGGATCACCTCACAGTAAGGGATGCAGTGACACGTGACCGTACGGCACGTGCCAGTAAGAGGAGATGGTGAGGCTAGATGATGTCATCCTCATCTAGCCTCACCACTCCCCTTGATGCCGCGTGACCTTTATCTAGTCTCACCACCTTTTGCTGCCACGTGTCGCGTGGTCACAAAGGATCACCACCCCTTGCTGCCACGTGTCACACCCCTTGCTGCCACGTGTCGCGTGGTCACAAAGGAGGTGAGGAAAGTTAGGATGAGTAGATCCTAACCCATTCAAACCTGCCTTCTACTTACCCACTTCTATAGAGAGAGAGAGAGTAGCAAGGGTGCAGCGCCCATCCGGGCCCAGCCCCTTTAATATTGAATCTTTAAAAGAAAAAGGTCATAGAAACAGAAATTAACAGTAAGGAAAGCTTTTTTTTATATATATTTTAGGAACAACAGCAAGAAAAGTTATTAAATGAAAAACAAATGGCAGAACAAAAAAAACCGAGAAATAGGAAAAGGGTGAAAAGAAAGAATGCTAATTAATTTCAATGGTGACTATTAACAGATAAGTAACAATAAAATCATTAAATGAGGAATATTATCTTAGATTTATTATTTGATGGAATATTAGGTAGATATGAATAGATTTATTTTCCCTAATATGTAAAATGGAGAGCTTTGAATGCACATTCGAGATGGAAAAGGAGAATTATTTACTTCTCTATATTTCATTTTTTTTTTCTTATTTGTTTCTAGGTGGAGCGTCTTTCCATTGTTTCTCTTGAAGAGCATACGGTCAAGAAAATCAATTTAAAAGTGATGGCTTCAACTCCCTTAATTTGACTTTCTTCTTAGTAACCAATGATTAGGCAGCCCACAGTACTTTATCATCAAATATTTATATATGTAATAATATGGAGGTGGCCTCCTCTTTATTAATAAAAGTACGTAACAATATTTGATGTGCCGTCTCTTATTGCAACACTCGGTATAAAATTGATGAAATAGAAAGGATATTATACAACAACTACCATATCTAGTATATCCCAACAAAAGTAAAAGATATCGCTAACGTTCGAGGTGGGTGAAAGACAGGTAAACAATATCTCCATCTTAGGATATAGAGAGCTTGTTTCTAATGAGACTCCCGGTTCATGAAAGGATACTATCTAATAATATAATAGTTAAAGTTCTATCGTTTATATTCTTGTATCACAGGTGGGACAATAACGAAAGTGAAAGTCCTATAAAAATAGTGGAAAAAAGATTTTAACATGTTGAAGTCAACCAAGATTTTGGAACTTAAAGAGCTTGATTAACTTCAGCCTAAAAGATTAACAATAATTTTGACAGTAGTTTAGGATCGCATATCATATAATCAGATCACATTGGCCTCAGTTAAATTGGAATCTGCTTCTTAATTGTCTTTTATCTAAAAGAACGTTTTCAGTTCACTAATCTCCTGCGTTTGTGCAGGGTCAGAAAGGAGTCGGATCGTTTAACGATATAATGTACATAACCTTACTTTACACTTTTGATGCAATAGGCTGTATTCGTGACTCGGACTTGTGATCTCAAAGTTACAAAACAGCAACTTCATCAGTTATTCCAAAGCCCGTCCTCTTAATCGTCTTTTATCTAATTAGCCAATATTAAGTTGTTAATGTGATGACTAGTAGGTCTTGTCCATGATAGAATAAGTCTAAAGTTAGATGTAAAAATAGACTCGTAGTTTTTGCATTACTTTTATTTCGCGGATCGTTTGAAACTGGATCAATGCTGCATTTTATAATCTGTGATTATCTTTTTTCTATTTTTCCCCTTAATCTCAATAACATCGATTTATTCTAACCCTTCCTTCAGTTCACTAGATCAAACACAATTTAATTTAATTACCTATTGATAATATTCACTCCTTTTATCACTGAGTACATAACATTGAGACCCAAAATCAAAAGGTCTTGTCAAGATGAAAGAAAAACTAAAAAAGGAAAAAAAAATTATATCCCACTGCCTGTTAAAGCATTTAACAAACAACACGTAACCTTTGGGTTAAGGAAAAAAAGTAAAAAAGAAAATTGAAGGCATGAAATTTTTAGTTGGTTTGCTGATAGGTGAAACTGAGTTATTTGGATGAGCTACAGTTAGTCATAATTAGTCGTCAATTATAAAAAACCCAAATAAAAATAGTGGACATATAAGCTTCGGTAGAATTGGATTTTGGATCTGGGCTTATAGTATAAATCAAATTATCATTGATGGGAAGTGGACTTTAGGTTTATTTCGGTTTCAGCTCATTTCTCCTTTACCATCTTCTTTGAGGTTGTTGCCTGAAATTCCCCCAGGATGGTTGTAATTGTGACCTTGAGGTAACGAGTTCGAAGCGCATAAACAACCACATGCATAAAAAAATGAGATTGCGCAGGATTCGGTCTTTTCTCAGATCCTGCACAAATGCAGGAGCCTAGTACAGCAGGAACGTCATTCTCTCTATGAGTAATATTTTCTTCTGAAATAAAATTATGAGTACATTTTATAACCCTATTTTGGAACTACTCGTTGAAACACCCATTTTGTTAACCAAGAAGATGTGTGATTGTATTAATAATGTACGTTTTGTCGATGTTAGGGTTTGTTTTAAAGCGTGTTCTTATGCAACACTTTTGTATTGTTAAAGGTTGTCTCAAGACCAATTGTTTCCATTGCGTGTACGAATTTATAAGAGGTCGTTTACGGTGTATTAGGCTTCCGCGTTTGTACGGGTCTAGAGAAATGTCGGATCGTTTCGTGATCTGATGTATGCAGCCAGCCTTATCTTATATTTTGTGTAAGATGCTGTTTCTTCGGTTTAAACCTGTAATGTCAAGTTCACAAATATGTAAATAGGAGAATGTATCACAGTGAATATATTTGCTTGCTTTACTCAAACAAATTATTAGAGAATACTAAACTAAGCAATCGGGGGGATTCGAACTCTTAAACTTTGGTATTACTTAATTGGATACCGCAATAACACCATGATACTCTCTACTATGTTCCTGCTCATAACACCCTTGTATTGTTATTCTTATGTGTACTTATGTATAGTATTCTTGGAGAATATAGTTTTATAATTAGTGGAAGGGACTTAGGTTAATATTTGGAGATGAGATTCATTTTGAATGACAAAAACTTATCAACTACGTGTTGTTTCCAGAACAGTTAGGTGAATGCAATTTCCTTGCTTCCTAATAAAACGAGTAATACTTTCAAAAAAAAAAAAGGGGGGGGGGGGGGGGGGGGGGGGAGAGTGATGATCTTGGTATACATACTTCAAAACCCGTTGATCTTTATGGTGATAATCAAGCATCTTTACACATTGTGGCTAATCCTGTTTTTCATGAATGTACAAAACACATTGAGATTGATTGTTATTTTGTTCGTCAACATTATGCGGCTGGGCTTATACTTCTGTCTAAGATTCCAGGAACACAGCAGCTGGCCGATGGTTTCACTAAGCCCCTCGGTCCTGACAGCTTTCGGCGATTTCTTTGCAAGTTGGGCATGGTCAATATTCACGCGCCAACTTAAGGTGGAGTATTGGGATTATCAGTTAAGATAAAGTTTGTTGTAAATAGAGTTGGTTGGTTTGTTGTATTTGTTAGGATATCCCATAGGGATTTAATTTTTGCTTGTATATATTTTTACCGCGTCTGTAAAATAATACACGGTTGACAGAACATCAATATCAAAATACACGTTTCTTCAGCATTCACTGTGTTAGTTATATGGAGCTTTGTGGATGATAGAAATGAGGAGCTTAGCAGTCTCCTAGATTGTTAATGTGTTGGCAGAACCTACACAAGAAGCTCATTGCAAACTGTCTTATAATCATGTACCCAATTGGGGCGGATTCAAGCATTTAGCCATTCAGACTCAGATAACATTGTTGTTTCTACTCTGCGCATGTCTCGGTTCGAACATGCGACATTTCTTCGAGTAATTTTCTAACTTAATTACAAACTGAACTATGCTCTAAGGACAATTATAACGTTAGCTTTTCTTAATAAGAAGAACTTTTTCCCCCTCCATTGTATCACCAATGGAGTTTGGTTAGAAAAACAAATAATCAATTCTGATGTGCTTGTGAAAATATTATCCAACAACAAGAATTCCAATAAGATAGTTGCAAATCAAAACAACTAAACGAACATTAAGAAGTTGAGATGAAGAACTGGAAGAAAATAGCACGAGGAGGCATGATAGAAACTGTGGAATTCTCTGGAATTCTTATTCAGTTTGCATTCTGCAGCGCTGGCAGTTACAAATAGGAGCCAGCCCGCTGAAGAAGAAGAAAAACAACTGAAATTACATTTATGTCCATCTAATCAATACTACTGTAGATTTAGTAAGGGTAAAACAGTAAATTTGCGTATTTAAACTATTCCCGCCAGCAGACTGCCTTCTTCTCCCCGCCTGCAAATTCAACTTCGACAGCAGCAACGATCATTCCAACTACACTCATTTCCTATACACACAAGGCTCCAATATCTAATACAACAAAAAATTAAACCCTTCAATCAACAACATCAACACACAGCTGGAATCAACATCCACACTGTCTTCACATTCTACTTGGGACCTGCAGTAGTTTGACCTTCAACACCTTTGACAGTGCTCTCTGCATCATATATTAGAATCGTTTGTCTCATTTGTTGGCTTAGACAAATTTGTGTTATTTGCTGATCTAGAAATTTAAAAGAATGTACAATAACGGAAGGAAATGACATTTTTTTTCCAGACAACAATTAGTGAGTAGACGTTGATTTATTTAACGGTAAGGAATAAAAAAAAACAACTAGAGAGACAATTATTTACCCATATCAATACCACAAGAATAAAAAAAAAATGAACTTCTATTATTTTTTCCTTTTGTAAGTTGAAGGTGAGATTACAAAATTTGTATTTTACATATTTTCTTCATCCATATCAAAATATATATCAAGATCGACTTTTCAAAACTAATCGACTTTCCAAAACAACTATTACCAGAAGATTATGACCCGTTCCCCGATGCTTTAATTGAATCAAATTCCAACCCGAAAAGCTATGTCATGAGGCTGACAACAAATATTCACTTGAGTGTATATTACTTATTTATTTTTGATAGATTGAATGTTCAGTCACTTGAATTCTTGAATAGCTGAACTTTAACAGGAGCGATCGTGCAGGAAATGATAGGAGTAAAAAAAAATCACTACTATTGAATTTAAAATTAAGCGGCACAAAAATTTGTTTGAAGCTTGATTTTAGTCCATGATAAGAAATCTAAAGAGACTAAAGACAATATTGTTTTCATTTAAAAAAGAATAACAAACCAAAACCAAGTTTGGTGCTGACTCATCTTAAAAGATTTCCAAATGTTAGACATTTTTGCAATGGTCATTTATACATAAATTCGATGTAAGGGTGAGATATTCTCTAGGAAAATCCAAGAATACTCTAAATAGGCGGCTCAAGTATTCATTTTCTTTGTCATTTTCTCTATGTAAATCAAATATCAAGCTGCATTCAAAGTCAATAAATCGCATATATTACGATTGTGATATGTAACGATTGATTAGCCAAGATTCTCGTGGTTTTCCCGTAAAGGTCGTTGTACTCAGATTTCTCTCTTGATGTTGAGGCATGATTGACATGACGAGCAAAAGAGAAGCCAAAAGCATAATAATGTTTCTTTATTTGGCGTGGTCGGATCATTACTTTATATCAAAGATGATCTAAAAACGGTAGTTATCGTAGAAAACATACGTAATTCAATAATGTTAGAGGTCGCGTAGTTATTACTCTAAGAAAAACCTTCGACAATCAAGTCAGTTGTGAGATTTTTCATTGTTTGAAATTATGTACGCTAAAATATTTAGATAAAAGTATCACTTTTTCGTGGCTCGAGAGAAATATTTTCACATTCGACTGAGCGTGCATTCTGTTGGTGTATGTTTTTCTTGTGTATTCGGTGGTGAGCTAATGCATGTCTAGAGGCTATAGGGTGATGTCCGTATTCTGACCTGCTTATTGATGGCTGTCAAGTGACGTTATGTATTGAGTTGCATGGCGAAGCTGTTTGTGTGGCAAAAGTCCCATTGACAGAGCTGACATGGGACACTTCAGGTATAGGAGCCGCGGCCGATCTGCTTGGTGTAGCCGATGTGACGGTTGAGGCTCCGGTGACAACCGAGGCTGAGGTAGTACTTGCAGCTAAGGTGACTAGACTTTGATGCCTCTGTGTAAGATTGGTTAATTTTGACCTAAGATCTCTGTCGGCGCCGAGGAGACATCTTTTGCCTCATGGACTGTACCGACTTTACTGTGAATTTGAGTCGGAGCTGTTGATGTGAGCCGAGGGGACCTGCGTCCTTGTAGGTCAGATTATGTCATATGTAAATAGTCGGACCGGTTACGGTTGTTGCTTTTTGACTGTTAGTTTTATCTTCTTCACTTGAGAATTTTGGAATTATTTTTGTGATATAAGAAAAGAAACATTATGCCCTTCATTTTGAGGTCGGTAATTACAAATGTACCCCCAGGTTGGCAATACATCCATGCCTATGGATGCTTCATCTTGGAGAAACCTTATATTTTACACCCTGTTCAATGGACGGTTAATTTAAAATACTAAGTTGATTTGACAGCACAAATTCAACGAATAAAGTGTCGAAAATCATTGACTTTTCAAAGTAATACAACTAATTAGACGGATTATTCATTTTAATACACCAAGGAAATATGAGCGTATCATCTGCACGTGTAGGCAAAGGTACGATAACATCGGATGCCATCATAATTTGAAAGGGATAAGATCTTCTCACCCACTTTTCTTCACCGCATGCGTCACCGTACGACACGTGGCAGCAAAGGAGGATGGTGATGCTAGATGAGGGTCACCTACATCTAGTCTCACCATCCCACCTTGGTGCTACGTGTCGTGCGGTCATGAATAGAGTGAGGAAAAGTGGGGTGAGAAGATCATATCCCAATTTCAAATACTGCATTTTAAAGCCTGTTAGGCGAACCAGCCATAAATGAGCTGATATGCGCAAGACATTTAAACTTAGCTTTTTAATTAAGGAATATTGGTCACTGTATATATATATCTATATATATATATATATATATATATATATATATATATATATATATATATATATATATATATATGAGTGATATAAGGATGAGATAACACCATTCATTCTTTTAAAGTTTTGAATATATATGGGTCACACATCATGTAAGCTCGAGTTTCTAGATGGTGAAAATGCGGATTCACAGCTTGCATGGCCATGGTTGACCATTTATTGTCTTGTCACCCAAGTGCAGATGTTCATACATGACTTATGGTTTGTGTTTAAGACCGGATTCTAAGGCGCATGTGTATATTAAGCTACATTGCCGCATGACGACGTATGTTGAGAACATTGTCACATTTTAGCCACTTTGAAAAAAATATATAGGTTATATAAAGATGAGATATCACCATCTTTTGCCTATGTTATAAAGTGGATATGAGTGGATGTTGAAAATATTGTCCCCACGTTACTCACTTGGAGAAAAATATATAAGTTATATGAAAATGAAACGTCACCACTTATTGTCTTAAGATTTTTAAAGGATATGAGAAAATATATGAGTTATATAAAGATAAAATACCACCGCTTAATACATTAAGATTTTGAATGGATATGTGACTCAATTCATGTAACTACAAGTTTTAACAAAGAATAAACTTATGTTTGATTATTGCTAGAATGAATCTGACGGTGTTAGTTTTTCAGTTTCTAACATGTATCTTAAATATTGGTAACGACGAAGTGAATGTTCGATATGTAAGCACATCTTTTATAACATTTATCATTCTCCCATCCCTTTACAAGCCACAAATAGGGATGGCATATTCCATCAACTTTAATTCTCTTCCCTACACTCATAACCTTACAATAAATTCTAAATTAGCTACACAAACAATATATCCTAATGTCTTAAACATTGGATTTAATAAGTTGTTACATCAATGTGAATACAATGTTAATTCTTTCCTTAATATCTGTCCGCCCCCTAGCAAGGAAAAGGATAGACGATTTTCTTCGAACTCATATAATTCAAAGTGGAGTAATGTAAAAGAACAAATTTTACAAGTTATGATGTGTAAAGTTGGACTGCGCGGCTCCTTTCCGATCTCTAATTGGGTGTACGATTATATACTGCTATTTTAAAATAACTTCTAGTATTTTTATACTAAAATAATTTAATAAATCAATGTTATGTCATCTTAAGTCAAATTCAATTGTGATAGGGAGTCATAGAATCAAAGTGATATCCTGGTCCTGAGGGATTTTATAGCTTCAGTTCCACAAAACATCGTATAAAATGTAAATCAAGAATTCAGCGGCCTCTTAAGTTGGAAGATGTTATAAGCAAGTAGCCTAAACAAGGTGTCCAGTGCAGACTAATCCTTTGTCACAGACATCACTAAAAAACACATTGTATGTATCCTTGGAATCAATCTTGGTATCTTTTAGAGTAACTCTGAATCTAACTGAACTATACCCTGAAACGTCATACAATCAACTTTTAATTACGTATATTTCTTTGACTACCCCTTTGGATAGACCTTCAAACTCTCATGCGTATGTGGATACCATCTCATCTCATTTTCCTCTTATCCACGACCATAACTTTGACCATGCCCTTTCACACCCAAATATGTTGGTCAAATAAGTGATTCCTCGTTCCCTTTATTTTATCCCCGGCCGCCTATTATACAAATAACACGATTTTCATGTAGACAATCTTCATGTATATGAAGAAGATATGACTTCCATTTCAACTCTAGGGAGTGAAAGAACGTTTCTGATACACTAGGCTTCCAGTTCTTGTATACACCTTGTATTAGATGATAGAGTCACGTTTTGTATATGTGTCCAAAAATTTGAGATTCTTAGATGGTTTTCACGGCCAGGTAATCTTATCCAAAAGAAAGGAAGAAAAAAAACAAAAAGATTACCTGTATAACACTAGGGCTGCAAACGAACCGAATCTGAGCGAACCTATCTGGGTTCGAGTTTGGCTCGAATTATTTTCATCAGGTTCGAGCTCGAGCTCGAGCTCGAGCTCGTGACGAGTTTTAAATGCAGCTCGAGTTCGAATTCGAAACGGTTGAAAAAGGATCGAGCTTGATTCGTGAGCTCGAATGTGGCTCGTGAGTTCGAATCTGGCTCGTGAGCTCGAAAATGGCTGGAAATGTTTTAGTTATTTATTAAAATATAAATAAGAGGAAATATATATGAAAATATTCGAGTCAATTATCGAGCCTATTATCGAGCCTTCGTTGAGCTTATGAACCGAATATTAAAATGTTCGAAATTCGACTCGCTAAATATTTCGAGCCCAAAATATGATTCGAATTCGAATTCGAGTTTGAGCTCGTAAAAATCAAACTTGAGACGAGCTTTTAACGAGCCGAACTCGAATAGCTCGTTTTGGGCTCGGTTGTTTGCAACTCTATATAACACACAAAAATTACAATCCTATTTAGTTTAATATGCACAAGGAACTATCAAGTCAATGTATCTCTAGGAACATCAAGATTGAATCAAGAAAAATATTAAACGCTAAATTATTCAGTAAATAGTATAACAACATGACGAAGCAGCGAGAAAATGTATGCGAGTGTTAATACGTGTCTTGATGCATCCAACACGTATTATTGTACGTAAAAAAGATATTTTTTTCAACGAACTTTTTGTCGTCACAGCATGTTACACGGGGTTTTATTTTAGTAATTTTAGCTAGGAAGGAAATTGTCACACGTATCAGATTTATTCTTCTATGCGTGAAATTTGACCGTGTCCCCTAGGTGCGATGCATCACAACTTTGTGATCTTCATGTTTTGAATTTGAGTGGTGAAAATAATTTTTTATACAAAGTGTAGAGTAAAGCTGCGTACATCAAATTGCAAAAATCAGACCTTTTCTCAGACTCTATGCAAATCCGAAATCCTAATGCATATGAACGCTTTTAGAGAGTAAAAGTATTCAAATGATGTATCCTATAAAAAAAATCAAAGATTTTCTAACTAATTTTGATCTTATTAAGGGTTAAAGACTCATGGAGCAATATGTAAATAAAGTTATTTAGAAAGCAAAGCAACAAACATATCGGATTCAATCTTGGCGACGAGTTTATATATATATATATATATATATATATATATATATATATATATATCATCAATTGGCTACGGATGATATTTTTGTCACTATGACATGATTGACCATACCATATAGCCTGGTGCGATCACATAAGACAATATCCTTAGATACTTATAAGATTGATTGCAAACTGTAATTATCATTAACTCTTACGGGAAAAAAATATAAAACTATCGAAAAGATCCTTTACTGTGCGCTATAGTAATTTAATAAATAGTGAAAAAATGATCTATTTCAAATTTCAAACATATTTGTATAGATATACTACGTGTGTTGCATGTTTCCATTTTAAGGTTAAAAGCTTCATATGCCATGAAAAGAGAAAACCGTACTATTTCTTTTTGAACTAGAGGTAATAGCAGTGCTGAAAACGAGCCGACCGAGTCCAATAGTGAGTTTCTAGTTTGGATTCGTTTAGGTAAAAGAATAGTTCGATTCAAAACACTATAACTATTTAAACGAGTCAAACAGTTCAGTTTGTCTTAGTAAACGAATCCAATTAGATATTCAAACTCGGCTCATTTGATCAAAATTAACAAATAAACTCGAATTGAATACGAATCAAACTCAAACTGTTCACCAACCGTTCGATTCACTGAACAGCCCTAAATAATATCTAGATAGATATGTAAGATTTGGGTTAAGCGGCTCTAAAGTTTGCAAATTGTAAAGAAAAGTGATGGTTCAATAGTTATTATAAAATGTACAAAGAATAATAAGTATTAGAAAAAAGAATAAAGACCCTTAACATTTATTTTGAATTACACAATCATATATTCTTACAACAGCCATAAGATCTATCAAGGATTTTTTTTGTTATCAAGACCTAATTTAATGATAATCATTTATGAAACACAATTCTTAAGTTTTATTTTTCTTTTATGCCCAATCGTGGTATCCAAAGCTTTCTTTTTTAAAATTGTGAAAATTTCTAAAAGAAACTATTTCTTGCTTCCAAATATATTCCAAATAAGACATTACTTTAAAATTTTTACATTTTAGAACTTGATTGTTATCACTATCTTCGATCAAAGATCTTTAAGGGAAATACCCTTTTTTTCCCTTCATCCAAAGTTACAATGGAAAATCAATTAGTTATTTTACTTAACTAGGTTTCAGTTTTAGAAATGTAAGTAACTGACACTATATTATTTAGTTTGTGCTCCAAGCTAAAATTTTATTAAGAATCTTAAACTTTAGTATATTTAACCAGAATTACTTACGGAAAAATTTTGCTTAAGTTTTTTTTTTTAAAAAAAATACAGCATGTCCAATGTTTTCTCGATTCTTCACAATTTAAAATCGTTTTCTATATGGAAGATGTAAACAAAAAAAAAAATGTTCTAAAGTTTTATTAACTGGATTTTATTTTAATAAAACATTTAAAATTTCTATGGAAATACAAATTATTGTAAAGAGTCGTTAGCTTTTTCCTTTTAATCTTCCATGCATTAGCCACCGAATTTTCTTTTCAAAAAAATTTACTTTTTACCAAAATATTTTTAATGGGCTGGGCAAATTCTTTTGACTTTGGAAAATGAGGAATAAAGCAAAATGACTCATTAAGTTGGTTGCGTTTCTTATATTGTGGAATATCAGATGAACGACATAACTTGACGCAATTTTTATTATGGATCTTTGGAAAATAATCTATGTATATTTACAACATGTGGATATGGTTATATATATCTGATCTTTCTATATTCTACTATAGACGAAGCTTGTAAAATAATGAGGTAATGTTGTTGTATACTTTTACCAAAATATATGTTAAAAATGCAGCAACACCGCTGACTTTGACTATAAGCATTCTTTCAGGAGCCCTCGAAGACTACCACATTGAAACTGAACACGACAAACGATAACGTTGTGGCCGGTGAGAACTGAGAAGGCCCACTCATTTCTAAATTTTATCCCTTTTGTTTAGTTCAGTTGTAAAACTTATAAATTATTCTAACAATATATTAATATGTCTTAACGACATCAAAAGCTATCGCTATGATTTAGAAGGGTTAGAGTCAGACAAACAATAGCTATATCCAAAGAATAGAAAGTTTGCTTCTAACGAGATCCCGGCTCTATATGAACCTACACAGACAAATAATAAAAGACAACCAATAAAAGAGAAAGATAAACACAAAAATTACCAAGTTACCTAAAATGTAGAAACTATCTGAACCCATAAATATAATTTAAGGTGTTCTATATCCTACCTAAACTTCAGTAACTTTAATCACCTTTTTTTATATTTTGGATCATGTCTTAGTATATTTGGGAATCTAGAACTACCAAATTTCCAAATGTTATCACTTATTAGACGAAAAATTACCTTTATTTTTTAGTCCAAAAATATAGAGAAGTCAAATATTTAAAAGTGAGGCAGATAGAACTTTTATAGTGTTCCGTGGAAAACTTGCAAACGATGGTATAGCAAAAAAAAAAAAAAAAAAAAAAAAAAAACGTTGAGTCCATTGTATATAAACTCCCTTCTGTCTTCCTTCTTCTCCAAACTTGCTCCTCCTCCCGCCTTTACTCCCTTCCATTTATAGATCCACTTGAGAGCAATTGTAGTCATCTTAACGTTCAGGTAATCCCGGTCAGCCATGGCTGTCGGAGGATTCTCGGGGCCCTCTGCCAAAGAGGTACAGTTTGAAGCTAAGATCACACCTATTGTCATCATCTCTTGCATCATGGCTGCCACCGGTGGTCTTATGTTCGGCTACGATGTTGGTGTCTCAGGTATCTATCTACTTGTTCATTTGAATGGGTGGTGCTGGTGGGTGTGTGGGTTGGGGGGGGGGTCACTTCATAGTATATGAATGGTTTTTATTTTATTTCTTGCAACCTATACTTATAACAACTTGGGTCCAAGAAAACTGCCATGGATACGACAATATTATACGTTAGAATGTTAAAAGTTAATATTTAATACTGTAGAGACTTATAGTAACGTGAATATGATCGAAATTCTACGGTCTTACACTAGTTAATTATATGATTCTGGTGGAGTTTCCTTCTGATTTCCAATATGTTATACCCATATCCTTGATGATTTGAGAGAGCTAAGGCTGAACTCCATTGGCACAATTGATTAGGACGGGATCCTCTCACTGCTCTCTTCCTCACAGCACTCTACACCGTCCGACACGTGACATCAGAGCTGGTGAGGTTAGATGAGGATAACCTGTATCTAGCCTCACTACTCCTGCTGTTACGTGTTAGGCGACGGACAGTAGGTGATGGAAGGAGCAATGAGGAGATTCCAACCCAATTGACTAAGTGGTGATGAAACACAATCTAAAGTAGGGGTGTTCATGGTCCGGTTCGGCCGGTTTTTGAGAATCTTATAGACCAAACCGTTTGTTACGGTTTGGAAAACAGAAAACCGAAAACCGGACCAAACCAGTCAACAAACCGTTTGACCGGTCCGGTCCGGTCCGGTTTGGTTTCGGTTTTTTCCGGTTTTATTCACCTGAAGCATTGATAACGTCGATTAAAAAAAATTGAAATTCATAATCAAAATCGAGGACAAGTTTTCTTCCTGATAGGATTTTTCTCAAACTAAAAATAAAACTATACTCCCTAAGTAGAATACTATTATACCTTAATTTATCATAGAATACTACTATACTTTAATTATCATAGAATATTACTATACCTTAATTTATCATGTCTCTTCAAGAAACTCATACTAGAATAAACTACACAAAGTACAAGACCCTCAACAAAAAGAAGGATTAAGGTGATAAAGTAGTTTAATCGAAAAACCATCCAAGTATCCTTAATATTCAATAAAGTAATCAAATTATTTGCATACAAAATAATCATTCAAGTAACAAAAATTCAATTCTTTCATACTTTTTGGGGTGATAAACAAAGTGTGGAAATAATTATACTCTAAAAATATATAACGTATAATCAAAATTATATATATTTAATATAACCGGTCCGGTTCGGTTTATACGGTTTGAAATGCTTAAAACCGGAAACCGGACCAAATGAAACAGTCCGGTTTTTAGTATTTGTTAAACCGACCGTAAAACCATGGTCCGGTTTTTTACGGTTTGGTTTGGCCGGTTTGGTGCGGTTCAGCCGGTTTTTAAAAATGATGTACACCCCTAATCTAAAGTTAGTGGTTGCAAGATAAGGAAAAATGAAGGGCCCAATTATTAAAAAAAAATTTAGACAAGTGTTCATTTTTTATAATGAATGATTTGCAGGAGGTGTGACCTCAATGGGTCCTTTCTTGAAAAAGTTCTTCCCTGTGGTGTACAAACGGACACAAGATCCGGGGCTGAATAGCAACTACTGCAAATATGATAACCAAGGACTACAACTTTTCACATCATCGCTCTATCTGGCTGGTCTTACGGCGACGTTTTTCGCTTCCTATACGACCCGCCGGCTCGGACGGCGGCTAACCATGTTGATCGCCGGTGTATTTTTCATAGCCGGAGTGATACTAAATGCAGCAGCTCAAGACCTTGCCATGCTCATTATTGGCAGAATTTTGCTTGGTTGTGGAGTTGGCTTTGCTAATCAGGTACTTTTGTGTAATATTATTTGTTAATTTATTTTTATTTTTATGTGTTATTAATGCTGAATGTCGTTTATTGAAGTATGCACGCTCACTTGTCCAGAAATTGTTAGGCTCTTTGTAAAGTTAGGCGCAGTTGAATAAATGAATTCTGGTAATTCATTAATTTCACTTAAATTTTCAATTCAAGAGTTGATTAGTTTGACACTAATTAAGAGCACTCTAAATCTGGTTATTGTCGTCACCATTCATGACATACTTCAATGTTACATAAGTGGATATGCTCTTGTCAAAATGCATTAATATAAGCTAAACAACATTACCTCATTGTCTTAGAGTCTCTAACCTCTGGCTGGGTATGGGAAGAACTGTCGGATGTACGCAACCATAAAACATACCGAGGTGGTTTACATAATAAAAATTGCGTCAAGTTGTGTCGTTTAACTGCTACAGTCAATTTAGTAAGACATTTTGTTTTATTCTATTATATTCCAAAGTCAAGAAAGTGTGTGTTCTTGACACATTTAAAATGGTAATGATTCATTAATATAAGGTGATACTATTAAAATAATATATGATTATTTTGTGAAGATATAATATTACTCTACCAGTGCTATTTTATAAACATGTTTCGTTTTTGAGAGGTTTCAAAACGTATGTTCACATGCTATAAACGGTAAGAGCAATATGAGATGTTTTACTAATATGCTGTTGAATATGCAGTTTTTAAAAAGAAATAAGCAAGTTGTAAAATCGGAATTTAGAAATAAAAGTAATTATTTATCTATCTATTAACTGTGATTAAAACTTGTGCCACTTTGGTGCAGTTTTACATTTTAGGACGTCGGAAATAACAAATGTTGTGAAATCATGATGCGTATAATTACCACTAAGATGTATATAATATGTTACAGTTAGAGAATTTGACTTTTCTACGGTCAACTAAGGCAACGATGTTATTTAAGACTCTCGTAATTTCTGCAAGCAGGGAAGTCTAATATATTAGAGAACGACTCTTTAACTTCCAATGCATAGCTCTGTTGATATTTGGATTGTGATTTGTTTCAAGAAGTTAAAAGTTCGATTCTAGAGATACGCATAGTGTGGGTGTTCCACTGATCCGAAGGTCTGGTTTGAACTTTGAAATCATAATGCTTACGTTCTCTATGCAATCTCACATCACGAATATCTTCGTTAATGATGTTCCTAACGTACTTGCCTTTTCCATCCGCGGCCTTTTATACAACTTATATGTGTCTAACACTTAAGTATGATTGTGTACATTCGATTTCTTTATACCTTGTTATAAGCAAAAAGCTCTAGGGCAATGGTAATGTTGTCGTAGTTGTTAATTAAATAGAGACCACATATATGTATAGATTATGTTTAAGACATGTAAGAAATTTCGATACCTTTATAAGACCCATGTGTAATTTTATTTCATGTAACAAGTTTTGTTACCTCACTTAAGATTTTGGCTAATGTACTCTTATATGATATTTTTACGAGCTACCTTAATATGGATGTCTGGACCAAAGGGATGGAAGCAAAGCCAAGTCGTCTTTTATGTTATTTATGGTTATGTAGATTCTTTGTTTTCTATTTATTTATTTTTATTGGTCCACGTGAATTTGTATTTCATTTTCAGCAGATGCTCCAAATTTGCAAGTCCACTTGGAGTTTTAATATTCTGCCACATTGGTATCTTTCACACATGTGACTTCAACATCTTGGGACCCATAAATCTTGAAAATAAGGCCATAGACTTGTAGCCGTCCACGTGCTACTCACCTTTACCTACCTCATTATTTTTTTTTGATCAAAAGGATCATTGCATAGATATCATAAACACAAAAAGTGTACAAGGTGATTTACATCCTCCTACTGTCTATCGAGCTATCATCGTGTACGCCGTTAGCAATCAACAGCTCACCGACCCTATTGACAGAATCGCGTAAAAATACATGTATTGGGGGAGGATTCTCCTCTACATTATGGATCACTCTGTTATGCCACTTCCAAATCTCATTCACCAGCTCTCTAAATAGGTACCTCCATCTCATCCTGTTGGTCTCCCGTCCACAATTTGTCCTCATGTTTAGATCAATCCACTCCTTTGGACTTTGTAGCTCAGTAAACTCATGCCACCACCTTGGATGAATCATGCTTCTCCATACTGTAAGTGCCCAGCGACAATCCCGAATATCGTGTAGCATAGCAGCACCATCCAGGTGACATTTGTTGCACGTCGATGTCGCCCTTATATGTCTCCTGAAGAGAAAGCTTGTTGTTGGGACAATATTGTGTCTTAATTTCCAGAGAAGGTGATTAGCCCGCATAGGTCCTTTTAGCCTCCAAATCCTATTCCACATAGGATCTTGTAGTCGTTCGTCACAATTGGCATAGATCATGTAAGCCTCCTGAACACTGAAATTTTTTGGGATATCTCCCCTTCCCACCCATTTCACCATATCCTCGTGCAGAAAGTTGGATGTGGTAAGCCCTTTCCGCAATAGTGTCACCCCTGTTCTAAGACCCCTCCACGTTGCCGAAACACCTTGCTTGTTAGAGTCTTCCAGGATTGAGCCATATTTCGCCTTCATGAGTCGGGCCCAAAGTCTTTCCGGTCTCTTAAGCATCTGCCATCCAAGTTTAGCTAGCAGTGCCGCATTCATCGCCTTCAGATTTCTGAACCCCAATCCACCATAGCTCTTCGGTTTACATAGTGTCTCCCAAGATATGTAGTGTAATTTCCTCTCGCCATCCCATTCGTCCCAGTAGAACCGCCTCATATGTCTTTCAATATTGTCGATGATGGATTGAGGTAATTTCACCGTTTGCATTGCATATGCCGGGAGAGCTGAGAGTACCGACTGTATTAACAAGCTCCTTGCCGTTTGTGAAAGCATCCTGGCCTTCCACGCGGACAGCTTCTTTCTGACCTTATCCACAATGAAGCTATACATGTGTGTGGTCATACGCTTATGAAGTAGTGGCATCCCCAAGTAGTTTCCAAGGTCAGATGTTGGCTGGATGTTCAGCCACGACTGGATTCGATCCCTCACTTCGATGTTGGTGTTCTCAGAGACATAAAAGGCAGATTTTGCTAGATTGACCTTCTGCCCCGCCTGTGCGCAGAATCCGTCTAGTACCGTCCTCATGATCCTAGCTTGTTCCTCTGTGGCCTCGCCGAACAATAACAGGTCATCCGCAAAAAAAATATGGGATATCGGGGGGCCGTCTCTGTTTAACTTGATTGGCTTCCAATCTCCCGTGCCAACCGCCTTGTTAATGTTCTGGCTCAAGACCTCCATAACCAGTAGAAACAGATAGGGCGCAAGCGGATCCCCTTGCCGTATCCCTCTTGCTGGGTTGAAGCCTTTCAATTTCTCGCCGTTCCATAAGAGTGAAAGTTTGGCAGTGGTGATACCAAACATAATAAGTTCGATTAATGCCGTGCCAAAACCCGCTGCCTGAAGGACATTTCTAAGAAAATTCCAATCCACCATGTCGTATGCTTTTTCCAAATCAACCTTGATTGCCATATATCCCCTACGTCCTTTTTTGTTTCTCATGTAGTGAAGGGCCTCTTGAGCAATAACGACATTCTCAGCAGCTTGTCTACCGGGTGTAAATGCGCCTTGAGTAGGCGCAACAATTTTGTCAATAATCACCTTCATACGATTTGCGATGATCTTGGTAATCGTCTTGGTGATGACATTGGATAAGGCAATGGGCCGAAACTGGTTGACGGATTCCGGGTTCTTCGTTTTAGGGATGAGGACCACAGTGGATTCATTCATGTGTTCTGGATAGCTTCTGTTCCTGAAAGCCTGGATGATGAAATCTGTGCAACTTTTGCCCACAAAATTCCAGTTTCTTTGATAAAAAGCCGGCGGGTAACCGTCGGGGCCTGGCGCTTTATGTGCCGCCATTTGGAAAATTGCATTTTCAACCTCCTTTGGCGAGACCTCCCGATTAAGTGCCTTACGGTCCACACGTGTCAACTGCGGGAATTCAAACGCGTATGTTACGGTCCTGTCCTTATGCCCCCAGTATATAACTCAGAGAAATAATGAAGTACCATGTCTCCCAATGCCTTCCTCTCGTTGACCCAGTATCCCTGATTATTCTTAAGTTGGTGTATGGAATTGTTGTTGCGGCGGAGTGCCACAGATTTATGGAATGCTGTAGTATTTCTCTCCCCCGTAGATAGCCATGTTAGCCTTGATCTTTGTTTCCAGAAGACCTCCTCCTGAGTTGCAATATCATTGAATTCTTTAATCAACTCAGGCTCTAGACGTGCCAGAAACCTGGATGGTCTATCCATAAGAGCCCGCTGTACGCCCTCCAATCTAGCTTTACATCTTCTCTTCCTTTGATTCAGATCGCCAAAGACGTCAACTGACCATTTTTTCACTTTCTCCGTAAAGATATTCATATGCTGGTCGAACTCCCCTGGATTCGGGTCCCAGTTTTGTTGAATAAAATCGCCAAACTCTTTGTGTTCTAGCCAGCATAACTGGAAACGGAAGTGTTGCTTAGCCCCGTTTCTTCGCATATCCGGTGCAGTGTCGATAAGGATTGGGTGGTGATCGGAGTGGGTGCGTGGCAAATGAAAATTGACAGCACGGGGGAACATCAGATGCCACTGTCTGTTACTCCAGCACTGGTCAAGTCTTTGTTGAATCTTGAACTTGCCATGCTGCCCGTTCGTCTATGTGAAGGGGGGGCCAACGAATTTCGTCTCCATCAACCCACATCTGTCAAACATAAGTCTCATCCTCTCCGCTGCATTTCCCCTAACTGCACGTCCACCCTGCTTGTCTTTTTGGTAAATCACTTGGTTGAAGTCTCCAAGGATGCACCATGGTATTGTAATCATCCTACTGAGTTGTTCCATATAATCGCAGAACAACTCCCGTATAGAGGCCGTCGGCGACGCATAGACAAGGGAGAGCAGCCACTTATTTTTGTAATGCTCCCCAGCAATCCGCAGTGTGATAGTTTGTGCAGTGAAACCCAACACCCTTATCTGTGTGATTGCTTGGTTCCAAAAACACCAAATTCCTCCGGAGAAACCCCTAGCCTCCACCATAGCGCTGTTAGAAAAGTGGTGTAATATCCATTTGGCCCGGTTACTTTGAGCCCTGGTCTCCAGAAGTACCAACAGGTCAGGTTTATTGGATGTCAAAATATCTCTTAATGCAACTCGGAAACTGGGGGAAACGGCTCCCCTGCAATTCCAACATACTATCTTCATATGTACTAGTGAATATGCCTCCAGCAGCATCATTCAAGCTGCACTCTCCTCCATAGTATCCCCCAAAGGCTCATTGGTTTCTACATAAACTGTGTCACTCCCCATGGGGCGTGGGTCTGTTATATTTGGGACGGGTGGGATGGTGCCTACATCTTTTGACGATCTTTGTTCCTCCGGCGGATGAATTTTGATGTGTAGTCCATTTTGGATTTGTCTGACCCGGTTAGTGTCTCCGTTTAGAGCCGGCCAGTCCTTGAAGGAGTCAAACTCCACCGTTCCACTGACCTGCCGTGATGTGCTATTGGTTATGTCTCTGAGTGAGCGTTGGTTTGAGCCCCGTCCCGCTCCCCGGCCAGAACCCCCTCTTCCTCTACTTGACGATCCCCCTCTGGCAAGCCCACCAGCCGTGTTGCCCCCATGACTGTTCTCAGTGGGGTTGGTATTTTTATTATAGGCCTGCAGGTTTATCTTTGCTTTTGGTATCTCCTTGACAACAAAACCCTTGTCCTTCTTGCGTTGACTTGCTGTTTTTTTGGTTTTCAATTGGATATCAGCTACTGGCCCCTTATCAAAGATAGCCCCAATCTGCCGTTGTAGCTCCTCATCATCCTCTTCATCTGGAATGTCAGTCTCCGCCTCATCCAGAATATAGAACCTAGATTTTCCTCTCGGCTGTGCGGAGTCGTCGAGAATCTGGGACGTTCTGCCATTCATATCAGTCACTGTATTACCCCCAACTCTTCCTATGTCACTCCTTGATCCTACGTTTTTCCGGCTCCGTCTGTTAGACGCAATCATCCACGGACCAAATGGTTCCGTGCGCAAATTGTCCCTCCGTGTTTCAGTCAATTCACCTCCCGCATCCCTGCTCTGTTCCCCTGTACTCTCGCACTCCATCACAGAGTGGCCATATCTCCCACATTTAAAACAAATGGAGTTTAATCCTTCATACTCAACATCAAATAATTTCCCATTTAACAACACCCCCGACATCAGCGGTTTTTTGAGGTCAATTTCGACGCACAGTCTAGCATATTTTCCTCGTTCCACATTCATAGTTGTATCATCGACTCTTACAGCCTTTCCCAATAAATTCCCAAGTTTCATCAAAACGTGTTCATCAAAGTATTCCACCGGTAGTTTAGGAATTCTTACCCAAGCAAGTGTGCTAGCAATCTCTTCGTGTTTGGTGGAGAAGTGAGGTCTCCACTTCTTCACTGCTATATAGTGGCCTTGAACCATCCACGGGCCATTGTTTAAGGCAAGCAGGTACTGGATTTTAGAAAAAAATCTGACTATATAGAATCCGTCATCTAAGTCTATAATATCGAGTTTACCTCCATTAGCCCACAAGTCTGCCAGCCTCCTCTCCAGCACCTTGAAGGAGCAGGATTTCCCTAGGACTTTGATGATTAATGCTCTGCGCCACGGTTTCCACAGTTCCTTGCACTCTTCTAATGGGATTTCGAGCGCTTTTCTACCTTCTCCAGTAGCATCTTCCCCTGCAACCATTGAGTCATCGTATTTTTCCAGGAGATCATCTACAGTGTCATCATCTTCTCCCTCACCAGTGTACATCTCCTCCTTCTCTGTCGATTGTTGGTGGAACAAATTTGACCAAGCCCTCGGTCCCCCGAACACCGGAGTTGGCGAAGCTTCCGACTCCAAGCCTTCACGTTCATCTCTCTTGAATTTCTTGACACTTCTTTGTAGTTGGTCTGTTTCTTCAGTTGATTTTGCCTGCAAATCATCATCCATGATTTCCGAGGAACCGTGACAAAAAAAATCATGAACCCAACGGCTTGACCCTGAGTGTCGACACCGTGACAAAAAAAATCATGAACCCAACGGCTTCACCTACCTCATTATTTCACGTGACAAAAAAAATCATTATTCAATCCCTTGTAACAAAAGACCATTCTTGACCCTGAGTGTCGACACCGTCTCAGCTTCAGAAAACATTGTAGATGATGTAAATCATGAACCCAACGGCTTATTAGGTTGAGTGAGGATTTACACGGTGACTTATATAAGGTGTCCCCCGCAAACTAGGCCTTCGGCCTAGCAGCAATAGAACACCCACACTGTGTGTGTCTCTGGATTCGAACTCTTGACCTCTTAGACCAAATCCCACCCCTTAGAGCAAATCCTACATTGAGTATCAACTGAGTTAGTGTACTGGAAACTCATTATTCAATCCCTAGTATGGTATTCTCCATCATCCCAAACTATGAAATTTTTATAGATTAAATCAAGATCAACCACCAGCTTCTTAGGTGGAAAGATATTTGCTGGGTGTCTATAAAATATTAACCTTAAAACTAAATTTATAGAGACCGAAGCCTATATTAAAATTGACCTTATACTAACGGCGACTTAAGCTTTCATACTGTGGTTTCTAAAATTCGAATTGATAATCTTCATGTCACAATTTGTTATCATAATTCCAACTGAATTACGTCTTGTGGTTTAGCTACCTTATTATTTGACTAGGCGGTTTGGCATTGATTATTGGATTTTCCTTTTAATATATGTTATTATTTGTACGTAGCATGGTAAAAAAAAAGAGTGGCTTTCTAATTATATAAACATTTCGAAGGACATGGTCATCGCTGGTTGTCTGTTCCTAATCTTATCAGAAGAAATAATGTTTAAGGTCTACATCTGTTCAATGATCTTTTTTCAGATCACAGCAGCAAATTGCTTAAATTATGTTTTGTCCCCTTGATTATTAAAAGAGAAAAAGAAAAAAAACAATCCTTGTTCCACTTTTAATCTTGTAAATGTTTTAACCATCATCGGCTAATATAATTTTGATTTACCTTATATTCATTTTAGGCAAATTTAAATATTAGTGATTGAACAAATAACATATTCAATCTGTAAAATCTGTTCGTTTATGGTTATTTTTCTTTTTGCAAATTATTCCGAATTTATCATCAACATTGGAGGCAACATATTTATAATATACATATTTTCTTATAAAAACACGATATCCAGCATATCACAGCAACAGTAAAAACTATCACACCAACCGGATATGTCTCGGGTAATTTTCCAAGTTGATGGGCTAATATTATATTTGATTTGAATTTCAGGCAGTGCCACTGTTTCTGTCGGAGATAGCACCCACAAGGATACGTGGAGGGCTCAATATTTTGTTCCAACTTAATGTCACAATTGGCATTCTCTTCGCCAACCTTGTCAATTATGGAACTGCAAAGTTAGTCCTCCTGCTCTCCCTACTCTCTTATTTATTTTATTATTTAGTCAGTTATATACACATATTGAAACAATTTATGTATTCATATTTTGTGTTTAATTTACTTCGTCTATTGAATATTAGTTTAATCAGGGATTTACCATTCACGTAGAAACAACTTATTCAACACGCTATGAGTCATTCTTTATATTCATATAAAATCATAAGAGTTATAATAAATTATTGAACATTGATCTAGTAGGGAACACCTCTTCTTGATTCGTAATAACGAAAACTGATCGAGGGGTCCTTAGAGAAAAAACAACATTACCTCATTGTTTTAGAAGTGTTTGTCTATGCCGTGGTATAGAGGGGTCGGATGTACGCAACCATACTCCTGCGTTAGAAACACATAGATGTTGTTTTCCGATGACTCATAATGAAAATTGCGTCAAGTGTATCGATCAACTGCTACTTCACAATGTAAGAACCGTAGCTAATTTAGTGAGTCATTTTGTTTTATTCTATCATATTCCAAAGTTAAAGAAGAGTGTGTCCTTGACTCTATTGGAAATGCAAAAATAGAGAAAAAAACAAAATTATAATCAAATGTAGCTGACAGTTTGTTGGCTGAATGAAGGGCATAATTGGAAAGTTATGTTAAACTATAAGTCTAAGATAGAATAGGCGGCCAATTTGATGGGGATGCTACATGGTCTCTCACTCATCACAATTGCAGTCTACTTCCAACTTTTCGGCTCCTTAATTCAGGAAACCCTGATAAACCAATTAAAAAGAGGGCTATGATTCTCTCACCCATTTTTCCTTACCGTACGTGTCACTGCACGACATGTGACAGTAAGAGAGGATGTTGAGGCTAGATGAGGGTTATCCGCATCTAGCCTCACCACCCCACCTTACTGTCACGTGTCGCGCGGTCATGAGTGGGGTGAGAAGATCTCATTCCTTAAAAAGAAAGGAAAAAAGAAACACTGATTTAGACATATAACAACAACAATCATACCAGTATATCTCAAAGTCACTAAAAGATATCGCGATAGTCTGGAGAGGATGAAAAACAGACAAACAATATCTACATCCCAAAGGATGATAGTTTGTTTTCAGTGAGACCCCGACTCTATATATACCTGCATAGATAGCACAATAATATGAATATGTAATAATGAAGGAATTTTATTAAACATAAATAGAAAGCTTCTGATATTGAAAACATATACAGTACTGAGATACATGAATATACAATATTAAAAAACCCATTACTAATACAGTTCTTCAAATTTGAAGAGTTGATAAATCACAATTAGTTATGGTTAGATGAATACAAAACACTTAAGTAAGATTATAAAAAGTTACAAAAGGTTTTGTTGTTATTGATTGTTTACGTTATCACATTTTTTCCGGAAATGCGGTTAAATTAAGTTTTCAAGTATAATTTTCTGGGCAATTGTGATTAATGTGGTTACAAATTACAATTTACAAGTTACAGGTTAATATTCTTTTTCTAATTATGTTATCATTAATATTTTGATACAGAATAAAAGGAGGATGGGGATGGAGGCTATCGTTAGGATTGGCTGGAATACCGGCAGGGCTGCTGACTTTAGGTGCCCTATTTGTAGTGGACACCCCTAACAGTTTAATAGAGCGAGGTCACTTGGAGAAAGGCAAACAAGTCCTTAGAAAAATTAGGGGCACTGACAATATTGAACCAGAATTCTTGGAGCTGGTGGAGGCTAGCCGTATTGCCAAGCAAGTCAAACACCCTTTCAGAAATCTCCTCATGCGTAGAAATAGACCTCAATTGGTCATTGCTGTCGCTTTACAGGTCTGTTTCCATGCGTTTTTAGTGTATTTAATGAGTCGTTCGCAGTCCATGACGTATGATATTATATGTCTTGTACATTGGTTATATTTTCTCTAGTTACAGTACATAATAATAGAAAAATACACAGATATTTGCAAAACATACAAGATTAAGAATATATGCCAACCAGACCGTAAAATCTTTGGCATTTAGTATGTTTAATTTAAACACTTTTCATATTAGGATCCCAAATAAATCAGGTGATTTTATGATTTATAACTTATAAACTAAATATATTTTTCCCTTTTTCATTAAAAGTTTGTACAGAGTTGATATCCTTACGGATGTCTAGAGAAAGTACTTCTGTGAAGTCCTTCAAACATGCCTTGCTAGTAACTAAAAGTTAACTAATTATGCAAAATTCTTAAAATTGTCGGCGTTTCTTATATTGTGAAGTAGCAGTTGATCGACATAGCTCGACACGTTATTATGAGTCATCTGGAAATAACTTTTATGTGTTTCTAACACATGAGTATGGTTTCGTACATCCGACCTCTCATACCCCGCCATAGGCAGCAGTCTCTAAGGCAATTGGGTAATGTTGTTGCAATTGTGATGAATGTTGATATATTTCTTCAATTGGCGAAATTTTGGTGCAGATCTTTCAACAATTGACTGGGATAAATGCCATAATGTTCTACGCACCAGTCTTGTTCAATACTGTTGGATTTGGTGGCAATGCATCTCTCTATTCAGCTGTCATTACAGGGGCAGTCAATGTTTTATCTACCATCGTATCCATTTACTCTGTGGATAAATTAGGACGACGAGTCCTCTTACTGGAAGCAGGAGTACAGATGTTCTTATCACAAGTTGTGATTGCGGTAATCTTAGGAATAAAAGTCACAGATCATTCAGAGAATCTTGGTCATGGATACGCGATATTCGTGGTGATTTTGATATGCACATTTGTATCTTCATTTGCATGGTCTTGGGGCCCTTTAGGATGGCTTATTCCTAGTGAGACTTTCCCACTTGAGACGCGATCGGCCGGCCAGAGTGTGACCGTTTGTGTGAACTTGCTGTTTACTTTTGTCATAGCACAGGCTTTCCTTTCCATGCTCTGCCATTTCAAGTTTGGGATTTTCTTGTTCTTCTCTGGTTGGGTTTTCATCATGTCATTGTTTGTGTTATTCTTGGTACCTGAGACGAAAAACGTGCCGATTGAGGAAATGACTGAGAGGGTTTGGAAGCAGCATTGGCTTTGGAAGAGGTTCATTGATGGTTATGCTGATGAAGAAGAGGTTGGGGAGGTTGTTGATGCCAAGAAAAATGGGCATGTAGTTAGGGGTTTTAATCCTTCTTCTGAGTTGTAAAATGTGCCTTTATTACCATACTCTCTGATTTTAAGTGTGCTAGAAAATTTCCTAGAAGAACTATTGAAATGCCTCGACTTTTATGTTACTAATACTAAATACGGGCTCTCAATGAGTATCTTAATAGAAAAGAGTTATTTGAAACATTTTATCTATTTTTTTTAGAATTTAGAGCAAACATCCATAAATACTAAAATTACACATTTAATATAAATTTGACTATCAGTATTCATCTAAGGAGACCTGACCTTACGCAGCAGGTCTTCACCTTGTAGTGTACAAAGACAAGAATACTCCAGATGTATTTGACAAGGAAAAGAAAAACATATTTTCTTTCGACCTTGCAACAGATTCTCTACTTTTTTTTTTTGAAACAGCAGATTCTCTATTCTTGATCATCCTTCTCTGCTTCTAGTGGCCTTATCTAATACTGCCTCCACCAGCCCCTGCCCTCTTTCCTTGACCACCACCACCTCTTCCTCTTTCAACCACCGCCTCCGTCGCCATCATCCATTCTCAAATCTCAATTGAGCTTCTGCCTAAAACCTCAGGGCCCATTCTGTATATGCATCACTGTACTAGGAGTGTAGCGCTCCGCTCTCGAGCTCTAAAATCGGGAACAGTGCACCCGCCGTATCTCACTAAGGAGAATACAAAGCGTCAAAATCAAAACAGATACACGTCAACGGAAGTCAAAATTTAGAACCTCGAAATAATCATCATCATAAATATCAATGTATAGGCAAATCTAAATTCGATACAAATGTCAAATGTAGATATAACTAAATGTCTAAAGTACATAAATCTCGAGTATCGAAAATCATTATCTCAACTAAGCCCTCGAAAGTCTCATTGGAATGTCATCGACCTCACTATCTCCACTCTTGGTCATCCTCGGTATGCTAACTCAATCACCTGTCTATCTGCAAAATATGTTAAAGCGTGGTTTGAGCGACAAGTCGCTCAGCAAGTAATCCCACTATACTTACCATGTGATCATACACGGAGAAGCAAGTGTGATAACGATATATAGCAACATAAAATAATATCATGCTTCTCTTCGCAAGTAAATTTACAACTCTGCCCCTAACATCCAAAAGCAAATAGAGCAAATAGACCCAACAAAGTACAAAACGAAGTCCAATTAAGTACGTAACAAAGTCAACGAATAGAACGATAACCAAGTCAAACCAAACGACAGCCAAACAAATGTTAGTCCAAGCCAAAACGTGATGCAATTTTCCAAACCAATGCAATGCTAATGTTCCAATATTTCAAAACCAATGTTTCCAATATCAATGTCCAATGTCCAAATCCAATGTCTATATCCGATTAAACCGGTCCAAAAATCCAAATAACCAAATCCAATTTAATCGGTCCAAAGTCCAAAATCAAATGCAATGGCTATAGCACTTTCCCTACAAGTGACTTATACCGTAAGACTTACGAATTGATTCCCCCAAAACCAAATATACTATAGACACCCTGTCCCAGACTAGGTCGTTACGTCTATAGCACCAAATATTTGCCTTTGCACCCTGTCCCAGACTAGGTAGTTACGCTCAGACCCAATATATGCATACAGAAGCCCTGTCCCTGACGAGATAGTAATATCTGCAGCAATCCAAATAGGCATAGAGAAACCCTGTCCCTGACGAGGTAGTTACATCTGCAGCACTCGATAACAAAATAGGAATCAACCCGGCTTACCGATATATTTCAACTGTAGGGGTGAATTTCCAAAAATGTGCAATGCAACTTTTCAAAACCATTTTCTTTCCATGTACCAAAGTTAGTTCAAATTACCAAAATGAGACAAAATGTCAAATTTGTCAAAATTGTCAAAATGCCCTCCAAATAACGCATAATTCCCAAAATACCAAACCATCACCCTCTCATTTGTGTAAGTATACACGTATATATGTCCATGCCCATACATACACATATACACGTATACACATACACGCTACTCCCTCGGTCCACTTTTTCTCCAAGATCGATACTGATTTCCAAATCAATTTCGCATAAACTCATAACTTATAATTTATTTACTTATCAAATTATACCATCAAAAATACCCAAAAACTGTCTCAGCCAGAATCCTCATTCACCTAATACTATTCATATACTACACATATATATGAATATATGAAATACATAATACTTTTCATTCAAATAAAACCATCAAAATATCTTTTTTTTGTTAAAAAAAGCATTCGGCCAGTGCTCTACAGCACTTACATTCCCCCCCCCCCCCCCCCTTTTTTTTTTTCTTTTAAACAACAGTAATGGATGTATACATATATATAATTTGAATCCCTCAATTCAATTACTTACTGACGATGCGTCAATGCTCTGACGCAGCCAAATTCATGTTGTTTTTCCCATTATATATACGCCACAGCACACATACCATATATTTCTCTATATGTATAGATTCAGCCACATATATATATATTTATACGTATACACACATATTCGGCCATATACAAACATGTATATACATGTAGACAATCATCTATTCAAACGCAATTACGAATGCATGATCCAAAGTTATGATCAACATAAACGTATAGATTTTCGCAAAACATAGCAAGTATAGGAAGATTACTTACTTCGATTCATATATACTATACCGTACATTTGAATTTAGGGTTGAATGGTTGAAGCGAAATCCTTTCTTTCTCTCAAATGTGCCTCACGACTAGATGACAAAGAAATAGACTGCACTCCTTTTATTTTTTTTCTTTTTTCCTTGCTGATGATGGAGTCACAAGATTGCAACAACTCAAATTAGAAAAATTGAGGTTGTCGCTAATGGCGGCACTAGGGCGTTAAAAAGCAAAAGGGGAGGGCAACTTTATGTTTTGTCTTTTCTACTACTGGGAGAAACTGCAAATTTGGGTGGGGAGAAATATTTTGGCTGCACGATCTTTTGTGGGGATAATGGGGGGTCGGTTTAGGGGTGAGCAACGGTCCGGTTCCGGTTCTGACGGTTCCAAAACCGTTAGAACCGGGAACCGTTTAGCATGATATTTTTGGAACCGAACTGGAACTGTAAACCGATGGAACCGTGGAACTGTCGAACCGTTTAAAACGGTTCGGTTCCGGTTCAGAACCGCGGAACCGCCTAGGAAAAAAACTGAATTGCTTAAAACAAAAAAAAGGAAACCAACTTAAACGCATAAAAACACAACCCAGATGCAGTTCATACCTCAAAAGACGAATAACATCATGAACCCAAAAAAATTACCTAAAAAAAAGGTAATCAAAGATATGGAGATCTCACTTTTGGTGTTACGTATACAAGGGATAGGATTTGGGGAAGCTTAGGGAAGTTGTAATCAACCGAAGAAGATATTCTTTTTGGGATTCCAAATCGCATCTTGGCTCTTGATTGAAGATTCAAATGGATGACTCAACATCTATTTTCTTTAAACCCTTGTGTCGTAATTGACCAGTGATATATGCAAATCCCCATTCAGAAAATAAAAGGAACATAGATAGAAGGTAGAAGGGATTTTGCTGCGGTATACCTTACCTAGCAGGTGTGACCGTGTGAGGCTGAGCAATGACTGCGCTGTGTTTCTCCAAGAGACGACAGCAAAAGTCACGCGTTCGGCGTTTCTGCAATGAAAATTTGAAAATTGAAAGGCAGAGCTGCAGAATTTTAGTGTAGGTAGGGATAGGGTTTTCAAGTTTTCCTTTTCTACAAGTACGTAGTTTTTTTTAAAAAAAGCTATTATTTATTATTTATATTAAAAAAGCAAAATATTATTATTTATACGGTTCGGTTCCGGTTCTAACGGTTTAGGAAAATTAGGAACCGAACTGGAACCGTGAAGGAAAAAACCGGTTCAGGACCCGAACCGTGGAACTTAAACCGTTCCAGTTCGGTTTAAAATCCACAATTTCGGTTCGGTTTCGGTCCGGTTTTACGGTTCCCAGCTTTTTTGCTCACCCCTAGGTCGGTTCGCTTAGGAAATTTATATAGAAGTAGGTGAATTTAATTTAGGATTATTTACATGGTTTAGATAAACTTTAGCTAGTCTCTTATTTGGTGTGAGATTAAATTCCATGTAACTTTATCCAAGATTTCCTACTTCCATTTAGTTTAGGATTCATTCTTTTTAATTTTATTTTCTTTGTTTACTTCTAAAGGCACGGGCGTAACAAGGAGCAGCCGGAAAATTCACACCCATTATAGCACCTACCACCTCTGACCACTGGTGGTGCTAGAACCTGAATTTCTTCATTATTAACTGCACCAGATTTGGTAAGAAAATCCTCCAAAGTCATTCTAGGCTCCTCAATTTCTCTCCACATCTGTTGAATATGAGAAGAATATTTTGTATACCATAAAATAGAATTTACCTTGTATAGGAGATTGAGTAATCATAGGAGGATTGATAGAAGATTGATTTTGTAATTAAGGTTGATTGATATACTTAGCATTTTTGACGTGTAACCTAGGCTATAAGAACAGTGGTGTATAATGTGAAAAAGTATGAATGAAAGAGTTTTTTTTATCCAATTATTGTGTCAATTCTTAACATGGTATCAGAGCGTGGTTGCGATTTTGTGGACTCAGATTAGATATCATCATCGTCCAAACAACCCTCTCATCCATTCACATATACCAAAATACTAGTATATGTTCTTTTATCTTCCAATGGAAAGCGGCAAAGCCATTGAAGGAGGTCATGGGACTGAAGGCAGTCAAAACAGCCCCCGGATAACCATTTTCCTGGCAGAGTTCTTATAGTTTATGGAATTATTCCAAAAACTCCAGCCACAATCGATCCCAGATACTGTCAATGTAGGGATCAAACTCAATGGAGAAAATTATCTCCTTTGGGCCAATCTTATGGACACTGGGGGCAATGGGATGAGCTCCCACATCAAGGGGATCCCTCCACCCCCTACAAACCGATGCAAAGTATCCCAAGTGAAAGTAGAAGGACCAAACGGTGTTTATGTGGCTCATTCAAAATATTGAGTCTAATCTAATTGGAAACGTGAGTCGGTATCCAACGACATAGGCACTGTGGGAAGGCCTGACCACAATATACGGGTCTGGAGTGGACTGTCTACACACTTACACACTCCATCAAAAAGCAAGTACAATAAGACAAGCAGGTGGATCATTGGAAGCATGTTGGGACAAGTTGATGGGCATATGGATGAACATTGATGAGAGAGACCCAAATCCAATGTCATGCCCTAGGGACATCGAGATATATCAAAAGAAAGTTCAAGAACACAGATTATTCCAGTTGATAGATGCAGTAGACATCAAGTTTGAAGGAGTCAAAAAGGATCTGTTGAAACGAGATCCACTCCCCACTTCAGAGGGTGCCTTTGGAGAATTGAAGAGAGAAGAAATCAGATTGACTTACTTGGAAAAAACCCCCTCAGCCCTAACGGAGTCATCATTGGGAGTAGGTTTGAACACCTCTGGCAGAGGAAACGGACGACCATCGCAGAATCGCGATAGAGACAGAGGTAGACTACCATCTCAAGGACGGGGAGTGTCCCCCACCGAGAAGTAGTCTCAACAACCTCCATCCACCCGCTCAGCATCTAATCCAGCATCATCGCGGTCCCAGTCCCGGAAAATCAGATGCACGTACTCGGTAGGAAATGCCACAATCAAGAAACATGCTTTGAGATTGTGGGCTTTCCAGACTGGTGGAAAGATAGAAGAAAGAACGGGGCAAAACAGGGAGGAGCAACCGCAACAGCGGTGACTACAGAAAGCAACGCAGGAAGAGAGGAAGGAGATTCCTCAACAGCAGCGGCAGGTATTAGGGTGAAGGGAGAATTAAACCCTTCACCCACTTTTATTCCCCCAAAAGACCATTATGACCCTGCCGTGTATTATAATCTTGACGCTAATTCTTGAATTTCAGGTGACAGCCAACCAACCTATTAAACCTGCTAACCCAACTGCCGCCACTCACTTTAATTCGGCTAACCCACACATTAAACCAATTCAGCCCCCAACCACTGAACCCAACCGGTTACTCAACTCAAACCCAAACACATTAACCCAACCTACAATACCCATAGCCAATTTAACCGAATGCCATTTTACAAATCAATACCCACACCATAAATCTATCAATTGGATACTTGATATAGGCGCTACGGACACCATGACAAATAATGCATGTGACATCACTGTACCCGAAACACCACATAAATCTCATGTCACTACTGCCAATGGCAACATAATCCCTATACACAACGGGGGTTCAAAAAAAATTACCCCCAGCTTTCACATGTCAAAATGTTTATATGTCCCTACTATGTCATCAAAATTACTATCTGTAAGTCAAGCAACACGAGAATTAAACTACCATGTACTAATATATCCTACCCACTGTCTTTTGCAAGACCTCCGCACGAGGAAAATCATTGGTCATGGTACTGAGCGCGGTGGCCTGTATTATGTGGACTCAGCGGTGCAATAGGGACAGTCTAATCTAGCCACCGGGATGTCCCAAGAGACACTCTGGTTATGGCACCGTCGACTAGGTCATCCATCTTTTAGTTACCTTAAACATTTGCTTCTCGACTTGTTTTCTTCTCGCTCTAATAATTTTCATTGTGAGACATGTACTCGTGCCAAACAGACCAGAACATCTTTTCAGTCTAATAATACCAGGGCAAGCCAGATGTTTGCGCTTGTTCACTCAGATGTTTGGGGTTTCTCTCCCTGTCCCACTACCCTAGGGTTTCGGTACTTTGTGCTATTTATTGATGATTTTTAACGTGTGACATGGATTTATTTCCTCAAACATAAGTCTGAGGTATTTTCTAAATTTGTTGAGTTTTACCATATGGTTCAAACCCAATTCAATACCAAAGTCAAAGTCCTTCGTTCAGATAATGGGGGTCCGATCATTTCTTACCACCAATAGACTACTGTATCAGACATCACGTGCTCACACTCTTCAACAAAATGGGGTGGCCGAACGTAAAAATCGTGTCCTCTTGGACATGGCACAAGCCATGATGATTGAGTCAAAAATCCCTCTGAGTTACTGGCCTGAAGCAATTGCTACGACCACTTATCTCACCAATCGACTTCATAGTGCTGCTCTTCATCATCAAACACCACTTGATACACTCTCTACTCAACCACCAATTCTGTCCATTCTAAATTTGCCACCACGAGTATTTGGATGCACTGTCTTTGTTCATGCCAACAAACACACCCGAAATAAATTTGACCCCTGTGCTGAGAAATGTGTCTTTGTCGGATACACTACACACCAAAAGGGCTATCGATGCTTTCATCCTCCGACCCATCGCCTATACATCACTATGGATTGTACCTTTGTTGAACAAAAATACTATTACCACTCTCAATCTCAGGGGGAGACTATAACAGAGACCATCGATTGGGATTATAACCTGAGCAGATCAACGGATGTTCCAACAAGGCTAGTAGATGGCGCCACCTGTACTGCCCCTCACGTAATACAAGGAACTAGAAAAGTGCCTGAGAATGCTTGTCCAAGTGCAGATGTCACACCGGAGGTAAATATAGAAACTCAAGAATTAGCTACCCCCTAATCATATCACTACCCCTGGTTCGACTATCTCATCTGATTTTTCTAAATTACCTTTTGATTATACTAACTTGTCCGTCGAGCCACATGAAGAAGTCAGAGTTCTACCTCCTTCAGAAAACAGAGGTGTGCCACCTCGCAGATACTCCCCGGAGAGAAATTCACGAAGGACAAGATACCCAGTAGACGAACTGAGGCAAAACCTGGCAGGACAGGCTCAAGCAATCTTCACAACCTTGTGCTCGGAGAAGGTTCCAAAAAATATTGAGGAGGCACAAAGTGTACCAGAATGGAATCATGCGATGGACACTTAGATGGGGGCATTGATAGACAACAATACATGGGAAAAAAGTGTTTTGCATCCGGAAAAACGGACAGTTGGGTGTCGATGGATATTCACCATCAAATAGAAGGCCGATGGAAGCATAGAGAGATATAAAGCGCGACTTGTGGCCAAAGGATATACTCAGACCTACGGTATCGACTACTCCGAGACGTTCTCTCCAGTTGACAAAATTGATACTATTCGAGTATTATTCTCGTTGCTGCGACAGTTTGATGTAAAAAAACGTGTTTCTCTATGGAGAGTTGAGAGAAGAGGTGTACATGGATCCACTACCAGACTTCACTCATGATTTTGATCAGGGGGAGGTATGCAGATTACGAAAGTCGTTGTATGGATTAAAACAGTCTCTTCGAACATGGTTCGGAAGATTCACTGTAGTGATGAAGAAACATGGTTACAAGCAAAGTCATTCTGATACACCCTGTTTATCAAAAGGAGAGGTACGTTGATAACGTGTTTGATTATTTATGTCGATGATATGATTATCACAGGAAACGACTCTGAAGACATGAGTCAACTTCGTCAAAATCTGTTCACCGAATTCAAAATGAAGGATCTTGGTGGACTAAAGTATTTTCTTGGAATTGAGGTACTACAGTCCAAACAGGGGATATTTATCCATCAGAAGAAGTATGTGTTGGACTTGCTTGCAGAAGTTGTTATGTTGGATTGCAAACCCAATGATACTCCTATGGTAATAAATCACAAACTTCAGATTCATGAAGACGCCCCTGTAGCAGACCAAGGTCAGTATCAAAGGTTGGTTAGTCGACTAATTTATCTTGCCCATACTCGTCCGGATATCGCATACGTAGTCAGAGTGGTAAGTCAATTTATGCATAGTCCCTAGAAACATCACACAGATGCAGTCCTCCGGATCTTGCGATACCTGAAGGGTTCTTCGAATCGTGGGATCTTGTTCAGAAATAACAATCATTTGGATGTCGAAGTATTTACTGACGCTGATTGGACAGGTACCAGAATGATGGACGATCTACTTCAGGGTACTTTGCGCGCATGGGGGGCAACCTAGTGACCTGGCGAAGTAAGAAACAAAAGGTTGTTGCACTATCCAGTGCTGAAGCAGAGTTCAGAGGGATTGCAAAGGGAATTATGGAGGCACTGTGGCTGAAGTAATTGTTACAAGAGTTAGGGATTCCAGAGCAAGGTCCTATGAAAGTGTACTGTGATAACACCGCAGCGATATGTATTTCTGAGAATCCAGTACAACATGACTGAATAAAACACGTGGAAGTAGATCGACATTTCGTAAAAGAAAAAATAGAAGGAGGAGTAATTGAGTTACCGCATGTACGATCTGAAGACCAACTGGCGGATATTCTCACAAAGGATATTCTCAAGTTGGAAACCCCCACTACCCAACTTGAGGGAGAGTGTTGAATATGAGAAGAATATTTTGTATACCATAAATAGAATTTACCTTGTATAGGAGATTGAGTAACCATAGGAGGATTGATAGAAGATTGATTTTGTAATTAAGACTGATTGGTATACTTAGCATTTTTGACGTGTAATCTAGGCTATAAGAACAATGATGGATAATGTGGAAACATATGAACAAAAGAGTTTTCTTCATTCAATTATTGTGCCCATTCTTAACACATCTCACCCCTAGCCTCACTGAAGACTACCCCAGTTGACGTGTCGTCGCCTTAGATGGGTCCAAATGGAGTAAAAAAAGAATCGGGTTTGGAGTACATGCTTTTCAGGATATCCTCCATGTTAACTGACCCAAAAGAGCTGGTGGTGTGATGGAGAGTGTTGGAGGTTGTGAAAAAAGAAGGATGAGGAGAAGAAGAGGAGAATCGCAAAGAGGAAGAAGAGTGAGTTGTGGGATGATGTGGCAGATTCAGATTGGCCGGTGAAGTAGACGCCATGACCTTAGACGACTACGCCACACCAACCGGCTTTCTAGGAGAAATTCTGTTACTCCTATTTTTTCTAAAATTCAACGAATCAAATTAGCTTATAGTTTACTGAATTGAATTTGTTAATCCACATACAACTCAAATTCTATACATATTAGAGAACGAAAATGATATTCTGTACATCACAAGGATGAGCTAAGCTCAGCACAGGAAGAGCTGAGCTCAATGCAGGATGAGCTGAGAGCTGAGCTCAACACAGGATGAGCTGAGCTCAACAACTCATCCTGCGTTGAGCTCAGCTCTTCCAGTGCTGACCTCAGTATGGAAGTTTGTTACGATTTTCATAAAAATAAATGGATAACAGGCGAAGACCCTTATCATCATCTTGAAAAATTTGACATGGCTTCTTCTATCTATCATTGGACATATAATGAAACTAATAAAGCTCAACGTGTAGCCTTTTCTTTTACTCTTCCAGATTTGCCACCGATGGTGTTTAGAATGTCCACATCCTCATGTAATTGCAGTGACTTCAGACATATAAAACCCATTCGTTGATCAAGTACTTAGGAATGTCAACGAAATTTCTAAGCCTATGAAGATAACTAAATCTTGCAAACGTAAAAACATCCGATCACATCATCTACGTACCTTTTTGTAACGAAAAAAATCATGTTAAATGTTTGTAGAGCTAAGGAAAGCTTAAAGTGTTATTAGAGACCTAAATGTAAGAGAGCTAACCAAGGACCCAGCGGCCCAACTTTCACTTACTGAATGGAAACGTCATATAAATAACTTATATTTGGGCTGTACTCATGTGGTCTCCTAAAAATACATACCAAAATGATATTTATATGATATTTTTTTTTACCACCCTCAGTTAAGCCCTGCATGAATATATGATAGACTTTTGAAATTCCATCTATCCATGGTTCTGAAATGACAAATGGCCGACACATAACTCTTTTTATACTCTCCCTCCACATTTTTGTTGGTCCATCCCATAATATTCATTTACTTTACATCTATAATAAAACATAAACACTTATGTTACATTTTAAAATTAAAAGTTGTTTTGCGATGACAAATTGACATGTATAAATATTAATTGATCATTTACTAATTTTTCCTCTAGACAGTATGATATGAACAAACAAATTGAGACGTAACAATATTTTATTTCGACGTTGTTTCACTTACCGGATACTTCATGCTCCGCAGGCATTCTTCAAATACGTACGCCACTGCCTTTCCATTTCAAACCTCTTTTAGTACACACGAAAGTTACTGCACGGCCACATGACATAGCTCAGTTGGTATTTGGGGGGAACATTATTTTAGAAAGATGTAGGTTCGAACCAGGACACACGCTGGGTGCAATACTGCTGTCTGAGCCATTAATGGTAAATCCATTGTATCCGGCTCATTTAGGTTAGAGGGTTGCTGGTAGGGTTGTTAAGCGGACCGAACAGTTCACGAACTGTTCGAATTCGATTCGTATTTGATTCGATTTTGTTCGTTATTTTACTTAAACAATCCAAATTCGAACACCTATTTGAGTTCGTTTACTTAAACGAGCCGAACTGTTCGCGAACAGTCTGGCTCGTTTAAGCAGTTATAGTGTTATCGAGCCGAACTAGAACCAATTTTAAAGTTCGTTACAAAAAAAACAAACCAAGCCGAACAGTCCGTTTAGCTAAACGAATCCGAATTCGAAAATCTAGTATTCGGCTTGGCTCGGTTCGTTAAAACCCTTAGTTGCTGGCCCGGTTTACAGTAGGCACCTTGCAGCGGGTCTCTGACAAACCCTAACAACCTAGAAGGGATCTTCTAATTTGCATCCTCCACCAAACTCTTAGGAAATAGAGCAATGAAGACCCACGGAGCGAGAGATATTGACCTTTTGCTTTAGAAGGCTTACTGGACACTTGTATAATTATAAACAATTCCACCTCGTATTTTTCTTTACGGCGTTGTGATTCAGATATCTCTTTTTACTACTCACAAAACTTTTATACAAATTAGTGTCAATTAACTCACTTCAAGGTGGGAAGTTTTATGGTGTGTGAAAGGGAGGATTGTCATCTTTTCGAAACCGTTTTAATACATTTGAATAACATGTATGATGTTTGAATAAACATACATAATAATCTTCAAACATTTGAATAACATATATAATATTTGAATAAATATACATAAAATCTTTGAACTTACGCGAGGTTATTTAAATGACTCTGTGCAATATTTGCAAAATCTATACATTAATTAGCGGAGCTATATACATCTATGCGATATTAGAGAAACTTACATACAAGTATCCCGATATATATATATACACACACACACAATATGTATGGATATATACGTATATGTCATACAAGTAGTGGAGGCGTGCTGCAACGGGAACATTGTACACACAAGGTAGAAAGCAATCACCCGATCAACGGATTGCCTTCAGGGGAGTGTTCAAACAATTTTTAATACCTAAGACATGTAAGAATTTGAACACGTGCAGACAAAGTATCGTCGACTTCTAAATAGATTTTATGTGCAAAATTACTATCTTTACAATCCTACGGTGTGTCTATATATATATATATATATATATATATATATATATATATATATATATATATATGTATATATATAAGTTTTGTAGTGGTCGACGAGTAACTCCTAGTTATTTATGGATAAATAATATAACAAATAATTGATACATGACACTGATAAATGTACAAATCATGAGGTTCGCCTTCGATTATTACGTTTCCTTTTGGTAGTTGATTATGACCATCTTAATATTTTCTACACACATGTATATATATGTATATGTATGTATGTATGTATACATAAAGACACACACACACACACACATATATATATATATATATGTATATATATATATGTATGTATACACAGATACACACATGTGTGTGAGAGAGTGTTGGTTAATTTCCTTGTTGAACTAGGATTATGAATCTCCTAAATTGTTGGAGTTTAAGTTTTAATATATTTCCTTAATAATGTTTATCTAGTCTTAGTAGGGTTTGATTTTGTTTAGACTAGTTAGTGTATAAATAAAGGGGGCCGGCGATAGTAAATGGTGCGTGAAGAGTGCCAAGGCCAAGAGTGCCAAATACCAATCTCGGGTAGGGTGATTGGTGAGTCAATGCCAGGTAGGGTCATTGACAAGAGCGTCAAGAATAGTTGTTAAGTTTTAAGTGATTTTCCAAATAATACAAAGTGAGTTGTGATTCATACGTATTGTGTTCATTGAATCCGTTATTACTTCAGAGAGTTCTGGAGCTTGTCTAGTTTTTAACATTGGATGAATTATAAATAATATAAAGTCGGTGAATTGCCGGTATGGTGATTTGAATTTATATGAAACAAAGCATTTCAAAAGTTATGAACTTTCCATTGGTCTCTAAGGGAAAGTATGATAATAGTAGTGAAAAGCAATAGAAACTGGTACTGAACCTAAAAAAGCAACACCAAAGTTGAAAAGAGTAATGAGTTCTTTCATCCGGTGGAAGCACGACACACAGTGATAAACGACAGAATTATAGTAATCTCAAAATTGTAAAGGAAAGACAGAATCATAGTACTAGTCCACCAATTTGTTTGTCACGCAGTTGATACCACGCCTAAAAAAATATATCTCTTTTGGAAATTCTCATAAAAAAATTCTAGGGTTTGGTTATCTTTCTTGCATTCATAATCGAAATAATCGAGTTACTGAGTACGGGTACAAGTTGTTTGAATTTTCTTTTTCGGATAATATAAAAATACAAAATTAAAAGGACTGATTAACTAATGAAAGTATAATGATGGTTTGGATTTCTATTCAATAGTAGGACGAGCTTAGGCTTGAGAGTTAAGAAAAAGATTTAGAGAAGTATAGTGTTGATTCTTGGATTGTCAGTCATATCTTTATTATTGTGCTATCTATACAGATACATATAGAATCGGAGGTCTCACTGGAAGCAAGCTCTGTATCCTTAGGATATAAGTATTATTTGTCTGTGTCTCATCTTCTCTAGACCCTAGCGATAGCTTTTACTATTGTAAGAATATAATGTGTATGATTGTTGTTGTTGTAGTATTGATACTGGATGGTGTTATCTATAAGAGAAGTGGGCGTTAGTTGCTCGATGTCTTACATCAAACCAAATTACCATGGCTTTTATTATAATAAGCAGAGTTATACTTGAATTTTTTTTAATGGGTTGCCTCGACGTATCCTTCCAGCCGAAAACCAGAAGACTAAGAGTTATACTTGAATTTAATCAAATAGAGATTGACTATTTTAATATGAGACTAGAACTATTTCCAAATTATTTCGTCTTTTCTTTAATTTAAAAAAGTGGTTTGTATATTGGAAGACTAATGGATGGTTATAAGAGAAACAAGGTCAAGCTTATGCATAATTCTTAGTAATTAATTAATGGCTGTCGGAAGCAGTGATTTGCAACACAAAGTGATCGTCCCTACCCACTAAGGCCAACTTTCTTTTTCTTTTTTGGACAGTAAATGCAATTTGAAAGGTCCAAATATAGATTTCATATACCCAAAAAGTAAAGAAAGAAATAGAAAAAGGCCTGGGTGGTTTGGGGGGGGGGGGAACCATATATAAATTGCAGCAGATGGAAAGACTCTGCATAAACTTCCTGCCTAGAAGTTCATAATACAAAGTGAAAAGGCCATCTAGGAAAGCCCAGATCAAGAATTAGGATCCGATGAATTACGATAACAGAAGCATGAGGGCCCTGGTGGGACTGTTGGTTCTTGCCGGTTTATCATTTCAACCGATGTGTCTAGCAGCAGTGTACAAGGTCGGAGATTCTGCAGGATGGACAACCATTGGAAACGTCGATTACAAGCAATGGTCTGCTACTAAGAATTTCCAGCTTGGGGACACCATTCGTAAGTTCTAATCTTTTTTCCCCCTCACTCATATATCCTATTTATAGATATTCAGAATCTTGCTCGATTCTTCTAGTTTTGGATCTGAGCTTACCTTATGATAATCAGTAAACCGAGCTTCATCGAATCCTATTTTTTAACCTTAATAAAAGAACTTTCTTTTATTGCTATGCGTTTTCATTTAGTAAGTAACACAAATTTTAATAGGTTCTAAGAGTAACTACATTTCATTGTAGTAGTTATTTTATATTAAAAAAACAACCGACATGTGGTGTTGGGGGTTGGGAGTGGAGAGACATGACACAGACTTTCCTATTACATGTCAGTTTTTTCATGCACCACCCCTCCTTAACTCTGCGTTTTGTCATGCCAAGAATACCGGGTTCCGAGCAATGACTATTTGGTGCAAAAACTCTTGGGGAAAGGAAAAGCTTACATAAATGTAAGGATCCTTTCCAAGCAAGCCAAAAATAAGACATCAACTGCCACTCAAGAAAAGGAATAGTGAGAAGAAAAATTTTGCAAACACAAAACCAGTGAATAACTATACATATGGACACTAAATCCTTGTTCAGAAGAGGGTTTGCTCATTTTCATGTGAAAATAGTGTTTCGATCAGCATATCATAAGTCCGTGTTCTTTATCCTTTTTCTATTTCACATCTGAGCTGATAACAACAGTGTGTGAGTATTGATCATGTCAAATGAAAAACGTACCGTTTTGTTTAGGTTTTTTTTTACTAAACGTTTAATAATAGGTTTTGGAAAAAGAATGCATCTATAAGTTAATCAACAGAAATAGTGGTTTTATGATTTTGGATAAATAATCTGTTAAAACTATTATTAGTCGATATCTTGGTCTTAATAACAAAGTTAAGCAATATGGCGTGATAATGTTGCAATCTCTTAAAAAACGTACGCAGAAGCTGACCGTTAAACTAAAATAGAAGCACAGTTTCCGTGATTAGTGTTTGCTTTTTCCAAGTAAATCGCCCTGTACTTGACCTAAAAAGACTAAATAAAGAGGAAAAAGAAGCATAACCTTAAGGCATTTCAGTTAGAAACGTGGTCCTTTCTTGTTCTCTTTGAAAAATTAGTGTCAGTTATTCACCACGCCCCAACTCAAACATCCCCACCCCCCCCCCCACACTCCCACCCGCTCTCTGTCTCCATGCGTGCTTTCGTAATCCACTTAGTTAATGCGTCGGTTCCAGGACATAGTCCAGTTGATACTTGGGCTATGATTTGCTTTAATGAGTCAAGAGTTCGATTCTAGAAATACATATAGTGTATGTGTTCCTTTGTTGCTAGGCCGAAGTTCTGATTTGCAGAAGAACATTTTGTGTGGGTCACTACGTAAGATCTCACCTAATCAAAAGGTTACTGCGTTCCTAATTTGCATCCTACACAATTAAGACTTGGGCGGTAAAGACTCAGATTTCACCTTTTGATTCAGTTAAGCCATCGGATAAATTCAAGTGGGTGCACCTAGGTGGATGTATGCCCACCAATAGACCTTCCAGAGACCACATCATTGTACACGTGCGCATATGTTTGCTGCCTGGTCGACATTTTTTTTTGACAAGAAATAATCGACAGCCCTCCCCCCCCCCCCCCCCCTCCTCTCTCAATTTATAGATTTTATGTTGTTTCCAAAACAAATAAGACATAATTAATGTCATAATAAAATATAGAATAACGAGATTGACCTCTTATTTTAAGCACATTTACTTTCTTAGATAAAAAGCACTTTATTTATGTATACCTTCTTAGTTAAATAATCATAATAAGATATTTTTTTTAAAAAAAAAAATAGCTATATACATTCAAATGCGTGAAGACTTCCAACTTTTTTCCTTTTTGTTTGCTTGTTTTTAAACATTCTCTATGCTATAACGATACAACCAACAACAACATTACCATATTGTCTTAAATGTTTTCATTTATGGGGGGGTATGAGAGTCAGATGTACACAACTATACACAGAGGTTGTTTACCGATGAGCCATAATGAAAACTATGTCAAGCTGTATCGATCAACTGCTACTTCACAATATAAGAAGCGCAACCAATTTAGTGAGTCATTTTGTTTTATTACATCATATTCCAAAGTCAACAAAAAAAAGTGTCCTTAACTCTATTGAAAATGGAAAATATTCTAAGATACAATCATATTCCTTCAAAGAAGGAAAAAAAAAGCCATATAATCATATTTTCATACATGGTCTGCTAAAGTTAATTTCAGCCTACTTGAATGGAAAAGTTCCCATCAAACTTTATGAACACTAAACTTTTGGCATCCTTTGGTTGCAGTTTTTGTATACAATCCACAGTTTCACAATGTCCAGCAAGTAACACATGCAGGCTACAGATCATGCAATGCATCATCTCCCATTGCTACACATACAACTGGGAATGATTCAATTACAATCACAACCTATGGTCACCACTTGTTTATCTGTGGTGTGCCTGGCCATTGCCAAGCTGGACAGAAAGTCGATATCAACGTTCTTCCCATGGCTCCTACTCCATCTGTGACGCCATCTCCTCCTCCTGCGTCGGCCCCTGCACCGAGCAATGCCCCTCCCCTGCACGCGTCAAGTGGAACCTTTGTAATGGTTGGGATTGCTGTAGCTGTTTTCACTGTCTTGATATGAAAATTGTGTTTTGAAAATTTGCCATATTGTAAGCACTGTGTCCAATCTTTTTTTTTGGAAGTTGTATGGGTGTAATGGATTTTCTGTTTAACATTCAGGTGATATGATCAAATCTGTGTTAGTATATTGTATAGAAAAGTGAAATTAATGTGATTAGTTCTGCTTGTAATTGGTGATATTGATGTCTTATTGATAGTGATCCAGATGCTTATATATCAATCCAACATGAGTGGTCATGAATGAAAGATAAAAAGGCTGGCAAATACCCCACCATCATAAAGGAAGAAAAGGGGCGGGGGGGGGGGGATGCTGCTCAAGTTTTGAACTTTGTGATAAATCTACTTGTTGGAGAAATGAAATGGGAAAAGATTGGATTGCAAGTGGGTTTGTCAAAAGTTGACAACTACCATACTTTGAGCTTAATTATGATTAGTGTTCGTTAATCAAAAACGGAAACTAAAAATTTCAAAATTATCTACGTAACGAGTGGATGATTTTAGGCTTTTGAATCACTCGATTCCGATACCGGGTGAATGAAAAAATTAATGCTCAAAGTTGGAGTAAAATTGGTGGAAATTAGAAAAATTGGTGATGTGGCATCTTGAGGAGTGAACACATCACCAATTTGCTTGTATACCACATTGCCCACTTGAGAGAGAAAGGCCACCATATAAGGTTCAAGTTGGAGCTTTCTAAGATGTGCCCTTGGGCATGAGAAGTTTTCTGACGGAGTCAGGACGCAGCTCAGGCAAGGTTCACCACACACGCGCGCCGCCGCCGCTCGTCCGGCCGGCTCGTGCTCGTGGCTCGTGGCTCGTGGCTCGCCCGCCCGGTTCTTATCTTTTTGGATAAATTTTCTTTTAAATTTTTTCCAGAAAAATAATTACTTGATCCTACGGTCTACGATTTATCTGCGGTGATCCAACGCTCCAGATCAAGTCTGATCCTACGGTCTACGATGTATCTGCGGTGATCCAACGCTCCAGATTTGATCCTGCAGTTCAGCGCGGTTGCTGATCCTTTGATCTTATCTTCGGTTTACTGATCCAATGGTCTACATTTGTTCAGACAAGGATTACGATCTAACGGTAGAGATCGTAACTGTTTTAATCCAACGGTCCAGATTCGTTCTGACCATAAACCGCCTTCAACCTCCTTCAACCACCCTCCATCTATATATTCTCGTTGCCATGCATGCGTTCAATACATGTTTTCAACACACAGTACCGCATATATTCTTCAAAGCATTCTGCATTCCACTACACGAGAAATCAGTATACCTTTAACAGGTTCGTCGATGTTCCTACGCTGTAGTGCCACTCGTATGAACGAAAACCGTTGTATCCTGGGAGACGTTTGTTCCATCCGGTTGGGCACAGTATACCGGAGCAATTCGTCTTAAGGACAGAGTCCTTACACTCGCCTCGGTTTTGCTTGCGTTTTTGTTGTCAATTTACTCACATGCACACAGTGCACTTGTTCTGATTACATGAATAACAATCTAACAATCTTAAGACGAAATTTGATATATACTGTAATCTGGTTCGGTTTCTGTTTGTACGATACTAATTGGTGTCGTGTTCTGTTTTCTGTGTTGCGTTTAACAGAAACTGAAATATGGAAGGCGAAAGTTCCAACTCGTTCAACGGTGTGCATCTGGGCATTTCTGAGGAACAGAACAATGCTGTTCATGTTGCACCCGCTGCTCCAGTCACTGCTCCTGTTCCTGCTGTTGGACAGGTTGAAAAGCCAGAGAAGTTTGGAGGAAGTTACTTCAAACGTTGGCAGCAGAAGATGTTGTTCTTCTTGACCACGTTGGGTTTGGCTAAGATGCTGACTGAGGATCCTCCAGAGGTGGTGCCGGTGGAAGACCAGAATGTGAACATGCAAAACAATCTGATTGCTGAAGCGTGGAGTTACAGCAATTATGTTTGTTTGAGTCACATTTTAAGTTGTTTGGATAATTCATTGTATGGATTGTATTCTACTTATAAAACTGCGAAATCCTTATGGCAGGCGTTAGACAAGAAGTACCGCACTGAGGATGCCGGTACTAAGAAATTTATTATTGGAAAATTTCTTGATTTTCAGATGACAGATTCCAGGACTGTTGTTTCTCAGATTGAGGAACTTCAGATGCTTGTTGCTGAGATGAAAGAAGAGGGTATGACCCTCAGTGAATCTTTTCTTGTTGCTGCTGTGATTGAGAAGCTTCCTCTTTCGTGGAGGGAATTCCGAAGCTATCTCAAGCACAAGAGAAAGGAAATGTCTTTGGAAGACTTGATTGTCCGACTCCGTATAGAGGAAGACAATCGAAGGGCAGACAAGAAGCCGTCTTCCAGTTCTGGCCATGCAAAAGCTCACGTTGCAGAGGCGTCGAAAAAGAAGAGAGGAAATTCTGTCGGAGTGAACGCGAAGGGCAAGAAGGTTGCCAAAAAGTTCACTGGAAAATGTTACAATTGTGGAATTCAGGGGCGTCGCAGTGTTGACTGCAGGAAGCCCAAGAAAAGGCAAGAGAAAGCCAAAGCCAACCTTGTAAGTGCAATGGATGATTTGGACTTGTGTGCTATTGTTTCTGAATGTAATGCTGTAGGTAATCCTAGCCAGTGGTGGGTGGACACTGGCGCCACTAGACACGTTTGTGCAAACAGGGGAATGTTCAAGGAATATGCTCCTGCGAAAGACAATGAAAGGCTGTACATGGGAAACAAAGATAGCTCGAAGATTGAAGGTTCGGGCAAAGTGATTCTGAAGATGACCTCCGGGAAAGAATTGACGTTGCAGGATGTGCTGCATGTTCCCGACATTCGCAAGAACTTAGTCTCTGGTGCTTTACTAGTCAGGCATGGATTTAGGCTAGTATTTGATTGTAACAAATGTATTCTGACTAAGAATGGTGTATTTCTAGGGAAGGGGTACCTGATGGACAATATGTTTAAACTTAGTGTTATACTATTGTACCAACGAAGACTACGCCCGATGAGGCTAATAAGACTGCTTCTACTTCTGCTTACATGCTTGAGTCTTCATGTTTATGGCATTTAAGTTTGGGTCATGTTAATTATAAGTCATTACAAAGAATGATTAATCTCGACTTATTACCCAAATTAAGTTTCAATAATGAAAAGTGCCAAGTTTGTGTTGAAGCAAAAATGGCTAAGTTACCATTTCCTTCAATCAAAAGAAACACTGAAGTGTTAGATTTAATTCACACAGATGTTTGTGATTTAAAGTTTGTGCAAACAAGAAGCGGTAAAAAGTACTTTGTCACTTTTATTGACGATTGCACTCGATACTGTTACGTTTATTTGCTAAGTAGCAAAGATGAGGCCTTAGATGCTTTTAAAGATTATAAAAATGAAGTTGAGAATCAACTTAGCAAAAGAATTAAGTCAATTCGTAGTGATAGAGGTGGCGAATATGATGCACCGTTCAATGAATTCTGTTCAGAACATGGCATTATTCATCAAACGACTGCACCATATTCACCTCAATCGAATGGTATTGCTGAACGCAAAAACCGTACTCTGAAAGAGATGATGAATGCTATGTTGATAAGTTCGGGCTTACCGCAGAACTTGTGGGGGGAAGCAATTCTCTCCGCCAACGTCATTTTAAATAGAATACCACCAAAGAAGATGGATGAGACCCCATACGAGCTTTGGAAAGGCCATAAGCCTAGTTACAAATACTTAAAAGTGTGGGGGTGTCTGGCAAAGGTTGCAGTACCCAAACCAAGACAAGTTAGAATTGGGCCTAAAACAATTGATTGCATATTCATAGGATATGCAACTAACAGTAGTGCATATCGATTCTTGGTGCACAAGTCCGACATTCCTGACATACATGAGAATGTTGTCATGGAATCAAGAAATGCAGTGTTCTTTGAAGATGTCTTTCCAAAGAAAGACGAAAACAGCATAGAAGCAAGCACTAGTAAGCGAGTGCGTGAGACGACTCCTCAAGAAAGTGAGGAACTGCGTCAAAGCAAACGAACTAGAATACCAACATCTTTTGGACCAGATTTTCTAACATACTTGGTAAAAAACGATCCAAGAACGTTTTCAGAGGCGATGTCAACTCCAGAAGCTCCCTTCTGGAAGGAGGCAGTAAATAGTGAGATAGAATCAATTCTTCAAAATCACACGTGGGAGCTGGTAGATCTTCCTCAAGGGAGTAAACCACTTGGATGCAAGTGGATTTTTAAGAAAAAAACTCAAAGAGGATGGATCCACTGATAAGTACAAGGCCCGGTTGGTAGCCAAGGGCTATCGACAAAAGGAAGGTTTTGACTTCTTTGACACTTATTCACCAGTAACTAGGATTACTTCCATAAGAATGCTAGTTGCTATTGCTGCAGTCTACGACCTAGAGATCCATCAAATGGATGTAAAGACTGTCTTCTTGAATGGCGAGCTGGAAGAAGAGATTTATATGGAACAGCCTGAAGGGTTTACTGTCCCAGGACAAGAAAAGAAAGTTTGTAGACTTGTTAAGTCTTTGTACGGACTTAAACAAGCACCAAAGCAGTGGCATTTGAAGTTTGATCAAGCCATGATGTCAAACGGTTTCAGGATCAATGAATGTGACAAGTGTGTTTACATCAAAAACACATCAAACGCCTATGTGATAGTATGTCTCTATGTAAATGATATGCTAATCATGGGTAATACACACGACATCATCTTGAATACCAAGAAGATGTTAACAAGAAATTTTGACATGAAAGACATGGGGGTTGCCAATGTTATTCTAGGAATTAAAATTTCTAGGGTAGCTGAAGGATTGGTCATGTCTCAAAGTCACTACATTGAGTCTGTTCTTAAACGATTCAATATGCTTGATGTAAAACCGGTAAAGACCCCACTGGACTTAAGTATACACTTAAGGAAGAACCGAGGTGAACCTGTAGCTCAATTAAAGTATTCACAAGTCATTGGGAGTCTGATGTACATAACAAACTGTACAAGACCTGACTTGGCTTGTTCAGTAAACAAATTGAGTAGGTTCACCAGTAATCCAAGTGACGAACATTGGAAAGCTCTCAATAGAGTGATGAGATATCTGAAATACACAATGAACCTTGGATTACAGTACACCAGATATCCAGCAGTATTGGAAGGATATTGTGACGCAAACTGGATATCAGATTGTAAGGATTCTAAATCCACCAGTGGATACTTATTCACTGTAGGTGGTGGTGCTGTGTCATGGAAGTCTACAAAGCAGACGTGCATAGCTCGGTCAACTATGGAAGCTGAGTTTATAGCACTCGATAAAGCTGGGGAAGAAGCTGAATGGCTTCGAAATTTCCTAGAAGACATTCCATGCTGGCCTAAGCCAATCGCTCCTATGAGCATACACTGTGACAGTCAGTCAGCTATAGGACGAGTTCAAAGCAGCATCTATAATGGTAAGTCACGACATATACGTCGGAGACATAATACCATTAAGCAGTTGATCTCTAATGGCGTGATTTCCATTGATTACATAAAATCAAAGGAGAATCTTGCGGATCCGCTTACAAAAGCTTTGCCTAGAGATCAAATGTCAAAGTTGACAAACGGAATGGGACTTAAGCCTACAAAGCATGAATCTTTGTAACGGTAACCCAACCTTGTTGACTGGAGATCCCAGAATCTTGGTTCAATGGAAAAACTAAGTTATGAGGATTCAGTTAGCACTTACTCATTTCGTTAAACAAAAGTGCTATCTGCAGAGAACCGTTAGGTTAAGCTAATGCTTTTAATGATGTCCTATATCTTGATAAATCAAGTGGGGTATGGCAGAATACTCTTGATAGGAATCACCTATGTAAGTGTGAAGTGGGGCCGCTTCTATGAGAATTCTGATAGGCAAGAATTCTCTAAAAACACTTTCTGAAACCAGGGTTGTTCATGTCCATAATGAACACAACCATGAGAACCAAAAGGGGTGTTAAAGGAAATGTTGTGTGAGTATCATTGTCTAGGTTCATAGTAAAGGCTGATAGTTCAAGACATCAGGTCACTACCCAGCTGAGCGGATCCGATGGTACATCACTAAGAAAGGTTCAAGGCCATAAGCTACCTCTTCTGATGCAACATTTCTTTGTCTAATTTCTCGATAGAGTCTGCATTCACATTTGCATTAATTTCATTCATGTGGGGGATTGTTGGAGAAATGAAATGGGAAAAGATTGTATTGCAAGTGGGTTTGTCAAAAGTTGACAACCACCATAATTTGAGCTTAATTATGATTAGTGTTCGTTAATCAAAAACGGAAACTAAAAATTTCTAAATTATCTACGTAACGAGTAGATGATTTTAGGCTTTTGAATCACTCGATTCCGATACCGGGTGAATGAAAAATTAATGCTCAAAGTTGGAGTAAAATTGGTGGAAATTAGAAAAATTGGTGATGTGGCATCTTGAGGAGTGAACACATCACCAATTTGCTTGTATACCACATTGCCCACTTGAGAGAGAAAGGCCACCATATAAGGTTCAAGTTGGAGCTTTCTAAGATGTGCCCTTGGGCATGAGAAGTTTTCTAACGGAGTTAGGACGCAGCTCAGGCAAGGTTCACCACACACGCGCGCGCGCGCGCGCCGCCGCCCGCCCGTCCGGCCGGCTCGGCTCGGCTCGTGCTCGTGCTCGTGCTCATGGCTCGTCTGCTTTATCACCGCAGATAAATCGTGATCCTACGGTCTACGATTTATCTGCGTTGATCCAACGCTCCAGATCAAGTCTGAACCGTAGCGGTGATCCAACGCTCCAGATTTGATCCTGCGGTTGCTAATCTGATCCTGCGGTTCAGCGCGGTTGCTGATCCTACGTCTCAGATTTGATCTTATCTTCGGTTTACTGATCCAATGGTCTACATTTGTTCAGACAAGGATTACGATCTAACGGTAGAGATCGTAACTGTTTTAATCCAACGGTCCAGATTCGTTCTGACCATAAACCGCCTTCAACCTCCTTCAACCACCCTCCATCTATATATTCTCGTTGCCATGCATGCGTTCAATACACTGTTTTCAACACACAGTACCGCATATATTCTTCAAAGCATTCTGCATTCCACTACACGAGAAATCAGTATACCTTTAACAGGTTCGTCGATGTTCCTACGCTGTAGTGCCACTCGTATGAACGAAAACCGTTGTATCCTGGGAGACGTTTGTTCCATCCGGTTGGGCACAGTATACCGGAGCAATTCGTCTTAAGGACAGAGTCCTTACACTCGCCTCGGTTTTGCTTGCGTTTTTGTTGTCAATTTACTCACATGCACACAGTGCACTTGTTCTGATTACAGGAATAACAATCTAACACTACTCTCTCCATACCCGGGTTAGGATCCCCTCACCGCAAACCCCTCACCCCACGCGTCACCGCGCGACACGTGGCAGCAGGGGTAGGTGATGAAGCTAGATGAGAATCACCCGCATCTAGCCTCACCATCCACCCCTGCGGCCACGTGTCGCGCGGTGACGCATAGGGTGAGAAGAATGTGGGGTAGGAGATCTCATCCCTCCATACCCGTAAGGTCATTTTCATCCTTAAAGAAATTCTTCCACACTGGATTATGTGTCCAAACTCTCTCCACAATGGAGTCAATAGGAACTGCCTTCGTCTCACGGAACAGGAAATAGACAAACAATCTCATTATGATGGTCCAAGCTGTGAAGAAAAAGATGTATGCTTGCATGTGGCACAACATGGACAAGAATGCTTGAGCAATTGTTAAGGCTGCCGTTCCAACCGTGCCATCCAAGTCACAACCGCCGGGTGCTAGCTAGGGTTTGTTACAATCCTACCAACCTAACAACATGTAGTTACAACAACTTGTAGTTGAAGATATCTTAGTTGTAGCTAACCTTATCTTGTAATTGAGGTTTTGTACTTGAGTCAACCTCTTGTTGTAAGATTATATATTATCTGTAAAGGCATACACAAAAGATGAATGAAAGATATAATTCTCAATTTCTATTCTTTCATGGTATCAGAGCCATCGCTGACTCCAACGAGTATACCTAAAATCTTCAACGGCGCTGTCGTGATACAATGGCCGATCAAGGTACAAAAACCGGCTCCCTTGATGGAGTCATCACTATCAATGTTGCTGCTCAGCTACCTATCAAGCTGACTAAGAGCAACTTTCCGTCTTGGAGAGCGCAGTTTGATGCATTATTATATGGATATGACCTGATGGGTTTTGTTGATGCCACCAAGCCGTGCCCTGCTCAGCACACGGTTAGTCAAGGTGGTGATAAGCAGTTAAATCCAGATTATGCTATCTGGGTTAGACAGGACAAGTTGTTACTGCATGCTATTCTGGCATCAGTATCTGAAGGAGTGGTCCCTCTCATTGCTACTGCGTCCACGTCTCGTGACGCATGGATGAAACTGCATCGGCTGTATGCTAGCAAATCTCGATCTCGCATCATGAATCTTAAGGAACGCCTAACCAATATAACCTGTGACTCTCAACCTGTTGCAGATTATCTTCAGACCATCAAAAGCATCGCGGATGAATTAGCTCTTGTTGATACTCATCTAAGCGATGACGATCTCTCTATTTTTGCCCTAAATGGACTTGGCAGTAGCTTCAAAGAAATTGCTGCTGCTATCCGAGCTCGTGACACACCTGTTTCGTTCGAGGAGCTTCATGACAAGTTGGTCGAACATGAAGCTTTTCTCAAACGAGAAGAGTCCCGTAATAGTGTTGCAGTCACGGTTCATGCCACACAAGTGAAGTCTGGCCGCACTACAGGAGGTTCGCCGGGAAGGCCTCGGCACGGAAGTGGTGGACGTCAATATCAAGGGAAGCAAAGCTTCGGTTCAAATGTGCCGCAAGGATTCGGTCAGGGGTCTTCCAACGCCCGACCTGGCCGCAGTCCGTCCCAGTCAGGAGTGGTCTGTCAATACTGCCAAAAACGTGGTCACTCAGCCCGTCAGTGTTATTCCTTGAAGCGTGCGCTACAGCATCAGCCAGAAGTGCATCACACTACTTCAGGTCCGGTCCAAAACAATTGGGTGTTGGATTCCGGCGCCTCCCACCATGTTACTCATGATTTGGCGAATCTTTCACATCATCAACCGTATGAGGGTCCGGATGATGTTTTACTTGGTGATGGTTCAAGTCTGAGCATTTCCCACACTGGTTCTAAAATTATTCCTAGCTCTCTTAAACCCTTAATTTTGTCCAATGTCTTGCATGTTCCCTCCCTTACCAAAAATCTAATTTCTGTTTCTCAGTTTTGTCAATATAATAATGCCTCTATTGAGTTTTTTCCTTCCTCTTTTGTTGTTAAGGATCTCATCACGGGGGCGCAGCTGGCTCACGGACGGACCAAGGGCAATGTATATGAATGGGATATGTCTCCTTCGGCTGATGCAGTCTTTGCCGCACCCCAGCCGCCGCGCATAGACTCCACTACCGCCTCTTCTCCTGCCATTTGGCATCACCGTCTTGGGCATCCGTCTCAGCGTGTGTTCCAGTTGTTAAGTCGCAATAAAGATGTGTCTCCTTTCTCTAGCACTTGTTTAAATAAATTCGTTTGTACGTCATGTCTCAGTAGCAAAAGTCATAAGTTACCTTTTTCGCGTTCTTCTTTAGTCAGTCGTGGACCACTTGATGTTGTGTATTCCGATGTTTGGGGCCCTGCCCCAGTTGAATCTATTGATGGTTTTCGTTACTATATTATCTTTGTGGATTACTTTACTAAATATGTTTGGTTGTTTCCCATGACTCGCAAATCCGATGTCTCTACGATCTTTCCTAAATTCAAACGCATGGTGGAAAAGTATTTTTCTCGTCCATTAGTCACACTTTATACTGATGGGGGCACTGAGTATAAGGGACTTACGCCTTTCTTTGAATCTGAGGGTATTCATCATTGTATTTCTCCACCTTATACACCCGAGCATGTTGGTTCTGCAGAACGAAAACATCGTCATGTTGTCGAAACTGGGCTTGCTTTGCTTCATCACGCGTCCATGCCTGCTTCATTCTGGTCCTATGCTTTTCTCACTGCTGTCTATCTCATCAACCGGTTACCTACACCCGTCCTGCGGGACGCCACTCCCTATGAGCGTTTGTTTTCTAAGCCGCCTCACTACAATACGCTTCGTGCGTTTGGATGCCTTTGTTTTCCTTGGTTAAGGCCCTATTCGGATCACAAGTTGGCCCCCCGCTCTAAACCGTGTGTGTTTGTGGGATACTCTAACACTCATCATGCTTACAAGTGTCTAGACATCTCTTCTAATCGTTTGCATATCTCTCGTCATGTACAGTTTATAGAGCATCAATTTCCTTTTGCTAACAATACTGTGTCATCTCCCAGCCCCATGTCGCCCTCCTCTTGGTTTGCAGGACCACATCTGGCTGCCGTACTCCAACCGCCAGCAGTCCAACTCCCCTTGGCTCCTTCTGGTGCGCCAGCTGCAGGTAACCCCAGGTATGTTACCCCTTCTCCTCTTTCACCTGTGCACTCCCCTTCGGTCTCCCAACCCTCAGTAGTCCCAGCCGAAGCACCCCCCTCTGCCGCAATCGACTCTCCAGTCCCAGACCCAGCCGAAACTCCAACCCCAGCTGGAACCGAACCTCAAGCCTCCAATCATCCCATGGTTACACGTGCCAGAAATAATATACACCGTCCCAAACAGTTTCCTGATTATGTCACTCTCAATCATACGACCAAACATCCTCTACCGCCCTCACTTGAACCATCTTCAGTAAAACAAGCCCTTCGCGACCCACACTGGTGTGCTGCGATGGATGACGAGCTTGCTGCTCTTGCTCGTAATGGCACTTGGGTGCTTGTGCCTCCTCCGCAAGGCCACAACGTTGTTGGGTGCAAATGGGTTTTCCGAATTAAGCGTCATCCTGATGGCTCCATTGCCCGATACAAAGCTCGTCTTGTAGCCAAAGGGTTTCATCAACGTCCTGGTATTGACTTTCATGACACCTTCAGTCCCGTGGTCAAACCCACAACTGTGCGCGTGGTTCTCTCTATCGCGCTCTCTCATGGGTGGCCTATATCTCATCTTGATGTTAATAATGCATTTCTTAATGGTCATTTAACTGAGGATGTCTACATGACTCAACCCCCGGGGTTTGTGGATTTGGCTAAACCTAAGCATGTTTGTCATTTACGGCGCGCATTATATGGTCTTAAACAGGCACCACGAGCGTGGTATACAGAGTTGAAAACTTTTTTGCTTCACTATGGGTTTTGCAACTCAAAGTCTGATACATCATTGTTCATTTTTCGGTCTGCCAGTGTTATTATATATTTTCTTGTGTACGTTGATGATCTACTTGTTACAGGAAACTGTCCTCGGTCTATTCGTAAGTTTGTGGATTCATTAGGTGGCAGATTTTCGCTTAAGGAGCTCGGGCCCCTACATTATTTTCTCGGCATCGAAGCAGTTTTTACCAAGGATGGGCTATATCTTTCTCAAGATAAGTATATTCGTGATCTGCTTGCTAAATTTCATCTTGATGGCGTCAAGGATTCGCTAACACCCATGTCATCCACGAGCCGCCTTGTCTTGGCCGATGGGTCTCCTTCTGCTGATGCGTCTCAATACCGCAGCCTCATTGGTGGTCTTCAGTATCTGCAGCTCACTCGCCCTGACATTGCCTTTGCTGTCAATAGGCTAGCACAGTTCATGCATGCACCCACACAATCTCACTGGACTGCTGCGAAGCGCCTTCTCCGATATCTCAAGCACACTGTTCATCATGGCTTATTCTTCCGTCGTCATCAACCTCTCAGTCTACAAGCCTTTTCAGATGCTGATTGGGCTGGCGATAATGACTCTTTTCGTTCTACTACAGCATATATTCTCTTTCTTGGTGGTAATCCTGTTTCCTGGTGCTCAAAGAAGCAACGTACTATCGCACGCTCTTCTACCGAAGCTGAATACCGAGCTGTTGCTGCCACTGCTGCAGAAGTTGTATGGGTCTCTAATCTTTTATCAGAACTTGGCGTCTCCCTCTCGCACACACCCACCATCCACTGTGATAACCTCAGTGCAACATACTTGTGTGCTAATCCAGTCTTTCATAGTCGTATGAAGCATATCGCCTTGGACTATCATTTTGTTCGTGAAAAGATTGCTGCTGGCAAACTCCATGTTTCGCATGTTCCTACTCAACAGCAACTAGCCGATTTTTTGACAAAGCCTTTACCCAAGGCACGGTTTCTCCAACTTCGGTCCAAGATTGGCCTTTCCGACGGAACTGCCATCTTGCGGGGGCGTGTTAAGGCTGCCGTTCCAACCGTGCCATCCAAGTCACAACCGCCGGGTGCTAGCTAGGGTTTGTTACAATCCTACCAACCTAACAACATGTAGTTACAACAACTTGTAGTTGAAGATATCTTAGTTGTAGCTAACCTTATCTTGTAATTGAGGTTTTGTACTTGAGTCAACCTCTTGTTGTAAGATTATATATTATCTGTAAAGGCATACACAAAAGATGAATGAAAGATATAATTCTCAATTTCTATTCTTTCAGCAATCAAGAAGGCGAAGAGAATGCTTGAGCTAACTGCGAGGGCGAAGACTGCTGCTCGCCTTTCCAATGGGAAATACTCACTTGGAATGAGGCATCCCACTGGACTCCATGACCAAGCAAAAGAGCTCACATATCTGCACACCAGGAGTACCACCAATCCTGCTAGATGTTTGTTAAGTGTGCCTGTTGGTTTTAGGTCGAATTTTAAAATAAATCCAATAGCTAACTGCAACCACAACGCAATTAGTTTGAGATCATCAGATTGACTTTTGTTGAATTGGTTATATTTCTTGCTACTACAGCATACTTCAAAATTAGTAGCTGAGCTAAAATATCTCAAGTCGGAGTCAAGTCTCACAATTGGAACATCACAAAAGAAATTCCAGAGTCGGATTGAAACTGGAGGTCAAGACCATCATAACTATAATACTTTGTCTGACATCGGAAAGAAAGAAAAAGAAAGACATATGGTATATAAGAATGGATTTATATTATTATAGGTCAACTTGATTTAACCTCAAGCCGTGAATGCAAATTTGATACAACAGCATTACCCCATTTTCTTAGAGGCTCCCGTCTATGGCGATGTATGAGGGGTCAGATGTATGCAACTATACTCATGTGTTAGAAACACACAGAGGTTGCTTTCCAATGACTCATAATGATGTGTCAAACTATGTCGGTCAACCACTACTTCACAATATAAGAAGCGCAACCAATTTAATGAGTCATTTTGCTTTATTACATCATGTTCTAAAGTCAAGTAAGAGTGTGTCTTTGACTCTTTATAGAAAAGATCATGCAAATTTGATATTTATTGATAATAGACCCATGACTTGATTTAACCATTTTCAAGCCATGAAAAAGAATCATGCAAATTTGACATTTATTGTTAGCAAGCCCATAACAGTGCCTTTAGTCCCATATAAAAAAGTCTAGGTCGTTAGCCTTGACAAGTCTGACCTGGAATCTTGAGCAAATTTGGAAAATTATGCAATGGTGATCTAAGGGTCTGATCTATTTAGATGGATGAAGTGCAATACTCTCTTCCACAAATTAAAAGGAAAAGGCATGGTGAATATGGAGCTATTGTGCTACAGCCAACCTGGATTAATCACAAGCGAGGACGAAACACAAAAAGTTAATCTGTAGTGTTTACACACTAATTATAGCGCCATTAGGCTCATGGGGCAAATCTGGATTTTTGTTGTCATTAAGTCCGCATTGCCAAACCCGAACGTACAAATTTTGAAACATAGTTTTCGTCTCTAGACCTGAAATCCTTGGAGCAAAAAAAGCGAAATCCCTCGTCTTAAGAGTCTCACCGTCCCGGCCCCAAATATCATTGTAGAGGATGCAAATCAGGAGCCCAGTGGTCTCATAGGTTGGGTGAGGATATATAAGCAGTGACCCACACTCCCTGCAAACCAGGCGTTCGGCCTAACAACAGTGGAAAACTCACACTGTTCGTGTTCCTGGAATCGAACTCTTGACCTCTTAGACTTGGAGCAAATCTCAACCGAGTAACAACTAGACTATGCTCTGGGTCTCTAGACATGAAATCCTGGATGAATCTAGATGTTACACTAAGCCAACTTGGCAGGTAGGTTCCACCTTATCATGTTTGGTTGATATTTGAAGAAAGAATTTCGTACCTGAAAGATGCCCATTTGGAAACAACCTTCAAGCATCAACTTTATCCTTCCAAATCTGTCAAAATAGATGGAGACAGATGTGCAGCCAACATTCACAAGTCCAGTGATGATACAAGACAACAGATAAGCGTCCGCCTTGAATTCCAACGTCTGGAACAGGACTGGTGCGTAGAACATGATGGCATTGACGCCGGTGAACTGCTGGAACACTTGTATGGCAATAGACACAATTAGAGGCGGCAAACATGATTTCCTAAACAGCCTCTTGAAGGGCTGTTTCACCTGGAACTGCAATCTGGCACCTATGTAAGATTTCCTCAAACTCTGCATCAACGTCATCGATTCCTCAAATCCTTTTCAATGTGGCCTTGGCTTCTACTATAACAACAACAACAACAACGTTACCCCATTGCCTTAGAGGCTCTCGTCTATGACGGGGTATGGGGGGCCGGATGTACGCAAGCATACTCAAGTGTTGAAATACACAAAGGTTGTTTCCTGATGACCTATAATGAAAATTGCGTATCGATCAACTGCTACTTCACAATATAAGAAGCGCAACCAATTTAGAGAGTCATTTTACTTTATTCCATCATATTCTAAAATCAAGGAAGAGTGTGGCCTTCAGTTCTGCTTCCGTTTTTTGTTCAATAAGACTTGATGGGGATTCCATAATTATCAAGGAACCTGTAGAAATACTGTATAGCTGAAATACTGTATAGCTTGTTGTGTACTGAATATATATATACTAGATATAGCCGTTAGGTATGTCCTCAGGGTATGACAGGTTTTTTAGCCGTTGGAGCTGTTCTCTGATCTGCCTCATATGTATATAAACACTCTACTGTAAATGACTGTCTTTTATGGCTTTTGAGCAATCAATAAAACTATTCTACAGTTGCTTCTTCCATCTTGTATTTCTTCATGGTATCAGAGCCTCTTGTTAGAAAGGCAGAAAAAACTCAGTGAAAACTACTTTCGACATTATCACTACCTCAAAGATTGGGTAGCTGAAATTCTCCACATTTGATATTCTCCACAATCTGTTTAACGAAGAACGATTAGTATCTTCTCCTATTCTTGTGGGAACTTTAAAGTTTATTTCTTCCTTCCTTAATTAGGAAGAAGACGGAGGAAGGGTTGGAAAAAACACAGAAGCCTTGGAAAATAGAGAAGAGGAAACATACTTGCTGGAAGAAGACGAAATTAACGGAGCAATGGAAAAAGTGACGGAAAGGAAAAAGTGACGGACGGAGGAATCTTTGCTGAAAAAAATTAAATTACATTTTATTTTTATCTAAAGGGTGACGTGTCTGTACCAGCTGTCCCATTGCATGTTAAAACTTGCGCCAGCTGGCCTTGAAGTTACCGTTTTTATTTTTATTTTTTGCAAACTGCTGCCTGCATGCATTTAATGAATTTTTTTGACAAAACCATAGTTTGCTCTTTCTACGTCATTCTCCGTTTATTACCGCAGAAAAAAAAAACAATCTTCTTTCATTGAAGCAGGGAAGAAAATCTTCCTTACTTCTCTTCCGTCAAAATCAAATCTACAAAATCGTACTATCTGCTCTCTTCGTCTGTTTTGTGAACTCAGATCAACTTTTTAAATCCATCTTTTTTCTTCCACCGCACTATCATCTCCATCTCTCTTGACTGAAACACGGTGTATGAGTCATGGCGGAACAAAGCAGCGAAGTAACTTCTTCTGGTGTTGGAACCAAACAGTCTACACAATCAACTAACTCTTTTGTTGATTCTACTCCGATCACAATTACAAACCAAAAACTGATTGGAAATAACTACCTTCCATGGAGTAGAGCTGTAGAGCTCTTCATCACTGGCCGTGGAAAGAAGGAATACCTTTCTGGTAAGATGACCATACCTGCAGAGACTGATGAAAAGTTTGCCACATGGGAAGCTGAGAATTCCATGATAATGTCATGGTTGCTTGGCTCCATGACACCGGAGATTGGGAATACATTTATGCTTCACCCAACTGCTGCCAGTATCTGGACAGCTGCTAAAGAAATGTTTTCTAAGCGGGACAACATCTCGGAGCTTTATGAACTTGAGTCTTTGCTTAGGAATATAAAGCAGGGAGATCAGTCGGTAAGCCAGTATTATAGCTCTCTTTCGCAGATTTGGCAGCAAATTGACTCATTGGAGGACTATCCATGGACATGCAACCAAGACAATCAACTATTTCGCAAAATCAAAGAAACCAAGAATATTTTTGGTTTCTTGTCTGGGTTGCATAAGGACTACGATGCAGTCAGGAGTAGGGTGTCGAGTACCAAGCCTTTCCCAACTATTAGTGCTGCATTCTCTGATATTCGACAAGAGGAGAGCAGGATGAAGGTAATGCTGGGACTTGGATCTGTGATTTCTTCTGAAACCTCGGCCTTAAACTCACAAACTGCTGAAACTGAGAAAGGAGTTTTTGTGGCTTCCAAGAAGGCAGGGTCCGGAGGATATGTGAAAATTTTTTGTAAGTTCTGTCAAAGAAATGGACATACTTGGGAGGAATGCTACAGGAGACCAGGTAGTACGGTCAAGCCACCACCCTCATTTTACAAACAAAACAACTCTAGACAGGGAAGCTCGAATTCAGGACGCTCAGACTCAAGTGGTTCTTGGAGGTCTGGATCTGACTCATGGAAGCCTCCAAGGGTGGCAGCTGCTGACGCAAACAAGACTGAGTCCACTGAAGCTGTCTTTACACAGGCACAAATGGATGCTGTCTTCAGGATTCTAGGGAGTCAAAGGACCCAAACTCAGGCACAAGGCCAAAATCAGGCTCAAGGTACTGGACTTCCTAATGATCAGATAAGAGCCACAATGGCCAGCTCAGGTAATGTAGATAAACAAAACGTGTGGATCATTGACTCTGGGGCAACCCATTATATGACATATAATAGGAATTTCCTGACATCTTTTAGATACTTTGCTGGTTCTAGGAAAGTAAAAATTGCCAATGGGAAAACAATTGATATACTGGGTTATGGAAATATTAGTATGTCTAAGAAATTAGTTCTCAAAAATGTCTTATTTGTTCCACAGCTTAGCAGTCACTTAGTCTCAGTAAGGAAGCTCATGTTGGATAATAACTGCTTGACAGTTTTTACTCCATCTAACTGCTTCTTTGTTCCTTCTTCCTCTTCTTGCTTTCAGGAGAAAGCTTTGAAGGAGAGGATTTTGAAGGAGAAGATTGGCTATGCTAAGCACCAAGCTGGACTATTTATTTTTGAGGACTTAACACCAAGCCATTTTGAAGATTATTCTAGTACTTATTCTAGTGTGAACAACACATCTGTTCCTAGAATGAGTAAGATAGACTCTAGAATAGATCTTATATTACTTTGGCATATGAGACTTGGTCATCCTAATTTTTTGTATCTCAGGAGATTGAAACCTGAGCTATTTGCTGGCATTAACTCTAATGATCTCAAGTGTGAAACTTGTTATTTTGCAAAACAGAATAGGGTATCATACCCTGCAAAAGGTTATCAATCCAGTGCACCTTTCAACCTGATTCATTCGGACATATGGGGTCCGTCCAGGACTCTAAGTGTAAGTGGTAATAGGTGGTTTGTAATATTCGTTGATGACCACACAAGAGTGACCTGGCTTTATTTGATGAAACATAAATCTGATTTACCTAGTGTGTTAAAATCTTTTGTTTCCTTGATTCAAAATCAGTTTAATAAAGTAATTAAGAATCTCAGAACTGACAATGGTAGTGAATATCTTGACTCTGAAGTCAGGACTTTTCTGGCTGACAAGGGAATACACCATCAAACATCAAATGTGTATACACCACAGCAGAATGGCCTAGCTGAAAGGAAGCTTCGGCACATTCTTGGTGTTGCAAGATCTGTGATGTTCTCCATGAACGTGCCTAAATACCTATGGGGAGAGGCAGTCTTAACTGCAACTTACCTCATCAATAGGATGCCCTCAAGGGTACTTGGGTACAGCAGTCCAAAGGAACAACTCTTGAGCTCTTATCCATACTGTTTATTAATGTCTGAGTTACCTTTTATGACTTTTGGATGCACAGTATTTGTTTACCTGCAATCACATAACAGGGGGAAGCTTGATAGAAGATCTCTCAAGTGTGTTTTTATTGGATACTCTGGAAACCAAAAAGGTTATAAGTGTTTCCATCCTGAGTCTAGAAAAATCTATACCACTCTTGATGTTGCATTTGATGAGAAATCTCCTTATTATTTAACTAACCCTCAGCTGAATGCACGTAGTACAGATACAGGAAACTACTGGAGTATTATTGACATTTCTACCATTGGGGGATCTGCCACTGGTAGTGAATCAGCTCACAGAGAAGACTGCATTACTCAGACTGAAACTGATCATAATTCTGGACAGGGTGAGCAGGAGACTGAGGTCAGAAGGCCTCCTGTAACACAGGTGTATACCAGAAGAAGGCACACCAGTTCTTTTCCAGATCAGTCCAGTCCCACATGCTCTTCACCCACTGTTCAGGAGCTAACAGGTGATACTACTTTAGAATCTGAATTAGAACTGCCTATTGCTTACAGAAAAGGCACACGGGAATGCACCAAGACTCCATTTCACAGGCTACTAAATGCTGAGGTATGTTCAACCAAATTTCCTTTGGGTAAGTTTGTTAACTATGACAGGCTATGTTCTAAGTTTAAGACATTTACTGTTGCTCTTGATTGTCATCGTATTCCAACTAATGTCACTGAGGCCATGAAAGATAAATTATGGAAACAGGCTATTAATGAGGAAATGAATGCATTAATTAAAAATGGAACTTGGGATTTGGTACCTAGAACTGCTGAACATAAACCAGTAAGCTGTAAGTGGGTTTTCTCTCTTAAGTATAATTCTGATGGAACATTAAATAGGCATAAAGCTAGGCTTGTTGCAAGAGGTTTCACTCAAGCATATGGGATAGATTACTTGGAGACCTTTGCACCTGTTGCTAAACTTAATACTATTAGGATTATCTTCTCCTTGGCTATTAATCTAGAGTGGTCTCTATCTCAACTTGACATCAAGAATGCTTTTCTTAATGGTGAATTGAAAGAACAAGTCTTTATGCATGTTCCACCAGGTTTTGAAACTGAGAAAACAGCTGGAAAAGCCTGCAGACTTAAGAAGTCTATATACGGATTAAAACAATCCCCAAGGGCATGGTTCTCCAGATTTGCACAAGTTCTAATTCAATATGGATTTGCACAAGCCCATAGTGATCATACTCTCTTTGTATTAAAATCTGAAAAACAACTCATTATACTTATAGTCTATGTGGATGATATCATCTTGACTGGAAACTGTGTCATTAGTATAGCCAAAGTTAAGAAGTATCTATCAACGGTTTTTGAAGTTAAAGATTTAGGAACACTGCGATATTTTTTGGGTATGGAAGTAGGTAGGAACCAGAAAGGGATGTGTATATCCCAAAGAAAATACATCCTAGACTTATTGGTTGAGACTGGGATGGCAGGTTGCAAACCTGCTGTAACTCCACTGGAGACAGGTTCGTTAAAATCTGAAACTGGGGCTCCTCTTACTGATATTCAGTCTTATCAGAAATTAGTTGGTAAGCTTATATATTTATCTCATACACGCCCCGATATATGTTATGCTATTAGTTATGTGAGTCAATTTATGCATGCTCCTACTAATATACATTTGCAAGCTGTAATGAGGATTTTAAGGTACTTAAAGGGATCCCCCGGGCAAGGGCTGTTCTTTGGCAAGACTGAAGACCGAACCATACAAGTATTCACGGACGCAGATTGGGGGGGTCTAGAGGTGACATGAGATCAACGTCCGGATACTGTTCGTTTGTTTGGGGAAATTTAGTTACTTGGAGAAGCAAGAAACAATCTGTGGTTGCAAGGAGCAGTGCCGAAGCAGAAATACGGGCTCTTGCACTTGGCATTTGTGAAGGGCTATGGATCAAGCGGGTACTCAAAGATCTATACCATGACTGCAGTAGTTCACCCATTTTTGCGCATTGTGACAACCTTTCTGCGATAAACATGGCTGAAAATCCTATTCATCATGACCGAACGAAGCATGTGGAAATTGATAGACATTTTATCCGAGAAAAAAATTGAGAATCAGTCACTTCGGCTACAACATATTCCATCACATGAGCAACCAGCAGATGTGCTTACAAAATCCGTCCCATCCAATATTTTTCAAAAATTATTGTCCAAGCTTGGGTGTCTTAATATTTACACCAAGCTTGAGGGGGGGTGTAGAAATACTGTATAGCTGAAATACTGTATAGCTTGTTGTGTACTGAATATATATATACTAGATATAGCCGTTAGGTATGTCCTCAGGGTATGACAGGTTTTTTAGCCGTTGGAGCTGTTCTCTGCTCTGCCTCATATGTATATAAACACTCTACTGTAAATGACTGTCCTTTATGGCTTTTGAGCAATCAATAAAACTATTCTACAGTTGCTTCTTCCATCTTGTATTTCTTCAGAACCTAGGAAAAAGAATGCTGCAGGGACAGCTGCAAGATCAAGTGAACCCCTCCATCCATTAGGATGAACCTTGGATGTACTATAGTTGACTAGGTTTGCTATTAGAATGCCAATGGTAGCTAGGAGTTGGAAGAGATTGTTGACAGCTCCCCTGTGTCGGACAGGTGCAATCTCTGTCAAAAACAAGGGAACAGCCTTCAAAATTTTATATAGGATGTAAGAGAAGTTCCAAAGGTTTATTTATTCAACAAATTTTATTGTACATTATGAGAAATAACCTCAAATACAAGTTTTTCTTAGATTTAATTTACTGAAACATTAGTATGCTCATGATATCTACATTTTTCTAAATATTGAAGTTTTTCTTATGCATATTTCAAGTTACAATTTTTACATTTTGTTTGCCATCTGTACCTTTTTTAAATGATTTTATACATGTAAGTACCAGCCAGAATCTAAGACAAAATGATAGAATTTAAAGGAAGCTAAGTAATCAGATTTTAAAAAAGTAGTAAAGAACAAGAAGCTTTAAGAAATTCAAATGGTGATGCAAATGAAGCGTGGGAGGATGTAGCAGTAAGGATAAAGAAAATAGCGATTAATTTTCTTGGCGAGTCAAAAGATCGAACACCATCAAATAAGGAATCTTTGTGGTGTAAATAAGAAGTACAAGAAAAAATAAGAAACCAAGAAAACAAGTTATAATGCACTTCAACTTTGAAGGAATTAAGAGAATTGGAAAGAAAATATATAGAGTTGCTAAAAAGAGTCTAAACAGGCGAAAGTGAAGTCAAATCAAATACGTTCGAAGATTTTTTTTATTCGGTTGGACACAAAAGAAGATGAACGAGATGTGTATAAAATTACTAGAGCGAGAGAAAAGAGAAGAGATTTGAATGAAGTTAATGCATTAAAAACGAATATATCAGGATTTTAGTAGTAGAAATAACAATAAAAGATAGATGAAGAAGATATTTTGAAATTTTTTTAATGAATCAGTGGGAGATGAACTCATATTGGATGAGTAACATAACTCTGAAGAGGATAAAAACTTGATATATAGTACTAGAATTCAATTGCCAGGGATAGAAAAAACTTTGACAAGGATGAAAAATGGTAAAGCAATTAGACTCCATGGTATTCTAATTGAGGCTTGGAAATGCCTATTGAAGAAAAAGAATTATGTGGCTCACAGGTCTATTTAACAAGATTGTGAAGACTAATAAGATGCATGACTAGTAGTGGAAAAATTCGAGTCTCTTTGGATCATTGAAAAAAAATCTTGAACCATATCATCAAACTTTAATTTCTCTTCATGTGGAAGAACAATATCATTTAAGCTGACTTGTTGTATTGTCAATTTTCCTTAACGGTAATCGAATAACATGTTTGCGTCACATTAAGGTCCCCATGTATAGTAGCGACCTTAGCTGAAGTTCGAAAGTTCATGTTGACGTGAAGAGGAGATACAGTTGCTTCCAGCTCAATCAATATTGGCCGTCCTAAAAGGATGGCATATATTTCTCAAAAAAAAGGATGGCATATGTTAATCTTTCTTTTACAATGACAGATCCACCCACAAGGTTTTATGCCTAGGATATTGTTCAAAAGTTACTGATAATATTACCAGACGCGCTGGCTAAACTATTGTACCAGAGAAATCGAACAATGGAGTTGATATAGGACGTAATGAGATGTCCTGTAATCCTAATGCTTGAAAAACATTGTAATACATCACATTGACACACTTCCTATATCAGCATAATTATGGATAATTTTTGCAACGCCCATATAGGATTTGGATATAAAATTTGATTAACTCTATTTTTATTTATACAAAGTTTAGAATTAAGGAACAATATCTTTTTCTATTTAAGTTAAAATCAAAATATTATAAGAAATTACTTTTATTGATGTCTTTGCTTTACCGTGTCACTGTTTTTTTTTTTTACTTGATCATTTGTTGAAATTTTATATAATCCTTGACTGGATATTTTAATAGATTATAACCAGCATATATGCGAAATTAGAAAAAGATGATGCCAAAGGGATGATATGTGTGTCCTTAATGTCAATATAAAAATAAGTAAAACTGGAATCCATTTGAGATATCACTGGAATCGCCAACCATATCGGTGTGTTCTCCTTTTTCTTTTATCTTTTTTAAAAAATTAGATCACTTTATTCATATAAAAACAACAACGCAACGTGCGATAAGCAATTGAGCGTATATCTACGCATATAATCTATTATGTCAAATATTAGATCGCGAAGCAATCTAATTTTTCTTTAAACTTTATTTAAATGCGGAAATCTGATGTATCGGAAACGCGTTTTTAAGGTCTCTAACTTGCATAAGTATTCTGTCAATTAACACATACAAGAAGTCGTTCCAATATCTTTGTATATGAGTTGCAAGCTTGTCTTCCATGCAATTCTAAAGTCTCTTAACTTGTGCAAGTATTCTGTCTTTTAACACACGTTCTGGAAACCGCACCAAAACTCCATGTTGGAAAGATTCGGTTGAAGAAGAATCTAACTAAGAATCTTGAATCAAGATATGGATAAAGATACATCTTTGACAAACTAAGATACATTTTTGACAAACTTAGATTTCTAGAGATACATCTTTGACAATCTGAGATTTGTAGAATCTGGGAAGTTGACTTTGATAGGGACTCTTGTATTATATATTGTAATCATTGTGCTATGGCAAGATGAATAAAAAAGAACAATTTTTCATTCATAGCATCTCTTTTAACATGGTATCAGAGCATTGATCCAAAAGACTCAGAAAAAAAAATTCATCACAGTCAAAAAAAAAAAAATTGTTCGATTGTTCTTAGGACTCAGAAAAACATCATAGTCATGTTCCTTCCCGAACCAAACAACCAAAACCCCGTATAGTACCTGTTAAACCATGTCTGGTGAAAGTTCTGCACCCCAGACTGGCCAGAGCTTGTCTGATGACTTCACAGCCCAGTTGGCAAAGCTCCTCCGCCAAAGCCTCGGTACACAAACTCTCAACACAAACTCAGAGACCCTTACTATAGGAGTCAAGTTAAATAAAGATAATTATTCACTGTGGGCTACTCTCATCCGAAAAGCTATTGGAGGCAGAGGAAGAAGTTCTCATCTCACGGGTGTTCCACCGCCTCCATCAGAAAAAGACTCTGCATATGCAAGTTGGGTACAAAATGATGAGTGCGTTTTTACCTGGCTTATTCAGAATATTGAACCAGCCTTGGTAACTAACCTATCTCAGTACCCAACGTCAAAATCTTTGTGGGATGGACTGATGATAACATATGGGTCAGGCACAGATTCCCTCCAAGTGTTTGACCTGCACAAGAAGGCAAACACTCTTCGACAGGGAACCCACACCTTGGAAGATCTGTGGAATAAGTTTCAAACTCTATGGATGACCATAGACATAAAAGACCCAAATCCAATGACAGAATCAAAGGACATTCGCATATATAACCAAAAAAATACAGGAATAGCGTCTGTTCCAGTTTTTAATTGCATTGGACGAAAAGTTTGAAACAATCAAGCGCGAAATACTGAAACGGGAGCCTCTTCCTTATGTGGAAGTAGCTTATGGGATGATTCGAAGGGAAGAATCAAGAATGCAGATTCTTAGATCTAACCCCTCAGAGGATATTCACTTATCACTGGGGTTTGGTTTGGTAACTCGGACCAACAACTCCGAGGGACGGACAGACGGACAACACAGGCGCTCAGAAACCTCATCACGCCAAGGGGAGGATAAATCCAACCTAAAGTGCTCCCACTGTAGGAAAAGGAAACATACCAAGGAAAGTTGTTTCTACCTGGTAGGTTTTCCAGATTGGTGGAATACCAAAAACTCATCAGGAGGAACAGTAGTTGGAAGAGGGGCAGCAGCTGTGGGCATCCAAATGGTCACCAGCACAGGCTTAGCCGACAGTAAGGAAAACAACGGCCCAGTGAATGAAAAGGTGGAAGCAACCGTGGAACAGACAAGAAAAGCATTCATGGAGGAAGTCTCCAGAATGAAAGCAAAGGAAGAAACCAGAGAGTCAGTAATGGAGGAAGTCTCTAGAATGGGAGAGAAGGAGGCAACAACCGAAGGCTCCAGAAGGAGCTTGGAAGCAGCAACCGAAAACTCCAGAAGGAGCTTGGAGGCAGCAACGGCGGACACAGGATATTCGTACGAAGGAGATTATTGGGCGTGGCACTGAGCACAGAGGCTTATACTATGTTGACGAAGTTGCTCACCAGGGTCGGTCTATGCTTGCTCAAGGGACAGTCACTCGACAACTGTGGCTGTGGCACCGCTGCCTCGGTCACCCTTCTTTTAGTTACTTAAAATTTTTATTTTCCAGCTTGTTTCTTCATCATCCTACACTGTTACAGTGTGAAACCTGTATCCATGCAAATACTCATCGAGTCACATTTCGATCCAATAATACTAGAGTTACAAAAATGTTCTCGTTAGTACACTCAGATGTGTGGGGGCCAGCGAATGTCTCTAATCATCATCATTTTCAGTATTTTCTCCTATTTATAGATGATTTTTCCAGCATGGGTCTACTTTCTAAAACATAAGTCTGAGGTACCCGAAAAATTTGTGCATTTTTTCTAGTTGGTCAAGACACAATATCAAACCAACATCCAGATTCTCCGCTCGGATAATGGAACTGGATACCTACCACTCAAAACTTTCTTTCAAAAAAATGGGCTCATACATCAAACGTCCTGTCCTTATACTCCACAACAAAACGGAGTTGCTGAAAGAAAAAACCGTATTATCCTCGAAATGACCTGTGCTATGCTACTTGAATCTAATGCACCCAAATACCTCTGGCCCGATGCTGTTGGCACAGCAGTTTATCTTCTCAACCATCTACCAACAAAGGCTCTGGGTCATAAAACCCCACTCCAAATACTCTCTACCCAGGCTACGACCGGTCTTGACATTACCATCCCGTATCTTTGGGTGTACTGTTTATGTTCATATCCAAAAAACTGATCGATCCAAACTTGATAATTGTGCTGAAAAATGTGTATTTCTTGGTTATGCTAATCACCAAAAAGTCTCAGGGGGAGAATGTTAGTGAGCCTATGACTTTCGAGTGGTTAAACAGTTTTGGTTGTCCAGAGACTGTCCGATATGAGCAAGCAGATGGCGCCACTGAGCCAACTATAGTTAACGACGTAGAGGCTGAAGGCTCGGTACCTATTCCCGAGACATCTAATTCAGAAGATGTCCTGCACGAGGTACAAGTACGCCATCTGCCACCAAGAAGTAACAGAGGGATTCCACCGACACGATATTCACCTGAATGAATGTCCAGAACGTTAAGGTATCCAATCACCCAGAGCAGAGCTTTACTAGCAACTATGTACTCAGAAGATATTCCGCAAACAGTACAAGAAGCTAGTAAAAAGGCTGAATGGCGAGAAGCTATGAATGTTGAAATACAAGCGTTGCTAAAGAATGGGACTTGGGAAAAATGCATTCTCCCTGAAGGGAAAAAAACTGTTGGCTGCTGATGGGTGTTCACCATTAAGTATAAAGCGGATGGAACTATTGAAAGGTACAAGGCAAGACTTGTAGCCAAGGGATATACGCAAACTTATGGTATTGATTATTCTGCGACATTTTCTCCAGTTGCTAAAATCGATACTATACGGGTATTGTTTTCTATAGCAGCAAACAAGGATTGGCCTTATCAGTTTGATGTGAAAAACGCTTTCTTACATGGAGAATTGAAATAAGAAGTTTATATGGAACCTCCTCCAGGATACTCAGGGGAATTTAAAAAGGGAGAAGTATGTAAACTAAAAAGAGCGTTATATGGCCTAAAGCAAAGTCCTCGAGCATGGTTCGGAAGGTTTACAGCAACAATGAAGAAAAATGACTGCACTCAAAGTAATACTGATCACACACTATTTATTCATCGACAAGGAGACTTGGTCACATGTCTGATTATCTATGTTGACGACATGATTATCACTGGAAACTATTTGAAGAGTTTGAAATGAAGGATCTAGGAATGCTGCAATATTTCCTTGGAATTGAAATGTCTCGCTCCTCACAAGGTATTCTTATCTCTCAACAAAAGTATGTACTTGATCTACTTGCAGAAACAGGAATGATGGATTGTAAGCCTGTTGCAACACCAATGGTTGTAAATCATAAGTTACAAGTTGTGCCAGAAGAACCTGTAACAGATCAGGGACAGTATCAAAGGCTGGTTGGGAAGCTAATATATTTGTCTCTTACCCGGCTTGATATTGCATATGCAGTAGGAGTTATAAGTCAGTTTATGCACTATCCACAAGAAGAACATATGTTGGCTGCAAAATGAATCATTAGGTATTTGAAAGGAACATCAGGTCAAGGGATTTTGTTTCGGAAAAATGGACATCTAAACATTAAGGTCTTCACGGATGCTGACTGGGCAGGAAATCCTAATGATCGACGGTCAACTTCTGGGTACTTTGCATTTATAGGGGGAAACTTAGTCACATGGAAAAGTAAAAAACAAAAGGTAGTAGCTCAGTCAAGTGCTGAAGCTGAATTTCGAGGGATTGCAAAAGGAATAGTTGAAGTTTTATGGCTAAGGAAATTGATGGGAGAACTCGGGTTGAACATTTTACTACCTATGAGACTGATGTGTGATAATAAGGCTGCTATTAGCATCTCTGAGAATCCAGTACAACATGACAGGACTAAACATATTGAGGTTGATTGTCACTTCATTAAAGAGAACATAGAAAGCGGGGTCATTGAATTGCCATTTATCAGGTCAGAAGATCAGTTAGCCGATATTTTAACGAAAGCAGTCACAAGTAAAGTGTTTGGCTCAATCTTACGCAAGTTGGGTATTGGAACTTCCACTACACAACTTGATGGGGAGTGTTGGAAAGATTCGGTTGAAGAAGAATCTAACCAAGAATCTTGAATCAAGATATGGATAAAGATACATCTTTGACAAACTAAGATATATCTTTGACAAACTAAGATTTCTAGAGATACATCTTTGATAATCTGAGATTTGTAGAATCTGGGAAGTTGACTTTGATAGGGACTCTTGTATTATATATTGTAATCATTGTACTATGGCAAGATGAATAAAAAAGAACAATTTTTCGTTGATAGCGTCTCTTTTAACACTCCATCATGTAAACATAAATTTCTCGAAAACAAGCACGCACTCACTAAAAAGGTGGCGTCATTCTAACTCAGATCTCTCTTCTCCCAGATCATCAATCAAATTATGGTGAATCCGGTCTCAAATTGTTTGAACGCTAAAAAAAAGTTTGTTCCAATACTATAATATAGATGAGAACCCCTTGCCTTAGGCTACCGCATACGACGGAGTACCAGGATTCGGATGTACACAACTATACACATTGTTAGAAACACACAGAGGTTCTTTCTTGATGACCCATAATGAAAATTGTGTGTCGATTAATTGCAACTTCACAATATAAGAAACTTCGGATGTACACAACTATACACATTGTTAGAAACACACAGAGGTTCTTTCTTGATGACCCATAATGAAAATTGTGTGTCGATTAATTGCAACTTCACAATATAAGAAACACAGCTAATTTAGTGAGTCATTTTTTATCATGAGAAAAATCATAACATAAACAAGGAGTTAACAATTTTGGAATTTCCATAAAGCTACTTGTTTCCCGATAAGTCACAATCTAATAATGTAAAACATTACTCAGCAATCCCAAAAAAAGAGTTAGTGAATAAAAGACATGGTCACTTGAAGATAAAGGGTACTACTCATCCATATTATATAGCTCATTTATTCATATTCATGGCAGCTCCACGGCCTTATGGACATCATCATCCTTAAAGTAATTCTTCCACACTGGATTCTGCATCCAAACTCTCTCCACAATGGAATCAATAGGAACCCCTTTCGTCTCCGGCAACAGGAAATAGACAAACAATCCCATTATGATGATCCAAGCTGTGAAGAAAAAGAAGATGTATGCTTGCATGTGGCACAACATGGACAAGAATGCTTGAGCAATCAAGAAGGTGAAGAGCATGTTGGAGCTAACTGCAAATGCAAACCCTGCTGTTCGAGTTTCCAATGGGAAAATCTCACTTGGAATCAGCCATCCCATTGGACCCCATGACCACGCAAAAGAGCTCACATATGTGCACACCAAGAATACCACCAGCCCTGCTAGATGCTTGTCAAGTGTGCCTGTTGGTTTTAAGTGAATTTTTAAAATGAATCCGATAGCTGCCTGCAACCACAAAAGAATAAGTTTAAGATCATCAGATTTGTTTGGTTGCATTGTTGTCACTACATTAGAATAAGTTTGTGGGATCATCATATTGACTTTGGCACACCTAACTGCCCATTTACGCCTTCTTATCATGTCTGGGAGATACAAAACTAGAGATCTTCTATCTCAACATATATCACATCTTTAAGACTGAACCTCAACCAGTAAGGGTCTCTGTCACACCCAGTCTCAAAGGTAGTGTAGGGATGTAAATCAGGTACCCAACGGTTCGCTAGCAGGAGTTTAGTCATATATACACACAGTAGTCTGCATAAGAAGACCCCAGCACTGCAGGCAAGCCTATAGGCCAAGGAATGCTCCCACACTATGCACTTGCTGGAAATGGGCTCTCTTGCCTTTGGTAAGAATTGAACCCTGACCTCTCTTTTGAGAACTTCTACCCGGAACCAGTTAGGTTATGTCTTAGGGACTATATCACATCTTTTATATTAGGTGAGATCGTGTCAGGTGTACTAGATTGGTCCCACATAGTGTATTAGTAGTGTGATAAAGGATGGATAGATAGGAATAGATATTTTTTACCTGAGAGATGCCCATCTGGAAGCAAGCTTCAAGAAGCAACTTTCTCCTTCCAATTTTGTCAACAAAATAGATGGAAACAAAAGTGCATCCCACATTAACGAGGCCAGTGATGACAGAAGACAAAAGAGAAGCGTCTGTCTTGAATCCCAAGGTCTGAAACAGAACTGGTGCATAGAACATGATAGCATTGATGCCTGTCAATTGCTGGAACACTTGTATGGCAATGGATATGATCAGAGGCGGCACGCCTGATTTTTTGAATAGCCTCCTGAAGGGCTTTTGCACTTGGGCTGCAATCTGGCACCCATGTAAGATCTCCTCAAACTCTGCATCAACATCATCAACTCCTCTGATCCTTCTGAGTGTGGTCTTGGCTTTTGCTTCCTTTTTGTGTTCAATAAGACTTGCTGGTGTTTCCATAATGATCAAGGAACCTAGAAAAAGGAATGCAGCAGGGACAGCTGCCAGACCAAGTGAAATCCTCCATCCATTGGGATGAACCTTGGCCGTAGCATAGTTGACTAAGTTAGCTATTAGAATGCCAATAGTCACAAAGAGTTGGAAGAGGATGTTCACAGCACCCCTGTGTTGGACAGGTGCAATCTCTGTCAGAAACAGAGGAACAGCCTGCAAAAGTTTCAAGAGAATGTAAGAAAAATCACAAAATTCTTCTAGATTTTATTTGTATATTATGGTTTAGTATAATGTGTGAGATAGAAATAGCAAAATAACCGTTGCGAAAAACCTTTAGCTCTGACGACTGAGTAGCATTTCACTTACACAAACAACACGAGTTCAGAAGAATGCACAATGTGTAGGATATTGAATCTCAACATAATGGAAGAAAGAATGCATGGGTGTTTCTTCCATTTCTTCTTCAGTTGAATGAATGAAAGAAACACACAGAATGCAAGACTAGATAAGTAGTTAGCTATTGGGCTGTTACATTATCCACAATTGCGTGATCTAATGGTCCAAAATTTGACTGAAATATTCAGTTAGCTGAACAGAAGAAAACTCTGCTAAAAGAGGGAAGTTTTACCTCATTACCAAAACCAACTCCACAGCCAAAAAGGATTCTACCACAAATAAGCATCCACTTGAATTTAGCGGCGGCGCTGAGGGCTGCTCCGGCGATAAAAAAGAGGGATGCCAGTAGAATAGTGGGCTTACGTCCAAGAGCAGAACATGCTTTAGATGCAAAGAAGCTAGAACAAAGAGCTGCTAGGTATAGTGAAGATGTGAAGAGCTGGAGAAGTTGATCATCATATTTGCAGTAGTTATTCTCGTTTGCATGTAACTTTCTCTCGTGAACAATTGGGAAAAATTTGATCAAAAAGTCATCCATCCCAGTTACTCCACCTGAAGATAATGATTATCATCAAATCTGAATCAAAATCAAAGCCCTTTTCTCCTACCAAATTATTAGTTTGTATATAATTTTAAAAAAAAAAACTTTAAGAAGATTGAAAAATATAAATGAAGAATTAAAGTACCTGAAATACCAATGTCATAACCAAACATCAAGCCACCGAAGGCAGCCAGAATCCAGCAAAAGAACACGTAAGCTGTAGTCTTGGATTTGTACAATGTTTCTCCCATTTTTGCTTCTTCCAAACTGTGAGATTATCTGAATCGGGAGGACAGAAAGATGCAAAACTTCTGTTGTAATGGAGATGGTAAAATGTAAATGGGTTGAAGACTTTTTTTTTGCTATCGACAACAACATTACCCCGTTATAGCCTCCCACCAATGACAAGGTATGACAAGGTATGGAAGGCCGGATGTACACAACCATACCTATATGTTAAAAATACAGTTGTTTCCCGAAAATTGCGTGTCGATAACTGTTACCTCACAATATCAGAATCTCAGTCAATTTAGTAAGTCATTTTGCTTTGTTTCATAATATTCTAAAGTCAAAAAAAAGTGTCTTTTTAACTCTATTAAAAACGGGAAGAATTTTTTTTGCTAACCAGAACAGAAAATGAAACAGAAAAATGTTATCATCATTATGTTAGATGGAAGTAACATTCCTTTTAATACAAGTGCTTTTATACATATAAACACAAACTTATGGAATAATTAACATACATATGAACAACCACAAACACAAAAAAAAAGATAAAAGTAAATACGTAGAACTCATGCATAGTTCAATGTTGAACGATCAAAAACGTTAAGGGAAAAAAATTTACCCACAATACATGTTGAGGAAGCAAACTCACTATCACTTTTGACTATTTCATTACTGTAAAAAACATTTATAGATATATTCAACTTTACATGTAAGGATATACTGACCTTTTCATCAGCTGTTTCTATTTATCCATATTATCATTTTTTATTTGAAGAGTCATCCAACTTATTTAATTTTGAATTTCATGTTTTGAAAAAGACACAAATCACAAAAATGAGAAGAGGAAAAATATTGATAATAATACAAAAAGGGGATGTCGAAATTCAAAAATACATGAGAGATTCTCACTTTTGACTCCAATCTTAAATGATCTGTGCATCAGTGGTCAAAATGTATTCTTCCAAGAAACCTTCCAAATTCCAAAATAATGAAGATTATGCACATTAATGACTAACTAAAAGGCTCGTAATTATCCAATCAAAATTAATTTGTTTTTTTAAAATTTGATGATATTTAGTGATAAGTGTTTGATTCACATGTTCAATCTGAATTTTCACAACCACCGAAAACAACACGTTCCTCGAAATTAATCTTTATCCGAAGCTTATCCATTTCAAGAAGACCGTAAACTACAAATTTTCCCAATCTCAGAAAATACAGGCGAAAATAATTTCTAGAGGCTTTATTTTCGTTAAAAAAATTATTCCGTTATTTCAAACGATAATACAAAATTTCTAATATATTATAACACCTATTTGTAATAGTTTATGAATAACCAAAAGTTCTTTCTTATGACATATATACAAACCGAGAATAATGTTATATCCACTAAATAGTTTAACAATAACCAAAAGTTCTTTCTTATGAGATATATACAAGCCGAGAATAATGTTATATCCACTAAATAAAAAATATCATGCTTCATCGGAAAATAACCGTGTTTCTAATTTAATGCATGAGTATGATTGTGTAGATCCGAATCCCGCCTTCTCTAAGACAATGAAATAATAATGAGGTAATGTTGTTGTAGTTGACTAAATAAAAAATATGAACGGATATATTATTACTAGGCATAAAAGACTACAATTAACCATTTAACTTATTTACTATCTTCCACCAAAACAAATGAAAGAGGTCAACGCGTCGATTCTCAATGACGGCGACATTCTTCTCTTTATGATGTGTGAATCGAATTTGACAGACAATTCAAATATTCCGATTATGTTTACCTCATAATACTTTCTTTATCAACAAAGAAATATTCTATTATCCGAATAATAGCCGAAGCTATTGTTAATAATAGAATAGAGAGTTTGTTTCTTTATCAACTAAGGCTCAAACTTATACCCCGGTTTCATATAATAAATTTTTTTAAAGAAAAAATATTTACAGACAATTCTGACTGCATAATACGAAAGGAGGGAGCCAGAATTTCAGAAGACAAACAAAACCACTATCTTACATAAAGGTACATTGATATACAACAAATTCAGCAAATTTTCCGTTTATTTAATAAACTAAAGAAAAACCCATGTTTGTTACGTATTCTCCTGCGAAAAAATTTTCTTTTACCATTCTTTTAGCGTTGAAAAACAAAGGACAAACTTTCTGCATCCTTGTGTTCTCCAGAAAACAACATTACCCACATCGTCTTAGAAGCTTCCGCCATAGGCAAGGTATTGAAGTGGGATGTACGCAACCATACTCATGTATTAAAAACAGAGGTGCAACAACATTACCCAGTCTCCCGCCATAGGCGGTATTAAAAACAGAAAGGTTGTTTCTCCTTAAAACTGTATCTTATATTCAATAACACAAGGTAATGAAAATATTTACAAATGAAGGTTTCTTTTATAAGGGAGAAAAAAAATATTGTAAAAAATATTGATTCCGCAGATACCAAACCAACTATCAATTGGAAAAGGTGAACGAAGATCAAGAATTTGAAGTGATAGTCCTTATCAGATTTTCTCTAGGAGAATAAATAAAATAATAGATGAAAAACACATAGTTACTCACAAAAAAACAAAAAACAAAACAAACAAACATACACAAGAACACAGATAGTGTGGTGTGAGACAGTTCTTACTGGAATAATTTCTTGAAGTAGATCGAATATACAAATTACACACACAAAAAAGAGTGAGAAAAATTACCTGAATTATTGTATAAAGTTTCAGTCTTTTCTAATTTTCTGGGCTGGAACTGCTTGTGTGACTGCTTGAATTATTGTGACGCAAAACCTGGTTTTTTGGAACAATCTGTTGAGAATACTATTCTCTCTCCCTTGCTCGTATATCAGAATACTCTTTGTCCCACTTTATCCAATGGTCTTATATATATACATATATATATATATATATATATATATATATATAGTTATTTTTTTATGGGATATCACATAATGTTAACGTAGACAAATTTTAGTCAAAAAAACTCTAGTTTTGAAGAAAGATTTATTCTCCTTGGACTAGGAAATTGAAATCCTTTTGTAATAAGAATTTTCAAAATCGTATAACTTTATTCCATATATTATCCAAAAATTTCCTCTTACATTGTATTTTTTGCCTTTGTAGATTTATTCCAAATTTTATAGACTAATATTTTAAATAGAACATCCTATAACTTCTACACAAAAAGAGAGAGAAAAAACCATAAAACTTTTCACAGGGACCAATTATTTGTGTTTTTTACAGCTTTTGCTGTTGTTGGAATATATTGGGAAGAAAAATTGTTACTCTTACGCTAGACCTTATGCTATATGCTTCTTGTTTAGTGTTTCTTTTCATATGTTATTCTATTGGAATATTTAGATTACTTTAGGAATAATATCGAATTTACTTATGCAATATTTAAAACACAAAATATACGGTAAATGAGATGCATAATGATTTGGGAAGATCTTTATCCAGTGTGTCCTACAATTTGATTAGACAAGGATCCAAAAAAAAAAAAAAATATTAAAGATGATCCGGGGAAACTAACGGGAGATTTCCTAGATGTAATTATGGGCATTGTTAGAGGGATAAGATTAATTTTCGAAATCAAGTAATTAATTAGTCTTGCCTGTAAATGATGATTTTATTTTTTATTTTTTTGGAAAATAGGATGGTTTGATCTTATCTGTATTATGGTGCCGCATAATTTATTTTTTTGGAAAATAGGATGGTTTGATCTTATTTGTATTATGGTGCCGTTTATGCAGGTACATATAGAGTCAGGGTCTTACTGGAAGTAAACCCTCTATTTTTTAGGATAGAGGTATTGCTTGTCTGACATTTACCGTCCTCAGACCCTAGCGATAGTTTTTGGTATCGTTAAAAAATACAGGGTTAGATTGATTGATAGGATGGTTTGATCTTATCCACCCGTATTCATAGTAGTAAATATTGACAGGGAATCTTTCCCCCGTGAGTCAAAACCAAAAATGGTGTACGAGACAATTTATTATTCAGTAAATGCTTTAAAGGTAATTCTGTGTGTACTAAGAAAGGTAAAGATATATAATTTGACTTATTTAGGCCGTCACTACGTTTAACCGTCCTAGTCTTTTTGCGAAGCTTTTGCCCAAAAATTTCGAAGAAACTTTATTTTCCCTTTTTTTCTTATTTTTCGTAAACAGCATTCAACAACATTAATCCATTGTTTTAGAGACTTCCGTCTACGACGGGATAAGAGGATCCGATATACGCAACGTTAATCATGTGTAGATAATTTACACACATAGATTGTTTCCGAATGATCTAAAATGAAGTCAAGTATTGTTTCGACTGTTATTTCACAAAACAACAAGCGTAGATAATTTAGTGAATCATTTTTCACGAACAAGAAATCATTTAATGCAGAGAGAAAATATAGGATATAGCCAACTGGCGTGCTATCACATTAGAAGTGGTTAATTGAGGAATTCATTGTATAAGAGATTGACAAGGATTTGGATGTCCGTGAAAATAGAATAATTTGTATTGGAAGTGTTTCATAATTTTGAAAATAAAGGTTGTATCCTAACCGGTAAAGGTTCTTATTATTTCTGAGTCCACAGAAAATGTAGGAATGTAAATCAAGAACCTGATAGATTCAGATAAAGGGCATGTTATATATACAAGTACATCATTATGGAGTCCAAGCAATGAAATTTTCCACAAATGACTCCCACAAATGCCTCGAAGGGAGTCGACTCCCAACCTCCTTCAAAGTGATTATCCTTTGTCTGTCTCCATCAAGCTATGTCCTGGTGACATAATTTGGGAAGCAATGATGGTGGGATCGGGATCCTCTGACCCCTTCGCCCCTCACTCCCCTTGGGACCGCCTGCCACGTGACACACAGGGGTGGTGAGGTTGGGTGGGGGTCACCTGCACCCAGCTTCACCACCTCCTGTACGTGACGGGTGGTCATTTAATACCTCTTAAAAGGGGGTCAGGTGATCTGATTCATGATGGTGAGGAAGGTGTTTTTGGACTTTGGAGGAGTGGATAATAAGAAAATGATAAAGACAATGTTGGGGTCACCCTCCCTTCGAGATCTGCTGAAAATGTGGGTTGAAAAGGCAATATGTGTTATCCTGATTTTTTATTTTTTTTTATTTTGCTAAACTTCTTTCATAAATAAAAATAGTTTATAAAAAATATAGACTTAAGTGTCTAGTATATATACGTCAACTTGTAATACAAGTGTGTCCAATAATCTACATATTCGAATGTGTGTTTTACTTTTTTTTTAAGAGTATTTTTTGTTTAGAATAAGAGTTTAAGAATGAATAAGTTTAAAATAGGATCTTCATCCTGTAGATGACGGGCGTTGGTAATTATGCTATGTCGTGGTATTATTTAATTTTCCTTTCGCACCCTAATACCTTGTTCGTGTCGAAGAGCTCTCCTAAAACCATCTCTTAATAAAATGCCCTATAAAAAACATATACTTGAAAGTGTAACACATGTCAGTCAATATATATCACAGTAGAGTTCAACGTATTTTATTCTAAAGTGTGTATCTTATTAATTATTTTTGTTTATAAGAGAATTTAAGAAAGAAGAGTTTAGAAGACGATCTCCACCCTATGCGTGGACATGTAGAGAAAAAGGGGTTTGAGTGATTTTCAAATACATGATTTAAATGTGCTTAAAAACGTGCATGAGATAAATGTGCATAATATATTGCATATTACTTGCCTTATATAATTCATATATTATGTTGCCGTACTAACGAGCCATGAAGCTTTAAAGCTTACATCAAATGGCAAACATTTGTTGTATTTATACTATTTTCAGGTGCCACCATTAATGAACTAAACTAGTTCATTAAGTGAAGTACTTAGTTAATTAAACTAAGTAGTTCACTAAAGGAAGCAACATTTGCACAAGGCACAAAGGCAACAAGACTAAGAAAGTAAAGTCTCCTCCTCCTCATTTACATCACATATACACGGCATATATATATATATAAATATATATATTTTCAGATTTTTTTAAAAAGGCACATACACACGTATTCCAACGTACTACCGATACGTTATATATTTTACGTACGTACATTAACGTCACACCACTACACTTAACTCATATTTATGAGTATATTCAGGTCTTATATCATATGATATAAGTCATGGTGATGACAAATTAAATACGACACGTTAAAAGGTTCTAAACCAAAAATTGTCGTATCGGGCGAATGCCGAAACTTCGCCAACGTGTCACGTACTTGCCATAAATAGATGGCCAGCCCCTACACTTCAAAAATACTCAAAAATTTCGTGGGTATGATGTTATGTGCAGCTATAAAATCATTCCATGTTGGCACACACAAATCACCCCACATTAAGGCCAAATTGTGGAGATTCCAATTTCAATTTTGTCACATGTAAATGGTGCCACTTTAGTCAGCCTTATAAGCTGAAAATTAAAGTTTATATTATGTGTAACATAATATATATAACATGTGCAAAAAGTTGGAATTTAATTAGAGAAAAATCGGGTAATCGATAAATATCGAAAATTCGGTTTTCTACGCACACAACACATGGAACGTTTTTGACACATCATACGACATGTATCTCGACACTTTTTATATATGTCATACATCTTAAAGTGTTCTAGAAAATTAAAATTAAGAGCTGATTGGAATATAACATGTGTGTATTATTAAATGTGCACTATTTTACAAAGTTTGCAAACATAAAATTCAGCATGTGCACTAAAGGGCTGGACGTTTTTAACATGTTAATGAGCAATATTTTACTTATTGATTAAGGTGGATTAATTGGAAGACAATTTGGAAGTGTTTTAAATATTTTATGGAATTAAAATGGTGATAGATGAATGTTGGCCAAAATTTAGTCCTTATTAGTGACTACTTTTTATTCCAAAAATGATAAGAATGTCTTGTACTAAATGGTGATTGATCTCTTGGATTAAATCAAAGTAAACTTGGTAATATTTTGAATAAAATGCAAGTGTTACACATGCTGAAATTTCAGCATGTGCAAGAAAGGATATGGCCGATTTTTGGGAGGAAATGTGTGACAATTTGTTCTCCAAATTATGTGGGATTGATTGTGAGATAATTGGCAATGTTTTTATGATTGTTTTGGCACATGTTTTAAGTGTTATTCTCACATTTGTCTAGTCATCAAGTGATGACAACATCCAACCAATCAATGAGTGCCAAGTAAGCAAGAGTTTAATGATCATCCAATGAGGAGATGCCAAGTAAGCAAAGACATGTCACAATGATGCAATACACTCTTCCAAGGATTTAGAAGATAATTTTCAAGAGGAGAATGACATCAAAGGGGGCGGCCAACTCAATGATAAAAAGAGAAGAAGGAGAACAAACAAAATAGAAGACAAGGCTTACAAGTTTCAAAGATCAAAAACGTTTTCTTCTTCTATACTCTCTTTCTTTCTTCTTCTTCTTAAAAGTCTATTGTACTTACATTCATATTCTTGAATAGGCTTATCTTAGACCACCACACATTCTCTATCTTTGTAAAAGATTGATCAAGGTATGATCAATCTTCAATCTTGCAAGGTGGTGGTGTTCGTGTGTATTGTATTCATCGTACAAGGTTTGTAAAGGGTTGGAGTTGGTGTGAAACTCCATCAACCCTGTGGTAAGGTGTTTTTGAGTTGTGTGATTAGTGTGAACCGAGGAAGGTGTTCATCGAAGACTGGAGTAGGTTGTTGATAACCAAACCAGTATAAAATTCTTGGTGTCATTTACTTTCAGCACTGTTTACTGTTTTTAATCACGTTCGTAAAAATAGTAAAAGAATTTCAAAAATCATGAAACTTTCAAAAACATAGTCACACGTGTTAAGGTTCTTTTGGCGCAAGTTTCAACCCTTTTGGATAAGTATAAGTCATCCAAACGTCCAAAGTTCTGAGACTAATGCAGTCGGATTTTCAGGCTTGCAAAGGTTGAGACTTTGATCGTATTTGACTAACTTCCCAAAAGAATTTTTCAAAACTGTTTCAACCCATTTAAATACAACACATAAGGGGTTAGTGGTTAAAATTTCAGAGCAATTGGAGTTAAGATCAAATAGGAATAAATTTTTCAAAACAGTCTACCGTTTCTGGCAGATTCGCGCAATCTGACCACCAACGATTTTTGAAGGGGTTAAAGGATGAATTAAATCTGAAATTTTTAGGAGACACTCATAACATCTGAGGCTAAGTTCTCTCAAAATTTCAGAATTTTTGAAGACCTATAACCTAGTTTTAAAAACGTTTTAAAACTGGTCCTGAAAACAGAATCTATTTTCAGAAGTTGAGTTGTTTGGTTTAAAACAAATTTTAAAACCACACTTTCTGCACCAACTATTCAACTCCCCTTCTAGTGGTGCCTTGCAGATCCTACCGGACATACACAAGAAATCCCCCAAATAGTGAACTATTAGTCATTCTAATATTGAGTAATTAATCAATAAGATATACTATATAAATAAGGAGCAAAACATGAGGCATATCTTTGATATTTTCCTTTTTATTGGTTAATAAGTAATTATTAAGATGTCTAATTGTTACTTATTGGTCACATTAAAATTTGTAAGGTAAATGATAAAGATATCTTGAGAAAAATTCGTCTAAATAGTTAAGGAAGTTTATTTTTCTTTTCTTTTACTAATTTTTTTCAGCTTAAACATCCGCACGTTAAAAAAAGGTTCCTGAAGATTCAAAGCTTCACATGGAAGATTATAATAATCTTTAGCGGCATTAGCCACAAAAACCTCTAAATTTCATAAAATAGTATACATTCAGTTACCAATTACACAAATAAAATACAAATTGGAAAAAGTTGTCAACCAATCAAAACCCAATTGCTAAAAAACCCTCTTACATCACACAGTAGTACCAGACCACCAGTTGCATCTAAAATTTTAACCGACACCACAGCTACACACACCTGAAGGAGAAGTGGTTTAGCGATATTGCAAGGATGCAAAACCGTCCAGACCCAAGAACGCACTGGCGGGTTCATCCCAACTCCTAAACGGCACTAGCAGACACGTCCCATGTCATGGATGGTACTGCTAGACTGGTCTTAAATGCTAGACAGTCGTACTCTCCCAAATGTTTATTAATAAAACGGTATTTAATCGTGATGATATTGTAATAAAGAAACCGCTAGAAAATCTTTTTTGCAATCTTCACACCGTGAAAATGGCATCGAAATTCCAGATTACTTTGTATTATGGAGATCAGATGGTAGATTCATACAATAGGATCTAAAATGCTCGTCCTACCATGAAAATGATGAAGGTGCCAAGTGATATCGTATTCATCAAGTTTAAAGAGCGAATAAAATAAAGATCGGAGCTGGATGTAGATGTTGGAGCAATTAATCTAGTTTGTCGCTATCCATTTTAAGGCTAATGCGACTAGTTAATTTTACAACTTGGCTAGCATTTCTGACGAGGAAGACTTGAAATCAACTCTAAAAGTGTCAATTTTTTGTCTAACTCTTCCATATATGACAGTACGTGATGTTTCACCACCCAATGCAAATATTATTGGTGATACTGTCGAGAGAGATATTATTGCTGGATCTACATGTAATGTGATTGAAAGTTGATCATCACATGCAAATGTAGAAGATCAAACTAATATATAAGATAGAGAAAACGATGCCGATAGTGATGATGAATTCAAGGACGACGAGAAGGACGATGAAGATGAAGATTATTCGGAGGACCTGGTGGAGGAGGAGGATGAAGAAGAGGTGTATCAGTCAAGGGTACCTCACTTTGACAAAAAGCTTGGGCTTTTGGAAGACTACGGATGCCCAAAAGACATGCTCATTCATGATCACAACGGGCTAAGACATCGTTTTTGGAAATAAAGTAAACCTGATCATATATAAGAGACGATGTTGTTCAAAACCAAATAAGGCGTGCAATATGTTGTGTAATTATGGTTTGTTAAGCATAACAAAATTTTCAACGTTTTGGAAAGCATGAAAGAACATTGGTACGTTAGATGCGCATATTTGAATAACCTAAATTATCAGTGGCATCTTAGAGCAAACATGAGGAAAACACATAACTATAGGAGACTAGAATTTTTCATGAGCGTCATAGTTGCACAAATGTTAACATCACACCGGATTACATGAATGTCAGTTGAAGGAACAAATTAGCCAAAATATATATTTTGGAACTCAATATGTTTATGAATCCATTAAAGAAAACTTGAATATGGACATTAAGTACAAAAAGACATGAATCATGAGTTGTCTTGGTACATGGTTGCGACTGAGGCATCAAACGAGGGGACCATAGTCCGGTAGAGACGTGATCCAGAGTTGAGCACGCCGATCAAAAGGTTTCTGGTGCTGTTTTTAGGTGTTCATGCAATCAATTTTGAGGTTCTTAACACTGTCGTCTAATGATATCTGTAGGCCATAAGCATTTGTATGGCAAGTGTAGCAAAAAGATTATTGATCAATGTTGCGGTTGTTGCTACTGATCATAATATTCAATATTGTATGCTATTGTTAACAAGAAGAGCAAACATAATTGGGGATGGTTTCTTCAAAATACCCGACAACATATAATTAGTGATATACAAGGCATATATTTGATTTCAGATTGATCTACGGGACTTCAGGCTGCAATTCGAGCAGATCCTATCTGGCAACCACCTTATGCCTACCATAGATATTGTTTTCTTAATATCTAAGCCAATTTTGCAGGTACTGTCGAGAGAGATATTATTGCTAGATCTACATGTAATGTGATTGAAAGTTGATCATCACATGCAAATGTAGAAGATCACACTAATATATAAGATAGAGAAAACGATGCCGATAGTGATGATGAATTCGAGGACGACGAGAAGGACGATGAGGATGAAAAAGATTATTCGAAGGACCTGGTGAAGGAGGAGGATGAAGAAGAGGTGTACCAGTCAAGGATACCTCACTTTGACAAAAAGCTTGGGCTTTTGGAAGACTACGGATGCCCAAAAGACATGCTCATTCATGATCGCAACGGGCTAAGACATCGTTTTTGGAAAAAAAAAGTAAACCTAATCATATATAAGAGACGATGTTGTTCAAAACCAAATAAGACGTGCAATATGGTGTGTAATTATGGTTTGTTAAGCATAACAAAATTTTCAAGGTTTTGAAAAGCATGAAAGAACATTGGTACGTTAGATGCGCATATTTGAATATCCTAAATTATCAGTGGCATCTTAGAGCAAACATGAGGAAAACACATAACTATAGGAGACTAGAATTTTTCATGAGCGTCATAGTTGCACAAATGTTAACATCACACCAAATTACATGAATGTCAGTCGAAGGAACATATTAGCCAAAATATATATTTTGGAACTCAAGATGTTTATGAATCCATTAAAGAAAACTTGAATATGGACATTAAGTACAAAAAGACATGGTTGGAAAAAAATCCGCAATAAAAATAGTGTACGGTGATTGACCTGAATCTTTCCATAAGTTTGTCTCGGTACATGGTTGCAATTGAGGCATCAAACAAGGGGACCATAGTCCGGTAGAGACGTGATCCAGAGTTGAGCACGCCGATCAAAAGGTTTCTGGTGCTGTTTTTAGGTATTCATGCAGTCGATTTTGAGGTTCTACAACTGTCGTCTAATGATATCAATAGGCCATAAGCATTTGTATGGCAAGTGTAGCAAAAAGATTATTGATCAATGTTGCGGTTGTTGCTACTGATCATAATATTCAATATTGCATGCTATTGTTAACAAGAAGAGCAAACATAACTGGGGATGGCTTCTTCAAAATACCCGACAACATATAATTAGCGATATACAAGGCATATATTTGATTTCAGATTAATCTACGGGACTTCAGGCTGCAATTTGAGCAGATCCTATCTGGCAACCACCTTATGCCTACCATAGATATTGTTTTCTTAATATCTAAGCCAATTTTGCAGGTAAATATTCTTAATAACTTATGCATATTATATGTATTGTCTTCATAATAAGCTGAAGAAGCTGAATAAAAACACGTATAATTATCTTATGTGGATACCACTTGACATATGGACATTGTTCCACGACGGGGATAGAAGATATTACGTGATGACAACTACTTTCTATGACTCATGAGAAGGTTAGATATTTACCGATTAGTGCCTGTAAACAAGCATTTTTCAAAAGAATTGTGAAGTTGTTTGATGAATTGCATTCAAATTTTATAGAGCCAAAAGCAAAAGCATGAATATTTTTATCATCATGGAAAAAAGCTGAGCACTAAATAGTCATTTTCTTCAATTTTCTTCCGGCAATTTGCCACGAATGGTACAAGACTTGTGTTAGTAACGAAAGAAGTTGCTCTCTTTCTTTTCCATCTGACCCAGAAAGAAGAAAAGGGCGCAATGGATACACCCATATATACAACTTCTATAACCTATGTCCATATACTACAGAATACATTGTCAATAACCAAGATAATCACCAGTCCTCTACACTCTACACAGCAGTGGCAAAAGCAGATTCGAAAAAGGCGTCACATCGGAGGAGAAATATCATACTAGAAAGCCATCAAGTAGAGGTTGTTCACCATCTGCATTGCCATCTGCGTTCCGCCTTCTTACTCTTTTGTCATATTTCCGACCTCTGCCCACAAAAGATCCAGAATCAGAGACCAGAAGATACATGCACGACACCGTTACATTTTCGCAGAAAAATGGCCAGGGTCTCTTCATGTAAACTTGTTAGGATGCAAGAAAACAAACAAACGGAAAAAAGGCAGGATAGAGACCTTACACTAGTGGATTGAAGCTCCACAGCAGCTATATCATCATTATCCTGCAGCACAAGAAATATTTTCCCATCAACACATAATCCAGATTCACCAGCTGTAGCATGTGTATACATATCTGCTCAAATAGGACATATGATTTTTGTTTATGCACATAACAGTACCTCAAGTAACAGATCCTTTCTGGTTATCATGCCAATTACGCGGGAAGCACGAGGAACAACAAATATGTGCCTCAAACCAAGCTGACGAAAGAGATTATACACCTGTATTTACTAGCTGCGTCAGTTAGGTTGCAAGATTCACTCAATCTGGTAAAGAAAGTTAAACGTAATAATTTTTTACCTTTGATAATGACATGTCCTCAGGGACAATATAAGGGGATGGGTTAACAAAAGGGGCAAGATCTATATACATTTCCAAATCATCTGGAGTCAGATAAATGTCATCTATTCCTACTCCTTTACTGGAAACAGGTTTCACAAATTCACTGAGATTGTGCCTGCAATTGATTCATACACAGAATTTTTCAGCCAACAACATGAAAAATAGAGCAACCGGAAGATTATAACTCAACTTCAATCTACCTGATAGGAAGATAACCGCCTCCTAAATCCAGAGGCAGAGGACTATGTTGAAAATCAACCTTGGACTGTAAAAGCACCAATAGATGACTAGAAAGGACAAAAAAAAGAAAAAAATTCAGTTCTTCAGGGAGGCTTCCCATACATTCATTATTTAGAAAGAACGGATGGGCCATTATTAGACGCCTAAGTATCCTTTTCATTTTACACCCGTCAGAAAAAATAAGGCGACAAAATCAAAATACTGAAATAGCACAAATATGTTATCCACTACCTTCGCAATATTAGCCCAATAACAAGTGTTTCTCCACTTCTAGTATGATCAATAACCTGAATTGTCAGAAGATAATATCATTGCGTGATCAAAAGGAAATATTAGTGCAACCGAGACCAAAATCAAATCTTACAGGGAAGCCATTATGAATATTACTCCTCAAAATGGAGACAATGTCTGCAACCTTCACTACCCGAGGGAAGTAGACCACCTAGAATAAAAGGAACAGTAAGAGATAGTACGGTCACAAGAAAAAGGAGAGAGGAAGGAACGAGAAGCAAAAAAGAAGACATATGACAAGGTGGCAACATAAGGCTATTTGCAGTCCAACCCAGAAAAAGGGAACTCTGTAGCAGATACGAACAATATCATGTAGAACCTAGATATCTATTACCAAAATGGCAGAAACAACAACAACATTACCCATTTCTTTGGAGGCTCTCTCTTATGGCGGGGTAAGAGAGGGTCGGGTGTATGCAATCTTACACACGGCAGATAAATGAAAAATATCATAAAAAATGAATGGGAAAAATCATAAAGTCTCTCCCTTCAAGACCTTTTTCTTGGTGGTAGTAGTGGCAAAAAAAGAAGCCATGGAGCAGCATTGGATTAGGAATTTTGAGTAAAGAGGAAGACGAAGCGGCCTAAGGCGGGAAAAGAAGGAGACTTGTGGAGAATATGCAAAGGACGATATTCTCTTTGATTTCCCCGTCTAAGTAGTTGGGGTCACGCTGCTTGTTTGGAATAAGAATGATTCTGACTTCAGAGAAGAAAGCCCGTTCCACAGGCCAAAACGGTGAATCATGGGTAGGATTTGATAATGTCTACCAACTACAAGTCCCAATTCAAATTCCTCTTATGTAAACAGAAAGGCTGCTTTACTTTGCATTGTTGGCTATACAGTCAAAAGGGATTCCATTACATAAATGGTTACTGATTCTTTTCCAGGTTCAGGGATACAAGTGACATAAAGAGAATAGTTTACGGATGAGGTTTCATCAAAAAATAGTTTGACAAAAATTTTACTTGGTGAAATTTTATAAATGTTGACATATTTTTTTCTTCTCCTCAGCACTCTTTGACCACTTAAAGCGGTCCATAAAGAAGGTTGGTCAAGTAAACTGTAAAAGCAGCAGAAAAATATTTGAAATGGTAAAATGACATTGACCTTCTGATTGCCACAAGCCTCTTTGACAGTCATACTACGCATCAGGTACTTTGGTCTTGATTCTAGCAGGGGAATTCCCCTTAATCGGGCCTGTTCCTCGTACAAACCTTCATTGAAAGCATCACCAACAGCCTGCACATGGCACAGATTATTCAAGATCTGCCAAAGAAAAGCAACCAATGGAAGAAAGAGTCAGACTATGCTGACCTTTGAAATAAGGAGAACAAGCATGATAAGAGGCAAGAGCTTCAAGTTGTTGGTAATCTCCACCATAATAACACAAAGAGAAACAGTCATCCTCATTGAACCTCCAAGAAAAGAAGCAGCCCCTAACAGAGCATACCTGGAAGATGCCCCAAAACATTTATGAAATGAATACAGACAGACAAACATGGCTACTACACAGGGTGCACCAATGCAGATAAGCAAAAGCCACACATGCTTTTTTGAATGCAACACAAACTAATACAAATACAACAGGAAACAGTTTAAAGCATTAAAATAGGGGCAAAAACATGCATTCTGTAGTAATGAAAAGCTATAGATGATAAGACTTCCCCCGCATAAAGATTTTGCTTGAAGTTTCAAAGTTAACCCAAAACACCAGATATAACATTAGAAATAATAGATCTTTTAATTCTCAAACTGCTGAACTTGAAGATGGAAGTAGTACGCTAAAGGATTGTATGGGTCTACTTCGAAGTCACAAGTACGCTGGGTTAACAAGAAATTACTCCTAAGAAAAAACTACTCACGTTCCCTCCTCGATGTTAAGCTTCTTGTAAAAGCTAACGACAAACATGCCAACCAAACGCCCATAAGTAGATCCAATCATTATGCCAGGAACAAATTGCCCAGCTGGAACGGCAGTTCCAAAAGTCACCACAGCTAAAGCATAAAACATAACCTGCAAACAAGAGAGAAAAACTGCTAATACCCCAATATAAAAAATATTAAGAAGGAAGATTCACCTTACACTGCCTCGCAAGATACAGAATCCTACATCACCTAATTCATTGAGTAAGTCTCTCTCTCTCTCTCTCTCTCTCTCTCTCTCTAAGCTATTGACAAGTTTATGCGCACTAATAAATAAATAAGATTGATGAATTTCGACAGATCATTAACCTGCTGGATTACAAGTGACGCAACATAGTGGGATACAACACTCAATCATTCCCCCCCCCCCCCCCCCCCCCAAATCAACAAAATCAGAAGACTTCAACAAAGTCCCTTTTGCAATAGTCTAGAGTAATACCCTTGGTTTATGAAACAAGTCTAACCCTTTAGGCCTATTTCACCATTTGCGAAGGAAATTGTAATATGCATAAGCCCGATTTCAAAAAAGGAAAAAATGTAGCATGCTCAAAATTATGATTCTCTACCAAAAAGGTCAGCAAGCTCAGAGCACTGAATTCATGGATTGTCTTAGCACTGAATAGATTCCTGATGGCATCATCCTGAAAGCACACGAGTTAAAGGTATAAGCACCAGCAAACTCAAAAGAAGAACAAGGGGGACAGAGTAACCAAGCAATGAATATAGAGAGAAATTAAGTGTGACGTGAAAATTTTGCAAACCTGAGTGTTGAAGAAAATAGTAGCAAGGTCATTGTATTCCTTCTGATTAGTGCAATAGAACTGCAGATAAACATATTACACAAAGAAATCACCCTAAAAGCATCAAGCGAAAAAGAATATACATAATTCTCAATGGAAAAAACCATAAATGTACATAAACATACACATCCATGCGCGTGCACGCACGATAGATACACACACATTTATATATCAAAAAGAAAAAGAAAAAACCAATCTATAAATATGTACACACACATATACATACATACATACATACAT
>AP025050.1:9709385-9769400 GCA_036186865.1 Eustoma russellianum
TGCCTCAAGAGTGCCAGGTGCGCCAAGAGTGCCAAGGCCAAGGGTGTCAAATACCAATCCCGGGTAGGGTGATTGGTGAGTCAATGTCGGGTAGGGTCATTGACAAAGGCGGCGAGTGGTAGTTCGGTTTTAAGTTATTTTCCGAACATTAATAAAGTGAGTTGTGCTTTATACACGCGTCGTGTTTTGAATCCGTTGTTTACTTCAATTGGTATTAGAGAAGTTGTTGTTACTTCAATTTCTGTACTTGTGGATGTTTTGTGTAAATTTTAAAAAAGACAGATAAAAAATGCCATTAACTTAAATATTACAAACTTTTTAAGAGGCCCTTTTTAATAATTCTTCCAGTGGGAAAAACTTTTGGAGCCGCCATCAGCCTGAAACCTCTTTTACAACAAATTCAAATGAAACAAACCTGGCTTGCATAAGACACTAATACAGATAGACAAGAACAAGCAAGAACAGAATGAAATGTTACTTGAGAGCAAAATATTGCAGCTGAAAAAGCCACAAGAGATCTTACATTAACATAATTCCCATACATCCCTGGTGGACGTGGGCACTCAATGCCCAAGTTAATGTCTGATTCAGGGCAAGGAGTGCACTTCCTAAAAAGTGGTAAACCAAAAGAGATGATGGAGGTGATCACTGAGATGAGGCATACTTCTATAATCTGTCAGATCAGAAAGCCATAGTCAGACTTTAATTCACTGAATTTATGAAGCACAATGGCATGTAGCTTAAAGTAAATCTATTTAAGTCCTTACTTTGACATGACTCCCTTTCTTGTGCAAATAGTTTCGCCTCCAGTTAGTTATGTAAAGAGTAAGTTGATTAAACAATGCTCCTGTATAAGATAGACGTTTATCAAACAAGTCAACAGTTATTCTCTCTGGAGGTTTGAAAAGAAAACCTGTATTTTCGCAAATTTCATACCCAGAAGACCACCAATAACTCCAATGACAGCCATTGGCAACAGCTCCTGAAATGAGTAGTCTTCTTGCCCACTACGAAGAATTTAAATTAGAATGCTATTGGTTTCAACTGTAGATTTTATACAGAGAAGCTACTATGAAGGTCCTTACTCTGAGACATCCCATATAATAAAGCCTCCAGAGCCAAAATGTCCACATTTTCCGCTCTTGCACCAGCCCATTGCTGTACGCACTACAACAGCAACAATGGCAGCAGTAAAAAAAACCCGCCACATTAGTTGGCTTCTCCACCTGAATCCATAGACCAAAGTAGAAAATCAGTTTACAACATCTACCACTAAAGGATGCAGTAGAAGAACCAAGATAAGCTAAATAAACTCAAATAATAAAGTCATAATGTAGCCATACAAGAATCATGAAACATTAAAACAGACACATTCAGTTTCACTAAATCAGCCATTGTCGAGAACCCAGAGAAAGTAATCCGACAAAAGGACTGACATTTTGTACTCTGCTTTTACTAGAACAGTTAGATTTGTAAGTCCTCTACTAATATTTCTTCAAAGATTCAAATACATAATGAAATGCAAAATCAAAAAGAGGTAAGCAGGTTAGGAGTCATACCATGATGTAACTTCTTCCAATGCAAATAATACACCACCAACTGGAGCTCTAAAAGCAGCAGCAACTCCTGCTGCACATCCACAGGTCACCTTTTTCATGACATTAAATCATTCAAATGAGCTCAAATCAGAGGCGTCTCACCTCTTTGCAGCATAGAAAGGAGAAAACAAATAGTAGTTTCATGTTGCCCATTGGATTGAAATAAGCCTCAAACATTCAGTACAGTAAATCTACTACTACTCACATCTAGTTTATACTTCCTTAATTCATAACTTGTACCATTTTTGTCCATCCAATCTATACGGGAACGAATTTCAAGCCTTATCCCTAATAGATCATTTCTTAATGCAATACTGTATTTTACCCTGAATGTTCTCTGTGGAGCAAAAAATATGCAAGAAATGCCAACACCTCCAAGAAGTTGATGAATTCCATTGTTAACTATATATGTGCTCCATATGGATAACCACCTTGTTTAGTTGACATTGACAAGTATTACGGCTATTTAAGTGTTATACTTCCTCTATGCTGGAAGGAAGAAGATATAAAGCTTCCTACAACCGAAAGTGAGGATCAAAATTCTGCCCTTGCTTCATATGCATTATCAAATAGAGTAGAAGAGCCTAAAATTGGTCTACGTTACACAAGCACAGAGGAAAAAGGCAATGAAGAAATTCCTCTCTATGCCAAACTTTTACTCTTCAGAACACACTAATTATCCCTTTGCCTCGGAGTTCAACCTAACTAATATATCATTATTGACCTCACACTCACAGCCTTTGATCATCCAGGGCTCAAACCCAGTTTCTCCTTTCTTCCTTATTTTAGGCAGACGGAAAAGAATATGGCAGAATGTTGGCATTCTGCATCCCTACTCATTGCTTTTCTTAGAAACTAAATAGAGGAATTCAGGAACGTGCACCCACTTTCTTTTCCCCAGGTTCATTGTCCAAGTTTCATTCCAAACAACAGATCAAGTCTGCAAAAGCACACTTCACATACCAGGTCACGACGATCTCTTTCACTATTGAACACCTGTAGCCACCTAGAACTTAAATGATACTTAGTGGATCCACCCTGAAATTTTGGAAAACAGTAAAGTGTTACAAAGTTGCATGTCCAGCTATTGAAATTTACATCAGTGAAAAGATACAACGGTGAAAGATGTGTTGTAATCCTCTTCTAAAGATAAAATAAAACTATATTCAAATTATAACAAATGAACCGCCAGAAAAAGATTCCTGGAACTCTAGTAAAACTTGGATCATACTGATGAAAAGACACACCATACCAGTGCCAGGATTCTCAACAAAGTAACAAGCACAAGTTGTAATTTATACTTCAACATCAAGACTACTTACTTGTCCAAGCAAAGACGCTATACAAGCACCAGTATGTACTAGAGGACCTTCTTTCCCTAGGGCTAATCCACCTCCAACAGAACCTATGCTCCCAAATATCTAAGGCAAGAACATAACACAATACAAACTTTGAGATAAAGCTTATATAACCAAGACAAATGACAAGTCAAAGTGTAAAAGCATACTTTTCCCAACAATGTTCTGAAAAGAAGGATACCATGTGTGTCAATGCCTGCATATTTTGAACACATAAAATCACTTGTAAATTGTTCTAAAAAACTTTGACAATTTAATAGTAGGTGAGACAGCCTTCAACTTGAACTTACCGTTTAGGTATCCCTTAATTTCAGGAATTCCAGATCCTGCCGCAGCAGGTGCAAATTGTGTGATAATATATACAGAAGACAACACCAGAGCCAAATTAAACAAAATATAGACCAAAAATCCAGCAAAATATGACTTCTGTATTATTTCAAACGTCAAGGAGTACTTCCACCCGGCGAAATTTTCTACTGAAATATTTATGAAAACAGCTGCGAATCCGGTACCTAAGAATAAAGAAACAAACTAATCATTGTCAGTACATATTAGAGTTCAAAAAATAATACACCAAAATCGTGTACTATCAGAATATCAGAAAACAAGTAACTCCAATAACATGTATAAGAAAGCATGCCGGGGTATCTAATTGTTACATCTATTTGCAAATCTTGGGTTAAATTTGCTTTTTTCTACATATCTAATTCAATAGAGACTCCCTTGGCATGGTATTATTGAACAAAACTAACAAACTAGAAGGCTTTCTTACACATAATGGAAGCACTCACACTTCACCCTGTCTTCCTGGAAAAAAAAAAAAGAAAAGAAAACTAGAAAGGAAAAACAATACAGTAGTTTTGTCCATAGTTGAAACAATCTCCATTTAGTTACAATCTCCACTTAAATTTTATGGACGACAGAATGCCCGACCAAATAAATAATTAACGGTCAGTTTATACAGAAACAGCAAACGTGACACTCCATAAAACCAGAATTCTGGGAAGATAGAGAGGCCAAGATGCTCATAGACGTGCAAGATTTAAAAAAATGAAGAAATACGAGCATGGTAGAATCCTAGACTAGCAAGCTGCGGTTTTTATTAAGTCACTCAATGTCCCCCTTAATTATAGCTACTCAGACTAAGCAAAAATATCAAATTTCTTTTGAACAACCCTCCCCATCCCCACGTCTTCCTCTTGTCACTACAAAGAAGAGAACTTATCAATTATAGAAAACAGAATTAGAGAAATATAAACTCACCAATCCCAATCAATAAAGCAAAGAACCACTTCACGCCAACCGAATAGTACATATACAGCTTGCCTCTCTGAGCCTGCTCATCCAAAAACCAACGAATGATCAATCGGCTAACAAATGTAACTAAAATATAAACTTAATTTTAGCTTATAACGTAGAATTTTGAAACATTGACCTGCTCCTGTCGATAAGCACAGTTCTCAATAACTTCATAATCAAGGCTCTCCACGGAGGCGCCATCGACCTTCTCGAAACGGCCGATACTGTCGGCTTCATCATTCTCATCGGAATTTGGCAGTCGCGACCACATCATCTTCGCCGTCTCCACGCCGTTCTGAAAATGATCGGACAGCATCTTTCTCTTCCCGCAAAATTAAATTAAAACCACCAAAACCTAATTTAAACAAACAATTCATCCACAACAAAAAGGATGCGACCTAATGTCTTGTATTGCAAATGCCAAAGCTCAGGGATTGTTCCGATCAGATCGAGATCAAACGATTATCCTATTTTATCCAACTACAATGGTAACTTAGATGGAAGAAAACACTATTCTTTATCTTTTATATAGTTCCACTTTTGCTAGTAGATTTGCTTAGGAAAGAACAAATCAAGAGTAAGATTCCATGAAAGGAAACCCCTTGGAAGAATTCTCTCTTCACGGCTGTTTGTGAATTGTAAGTGCTGGCAAAGGTGTAACAGTGTGTGTTTTTGTTTCCGCTATATTTTTGGCCTTTCATCTGGTGCGGGTGCCTGCTGCGACTATGTGTCAAACGTTTGTACTTTGTACAAGTTCTTTCTTTTCTTATTTTTAACCAGAAAAAATATCATATCTCATTATATATGGCATTTTTTATTAAGGTAAAAATTAAATATTTTTTGGTTATGTAGTTTGATTTTTTAACCTAGTATAATTTGCTCTTTGTTAAAAAATCAAAGTCAATCTATATTTTGGGATATATGAAACAACATGATATTCGATTTAGTATTTCAGTTCGAGTCTACTTATTGTGTTTAGAATTTTTAGGTTCGCTTAAATCTTATGTCTCTTTTTATTAGGGGTTTGCAAAAAAACTGGAAACCGTAAAACCGGACCGAAAATATGGATTTTAAACCGAACTGGAACCGTTTAAGTTTCACGGTTCGGTTCCAGAACCGTTTTTCTGCTTCACGGTTCCAATTCAATTCCTAATTTTTCCAAACCGTTAGAACCGGAACCGAATCGTATAAATAATAATATTTTACTTTTTTTAATATAAATAACAAATAATAGTTTTTTTTTAAAAAAATAAAGAGGAAAACTTGCGCCATTGACTCATTGCGTTGCGTGAAATGAAAACTGACTAATATGGTTAGAAAATTTTATATTAGGAAGTTCTAAATCTGCATTTTATTGTTGCATCTAATTTTCTCGAGTATCAAATATGTTAAGATTTCCTTCCTATTTCTTGTATGTCTGCATCCGTGATAATTTTAAGTTCAAGGATGCAAAATCCAACTAACTTTTTGATGATGGAATTGAATGGAAACCATGTATCTCTAACTTTTTGATGATGACGTGGAACAATGTTTCACTTTGTTTCTTGATATCATTAGTATTACTTGACAAATTTATAAAAAAAAAATAGTATGACTTGACAGGATATGGACTGGGCATTTAGCCATTTAAGCAACATTCATTTTTGCTTATTAGTTATTACTTCTGATGTGTTGTTTGCTGCATTCATTTTTTGTTTTATTCTGTTGAGTGTTGCCAAATGACAAGGGTGAGTTATTGATGGAGTTGGTTTCCATTTTTTCAAAAAAAAAATAATTTCTTTCTTTCGCGGTTCCGCGGTTCTGAACCGGAACCAAACCGTTTTAAACAGTTTCACGGTTCTACGGTTCCGCAGTTTCGCGGTTCCAGTTCGGTTCTAAAAATAACATGCTAAACGGTTCCCGGTTCTAACGGTTCCGGAACCGTCAGAACCGAAACTGGACCGTTGCTCACCCCTACTTTTTATCCTATTATATCATGACCAAGCTATAATAGTCGCACTAATAATAAAACTCCACCAAATTAGGCATATGATCTCACTAATAATTTATCTCGAGCAAGATAGGTATAATCTCATTTAATGTGACATCATATATATCAAACTAGAACAAATAGTATATAATTATGTTGTTGATCACTTTTTTAATAAAAAAAGATCACTTATTTAAATATAAAATCATCCAATGATTTCCTTTCAAAACAATACCCAAATGGAGGTTTAATACGGTATATAAATCTTGATCCAATCCTGCGAATTTATAATTGAATCTTATTTACAAACTTTAATTCGAGTTCAAGCGAGTATATAAAAGCTTGAGCCCATGATCCTACCTTATTTCATTAATGCAGCACTTCTAAGATCACACGTACACACTCTTTTCGTTCTAAAAATATTATTTTGGTTTACTATAATATTTTAAAAAATCAAACTATTTTAGTCAAATTTTTGTTTTATTTTTAGTTGGTTAATTGAGTATTTTAGTAGACTTATTATATAAAGTATTCATATGTGTTTATCTCGAAAAAGAGAGTGGAAGTATGAAAGTTAGCGGGGGAAATGTGGCCTAAAAACCATTTTCAATTGCATTTAGTTTAATTAGTGAAGTAAATTTTATTTTTGACTTCTTTGAGCTTAAGACCTCGACATGGGTGGAGGGGGAATTAAAGAAAAAGTTTCCTCTGCTATGTGCCCCCGTCCCCCCTCCCCCTCCCCCTCCATCCAACCGGGATGGGGATAGGATCACCTCACTGCACGGTGAGTCACCTTATTCTTCATCACGTGACATGTGGCAGCAGGGGAGGGTGGTGAGGCTGGATGAGAGTAACCTTCATCCAGCCTCACCACCCCTCTCTACTGCCATGTGTCACGTAGTAACGCGTGCGGTGAGGGAAGGGCGGTGAGGGGATCTGAACCCACCGAGATGGGATCACCTCACCCACTTTTTCCTCACTCCACGCATCACCGCGCGATATGTGGCAGCAGGAGAGAGTGGTGAGGCTAGATACGGGTGACTCTCATCTAGCCTCGCCACCCCTCCTGCTGCCACGTGTTGTGCGGTGACGGGTGGTGTGAGGGGAAAGTGGGTGAGGTGATTTGAACCCCATCCAACCATATTACTTAATCATTGGAACAAAAGGCCATACGCTGGTCCCGAGGGTTTTCACTGCTCAGCCTAAGGAGCATTGTGGAGGATGCAAATCAGAAGCTCAGCAGCCTCCTAGATTGAGTGAGAACTTACGAATAACTCATACAAGATGTCGTCCCGAAAACTAGGCCTTCGACCTAGCATTAGTGGAATACCTACACTGTGCTTGTCTTTAAAATCGAACTCTTGATCTCTTGGATTACATCTCACCCGTGTGTCAACTGAGTTATACGCTAGTTATCCATCGCTTAATTAAAGAATAAAAAGTGGTATTTATGGCTTTTGATGCTTTGAGTAGTGCAGCACTAAGGTTGAAATGTGGTTGATTTATCAAATTGGACATTTTGACAGCACTCCGTGTGATAGCCTGCCTTTTGAATCTTTCATCAATTCTGTAACATCACACAACCCCTTTACTACAAATAATATATAGCACAAAAAGTTGGAAAAGTTATTCCTATTCTGTTCAAGTGATCATCTTTTCTTTCTTGGTCTGATTACACCATCCATCTATCCATTATAATTCGCATCATTTGGGACCAAATTTCAATAGATAATATATAAAATACTTTGATGATTTAATTTTAAACAGAATCTGAACAACTTGGTATTTAATCAGATGTAACAATATTTTTAGAACAGATAGAGTATTCTCTAATATCCAACACGAACTACATACTCAAGGAAATTTCAAAACCTCTAAAACAAAGTATTCTTTTCTCCAAAAGTGTACTATTTGTTTTCTTGAGCATCATAGCGTAAATTATGGTATGATTCTTTACTGTTTTTCGAACAAATACTTCTGTGATTTGGGTGTTATTCATCTCATGACTTGATTTTATTGGTGGCAGCCTGTTGATTTCTTTTTTCTATTACTATGCACCATCTTTTATTGGTGCTGCAGCAAGGTATACTTGTTCTGTTTCCATTATGTATCTTTTCTACTATATGAACAGGTATATATACAAGCCAAATTATGCTAAACATAAAATGACTTTGCCATTTTGTAGCACAAGTGTTTCCAATGGACTAGGATCATGAAATCCAGAGGGAGCGCGAATTGCTGTGTGGGCCGCAATAGCTCTCACAATTGCAGAAAGGATCATAGGAACCACAACTCTCTTCTCTTGTGCCCATGTTATAGGATACACATTCAGTCATGATAAGGATGTCATGCATTTTCCGAGGGCATAGCTCAATGGATACTCAGATTGGAAAATTGTTATTAAAAAGCTCGCATGTTCGAACCGGAACACGCACAGTGTGTGTGCAATACTACGATAAGTAATGGCTATGCCATTGTATCCAACGACTCAATTAGGTTAAAGGGTTGCTGGTCCAGTTTGCAGTATGTACCTTATGTGGGTTTCTGACAATGCCTTACCAACCTAGGAGGCTGCTGAGATCTGATTTGTATCCTCCATGCAGCTCTATAGGACTGGAGCAATAGAGGTATCAGAGCCATACATTTGACCTTTTGCTCTAAGGAAGGACGTCATACATTAGCTGTTTGCCTCATGGTTGTAATGGACTGCATTCACGGAGTACTAAGCCACGGTGGTCTTAGGCTTCCCTCTCCATTTAAGAGAGAAGGGCCTCTGGATTGGACTAAATGCGGGACCAATCCTGCAATCTACTATGCTTTCTTTCTTAACAAGTCTTACAAATTCGGAAAAAACAGGTATGAAAATAAAATCAAGTAGTTACAAGGTTCTGATTTGTCGGTTCGTTTTGGGCCGGCATTTTGAAGTTATGAACTTTTTGGTGTCAGTTTGATCATTAAGTTATACACCAATTCTATTCAAGACTTGGCTAAACTCCTCTAAGCAACTTCGCAGTTCAAACACGTATCATGCAAATGTATCATCATGAGATGTTTTTGTAGATTCAACTTCAACAACTGAATGGATAACGGAGAAGGTGTATTGAGACTTCAACAACAACAAAAACCATCTTTCGAGTTAACCAGTTTAATACCACTTCTATAATGGTTTTCAAAAGAAAAAGAAAAGAGAACCAAAACAAAAACCCATGGGAGTAGTAAACCTTTCGAGTCAACCACCTAATACTGTAGTACACTTAGGGCGGTAAACGAGTCAAACGAGCCGAGCATTGCGTTGTTCAAGCTCGGTTCATTTAACTTAGTGAACGAGCCAAGCTTGTTCGTTTATTTAAATGAACATATTTAATTGTTCAAACTCGGTTCGTTTAACTCACGAACAACATGAACGAGCCGAATACCTTAGACGAACGGTTTCACTTGCCGAGTAGAAAAAGTGGTTCAAGCTCTGTTCGTTAACCTTATTCAAGTCGAGCTCAAGCTCGAGCTCGAACCAAACGAGCCGAACAATCAAACTGCTCGGTTCATTTACAGCCCTAACCATACTGACGCAACAGAGGCTTCAAGCTGGGGGATTTGGGAGAAGTCCAGAAATAAGAATAGCTATTTCGAAAATCCAGCCTTCAAGACTGCAGTTATCAAAACTTAGCCATGGTAAAAGTTTTGAACTCCGGCTCTCTCTGCCTTATACTCTAATCTGCCATTCCAAGAAACCATCTTCTCTTCCAAAAAAGTCGTTCCAAATCTTCGGCCTTTCCATTTTTCCTGGGATCATCCAAAGGTGTTTGACATTAGTTGCCCCAAATTACCTGCACCACCCACACCGAATCACCCTTAGATCAAGCTCAAAATGCTTCCTTTAATTTCTGGCTGCGCCTCTAAATTCGGCAGCGTCTACCTAACCACGACGCTGTAATTCTCTTGTTTCAGAATACATCGATCAAACCCCCTGGCCCATGAGATTTTCATCTGCCGATACAAGCCAACTCAGTAGCTATCAAGAAGATGATAATGATGATGAAAGTGAAGGCATGCTATCCTCTTCTTCCAGCTTCGACTCATCTTCTGATTTCGGCTATTCTTCCAAGACTATTGAAGAAATGCAAGCTTATGTAAACAAGAGAAGGAACAAAAAGGGTAAGGCCAAGATCTCAATGAAGCAATATAAGGAAAAATGGTCATCAGAGAACAACGGTGACTGTGCCAGGAAAATGAACGTTCGTCACCGGAGTCCGTGGATTTGAAGAATCTTTTGATTTGGCTTTTTGTCAGATGGGGATGGCAGTAGGCTTAAAACCTTTACCGGGGTGGAAACAGATGAAGGTGAGGAAAGGGGCGGGAGAATTGGAGAAGATGATGAGTTACAGATGATTTAATAATAAAAAGACAAACTTGCCATAAAAGACCAAACTGTTCACTGGACTTTTTTTTTTTTTTTTTTTGCCGAAAAGATTCCTACGCACTTTATGCCTTTCGGAAATTTGATTATAGCCTAACCATATAACATCTGATGTTTACATTCACTAAAGTACAGGACACTTCAATTGTAAGTCAAGCCCCACTTACTCAACTTTGCCCACCCAAACTTCACGGGGAAAAAAGCCAAATTTAGTTACAGTGTACCAAGAGCTACAAACACAAGACAGAAGGAATGGTTATTCATTTCAAGCAAAAGTGAATTACAAGTATGATAAGTCAAATATATGAGAAGTATACAAAAGAAACCGAAGGAGACTGGAGAGTGGAAACTACAGTTTCTATGAGCCATCGAGCTTCATGTGCATGCCCATTCTTGATGTTCATAAACCAATGCTAGTCCAAACGAAGAACTTAAGCAAACAATGTCCTGAAGGCGATGACCCAGCTATGATTTTATACATGTGGGGTACGCTTCTGGAAGTAATCACAGCATATCCAGGGTTGACCATTCGTGTTACAGATTAAGCAGAGAATGGATTTCACTACAATTTCATTCCAAGTTCCTCCTCTTGTGCGTCTTGATGCCACGTGTCTTCGATGCAGACTCTTCTAGAAAAGCTCCATGAATTGTTGAGCAATATCTGTGCATTGCCAATCAACAAAAAGGGACTTCAGCACGAAAAGAAGAGGATAGCATATGCCAAACGGTGGCATTTCTCATAGATAAATCAATGCCTTCATCAACAGAAACCCCTGATAAGAACTGCCCTCTTCAAGACTTATATGAGTATTACAGTTGTTGATCAACAAGTACTATATCAAGTTAGACTACAACTCAGCTACAAAAGTTCACCAAAGGAAAAGAAGTATACAAAGCAACAAAGAAATAACCATCAGAAATTATGCTGGAGCTCAGAGAAAAATCAGAATGTTAAATTTCATATGCTATTAGCAGGAGGAAAAAAACTAACTGCAGGTACGTCTATAGTTCATTAGTGAACAATTCTTAGTTCAAGTTACCTTTTAGTACGTAGGGTGATGTATGGAACTCCTTCCATACATTATGATATGATGCAAGATCCATATTTAAAAATTTGGCAGCAAGATAAGCAGCACCAGCAGCAATCTGGTGTGGTTCAAACTGGAGCCACAGTAAGCTTCGAAGCCTGCAAAATCAAATCCACCATTAGACTGCATAACCCAAAGCTTCAAGACGTTCCTCAAATCGCTTCACAAAACAATGAGATAGGTCACCAGAGAATATACCATTTGCAGCGATGATATAATTAAACTCAAAAAATACCATTCAAAGAATCTATTTGGCACATTGCAAACAACTCCAATTAGCTCTTAGTTTGCGAGCTAAAATCCTAAATCATAAAACGTAATACATATAAAGAATTGTCAAATCATATTCAGCATCACAATTAAAAATCTCGGCAGCAAGCCTAAGCAATAACCCTTACCAACTAACCGAGCAGCAACTGAAGTTGGAAAAACCAATAACCTTCTGCAGAATGAATGCCCAAACGGTACCAATTTATAGCAAATATGATAACCCATCTACTGACAAAATCAAACCCCATTGCTCTGCTGCATCAGTATCGACTCCAGAAATAAAACACAATTCAAATGAACGAAAAGAAAGATCCAAAACTTCCTGTACAGAGGACTTCAAGTGCAAAGATGATGTATTCTGCTCCGCAAGAAATTAGGGACGTGCCACTTTGATAAGTTTAAATGCTCCCCGTACTTAGATAAGACTTCTACTGCAACAAAGAAATGACTAACAGACGTGCTTGACGAGCAAAGCAAGTCTGCCGAAGGCTATCACTGGGTAAAAAATGTATATGCAGAACAAATACATTTCAAAGTATTTTACTTCATTGTTTATATAAGATAGAAAATATACTTATATTTTCCAACATAAAAAAAGGAAAATCTATATAGTATTTAGAGCAGGAACGAGGGCCACTACTTGCCACTTTCACCTGTACAAGCATCTCTTCCATGGACCTACTAAAATGCCACCTCAACACGTTGTGGGCAACACTACGACAACTGCACGGATTTTCTGTAGGCCCAATAAGAACCAGTGCAGTTGTGGCAGGACATATCAAAAACCTAGAATGTCCATCCAGCAACCAAGTTTTCTAAACTTCTAGGAGTAAAATCATAAAAGCCCGACCCTCCCTCCCAACAAAAGAAAACCTTCCCACTACAATCCCCCTTCTCTTCTCCAGTGCCAAATCACCAAATTTATTTAGCATATTAAATCTGATCTGCAAGGGGAAATGGGTGCACCATGATATTTTCAAACTTCATATAGCACAGTGGAGGTCATTTCCCACGTCCCCCCACCCCCCAATCATTCACCCTGAATGGTCGGCTTTAGGCTTCCATGTTGAGGAGCATCAGCCGTGCATCGACTTATAAGTTGAAAGAATTTTAAAAACACTGTGGAGGGAAAATAAGCACTTTTGCAAAAAGTTGCAGCCACAGCAAGCTTGACTCTCTATTGTCCGATCGTGACTGAAAGACGACCTAAAAGTTGATATTTTACAAAAGCCTACAACAGATAACACATTTTTTAAGTGCCAATTCTTTTTCATTTTTTGCATAAAAGCAGTGCCTTTTGTGAATTTTATTAACCAGAGTGGTAATCATCCCTTGCAGGAGTTGCTGGAATCTTTTTTTCCTCCAAAAAGTCCCAGCCAGCCATCCATCTCTCGATCCCAGACCTATCCTACAAACACCAGCCAAACTGCCAGTTAAGGAATTGGCACCTTCTCGCACATGCACAACAAGTGAGTGTAAAACTGGCACTGTAGCATCTGTGGCTATCTTTATACGGCTAATGGCAATGCTTAAGGTGTCATCATCACAAAAACATCCGTAAGAAATGGATATTCAACTTCAGATGAGAAACAAAACATTGGGAGCACAGCAAATCAACCGCCAGCTAAGAATATGACAGACGCGAGCACGCTAATCCTGCTATTAACCCTGCAATATTATCCCAATCCAACACATCAATTTCTCATGTCAAATAAGATAAGAACAATAAGGTGAAAATTCGAAACAAATAGACTTGAGGCAAGGTAGTTGGAAAACCAAAAAGGAAGCAAGCAAAACAAAGAAGCCATCTTCAATCTTAACAGTAGCCAGCAATTCTCGACCATCCACCACATTGACTGAGATCAAAATTCAGATATCCACTATAACCCTCTGTTCAAACTGGACAAACTGATACAACACAAAATTTTAAATAAATAAAAAAGAAGACGACCAATGAGAACACATAGAAGCTATGATAGAGCACAATAAGCCATTCCTCCAAGACAAAAGCAAAACCCCTTGAATAAGCTGTATCTTGAAGTACAGCATAGTTCAATAATGAAATTTAGTTCCACACGATGCTGATCTGCACATAAAAGTGGCAAAAAGCTCACCCTTCACTGGCTATGTTCAAAGCCAGATTAACCAAAACTGTTTGCGCCAAGCCTAACTTTTCAAGAGTGGAGGTTAAAGGAGCATATGGGTGCTGAACATTCAACTCAAAGTTTAAAGTTGTCAATATCAGCTGCTCCGCCTCAAGTACCTGCTCCCGATAATGCTCAAACCAATCCTGTCCAAAAAAACATATACATCGAACAAAACAAAGTCAATGAGCAATTTAGTTATCAACAAAAGTATGATTGAAGGCAATTGTTTGCAGTTGTTCAACACATGAAGACTGATTTTTAAAACCAGCCCCGAAAAAGGATAAGGAAAAGAGAATAAAGAAGAGAAAGCGGAGAAAAAGGTTCCTCCTTTCCCCTTCCAGTGACATTCTTTGGTCATCTTATATACCAAGTCCTTCATGGCTAGACACCTACTATGAAAAGCTAAATACAAGTACAATTAGCTAGATCAACAAGCTGTGTGATGACTACTATTGGTAATATGTGCAAACAAGCCCAATGAAGAACTTAATGGATCCAAGATTGCTCAAACCCATATAGCAGATTTCAAATTGCATGCAATTACATGCAAATATTTACAGAGGGGCACCAGCCACATATGTGCGTAGAAATTTAATTGATGAAGCGAATGACTTACAGCAGGGAGCATAAATGAGAGTGTAGTGAAATCTTTGTTATGCAATATTTCACTAGAAGCTATCAGAACATCATTAAGAGGACGAGCTGTTTCCTCTGACTTGGCAGAAAGGAAAAGAGCAGCTGTTGCGATCAACTGCAAAATTCAAAGTTAAACAATGAACACATTTCTTGGGCATGAAAAGTTACAAAAAACTAAAATTATAAACACTCACTATAACGCTTTTAATTAGCCATAAATCATGAAACTGAATATACATGTACAGACAAGGATAATATTACAACCACTACCATTTTCCTGATTAAAGTCCTGGAAGCCAAAAGATAATAAACATTACTCCATTGCCTTAGAACTCCCGCCTATGGCGAAGTATGGGGGGTCGGATGTACGCAACCATACCCATGCACTAAAAGCACACAGAAGAAAATGGTAAACTCACAAATGGGAGAGGAAATTGCAAACTCACAAATCTATCATGACAAGCATGTGATCGGCGAACGAAAAAGCGGTGGCAGAGAACCATGGCTGTTCCAATGGTCGGTTGTGGCCTGCGAGCATGTAAACAAAAGGAAATGAATCTCCTGATTTTGATGGATCAAATAGTAATAAATCAAACTTGAAGAGCATTATCATTAATGCATGACTTTCACCACCTTCCCCTAGTTCACTTAGACAAATTAAACAATTTTATCCTCTTTCATCTTGGTTTGACATCACAAGCAATGTAGAAAGCAAGAAAACTGCAACTACAAAGAGGACTTACACGTCCAATCGAACTCCAAGATTTTGCATAAAAGCACAGTACGAGTAGCGCAGATGCGCTTCGCATATGGCATCGATGCCATCCTTCCGAGATGGAGAGCGCCTCTCAATCTCACCTTTGGACAAAAAGGTCTGATCGTTTTCCTCCTCAAAGATGGAACGGCCACGCTTACAGCTTTTAGATGCATTTGCATTGGAGTTAACTGCGGCATCAACACCTAGGTGGGCATTGGTGGTTGAGCATATACCTTTTTGGGCACTAAAGTGGGCAGGAGTGATGTTTTCATTACCACTAGGATGCTCATAGGAAAATTTGTCATGTGCTGGTTGTTGATATGACTTTCCACTATTTCCCCAAGCAACATTCGTGAATTTTCTCCTCTTAGCAGAAGGTACAGTATTGGACTTGTAACGATTATTGCAATTGAAATCATATACTGGAAACTTTCTGGGATAATCATACGTGTTACTGTAAACTTTCATTTGGCTAAAGTTGATAATGTAGTTGTTGTAGCCGGCAGAGGATTCAGCTGCAGGAATAGAAGCATCAAGATTTCTACCATAATAAAAGGTCGAATCATAATACAAAGGCACAAGTTGTGAATGCGGGTAATTCTGTGCAAGAGCCATCTTCCCTGCGCATTTCACCGGAAAGGTAAAACAACGTTAGGAACATAATAAGATGAAGCACTAAAAGCATTACATAACACCAATGCGAGAATACAACTCCAAACAGATAAATCTTGACCACCAATTCAACAAAATATGGTAGTACAAAGAACTTACACAGTTTCAAAACCTCCACCAAGTTCCAATATTGCATCTCAAACAATACAAGCATTTCTTTCTATTCTTTTTTTTTTTCTTCATTTTCACGAGTTACACAAGACTAGGGTAACTACATACCGGATGGACTATCTTTCCCTCACATCACCAATCCCTTGCACAGACTTCTACCTAATGGACAAGTTTCTCTAGCGAGTAGCTAGGAGAGAGAGGGAGATCTGCTAGCATCCGATCGAGAGAGATAGCTCTCTAGCTATACTTCTATCTATCGCTCTATCTCTCTCTCTCTCTCTCTCTCTCTCTCTCTCTCTCTCTCTCTCTCTCTCTCTCTCTCTCTCTCTGCCAAATTAGATCCGTTCTCTTGAATAACAGAATTTAAATATTTAACGATCAAGAGGGACAGATAACCGAGTCAACGTGCTTTGGCAAAATATTTTATGCTTCCTTGATTGACCGATCCAGCTGGTATCAGTATTATTGAATCTAACCAGAAATAGATAAATATCGAATGGCAAAAAGAATGAAAATACATAATCAAACCATAACCAGGAAATCGAAGGAAATCAGATGCGAAAAAGACGTGAAATCAATCTGTAAGCCAGTGGAAAAACAAAACAAGAACTCGCAACTGCAATTAAACTACTTACAGGATAAAGATCAATTACCTGATTGTGCCGAAACGACGGATCAACAGCGCCTTGTATTCAACGAGGAAGATTTCTAATTAGGGTTCTGGTATCAGGAGACTTGTGAAGAGAGGAAGCGGTGAGGAAAAAGCTTAAAAGTGGTGAAATTGTGGAGATTGGGGAAAGATGGATTCAATTTATGGTGGGTAGTTAAAAACATGGACATAAAAATAACAACTTATTTTAAACATCAATATTTAATCTAAAATTGTGCTTTTTCTTAGTTTTTCATTTATAACATGGATCTATATATAATTATCATTATATACAAAAAAATTAAGAATATAAATATTGTTACTTGTCCTTATATGTATTTAGAGAAACAGAAATAAATATTGATGCTTTTATTCTTGTTACCCTAAAAAGAACAAATTACCATTACGTGAAGATATGAGAATATAGGTTTAATTTTGTCATGGAAGCAGAAGGCTGATTTCATAAACGGTTGATTTTGATTCCTAAGAAAGTCACCATCAAGGAGGTGAAAATTTTGTCATATAAATAGAAGAATAATATTTATGCTTGGAACACGATTATCCTACTAAGGGTTTTCCAATTATCCTACTAAGGGTTCATCAATTGTACAGTATAGAATATGCAAACATCATCATCCGTATCTATTATATCCTCAAAAGCTATCGTTAGAGTCTGGGAAAGTTAATTGGTAGGCACACAATATCTCTGTCTTAATGGATAGAGAGTGCTTCCAGTGAGACTTCCGGTTCGTATAGAATATGCAATATGATGTGTATTTTAGTTTTATGATTACTAACTTTTGTAAATAATAGTATTATTTTGTGTAAAAGTTATTCATTTGTCGATGATAAAAATGTATAAATGGAAAAAATGTAGAATTAAAATTTTATCAAACACAGTTATTTTGATTAAAAACATGATTGGTGTGTGGATAGATATACATATATACACACATATATACATACATATATACATATACATATACATATACATATATGTATGTATATGAATATATGTGCGTGTGTGTATACATATATGTATGTATATGAATATATGTGCGTATATGTGTGTATATATATATATGTGTGTGTACATATGTATCCCGCTGAATTCTAAGATAGTCACCACTATGGAGATTCTTTGTGTTAGGCGAATATTTCCATTTCCAATGGAATCAATGACACATCTTCTTTGACTTCGGAATATGACGAAATAAAGCAAAATGACTTACTAAATTGACCGCGCTTCTTATATTGTGAAGTAGCAGTTGATCGACACAGCTTGATGCAATTTTCATTATGGGTCATCGAGAAACAACATTTGTGTGTTTCTGACACATGCGTATAGTTGCCTACATCCGACCCTCGGTACCTCTGTCATAGACGAAAGTTTCTAAAACAATCGGATAATGTTGTTTGCGTTAGGCGAATGACAAGTCTAGTTGTTGAGCGACTAATTGGTGGTTTTTGGTCATATTAATCTTCTTGCCTCAAATCAAATTTAATTTGATTCCAATCAATAACGTTAGATCACCAATCATGATAAATTAAAATCTTAAAGCTTAACAAGTTACTAATAAAACAAATATGGACACTCTATTAGAAAAGAGAAGATACTAAAATATGTAAGAAAATAGATCAGAAACCAATAAAAAAATAAAAAGAATGGAAGAATTAGGTTTAACGGCCACCAACGTTTCATAACTAGAAATCAGTACGAAGAGTGCAAGGAAAATCAAAAATTTGAAAAAAGACTCATCATATCATCCCGACACAGTATATCCAAACGACAGCAAAAGCTATTGTTAGAGTCTGGGGAGGGGTAAGTGGTAGGCAGACAATACTTCTATCCCAAGGGATAAAGAGTCTGCTTCCAGTGAGACCCCGACTCTATATGTACATGCAAAAATGACATAATAATAGAGATATGATGTGCTAGTGTGTTAGTAAGGAAATTCAAGAAATACAAAGAAAAAACTTTCGATATTAAAATACACATCATGTGTATATGTACATGTAATGTAAAACAACGAAATAATATACGCAACCAAGTGGAAAACATAGATAGTGTCTACGACTATCTATGTCCCTAAATATACTTTAAAGTGTCCGTATATATGACCGATACCTCGTTAACCTGAATCTTATGTCTCCATGGACTCCTATCCTAGACCATGTCCTCAGAGAGATGCAAATCTAGTAGATCGTGCCTAATCTGCTCATCCCAAGTCAGTTTGGGCCTGCCGTTACTCCTGTTTCCTTCTACAATGAGGCTTTCAATTGCTCTGACAGACGTCGTTGTCTGTCTCCGCTTGACATGCCCAAACCATCTCATTCTTCCCTCCCTTATCTTATCTGTTATACTAGCCACGTCTAACCTTTCTCGAAACACCTCTTTTGTGATCCGGTCTAACCTTGTATGCCCACACATCCACCTTAACATCTTCATCTTTGCAACTTCTATCTTCTGTAATTGTGACTTCTTGATGGCCCAGCAATCTGTCTTATATAACATTGCCGGTCGCACTGTCACCCTATAAAATTTTCCCTTTAATTTAGTTGGAAAATTTTTGTCACACAGCACCCCTGAGGCAGCCCTCCATCTACACCATCCTGCTTGAACTCGATGCGCTACATACGCCATTCTGCTGCACAAATGATCCTAGGTACTTAAACTTACTTAACTGTGATACCACTTGACCATAAATGGTGAGCTGGCTATCCTCACTGTCTCCTACGCCGCTGAAGTCGCAGTGCAGATACTTGGTCTTAGAACGGCTAATCTTTAAGCCTTTTCTCTCTAAAACACCTCTCTACTGCTCTAGTCTGGTACTCAGGGTATGTCTACTTTCTGCGACCAATATAATATCGTCAGCAAAAAGCATACACCACGGAACTGCCTCCTGTATCGGCTTTGACAACTCGTTAAGGACAACTGCAAAAAGAAATGGACTCAACGCAGACCCTTGATGGAGACCGGCTTCTACCAGAAAGAAGTCTGTATTCCCCACAGACGTACGAAAGGTTGTTTTTGTCCTAGCATACATATCTCTAATTATGTCTATATAATTCATAGAGACCCCTCTTGCATCCAGACTATCCCATATCAGGCTACGTGGCACACTATCATATACTTTTTCAAGATCGATGAAAACCATATGTAAATCGCGCTTCTTCTCCATATACTTCTCCATTAATCTCCTGAGAATCTGTATTGCTTCCGTAGTTGACCTTCCTGGCATAAAATCAAATTGATTCACTGTAACGTGAGTTTTTCTCCTAATTTGAGTGTCTATTACTCTCTCTCATAACTTCATAGCGTGGCTTAGCAACTTAATGTTAGGTCCGAAATACACTCTAGAGGGGGGGTGAATAGAGTGTTTGGCTCTTTTTGCGGAATTTTCTCGTTTGTCTCAACTCAAAAAGGATATTCAAAATCAGAGCAAGAATGGAGATGAGAAGTAATGAATGAGTACACCGGATATAGAGTGGTTCGAATCGTAAATGATTCTACTCCACTACCACTTTGTTTCCAAAGTGGATTTTCAACAACTACTCTTCTTATTATGAACGATAAGAACAACCACAGCAACACTTACACTAACACTTTAGTGTAAGCCACAACAACAACAACTACTTGCACAACACACTTGTGCAATCACAGCAACTACAGCTATTAGCAAGAACAACTTCTTGCTTCCTCACAACTTCAACAAAAGTTCCCTCAAGAACTTCTCACAGTGGGTTGAAGAAATATGGTAAGGTTCACACTTTCTCACCAGTCTAAGCACAAGCTAGAGATCAAGTAATTATGGTTCCTCTTGTGCTTGACTCTCTTTCTCTCAATATACAAACAATGAAGATCAAAGAAAGCTAGACAAGCTTTAAACAATTTTACAAGTATGAGAGAAATGTACAACAATGTAAAATGAAGCTAGATGATGTTGAAAGTGTGTATTTGCTTCATCCAAGCCTCCTCTATTTATAGATGAAGTTCACCACGTTTTTGAGGCTCTCCACCAAGTCTTCATCTTCAAAAATGTCAAGATAATGCCCAAATAGTCTTTAGCCACCCTATGGAGTGATTTGATCTTGGATAGCCACCCTAGAGAATCTTAGACATGTATACAATAGTCAAGGAAGCATGTAATAAGTTGGGTTAAAGTCTACAAGAAGTTTGAAGAAGATTGGAAAGAGAAAACCTTGAAAATCAACCTTGGATTTTATTCTAACGTTCAAAAAATTTGAATTCTGGAGGACATCGATCGATCGAAGTCCCTGGAAGGGAGAGATCGATGTCCTCAGATACTACATCGATCGATCAAAGTCCTGGGTGGGAGAGATCGATGTCCTCAGATCCTACATCGATCGATCGAAGTCCTGGGTGGGAGAGATCGATGTCCTCAGATCCTACATCGATCGATCGATGTCCAGGAAGGGAGAGATCGATGTATTCAGATCATACATCGATCGATCGATGTTAGTGACATCGATCGATCGATGTCTCCTCCTTGAGAGATCGATGTCTTCTTTTGAGTTCCAATCTTAACCATCTTTGATCATAACGTATTTTCCCATCATGCATCAAATATCAAACATAATTTTAACTTATTCAAAACATCTTTTCATCATCAAAACACTTTACAACTTAACAATCTCCCCCCTTTTGATGATTTCAAAACAACAATTCAAAAGATGTTTTTACATGATTATTTTTCAACTAAACTTGATATTTTACAGCTCCCCCTTAGTTCATGCTCCCCCTCAACTTATGCATCATGTTTCATATTAAAGAACTTCATGTCATGCAAAACTGAATTCATCTTATCAAGTTAAGCTATGAAAAATAACCAATATAAGTCTAGCTTTTTTTTGGATACCCATGCTTAACCAAACCTTATCAAAATTTTCAACCATTTTTGCCCAATCATGCTTGCCAACAATATCAAACCAAAAAAAATTTTCAACTAGCATGCCCAATATATCATTAACTCATATGCCAAAATCTTGCCAAAACTATATCATGCCAAAACCATACCAGACCATGATCAAAAAAACATACCTCATATACCAAGCCATGATCAACTAGCATGCCAAAAATCATATAGTGCTAAAAATCTCATATTATGCCATCATGCTAAAATCATACTAACATTCATCTCCCCCTTTTTGAAAGCATCAAAAAAAACGATAGATATCAAAACGAAAAGATAAATACCATGAAGAAAATATCAAGTTTTGAGATACAAATGTAAACTCAAACTTGCAAAACTAACATAAGTACGGGGAATGGAAAAGCATAAGGTACTACTCCTTATCGGAGGAGAAACATAGTCCGGAGAGAGCGGCTTTGAGCTTTGTTTTCAGCTTTTGATATTTCGTCTTTTGTACGGCTAACTCTGTTTTTAGTTCTTCAACCTCAGTGTTGACCTTTGTTTCGATGGAGTTTATTCGTGACTGAAATGTTTTATACTCCTTTTGTAGGTCATCAATGCGGCTTGCTTCTGTAGCCAAGTCTTCTCCCCATTGACCAAGAGTATGACGAACGTCGGCAATTTCGGCTTCTGCGTCAAACTCGTCCCCAGAATCACTTTCCGCCGCCATTGGGGCTTACCTTTTGCCTTTTGTGATGTGGATGTTTGTTGTGGAGGTGGTTGTGGGGATGGAGGAGAAGAGGTTTCCATGGGAGGTTCGGTAGGGGATGGTGGAGGAATAGGCTCTTCACGTTCTTCTTCTTCTTCGTCTTCTTCTTGTTGTCCACTTCATTTTTTGAGCCTCCTTCCGTGATTTGTGGATTTGTTGAATGTTAGCCTTTGTATAATAATCTTTGTTTGTGATTTGATCTGTGAAATCATCATTCAACTCCACGTTTGCCTTTTTGAGCAATCTATATATGAGATTGCTATAGGGAAGCGCTTTTGATTTCTTGGTGGCGGCTTCCAACGTATTGGCAAACACAATCTCCCCAAAATTTAAGGGCTCCTTCATAGCAATACGATACGCAATGTAAAATTCTAAATTGCTCGGGAGTTTTGCCGATTTTCCATTGATACAGAAAGTGACAATGGCAAGTAAAACTCTGTATACTAGAGGCATGTCGTTAGTAAGAAAATGTTTAACCTCATTTTCAGAAACTTGATACTTAAAGGAATCCCACTTCCATGGATCAAAATCATTCAACCCTTCATCCGGAACCTCAAGCAGTTCGTTGAATGTTTTGGATGTAAACATCAACAAGTTGCCTTCTACTATTGTATTCAATGCATAAGGCTCCCCATGTTTATAATCTACCCACATATTTGCATAAAACATTCTAGTATACCGGGTAGACATATTTGTCATCTGTGAGACCTCCCAGACAGGTCTCCATTTTTGAACATCAAACCAATCAATGATTGGTTTTAATTCTTCATTGCTCAAAATATCTTCAATTTTGAGCAATTTTAATGGAATGGTTGCCCTCTTCTTGCGCTCCCATTCAATAAAAACCATTTGAGCTCTAAGAGTGATATAGGCAAATTTACCTGTACCAGTTGGCTCTTTCATAGCATCTTTGTAGTCTGAGGGTTTGAGCCAGGGAAAATTGTTGACTGTCAACTTGCTCCTTGTTTCAATCAGCATTGCGTTGTGAGAGGGAGTGGCCTTCTTCCTCAGTCCTTGTGTCCTGGACCCGGTTGGCACTTGAGGATTAGAATGGGGTGGCGTAATATCTTCTTCTTCAGAGGTTCGTTGCCTTTTTGCAGTTTGTTTCATTCTTGGTGCCATTTCTGAGTTAGGGTTCGGATTTTCTTGCTAAAACCAATGGGATAGATGTGATTGTTGGAAGGATTGATTGATTTGAAAAAAAAATGAAAGTTTATCCAAGGGTTTGGAATTTAGAGAGAAAAGTTTCGAATGTTGAGAGAAAAAATTATGGATTTTCGGTGGAGGAAGAGGAAAAGTGAAGGGGAAAAAGAAAAGTGCAGCTTTTAATACCCCTGTCCGCGCAGACATCGATCGATCGATGTCTTAAGAGACATCAGTCTCTGAGGTTTTTCACATAGATCGATCTATGTGTGCTGATTTCTGCAATTTTGACATTTCTAACCTTTTAATCATTGTTTATCATTCCTAATCTTGTTCTAATTGATTCGAATGTCTTGGTGGGGAGGGATTTGGTAAAGATATCCGCCAGTTGGTCATTTGTTGGAACGAACTCAACGCATACCAATCCTTTTTGAATGCAATCTCTTATGAAGTGATGCCTTACTTCAATGTGTTTTGTTCTACTATGATGAACCAGGTTTTGTGCTATACTTATGGCTGAGGTATTATCATATAGGATGGGAACTTTTTCAAACTTAACATTGTAATCGTTCAAGGTGTTGATCATCCAAAGTAGTTGTGCACAACACGAAGCGGCCGACACATATTCGGATTCCGCCGTGGAAAGTGACACACTATTTTGTTTCTTGGAAAACCAAGAAACTAAGCAATCTCCAAGGAATTGACATGTCCCGGAAGTGCTTTTCCTATCGACAAGATTTCCGGCATAGTCGGAGTCACTATATCCTCTTAGATCAAAACAACCATTTTTGGGATAGAACAATCCGAAGTTCAAAGTTCCTTTCAAATACCTAAAGATACGTTTAATGGCAACTAAATGCGATTCCTTAGGCATACTTTGAAATCTAGCACATAAGCACACAGCATGCAAAATATCCGGCCTACTGGCGGTTAAATACAGTAAACTACCAATCATACCCCTATATTTTGTTACCTCAACTGGCTTTCCTTTTTCGTCTTTGTCAAGCTTTGTACTTGTGCTCATCGGAGTACTCACACTTCTTCCATACTCGAATTTGTACTTCTTGAGCAAATCCTTTGTGTACTTTGTTTGAGATATGTATACTTCATCTTGAGTTTGCTTGATTTGTAGACCAAGAAAGTAGTTGAGTTCACCCATCATGCTCATTTCAAATTCTCCTTCCATCAGTTTTGCAAAATGCTCACAAAGAGAATCATTAGTAGCACCAAATATGATATCATCCACATAAATTTGAACAAGCAATTGATGGTTTCCTAGTTCTTTAATAAAAAGAGTAGTGTCGACTTTTCCTCTTGAAAATCCATTTTCAAGTAGGAAGTTACTTAATCTATCATACCAAGCCCTAGGAGCTTGTTTAAGTCCATAAAGGGCCTTTTTGAGTCTAAAAACATGATTTGGATAATCATGATTTTCAAACCCCGGAGGTTGAGCTACATAGACCTCTTCTTGAATTATTCCATTCAAGAATGCGGATTTCACATCCATTTGGTATAGTTTGAAATCCTTATAGCATGCATATGCTAGTAACATCCTAATAGCTTCTAACCTAGCTACGGGAGCAAAAGTCTCATCATAGTCTATGCCTTCCTCTTGCCTATAACCTTGGGCTACTAACCTAGCTTTGTTTCTAGTGATGTTTCCTTTATCATCCATTTTGTTTCTAAATACCCATTTAGTGCCAATTACGGGATGATCACTAGGTTTAGCAACTAATTCCCAAACATCACTTCTTTCAAATTGATTTAATTCTTCTTGCATAGCTAATACCCAATCTTCATCATTTATTGCTTCCTTTATATTTTTAGGCTCAACTTGTGAAATGAAGGCATTTTCATTGAATTTTCTTCTTGTCATTACGCCTTGGCTAGTTTCACCTAGTATCAACTCTTTAGGGTGATCTTTCCTATATTTATATGAATCCGGTAAGTTTGAAGTATCCCCTCCTACTTCTTCATCTTCAACCTTAGGTTCAAGTGGATCAATCCTAAGGTCAATGACGATATTACCTTTTGGATTCTCAAATTTTTCTATATGACTTACTTCAATTATTTCATCTTCATCATCATCATTATTAACGTTTGATTTATCATCAATGAGTTCACTAAACTTGACATGAATTGATTCTTCAACTTTCATACTTCTTTTATTATACACTCTAAATGCCTTGCTATTTTGAGCGTAACCCATAAAGATTCCTTCATCCGCTTTGAAGTCGAGTTTATCCAAGTTGTCTTTGGTGTTAAGTATAAAACACTTACAACCAAAAACCATGAAATAACCAATATTTGGTACTCTACCTTTTCAAAGTTCATAAGGAGTCTTTTTGAGAAATGGTCTCAAATAAACTCTATTGATCACATGACAAGCGGTATTTACCGCTTCGGCCCAAAAATATTTGGGTAGCTCAAATTCGTTTAGCATGGCTCTACTCATTTCTTGAAGTGTTCTATTTTTTCTTTCCGCAACACCATTTTGTTGAGGAGTTCTTGGAGCTGAAAAATTGTGTCCATACCCTTTGGATACACAAAATTCTTGAAATTCTCCATCAAACTCACCACCTCTATCACTTCTAATTTCCTTAATTGTGTCTTCTCTTTGATTTTCTAATCTCTTACAAAGCTTTATAAATTCTTGACATGCATCATTCTTTTTAGCTAAGAACATTACCCAAGTGTACCTAGAGTAGTCATCTACCACCACAAAGGTATAATGTTTTCCACTTAGACTTGCTGTACCAATATCCCCATACAAATCCATATGAAGCAATTGTAGAGGTTTGGTGGTGGAGATTTCACTTTTGGGCTTGAAACTTGTTTTAACAAGTTTTGCCTTTTGACAAGTGTTGCATAAGCCATGGTTTTCGAAATTCAATTTTGGAAGACCTTGGACTTTTTCATTTTTGCAAATCTCTTTGAAATTCTTAAAACTAATATGTCCAAGTCGTCTATGCCATAGTTGAGTCAAATCATTTTTGGCAACTAGACAAGAAACATTTTGTGATATCAAATCATGTGTGCTAAATTTGTAAACATCATTTTTACGAATAGCTTCGAAAACAATCTTATCGTTCTTTTTCACAACACATTTTCTTTTCACAAACTCAATTTGAAAATTAGCATCACATAGTTGGCTAACACTTATCAAATTATACTTAAGCCCTTCTACATATAGTACATTATTAATAGTAAAGGAAGAATTACCAATTTCTCCATGTCCAAGGATTTTGGCTCTCCCATTGCCAAAATGCACCGTTCCACCATCTTAGAGCTTTAGCTTGGTGAACAAGGTCTTGTCTCCGGTCATGTGAGTTGAGCATCCACTGTCCATAAGCCATTTGGTTCCTTCTTCTTTGGCTACTCCATTTATCTTGAGAGCCTACAAAACCAAAAGATGTATGCATTGGTACCCTTGATGGTTGGGTCCTTTAGGGTTAGTTTTTCGACCCTTAGGTTTCCAAAACATATGTGCTTTCAAATCGAGCTTTACATGCTTTCTTTACATGTCCTAGTTTGTTGCAATGGAAACAAGTGGGTACATGCTTTGGTTTAGAAAGTGATGAGTTTTGTTGTATTTTTCTATTGTTTGCCTTTTTCTTTAAGGACTTAGGTTTAATAGAAGATGATGAGTTAAATCCTAAACCGGATTTATCATTTCCAATCCTTTGATTTCCAAGTAGTATGTCTAAATTGTTTTTACCATTTGTTAGTCTTTGTAAGTCTAACTTTAGTTTCTCACATTCTTTTCTAATTTCTTCATTTTCAAGAGCTACGGTTTTATGCATGGTAAGTATGATATCATGCTCTTGAAACATCAAAATATTTTTGTCATGCAAGCTCTTATTTTCTAAAATGCATTTCTTGAATTCTTTCTTTAAATGCTTATATTTCAAATTTAATTTCTCAAAGTCATCTTGCAAATCTCCTATTTCATCATGCAAATTTGAAGGGTTAGAATTTACCTCAAGGTCATCTTCAATCGCCATAAGACAAGTATGTTGAACCTTTGGATTGTCAACCATTGCCACAAGTCCAACGCCTTGATCTTCACTCTCTTCTCATTCCGATTCCGAAAGGAGATCATCCCACGTGGTTACCTCCGCATTGAGGGCTTTCTTCTTTTGAGGAAAGACCTTCTTCTCTTGCTTTTGCGGCTCTTTTACGTGGCAATCGGCAATGAAGTGACCGGGTCGACCACATCTATAGCAATTTTCACTTGCTTCCTTTTCTTTAGATGGTTTCTTGAAAAACTTTCTTGCTTGAGCTTTGTTTCTATTTGCCATTCTTCTAAATTTTCTTACTAGAAGAGCAACTTCCTCATCCGATTCATCGGACTCTACCACCAATCCTTTGTGTGATGTTTGTGTAGACTTGATGGGATTCATCCTATTTTGTTCATCAATAAGAATTTCATGAGTAAGGAGATTACCGGATAGCTCATCAAGGGTAAGAGTCTTGAGATTCTTTGATTCGGTGATGGAGGTGACTTTGGGTGTCCATTCTCTTGGCAAAGAGTTGAGGAGTTTTGAGACAAGATCTTCATTTGAGATTTTCTTGTCAACCATGGAGAGTTGATTCACTATTCGTGTGAATCGATCGATTGTCTCCTCAATCTTCTCACCGCTTTTCATTCCGAACATCTCATACTCCTTCATGAGCATGAGTCTTTTGGCCATTCTTACTTGCTCAGTTCCTTCATGTATCATTTCAAGCCTTTTCCATGCCTCATGGGCTGTTTCAAGACCTTGGAGTCTAATGAGCTCAGTGGTGGTAAGAGCACTTGAGAGAATGTCAAAAGCTTTGCCATTGATGGCGAAATTTACCTTCTCTTCGTCGGCGTAGTCATCCTCATCTTTGAACATTGATTCTCCTTTTGAGTTGGTAATCATAGGAACTTCAATTCCTTTGACAACAGTTCTCCATATATCAAATCCACAGCCTTTCAAATGATTGATCATTCGAAATTTCCATAAAGAGTAGTTTTGGGCATCAAACATAGGAGCTTTAGTGTTTGATCCGGAAAATAGTGCAGTAGGCTTGGAAGATGAAGAGGTTGAGGTTGAGGTTGTCATTGCCATGATCTTTAACCTTGCTACTTGCAAAGATAGGCCAAGCAATCAAGGTTAGGCTCTGATACCAATTGTTAGGTCCGAAATACACTCTAGAGGGGGGTGAATAGAGTGTTTGGCTCTTTTTGCGGAATTTTCTCGTTTGTCTCAACTCAAAAAGGATATTCAAAATCAGAGCAAGAATGGAGATGAGAAGTAGTGAATGAGTACACCGGATATAGAGTGGTTCGAATCGTAAATGATTCTACTCCACTACCACTTTGTTTCCAAAGTGGATTTTCAACAACTACTCTTCTTATTATGAACAATAAGAACAACCACAGCAACACTTACACTAACACTTTAGTGTAAGCCACAACAACAACAACTACTTGCACAACACACTTGTGCAATCACAGCAACTACAGCTATTAGCAAGAACAACTTCTTGCTTCCTCACAACTTCAACAAAAGTTCCCTCAAGAACTTCTCACAGTGGGTTGAAGAAATATGGTAAGGTTCACACTTTCTCACCAGTCTAAGCACAAGCTAGAGATCAAGTAATTATGGTTCCTCTTGTGCTTGACTCTCTTTCTCTCAATATACAAACAATGAAGATCAAAGAAAGCTAGACAAGCTTTAAACAATTTTACAAGTATGAGAGAAATGTACAACAATGTAAAATGAAGCTAGATGATGTTGAAAGTGTGTATTTGCTTCATCCAAGCCTCCTCTATTTATAGATGAAGTTCACCACGTTTTTGAGGCTCTCCACCAAGTCTTCATCTTCAAAAATGTCAAGATAATGCCCAAATAGTCTTTAGCCACTCTATGGAGTGATTTGATCTTGGATAGCCACCCTAGAGAATCTTAGACATGTATACAATAGTCAAGGAAGCATGTAATAAGTTGGGTTAAAGTCTACAAGAAGTTTGAAGAAGATTGGAAAGAGAAAACCTTGAAAATCAACCTTGGATTTTATTCTAATGTTCAAAAAATTTGAATTCTGGAGGACATCGATCGATCGAAGTCCCTGGAAGGGAGAGATCGATGTCCTCAGATACTACATCGATCGATCGAAGTCCTGGGTGGGAGAGATCGATGTCCTCAGATCCTACATCGATCGATCGAAGTCCTGGGTGGGAGAGATCGATGTCCTCAGATCCTACATCGATCGATCGATGTCCAGGAAGGGAGAGATCGATGTATTCAGATCATACATCGATCGATCGATGTTAGTGACATCGATCGATCGATGTCTCCTCCTTGAGAGATCGATGTCTTCTTTTGAGTTCCAATCTTAACCATCTTTGATCATAACGTATTTTCCCATCATGCATCAAATATCAACATAATTTTAACTTATTCAAAACATCTTTTCATCATCAAAACACTTTACAACTTAACACTTAATCCCTCTAATAGTTCCCACAAACACCGTGCGTCTCCTTTGTTCTTATATAGGGGGACCACGACGCTCTTTCTCCACTCATCTGGCATCTTCCCTGTTTTGTAAATACGGTTGAAGAGAGTAGTTAGCCATTGGACCTCTTCCTCTCCTAAATACTTCCACGCCTCAATGGGTATGTTATCTAAGCCGACCGTTTTAGCTCTTCCCATCTTCTTCAGTGCTTTCATAACCTCTCCTTAATAATGATTTTATACTACTGATACAATATTTCAGTAACAAGTATAATAAAACGAGTCGTAGTATAGTAATAAATCGAGACCGTTTTTACGAGGATTATTTCTAAGTACTAAAACTACTCTTTATTTTAATTTAGACCTACCAAATCGATTTTTCGATGAAACCGAAAATTAACTGCTTTTTATTTAATCTAAATGTAACAAGACTACCAATCCAATATTATACTTTAACTTTTTTTTAAAGATTTCTTTGACTAGTTTATGATCTACATGAGTGATTTTCTAAAGGAATGACTTTTTTCCAATCTTCAGCCAACAACAACAACAACATTACCTCATTGCATTAAAGGCTCCCGCCTATGGTGGAGAATGTGGGGGGGGGGGGGGGTCGGATGTAAGCAACCAGTGGCAGACGCAGCGGCTACTTTTTGGAGGGACAAAATTCACACTATGGGAACACTGTCTACCTTTTCGGACTCAATAGACATTCCATCGAAAATCCGACAAAAACTCCCTTACAATATAGATATATGCAAATATTATAATATAAAATCTAAACCAACACATCCACTAATCAAAATGCAACAATAATAAGCAACCATCAACAATATCCAACAAAAGTTATTCATAAGCAACATTAACAAGCAGCAATATCCAACAAAAGTTATTAATTTGACGCTCGACATACCTTTTATTGACGAAATGAAGGACGAGCAGTAGGAGGGATTATCGGTGGCCGCAACAAATTTCTTCGAGTTCTCAAATTCTAAAATTGTTGCATAATGTTTTCATTTGAAATGGTTCCAAAAACTTCCTTCTCGAAGTAACTCGATGAGCCGATATACTAAAGGAAAATAATTGTGATAATTCAACTCCACCATCTTCTTTGCAAGAACTCCAAGATTAGTAATATGAGACAATACTTCATTTGATGTCATATCACCAATGTAACTTTTAAGTTCATAGTTGAGCTCAATTCGATCCATGGTAGTGAAATCGTCTGGATATAACTCAGCAAGGTGTAGCAATTGACTATGATCAAAAGTTGCAAAAGAATTGAAAGGATCAAGGCACATCACACATCTAAGTAAATCTGTGTTGGCTTCGGTGAAGTGTGTATCCATTTTCGTAGCAATGATGTCAACTACCTAAGATTTTATATGGAAAACAAATCAAGATATAGACAAATCAATGATCAATAGTGTACGTATCAATTACAATGAATAGAAATTAAGTACCTTTACGAAAATTTCTGCGTGAAAATGATGAAAATATGTCGTCGATTCTCCATCATTGAGTTTTTTTCTAGAACAACCTTTAACAGTATCATCCATGTTAGGTACATCAACTTGATGTTCTTCACAAAACTCAACAACTTCTTTCAACAAAGAATCTCAACCACTTTGCCTATATTCTTGTAATTCATTTTTTGTCACATTGATCATATTAAGAGCACAGCCTATGTGTTGTTTCTTATTTGTAGAATCTTTGAAAGAGTATTTGTCAATCTCAAAATTTGCAACATAAACTTTCTGATAAATACAAACTCAAAAGAGCCCATCTTATCAACGAATCCCGATACTGTATTTCTGATTTTTATATTCTCACCATCTCTGTACAACCACAATAGTACTTCTCCAATTGGATTCCACATTCAAAAAGTCGGAGCAATGTGCTGTAGTGAGAACCCCTAGTTCCTAGTAACACACATATATCACACATCATGAGATAGTTTTGGGATTAAAAAACAGATACTTTAAATTTAGATAATCAAAAATACAACTGCATCTACCTACTACCTAAATTTTTTCTCCAAGTTGGAGGGCGGCTGCCCCGCCGTGCCCCCCCTCTGAACGCCCATGTACGCAACCATACCCGTATTAGAAACACATGAAGGTTGTTTTCCGATGACCCATAATGAAAATTGCGTGTCGATCTGCTACTTTCCCAATATAAGAAGCGCAGCTAATTTAGTGAGTCATTTTGCTTTATTCCATCATATTCCAAAGTTAAGGAAGAGTGTGTCCTTAACTCCATTGGAAATGGAAAGTTTTCCAATCTTCAGCCAAATAATTAATTAATTTTTATTTCCGAATCACTAAATATTTTTACCCAACCGTTTCTTCTAATTATAAGAAAAGGTGGTGTCCTTTTCAACCTAAATTATTGACCTTATATATTATCATGTATTAAAGAAAAATGAACTTCAACATAGGATGTCGTTGAATTCTTGGTTTGCGTCTTCTACAATGCTTCATGTGACTGTAACGGTAGAGAACTATGACGACTTTTGCTCAAAAAAAAATGAACTCCTAATAACGCGCAAAAAATTGGGGGCGTTACAGTTTTCTACCTTGCAGTAGATAAACCAAAAGTCGATGAACTTTTCATTTTAAATATAACCAGCTCACTAATATGGTAATCCATTTTTTCCCCAGAAATTATATGGTAATCCATTTGTTTCTTTATATGTTATCAAATAAGAAATAAAATAGGTAAAGCATAAGGTCACCACTAAAAGTAAAATCAAACAGAAGAGAAGTGAACTGCACCGCCCTATGTATGCTTATCCTCTCTAATATGTTATTCGTTTTGATACAGTTTGATAATCCTATATGAAAAATATAAGTTACTTATAATAGAAAAAAAAAATCATTGTTTCATCGTTCGTTATTGAAACAAAGCGTAATTTTCACTGATAATCTTTCATTTGTTGCTTTTATTTGTTGTATCTAAAAATAACTTTAAACTTAAATGTAATTTAATAAGTTAATTATAAAAATGATAGTATTTTGACATGACAGAAAAACTGAAATACGAAACTGTGACAGATGAAATACTTGTTAATACGATGTGTATGAATATATTAACGTGTGAAAATAGTCGCTCCGAAAATATCTATGCTATTATTTGATGTCGACATCGCATGTGACTAGCATTAATCTACCAAAACTCATGTTAAGCGGTTGAGATAGATAGAGTTAGAAAGTGAAGCAAAATATGAATCTAATCACGTGCTGCCACATTTACAAAAAGGGGAGAGGTTTAATTTTTTTTTAAAAAAAGAGTTGCTTGTATACGTTGAAACGCTTTGATTGGATGCCTCATATTTTGCTTCATTTTCTGTCTATCCTGATCTCAACCCCATGTTAAGGAGCTCTTACTATTCTGATTCGAACCTGGCAACTAAAAAGGGGTTGGGATACCCTCACCGCAAAAGCTTCATCGCACTTTTCATCGCGCGACACTTGGTAGCAAGGAGGTGGTGATGCTAGATGAGGGTCAACTAACAAGGGGTTAGGATCCCCTCATCGCAAAAGCCTCATCGCACTCCTCAGCGCGCGACACATGGCAGCAAGGTGGGTGAGACTTTTGAGGTGAGGGAATCTTATCCCACTAATCAATCAATCAATCGAACCCAGTATTTCCCAACGACAGCAAAAGATTAAATTCGAAAACAAGATATGCATAGCGTGAGTGTATAATGCTATTTGAGTCCGTAATGACTTATGGTATAGTGTCCGACCGAATTGATGAAAGGAGTGCTGTACTAGTTTTCATTGGATATCTTAGATAGATTATTTGATAAAAAGCTTTATCAATCCAAAAAAACCAATGAATTTCTGATCCACGTCATACACGAAGCTCGTTGAAGCTGGATTAATACCTTACATTTTGCAACTGTAATCTACCAAAACTCCATCTATTAAAATAATTTTCTTATTAGTTACTATAAGATACATGGTAGAGTTTGAACCTTCCTCATCCTCAACAAGTCTCCCATTTCTCTCTCCCCCTCCACTCACTTCTCTGCAATACTCAACCACCACAACCTAGTCTAGCTGGCCGATCATGTAGCCACCGCAATGGGGAGGAGAACCACCAAGAACCACCGAAAATCCCACAGCCAAACCCTCTCTTCCCTCCCCTACCCACTCCTCCTCTTCCTCCGATTTCGAATTCACCATTGCTCTCTCCCCTCGCAAAGCCTCCGCCACCGCCGACGAGCTCTTCTACAAAGGCCAACTCCTCCCTCTCCACCTCTCCCCCCGCATCTCCATGGTCCGTACCCTCCTTTTAGCTTCCTCCTCCATCTCGTCTTCCTCCGACACCACTACCACCGCTTCCCGAGACTCCACCGGAAGTTCTAACGACTCTAACTCCTCTGTCTCTAGTGATTTTGTTTTACTTGCGGATTGTGACTCGTCTAGGCCGAGTTCTGTTAATGAAGAAGATCCCAGCATTAATGGGACGTGGAATTCGGGCAAGAAAACAAAGTATTTGTCGAAGCTGTCGAGATTTTCTTCGGTTTTTCGTAAAGATCCAGCTAAGATTCCATCTGGGACAAATGGATCGGCGCCGTTGACTGTGAAGCGGATGAGTGTAACTGCTAAAGAAGTTCTTCGCAAGTATTTGAAGAAGGTGAAGCTTTTATTTACTCTTTTTAGTATTTGTTTTTGCTTCTGGATAGTCTGAGATTTTACTTAAGTCGGCTACCACTGATTTTCTAAGGTTTCAAGAATAATTAATTGGATTTCTGGTAATTACTCTATAATGAGTAGAAATATGAAGAAATACAAATGTAGAAAGGGAAACATGTAATTATATTAAATGCATGTATTCTATCTTACACATCTATCTCGGATCGATTGATTATTGAACAATGAGTAAGATTCTATGCAATTGTTTCTAGAGTATTTTAAAAATCGTGATTCCGATCAGATGATACAACAATCATATACCCAGTATATCTTAATGGTAGTAAAAGCTATCGTTAGGGTGCGAAGAGGATGGGTGGCAGTCAAACAATACCTCCATCTCAAATGATATAGATTTTGACTCCAGTGAGATATGTAACTGCATAGATGACACATAGAGATATGATGTGTTCGTATGTTATCGTTAGGGTCCGAAGAGGATGGATGGCAGTCAAACAATACCTCCATCTCAAATGATATAGATTTTGACTCCAGTGAGATATGTAACTGCATAGATGACACATAGAAATATGATGTGCTCGTATGTTAGTGAATAAATTTAGTAAATAGTTAGAGGGTCGGATCACATAGTGGCTGGAATATTACGACAACAACAACAATGTTAGAGGCTCTCACCTATGGCGTGATATAGGGGTCGGATCACATAATGGCTGGAATGTATACACTCTAATAACGAAAAGATTCCAACCAGCAACTAGTTTTATGAGCTTGATGGAACACCAAATTCCAACCCATATATGATGCATGCCTAAAATCTCTAGTGTATATTTCATTTAGATGCAAAATACACATACATCTAGAAATTAATGTCTCTACCAGCAATTCACAAGAAACCCTGTCTTGCGAATATTTTCTATAAGATCAATAATACATAATAACATTACCCCCATTATCTCATAGGCTCCCGTCTATGATGGGGTATGAGAGGGTCGGATGTATGCAATCATACCCATATGTTAGAAACACATAGATGTTTTCCGATGACTCATAATGAAAAATTATGGTGTCGATCAACTGTTAATTCACAATATAAGAAGCGCAACCAATTTAGTGAGTCATTTTGCTTTATTCTATTATATTTCAAAGTCAAAGAAGAGTGTGTTTTTGACTTTATTGGAAATAGAAACATATTAGATAAATAAAGAAAGCGAATAAATGAATGTTTCTAGGAAGATCATTGCAATAACTTGTTGAGATTTTATTTTGCATGTGGAATAAAGGCGTTTGCATTTTTGTAGGTGAAGCCATTATATGAAAAGCTATCACAAAAGCAACAGCAACAGAAGATGCCCAAAACGACGGGGAATTCAGCGAACGTGACTGTATGCGTGAAACAAGATCAAGAACAAAGAAAGATGGTGGACTAGATCAAATCCCTTGTAGTGAAATCAACAAAAGACTTTCTTTTCGGGGAATTTAAGGTATCCAAGGAAAAGGAACAATGTAACAAGTTGTCCATCGTCCATGAGATCTTCACCTACCCATTCTGGTGTTCTTAGTTGTCGAAGAGGATTTATTACACCTCAGACGAGTGTAAATGGTGGAATGCATTTTGGAGATTCATCTTCCATGGAGGAATTGCATAGTGCGATTCAAGGTGCCATTGCACATTGCAAGAATTCTATGATGCCTAGTAAGAACATGGTTAGCAACGAAATTTGTGAGTTTGCTCAAGGGGAAATTCACGTGCATGGTAACTAAGGGACATTAAAATAGCAGAACTCTTTCAAGGGGTTTTGTTCTTTTTTTCCTGCTCAGCTGTTAAAAATCATTGAGCCAACATCCAGACCGTTATATCATATGTTTGGTATGATATAACGGTCTTGATGCTGATTGAAACTTTTCGTCTCTGAAAGGAGAGAAATACTTCTCCTCAACATTGTTACTCGGTATTTCCTGCATTCAACTGTTTGAATGATTTGATTAGGGTTTAGGTCTTCATGTAATATCTAATTGTTTGAAAATTGATTGAACTATTCGCTGAATGGAAGAAAATGTGCTATCTATACATGTACTTGGGTCGGGGTTTCACTGGAAGCAAACTCTTATCTTTTGGGATGGAGGTATTGTTTGCATGACTCTCACATTCTCCAAATCTAAGCAATAATTTTTGCTTTTCTTAGGATATATTAGATATGATTGTTATTACTGCTAAATGGAAGAAAATCTCTTGTAACTCTGGTGATGAATTTCAGCAGTGCTAAAAGAGTCAACTAGCTTTGGGGAGGTCATTGATTGAATTTAGGAACGCGCACAGTGTGGATGTTCTTCTGCTGCTAGACTAAAGCCTGGTTTGTGGGGACATCTTGTGTGGGTAACTGCGTAAGATCTCACCAAATCTAGGAGACGTTGGACTCCTGATTTATATCTTCCATGCAACTCCTTGACGCTGGATTAGTGTGGGCTCTGGGTTGGAGTTCAACCTTTTGCCCAAAAAAAAAAACTGTAATAGGACAAGGAACATGTATTTGTGGTTGTTTGGATCTGGGTAGTCTGACAGAAAAATTAACCTGTATTTTAACCTGTTTAGTTACTGTGTTGCATGTGATGTTACAGATGTGATTTGGACTTTTATTGTTTTTTTAGTCCATGGAAAATTGGCTTGGAGCCTGTGCGTTCAGTGTTGTGTCTTGGAGTTCTGAATCGGGCCTTTCAACGGTTATTTGATGTGACAATTCTTTTTTTTTTCTTTACTTACTACAACATGAATCTGACCTTTTTTTTTTTTTTTTTTTTACTTGTGACTGGGTTTTGGAACGCTGAATCTAGATCGGATTTTTGTACTACTTATATAGTTAATGATATACAATATTGTTTTTTTCTCTTACTGGTCGGTGTTTATTAGCTTTATATTTTATATTTTAATTGATGGTGGGTTTCTGCATGATCCAAAGTTTAGACTATAGAATGCTATTCCATGAATTAATAATATGCATATGGTTGCATGAAATATCGATTATCGTAACACATCCTCTAATACATCATCTAAATCATGATATAGATGTGTGATAGGTCTTTGATAAACAGAGAAATCAATGAGTATATTAAACGAAATCTAATCAAATCATATTTATTAAAAAAATATTTGTGTATTTATTGTATTGATTAAAAACATAGAGGTAGGCTTAAGAGAAAAGAGGTAGTCAAAGTTTTAGTTGGTTTGTTCGTTAAAATTTTAATTGTGATATTTATACTCCTTCCCCTTTCCATCTCCAATAGAGTCAATGACACGTTTTTGACTTGGAATATCATAACACAAAGCAAAATGACTCACTAAAATAGTTGCGTTTCTGAAGTATCAGTTGATCGACACCGCTTGTCATTATACATCATCAATAAACAACTTCACTGTGTTTCTACACATGATTATGGTTGCGTACATCCGACCATTCATTCTCCGTCACAAGCTAGAGACACTAAGGTGTTGTTGTATACTCCTTTCTAACTTGAACGTTCAATCTTCTATACGTGGTTTTGACTTTGAAGGCAGGTACTTCACCTCTAGGATTGGAATATATTTAAGATCCATGTGCATTTAGTAACAAATTAAAGTTGTACGTACAGTCTGTCTGTGTAGATACGAGTGCGACATTAATTACAGAAGCAATCCTATATTTACAACTACAGAAAACAGATTTGAATTTTCTCCAGATAGAAGTCCATAGGAAAGTAAATTGGTGCGCACAAAAATAGGTGAAGACATTAATGTAATCGTTTCGAAACGTTCTTACGGGTCATCGGAAACAACCTGTATGTGTTTTTAACACATGTGTATGATTGCGTATTTATGTACATCCAACCTTCCTATACCTCGCCATAGACGGGAGTCTCTAACGCAATGGAGTAATGTTGTGTTGTTGTTGTGTTTTCGAAGCTACTTAATTAATGGCGCTTATCACCTAAGAATGATTTACTCCGGCCGGCATGTTTTGTTCAAAGTTTTGAATATTAACAGTTGGGATATAATTATATGTTTTTTTTTTCACATTTAATCATACGATTCTGATATCACCATTTTTTCCATTTCTAATGGAGTTAAGGACATAATCTTCTTTGACTTTAGAATATGATGGCATAAGGTAAAATGACTCACTAAATTGGTTCCGCTTCTTATATTGTGAAGTATCAGTTGATCAACATAGTTTGACGCAATTTTCATTATTGGACCATTGCGAAAAAACATCTGTATGTTTTTAATAATATGTATGGTTGCGTACATTCGAACCTCAATGCTTCGACATAGACGGGAGCTTCTAAGTCAATAAGTTAATGTTATTTTGTTGTATTCTTATATCACCATTCTTGTACCAATGAATTTAACATACTCCCAAACTTTTAAGTATATAATCAAATTTTACGACCAATAAAATGAACATAATGAAATGGAAATGATGGTGGAAATACTTATTCATATTAAGAGAAACATGTGATCTGTATGAAAGAAACCAATTACTATAATGTGATTTCATTCTTAGAGATTATCAATAAGATTTCACCGCGGTACGATTCTTTGAGACTCAACATGTTAATTAATTACATGCTTGTCTTGTGCTCATATAAACCAACCATTAAATTCATAGCATGAGATTTACGTAAACACAACCACTCATTATATCTCAACGACATCAAAAGTTATCGTTTATATCTGTGGAGGGTGAAAGGTCGACAAACAATACCTTCATAACAAGAGATGAGAGTTTGCTTTCAGTAACACTTCCGACACTGTATCTACAATATGAGATTCATGTAAGCTCGCAAATTGGGTTTAGATATTCTCTTAATGTTGGGATAATACAACTCCAACTTTTCTGAATGTTGGGATAATACAACTCCAATGATTTTTTTTTTTTTTTTTTTTTTTTTTTTTTTTTTTTTTTTTTTGCAAGTTGATTGCTCGTAGTATTTTCAAATAGATATTTTCTTCGATATTACTTAAATGGAGCTCCTAGGTTTTTTTCATGTTAAGTGCTGGTAGTACTTTCGAATCGACTACTGAAAAGTTATAGTCCAAAGTTTGAGATTGGATCTCTCCACTTAATTTCATGCCATATTCTAACCCTTTTAATAGAAAAATGCTTAGTATGCTCTATTTTTTTTTGGAGTGGATTATGTGACATAATTGTTGGAGAAAATGAGGTAAGTTGGAAAAGTTTGGCAAGTGGGTTTGTCAAAAGTTGACAACCACCATATTTTGAGCTTAATTATAATTAGTGTTCGTCAATCAAAAACGAAAACTAATAATTTCTAAATTATCTACGTGACAAGTAGATGATTTTAGGCTTTTGAATCACTCGATTCCGATACCGGATGAATGAGAAATTAATGCTCAAAGTTGGAGTAAAATTGGAAGGAAAATGGAAAAGTGGTGATGTGGCCTCATGAGGAGTGAACACATCACCCTTTAAGTGGAATACCACATTGGTCACTTGGGATGAAAGAGCCACCATATAAAGTTCAAGTTGGAGCATTCTAAAATGTGCCCTTGGGCATTAGAAGTTTTTGACGGAGTCAGGACGCAGCTCAGGCAAGGTTCACCACACACGCGCGCCGCCGCCTGTCCGGCCGGCTCGGCTCGGCTCGTGGCTCGTTCTTGTCTTTTTGGAGAAATTTTCTTTTACATTTTTCCAGAAAAATAAATTAAGTGATCCAACGGTTAAAATTTTTTTTGATCATAACCGTTGCAAGATATAACGGTTAGATCGTAGTCTACGCGGATCATGATCTAACGGCTGAGATCATATGTGCTGGCGGTTTCATCATCTAGATCTAACGGCTGTGGATCATAGTCTACACGGATCATGATCTAACGGCTGAGATCGCTTCTGGCAACAGTTTTTCATCCGACGGTCTACGTTTAAAACTGCTGCAGTTGACGATCTAACGGCTGTGGATGAAAACCGTTTGATCCGACGGCTACAGTTTAATCTGGTGATCAACCGCCATTTCCTTCCCGCCTATAAATTGCCTCCTTCTCCAGGCTTTCGACTACACATCACACTCTGCGTTTTTCCACTCTGCTTCTCTCCTGCTATTTTTCGTTTTTTGCATACTGCTGTTGTATTGTTGTTGTAGCGCCCCGCTCCCGAGCTCCATCCTCGGTAACGGTGCACCCGCCGTATCTCACTAAGGAGAATACAAAGCGTCACATCAACCTGTTACACGTCAGCGTTGACATAAATTTTTTTTTCTTTTCGTAGAAACGGTTAACACAACACTACCTAGAATTTAGTGAACCTCAATAAAAAAAAAACATCATTATTAGGCTGACCAGGCCCTACAAGTCAAAGTTAAATGTCTGAATTAAATGTCTAAATGAAATGTCTCAACGTATTAACGTAAAAAATATGAATCTCAATGTCACCCCAAGAATATCATAAACAGCCCGTCTCTGCCCTCGCCGCAATCATATCTACGTGTCATTCGGCCCACTCCACGACATCGGCACCATCCTCGAGGAAAATATAATCATACTCCGTCTCGGCTACATATGGAATAGTAGGGGTGAGTGATGGTAATCACCCAGTAGGTGCCTCTCAAAACAATACAAAGAGTACATACCCAAAAAGATATCAACACATAACACATAAAACATGATAGCATGGCTTATACTGAAAGGTAAAGCACTCCACATAAAATGCGCAAGTACGTGATGCATGCTCAAATAACGTGTCACACGCAACTAGAAATATGTCAGGCAATATGCTCCTAGACCTATATGCAATGCATGCCCCCGGGTCCTAAATCCAGCGTCGTGGTCTCTAGCCACCACTTGCCGTTTGGACACCCACGCCCTATAGACGCAGTATGTCTCATGACCCCGGTGCCCTATAGACACGGTAAGTCATCCCGATACCCACGCCCTATAGACGTAGTATACCTCATGCAATGCACGTGCCATGAATGCAATGCACCACACAGCCGCCCCCATTACTTCCCTTTGTACCACGTCCGTCTCCCATTACTTAGTCTACTTATTTTATTATTTTATTTTATTTTATTTTTACCCTTTTTTTAAAAAAATTGGGTTCAACCGAACTGGCCAAACCCTTTGCCCTTATTATTATTATTTTATTTAAATTGGGTTCAGCCGAAGAAGGCCAAACCCTTTTTTGCTATTATTTTATTTCCTTTTTTTTACGTAACATGCTGAAAAAAAACAACAATTTAATATATAAAGAAAAGATTCGGCCTCCCCCTTTTTAATTACTTAATTTATTTCTTTATTTTTTTTCTTTATTATTTTGGGTTTCGGCCGAAAGGCCTAACCCTTTGTTTTATTATTCTTTTTTTTTATTTTTTTATTTTATATATACATGTACTGTGGCCACCGAATCCTTTTCTTTTTTTATTTATTTATTATATATATATATATATATAATATTTGTAGCATGCCGAAAGGAAACACCAATAACCACACTATCCATCAACAAAACATAAACAATTTGATATAGCAATAGGGCAGCCGTTAACACATATACATACATATAAATAGATTCATCAACCTATACAAATAAAAGATCATGATCAAATCAAGAATAAAAGAACACAATAAACACATATAAAAATACCGTTTTGAGCATGCAATCTTCATACCATTTTGAGGGAGTAAATAGTATGCACCTACCTCAATCCCAGCAAGAAGTTATATACGAGAGATGATGGTGATGATGTTAGGGTTGTGATTCCCACTCCTCTTGAAGCCTTGGATAAAAAATCTTTTTTTTTTGTTTTTCTCTCTTGGTGGCGCAAGTTTGATGGGGGAAGGGGGAAGGAGATGCGTTGTTTTTGAGAGGGGAGGGAATTAGGGTTTGATATATTAATAAGAGATTTGAGGGGATAAGGGTGAGATGATAAGTGAGGGAAATTAAGGATAGAATTTGGTTAATTAGTTTATTATTTTTTTTCCTACACATATATCACACGGCACCCACTTTTTATTTTATATTTATCATTAACTAATTTTTTTTTCTTTTTTCTTTTATACGGTTATAACATCCTACCCCCCTTATAAAAAGTTTCGACCCCGAAACTTGTCGTACCTTACTCAAAGAGGTGGGGGTAGCGGTCGCGCATTTGCTCTTCTAGTTCCCATGTCGCTTCATTCTCCCGGTGGTTGCTCCATTGAACTTTGACATAGGGAATAATCCTCCTTCTTAGCTCCTGATCCTTCCGATCAAGAATTCGGATCGGTACCTCCTCATAGGAAGCATCTGGCCTGATCTTAAGTGGCTGAGCATCTAACACATGACTTGGGTCCGATACGTACCTCCTCAACTGTGAGACGTGAAATACATTGTGCACCTGAGCCAGCATCGGGGGTAGCGCCAGTCTGTAGGCCAAGTCTACAACCTTCTCGAGTATCTCATAAGGTCCAATAAAATGAGGCTTCAACTTCCCTTTAACTCCAAAACGTGTCACACCCTTCATAGGTGATACCTTGAGATAGACTTTTTCTCCCTCATGGAACTCCAAAGGTCGTCTCTTCATGTCGGCCCAACTATTACTTCTATCCTGAATCAGTTTCACCTTTTCTTTAGTTTGCTCAATTATCTCCGGGGCCGTCAACACACGCTCGCCAACCTCGTCCCAGTGAACAGATGACCTACACTTACGTCCATACAAGGCCTCGAATGGTGCCATGCCTATGGCACTGTGATGACTGTTATTATAGGAGAACTCAATCAACTTGAGCATGCTGTCCCAGTTCCCCTTGAAATCCAACGCGCACGCCCTCAACATGTCCTCCAGAGTCTGAATGGTCCTCTCAGACTGCCCATCGGTCTGAGGGTGGAAGGCAGTGCTCAATCGTAGCTCAGTCCCCATTCTCTTCTGACAGGCTGCCCAGAACTGAGAAGTAAACTTCGGATCACGATCAGATACTATGCTGACTGGCACTCCATGGAGGCAGACAATGTTGTCGATGTACATAGTCACTAACCTCTCCATAGTAAGTCCGGTAGGGATAGGTAAGAAATGAGCAGATTTTGTCAATCGATCCACGATCACCCATATCACATCATTCCCATTTCTTGTCCTCGGAAGCCCAACCACAAAGTCCATTGTCACATGCTCCCACTTCCATTCGGGTATCTCCAGTGGTCGCATCAGTCCACCCGGCCTCTGATGTTCTGCCTTAACTTGCTGGCAAACAAGGCACCTTTCCACAAACTCAGCGATGTGCTCTTCATGCCGTTCCACCAATAATGTTTCTTCAGATCATTATACATTTTCGTAGCACCAGGGTGGATAGATAGTTTCGAATTATGTGCTTCTTTCAACAATTCCCTCCTGAGGTCCTCAACATCCGGCACGCACAACCTTCCTTGGTACCATATACTGCTGTCATCATGAACCTGAAATCCATCTACCTGGCTGGTCAGCATTCTTTCTCGGATATCCCTAATTGCGGCGTCATCTTTCTGTGCTTCCTTAATCTGATCCACTAGAGTTGGAGTGATAATCAGTGCTGCCAGAACATCTGCAGTAGAATCCACAAGATCCAAGTCAAACTCTGTCATTTCCCTTTCTAGAGTCGCCTGCCGAGCATGGCTCGATTTTCTACTTAAGGCATCCGCAACCCGATTGGCCTTCCCTGGATGATAGCTGATGGTCAAATCATAATCCTTCAATAACTCCAACCATCTCCTTTGGCGCATGTTCAACTCCTTTTGCGTGAACAGATACTTAAGGCTTTTATGATCAGTGAATACCTCGCACTTCACTCCATATAAATAGTGGCGCCAGATTTTCAATGCGAACACCACCGCTGCTAGCTCCAGATCATGAGTCGGATAGTTCTGTTCATAGGGCTTTAGCTGTCGTGAAGCATACGCAATGACCTGTCGTTTTGCATCAACACGCATCCTAGCCCGTTCTTAGAAGCGTCACTGTAAATGACAAACCCTTCTGACGCGGAGGGCTGAGCAAGAATTGGGGCTGTGGTCAGTCTCCTTTTTAATTCAGCGAAGCTCTGCTCGCACTCGGCGGTCCATTCAAACTTCGACTTTTTCTGCGTCAATCGGCTCAGAGGCACTGCAATAGATGAGAAGCCCTCTACAAACTTCCTGTAGTATCCAGCCAGACCGAGAAAGCTCCTTACTTCGTCACATTAGTGGGCCTAGGCCACTCGGTGATCGCCTCTACCTTCTTTGGATCCACCGAAATTCCCTCTTCAGAGACCACATGACCCAAAAAGGCTACGCTCTTCAACCAAAACTCACATTTACTGAACTTGGCGTACAATTTGCTTTTCCGAAGGGTCTCTAGGACCTCCCTCAAATGCTCAGCGTGAGTATCTTCGTCAGGGGAGTATATAAGGATATCGTCGATGAACACAACTACAAACTTATCCAGCTGTTTCTGAAATACTGTGTTCATTAGGTCCATAAAGGCGGCTGGGGCGTTGGTCAATCCGAAAGGCATAACCAGGAATTCGTAGTGGCCATAACGTGTTCGGAAAGCAGTCTTTGCTGTATCCCCTGATTTGATCCTCAACTGATAATAACCGGATCGTAAATCAATTTTGGAAAATACTTTAGCCCCCTGAAAGAAATTTTGTTAGTGATGCAATTTAACGAGCAACCGAAAAGTTTAAATTATAACCCAAATTTATCATTACCCGTAGCTGATCAAAGAGATCCTCGATTCGAGGTAATGGATACTTGTTCTTGATGGTGATCTTATTGAGCTCCCGGTAATCTATGCATAACTCATGCTTCCATCCTTCTTTTTCACAAACAGGACTGGAGCACCCCAAGGTGATACACTGGGCCGAATAAATTTACGGTCCAGCAGTTCCTGTAACTGCTCCTTCAACTCCTTCAGTTCTGCTGGTGCCATGCGGTAGGGTGCCCTGGAAATGGGTTCAGCACCGGGTACAAGATTGATCTCGAACTCTACCTCCCTTTCTGGGGGTAGTCCTGGCAGCTCCTCAGGGAAAACGTCTGTAAATTCCTTCACTACAGGAATTTGGTCAATCTGCGGAACCTCCTTCTCGACACCCATTGAGAAAATCAGAAATCCCTCTCCTCCTTTCTTTAGTGCTCGGAAAGCCTGAGCTGCAGTCAGATAGATCTTCTGAGGTACCTTCTTCAATTTAGAGTTCCCTTGAAAAGTAGTTTCCCACGACTCAGGCGTCTTCATGCTGACCTGGAGTCGCCGACAATCAATATTGGCATGATACTTTGCCAAAAAGTCCATGCCCAGAATAATGTCAAAGTCGTGCATCCGGATCGGTATCAAGGTCGCAGAGAACTGCAGACCGTTAATCTCTAATTCACATCCCTTGTAATGATGATGGGACACGAGTACTTGGTCGCCAGCGGCTTGTATACGGTAGGGAGTCTTAAGCCATTCAGGGAGAACATCCAGATTCTTGGCAAACCTCTTTGCCATAAACGAGTGACTCGCCCCACTATCGAACAGAACATTGGCTGGTACTTTGTTAATTAAAATCACACACTAACACGTTTGAGGTTTAGCACATAACATGCAATAACAACACATAGAATTTAATACAACTTCGAACTTAAATACTTAAATAATATACCTGTAACCACGTCGCCTGACTCCTCGACCTCTGCATCTGTCATCGCATGGACCCGAGCATTGGTCCGGCCTCGGCCTCCCTGCTGTGCCTGAGTCTGCGGATTTACTTGAGCTGGTGCAGAGCATTCCCTGGCGAGATGTCCTTGCTTCCCACAATTATAGCAAGCCCTCTGAGCCTTCCAACATTGCCCCGGATGAATACGTCCGCACAGTGTACACTGTGAGGCAGGTGCCACAGCTCTCACTGGCTGCGCATCGGTCGGTACCGGTCCCTCAATCATCGGTATCTGACTCGCTGTACCCTGTTGTCGCTCTGGTCGGAAAGGTTGCCCGGACTGAGGGCGTCGGGGCACCTTTAGCCATCTTCCTGATTTGCCCGCATGCAAATCCTCACGAGGTCTTTTAAGTCTATCTAGTGCAGCAGCTCTATCCAAGTTCCTCTCAACACGTCTGCATACCTCCAGTAGTCCCTCAAATGTCGTGGGCTCCGCACAAACAATAGCCTGCTGGATGCGAAAACTCAAACCAGTCTGGAACTTCAGCATCTTGGCCTCCTCATTGTCCATGATACATGACATGTACTGACCCAGCTCGTGAAACTTCTCAGAATACTGATCGACTGTCATGGACCCCTGTGTCAGCATCTGGAACTCTGCCATCCTTCTCTGAATAGCGCTGCTCGGAACATAGTGCTTCTTATACTCCTCCACAAACTGCTCCCAGGTCACCGGTGGAGTCAATCTACGCTTTACTCCAATCCACCATCTCTCAGCTTCCCCTTCCAGAAACGGGGTCGTTATCTCCACTTTCAGATCCGCAGGTACCTGTATAAGCCTTATCTGTTCGGTCACATTTTTGAGCCAGATCTCGGCTTCCTCAGGCCGAGTGGTACCTCTGAACATCGGTATCCGGGAGTTCTGCATCTCCCTGTAGTAGAACCGCAAGCCTTGCTGCGGTGGTGGTGGTGGTTGTTGTTGTTGTTGCTGTTGAGTTTGCTGAAGTATCTGAGCGATCTGTGCCTGTTGCTGTGCCATCTGAGTGTACTGTTGCGCCATCTGTGTTTGCTGATTAGCTACCAAGGCCGTCAGATTGGCCAGCGTATCAGCAAGGTTTTGGGGGATAGCCCCTTGCCCATGTTGCTCGTCTCCGTTATGTCCTCCATTCCCTGGGGGTTCACGTCTTGGTGGCATTGTCTGTAGGTAGGTTAAAACATGTTATACAAAATGTAAGTTTAAGAGTGTCGTAAAGAGATATAAATTTTGGAGGGCAAACGGTAATCTACAACGTATACTCACTAACGGCACACACCACCCGAAACCCAATCATAGCTTATGTCTACTTCATTTTATTTAAGTTAAAATCTCATTTGAAAACATATCGTCACTTATTTCTAGGGGTGATTAACTAATTTCACGTTCCCGAGGCGTATCTGAAGCCTGGTCTCTGATACCACCTGTAGCGCCCCGCTCCCGAGCTCCATCCTCGGTAACGGTGCACCCGCCGTATCTCACTAAGGAGAATACAAAGCGTCACATCAACCTGTTACACGTCAGCGTTGACATAAATTTTTTTTTCTTTCGTAGTTACGGTTAAACACAACACTACCTAGAATTTAGTGAACCTCAATAAAAATAAAAACATCATTATTAGGCTGACCAGGCCCTACAAGTCAAAGTTAAATGTCTGAATTAAATGTCTAAATGAAATGTCTCAACGTATTAACGTAAAAATATGAATCTCAATGTCACCCCAAGAATATCATAAACAGCCCGTCTCTGCCCTCGTCGCAATCATATCTACGGTCATTCGGCCCACTCCACGACATCGGCACCATCCTCGAGGAAAATATAATCATACTCCGTCTCGGCTACATATGGAATAGTAGGGGTGAGTGATGGTAATCACCCAGTAGGTGCCTCTCAAAACAATACAAAGAGTACATACCCAAAAAGATATCAACACATAACACATAAAACATGATAGCATGGCTTATACTGAAAGGTAAAGCACTCCACATAAAAATGCGCAAGTACGTGATGCATGCTCAAATAACGTGTCACACGCAACTAGAAATATGTCAGGCAATATGCTCCTAGACCTATATGCAATGCATGCCCCCGGGTCCTAAATCCAGCGTCGTGGTCTCTAGCCACCACTTGCCGTTTGGACACCCACGCCCTATAGACGCAGTATGTCTCATGACCCCGGTGCCCTATAGACACGGTAAGTCATCCCGATACCCACGCCCTATAGACGCAGTATACCTCATGCAATGCACGTGCCATGAATGCAATGCACCACACAGCCGCCCCCATTACTTCCCTTTGTACCACGTCCGTCTCCCATTACTTAGTCTACTTATTTTATTATTTTATTTTATTTTATTTTTACCTTTTTTTTAAAAAATTGGGTTCAACCGAACTGGCCAAACCCTTTGCCCTTATTATTATTATTTTATTTAAATTGAGTTCAGCCGAAGAAGGCCAAACCCCTTTTTGCTATTATTTTATTTCCTTTTTTTTACGTAACATGCTGAAAAAAAAAACAACAATTTAAATATAAAGAAAAGATTCGGCCTCCCCCTTTTTAATTACTTAATTTATTTCTTTATTTTTTTTCTTTATTATTTTGGGTTTCGGCCGAAAGGCCTAACCCTTTGTTTTATTATTCTTTTTTTTATTTTTTTATTTTATATATACATGTACTGTGGCCACCGAATCCTTTTCTTTTTTTATTTATTTTATTATATATATATATTGTAGCATGCCGAAAGGAAACACCAATAACCACACTATCCATCAACAAAACATAAACAATTTGATATAGCAATAGGGCAGCCGTTAACACATATACATACATATAAATAGATTCATCAACCTATACAAATAAAAAGATCATGATCAAATCAAGAATAAAAGAACACAATAAACACATATAAAAATACCGTTTTGAGCATGCAATCTTCATACCATTTTGAGGGAGTAAATAGTATGCACCTACCTCAATCCCAGCAAAAAGTTATATACGAGAGATGATGGTGATGATGTTAGGGTTGTGATTCCCACTCCTCTTGAAGCCTTGGATAAAAAATCTTTTTTTTTTGTTTTTCTCTCTTGGTGGCGCAAGTTTGATGGGGGAAGGGGGAGAGGAGATGCGTTGTTTTTGAGAGGGGAGGGGAATTAGGGTTTGATATATATTTAAGAGATTTGAGGGGATAAGGGTGAGATGATAAGTGAGGAAAATTAAGGATAGAATTTGGTTAATTAGTTTATTATTTTTTTTTCCTACACATATACACGGCACCCACTTTTTATTTATATTTATCATTAACTAATTTTTTTTCTTTTTTCTTTTATACGGTTATAACAGTTGTTCCAGTCCGGTTCGTTGAGAAATCAGAGCATCCCACAGGTTCGCCGAGTTCTTTACGTAGCTGTGCCGCTTCGTATGAACAGTTAGCCGTTGTATCCTGGGAGACGTTTGCTGTTTTCGGTTGGGCACTTCGTACCGGAGCAAATCGTCTTAAAAGAGTCCTTAGACTCGCCTCGGTTCTGCTTGCATTTCGTCAATATACACAAACGCACACTGTACACTTTTATGATTACAGTTGTAACAATCTTAAGACGATTTGGTTTTATATACTGTAATCTGTTTCGTTTTGCGATCGTAGTTTCTATTGTACGAAACTAATCGGTTTCGTGTTCTGTTTCTGTATTGCGTTTACAGAATCTGAAATGGAGAACGAAAGTTCGAACTCCTTCAATGGCGTGCACCTTGGTCCGTCCGAGGAAGTGAACACTTGTTCCAGTTGCACCCGCTGCCATTCCTGCTCCTGTTCGGTTGTTGGACAGGTTGAGAAACCGGAGAAGTTTGGAGGCAGTTACTTTAAACGTTGGCAGCAGAAGATGCTGTTCTTTTTGACAACTCTGGGGCTGGCCAAAATGCTGACCGAGGATCCTCCAGTGGTGATACCAGTCGAGGATCAAAACGTGAATATGCAGAATAGCTTGATGGCTGAAGCATGGAAATAGTGATTATGTCTGTTTGAGTCATATTTTAAGTTGTCTCGATAATACTCTGTATGGACTGTATAGTACCTTTAAGACTGCAAAATCTTTATGGCAGGCTTTAGACAAAAAATACAGGACAGAGGATGCTGGTGCGAAGAAATTTATCATTGGTAAATTTCTTGATTTTAAGATGACTGATTCTAAAACTGTTGTTTCTCAGATTGAGGAACTTCAGATGTTAGTGGCTGAAATGGAAGAAGAGGGTATGTCCCTGTGAATCTTTCCTTGTTGCTGCTGTGATTGAGAAGCTACCTCTTTCGTGGAGGGAATTCAGGAGCTATCTCAAACATAAGCGAAAGGAGATGTCCTTGGAAGATCTGATTGTTCGATTGCGTATCGAAGAAGACAATCGCAGATCTGAGAAGAAGTTTGCTCAATTTTCTGGTCAGGCAAAGGCTCATGTCGCAGAGGCGACGAAGAAAAAGAAAGGCAAGTTGGGTGTGAACAACAAAGGCAAAGAGATCGCCAAAAAGTTCACAGGTAAGTGCTACAACTGTGGCATTCAGGGGCACCGGAGCAGTGACTGTCGCAAGCCAAAGAAGAGGCAAGAGAAAGCGAAGGCGAATCTGGTTGGTGCAATGGAAGATCTGGATCTTTGTGCTGTTGTGAGTGAATGCAACATTGTGGGAAATCCGCACGCATGGTGGCTGGACACTGGAGCTACGAGACATGTTTGTGCAAACAAGGCAATGTTCACAGAATACAAGCCCGTTGATGGTGCACAGCTTTACATGGGAAATGATGCTTCATCAAAGATTGAAGGTGAAGGAAATGTTGTTTTGAAGTTGACTTCTGGAAAGTTTCTGACTCTGCAGAATGTTCTGCATGTTCCTGATATTAGGAAGAATTTGATCTCTGGCGCTTTGATGGTGATGCATGGGTTTAGACTTGTGTTAGAGTCTAACAAAGTTATTATTTCAAGAATGGGTTGTACTTGGGGAAGGGGTATTTGGCAGATAGAATGTTTAGGATGGTATTACCATTGTACCCAAGAAAGAAAAAGTTGTGCCCGTTGTGGCTAATGAAATGCATCTACTTCTGCTTATATGCTTGAGTCTTCTTTTATGGCATTTACGTTTGGGACACGTTAATTACAAATCAATTCAAAGAATGATAATCTTGATTTGTTGCCTAAACTGAAATTTGACTAAGAAAAAATGTCAAGTTTGTGTTGAAGCGAAAATGACTAAGGCTCCTTTTCCTTCGATTGAAAGAAACACTGAAGTGTTAGATTTAATTCATACAGATGTGTGTGATTTAAAGTTTGTGCAAACAAGAGGTGGTAAAAAGTACTTTGTAACTTTTATTGACGATTGCACTAGATACTGTTATGTTTATTTGCTAAGTAGCAAAGATGAGGCCGTTAATGCTTTTAAGGATTATAAGAATGAAGTTGAAAATCAACTTAGCAAACGAATTAAGATAATTCGTAGTGATAGAGGTGGCGAATATGATGCACCGTTTAATGAATTCTGTTCAGAACATGGCATTATTCATCAAACGACTGCGCCATACTCACCTCAATCCAATGGTATTGCTGAACGCAAGAATCGAACTCTTAAAGAGATGATGAATGCTATGTTGATAAGTTCGGGTTTACCTCAGAACTTGTGGGGGAAGCAATTCTCTCCGCCAATGTCATTCTAAATAGAATTCCATCTAAAAAGATGGATAAAACCCCTTATGAACTTTGGAAAGGTTATAAACCTAGTTTCAAATACTTAAAAGTGTGGGGGTGTCTGGCTAAGGTAGCAGTACCTAAACCAAGACAAGTCAGAATAGGGCCCAAAACAATTGATTGTATATTCATAGGATATGCAACAAATAGTAGTGCATATCGATTCTTGGTGCACAAGTCTGACATCCCTGACATACATGAAAATGTTGTCATGGAGTCAAGAAATGCAGTGTTTTTTGAAGACGTCTTTCCAAAGAAAGATAGAAATGATAAAGAAGCCATCACGAGTAAGCGAGCTCGGGATACAACGGCTCAAGAAATTGACGAACCCCGTCAAAGCAAACGAGCCAAAATACCGACTCATTTGGACCAGATTTTCTAACCTACATGGTAGAGAATGAGCCAAGGACCTTTTCAGAGGCGATGTCAACACCAGAAGCTTCGTTCTGGAAAGAGGCAATAAACACTGAGATAGATCTATTCTTCAAAATCACCTTGGGAGCTGGTCAATCTTCTACCAGGAAGTAAACCGCTCGGATGCAAGTGGATTTTTCAAAAAAGTTTAAAGAAGATGGATCTATCGACAAATACAAAGCGCGGTTGGTAGCCAAAGGTTATCGACAAAAGAAGGGTTTGATTTCTTTGACACTTATTCACCAGTGACAAGGATTACATCAATCAAGTGCTAGTCGCGATTGCAGCAGTCTATAACTTAGAAATCCATCAGATGGATGTTAAGACGGCTTTTCTGAACGGTGATTTGGAGGAGGAGATATACATGGAACAACCAGAAGGGTTTGTTGTGCCTGGACAAGAGAAGAAAGTTTATAACTTGTTAAGTCTTTGTACGGACTTAAACAAGCACCAAAACAATGGCACTTGAAGTTTGATCAAGTAATGATGACAAACGGCTTCAGGATCAACGAGTGTGACAAGTGTGTTTACATCAAAAACACTTAATGCATATGTGATAGTATGTCTCTATGTAGATGACATGTTAATCATGGATAGTACTCATGACATCATCTTGAATACCAAGAAGATGTTAACACGGAATTTTGACATGAAACATGGGGGTTGCCAATGTTATTCTAGGAATCAAGATTTCTAGGGTAACTGAAGGATTGATCATGTCACAAAGTCATTATATTGAGTCCGTTCTCAAACGATTCAATATGTTTGATGCAAAACCAGTAAAAACCCCACTTGACTTAAGTATGCACTTAAGGAAGAACCGAGGTGAACCAGTAGCTCAATTGAAGTACTCACAAGTGATTGGAAGTCTAATGTACATAACGAACTGTACAAGACCAGACTTAGCTTGTTCAGTAAACAAATTGAGCAGGTTTACCAGGAATCCAAGTGAAGATCATCGGAAAGCTCTAAATAGAGTGATGAGGTACCTTAAGTACACAATGAATCTTGGATGACACTATACAAGATATCCAGCAGTATTGGAAGGATACTGTGATGCAAACTGGATATCAGATTGCAAAGATTCTAAATCCACAAGTGGATATTTATTCACTGTTGGTGGTGGTGCTGTGTCATGGAAATCCACTAAGCAAACATGCATAGCTCGATCCACAATGGAAGCTGAGTTTATAGCATTAGACAAAGCTGGAGAAGAGGCTGAATGGCTTCGAAATTTTTTGGAGGACATTCCATGTTGGCCTAAGCCAATTGCTCCTATTAGCATACACTGTGATAGTCAGTCAGCTATAGGACGAGCTCAAAGCAGCATCTACAATGGTAAGTCACGACACATACGTCGGAGACATAATACCATTAAGCAATTGATCTGTAATGGCGTGATTTCCATTGATTACATAAAATCAAAGGAGAATCTTGCGGATCCGCTTACCAAAGCTCTGCCTAAGATCAGATGTCTAAATTGACAAACGGAATGTGACTTAAGCCTACAAAGCAAGAATCTTTGTAACGGTAACCCAACCTTGTTGACTGGAGATCCCAGAATCTAGGTTCAATGGAAAACTAAGTTATAAGGGTTCAGTTAGCACTTACTCATTCTGTTAAATAAAAGTCTGTCTGCAGAGAAATGAGGGTAAGCTGAGGCTTTTAATGATGTCCTATATCTTGATAAATCAAGTGGGGTATGGCAGAATACTCTTGATAGGAATCACCTATGTAAGTGTGAAGTGGGGCCGCTTCTATGAGAATTCAGGAGGCAAGAATTCTCTAATACACTTTCTGAAACCAGGTTGTTCATGGCCAAAATGAACACAACCATGAGAACCAATAAGGGGTGTCAAAGGAAATGTTGTGTGAGTATCATTGTCTAGGTTCACAATAAAGGCTGATAGTTCAAGACATCAGGTCACTAACCAGCTGAGTGGATCCGATGGTATATCACTAAGAAAGGTTCAAAGCCAGAAGCTACCTCTTCTGATGCAACATATCCTTGTCTGATTTCTCGATAAGTCTGCATCTGCATCTGCATTAATTTTCATTCATGTGGGGGATTGTTGGAGAAAATGAGGTAAGTTGGAAAAGTTTGGCAAGTGGGTTTGTTAAAAGTTGACAACCACCATACTTTGAGCTTAATTATATTAGTGTTCGTTAATCAAAAATGAAAACTAATAATTTCTAAATTATCTACGTAACAAGTAGATGATTTTAGGCTTTTGAATCACTCATTCCGATACCGGGTGAATGAGAAATTAATGCTCAAAGTTGGAGTAAAATTGGAAGGAAAATGGAAAAGTGGTGATGTGGCCTCATGAGGAGTGAACACATCACCCTTTAAGTGGAATACCACATTGGTCACTTGGGATGAAAGAGCCACCATATAAAGTTCAAGTTGGAGCATTCTAAAATGTGCCCTTGGGCATTAGAAGTTTTTGACGGAGTCAGGACGCAGCTCAGGCAAGGTTCACCACACACGCGCGCGCGCGCGCTGCCACCCGCCCGTCCGGCCGGCTCGGCTCGGCTCGAGCTCGTGGCTCGTTCTTGTCTTTTTGGAGAAATTTTCTTTTACATTTTTCCAGAAAAAATAAATTAAGTGATCCAACGGTTAAATTTTTTTTGATCATAACCGTTGCAAGATATATAACGGTGTAGATCGTAGTCTACGCGGATCATGATCTAACGGCTGAGATCATATGTGCTGGCGGTTTCATCATCTAGATCTAACGGCTGTGGATCATAGTCTACACGGATCATGATCTAACGGCTGAGATCGCTTCTGGCAACAGTTTTTCATCCGACGGTCTACGTTTAAAACTGCTGCAGTTGACGATCTAACGGCTGTGGATGAAAACCGTTTGATCCGACGGCTACAGTTTAATCTGGAGATCAACCGCCATTTCCTTCCCGCCTATAAATTGCCTCCTTCTCCAGGCTTTCGACTACACATCACACTCTGCGTTTTTCCACTGCTGTTCTCTCCTGCTATTTTTCGTTTTTTGCATACTGCTGTTGTATTGTTGTTCCAGTCCAGTTCGTTGAGAAATCAGAGCATCCCACAGGTTCGCCGAGTTCTTTACGTAGCTGTGCCGCTTCGTATGAACAGTTAGCCGTTGTATCCTGGGAGACGTTTGCTGTTTTCGGTTGGGCACTTCGTACCGAGCAAATCGTCCTAAAAACAGAGTCCTTAGACTCGCCTCGGTTCTGCTTGCATTTCGTCAATATACACAAACGCACACTGTACACTTTTATGATTACAGTTTGTAACAATAATTATATTGATGGGGATAAAGTATGAGACACCAATAATCTAAGGAATCTTCACATAAAGTTTGGTTCAAATCTCACTTATCGTGTCTTACAAATGTTTTCTTGCGGTTCAAAAAAAAAAGTTTTATTGTCACATGATTTATCAGGTAAATAAATTTACTTATACAGATATTAACTACGCAAGATTTATAACATTTATCGCACGTGAATTTTTATTTTTATTTTTGTTAAAAGACACAAAAACAGTATTTGTCGGAGCAAAATGAACCATAAAAAAAAGAATCTTTCCCTCGTCACGTAAGTTTCATTATCAATGTCATGGTCTTTGTTTCAAGGGCTATTCGTTTACTATACGGAGCGTAACGTTTATAATTGAAGAGATTTGACTCTAGCAAGTAAGATACGAAAGTCCGACAGCACCTTTTCCTTTCATCTATCGCGACAAGAAATAGACAGGGAGGTTTTGGGATGAGATCTCCTCACCGCGCGGTGAGTCACCGCGCGGCCCAGGACGCGACACGTGGCAGCAGTAGGGGGTGGTGAGGCTGGATGAGGGTTACCCTCACCCAGCCTCACCACCCCACTTTTTGCCACGTGTCGCGCGGTCACGCATGCGGTGAGGGAGGAGCGGTGAGGGGATCCTATCCCGGAGGTTTTGCCAAACAATGCTGGGTTCAGAATTTGAGAGTATAAATGTGAGTAAAAATATGAAGCCTCCAATCACGCGTCATCACGTGTAAAAAAGCAGTTTTTTACAAAAAAGAGCATCACCTCCTTCTAAAAAAAATACTTTTTTTACACTTGACGACATGTGATTGAAGGCTTCATATTTTGGCTCACTTTTAGCCTCACAAAAATGCCTGGACGCGGGGTGACCTGTCGCAACTTGTATCACATTAAGTGCGGAGTTGTTCACAGGCCTTTATTGAACGGATTTAGTTTTGGGTTCTTTGTAAATATCATGCATCTTGCCTCTTATTTAACTAGGCATAAAATATTTATTTATATCTTCTATAAAATCAAGACAATGATGAAAGCTCATGATTGAAAATTCAACATTTTGCCCCAAGTTAGTAGATGTTTTCACCTGTCCTTTCTTGTACCTTTATTTGGCATTCATTGATGTAGACCCTTTTGTTTTCTCTTTTTCTTGACATGTCTAATCTAGCCAATATTACTAATATACAGCATTACTTATTAAGTCTCATTTGGGTGTTAGAAATAGCATCATTCACATATAAACATGACATATCGCTCAGTTGTAGAATCATCATTAAACAAATTCAATTGTTAAATTAAAACAAAAAATCCACATACAACCTAGACATCATGTAGTTTTTTTTGGCTGAGATCTCTTCACCCCCATTTTCCTTACCCCCTTTGTGACCACGCGACACGTTGCAGCAAGGGTGGATGGTAAGGATAGATGAGGGTCACCTGCATCTAGCCTCACAAACTCCACTTGATGCCACATGTCGCATGGTCACGCGTCACCGCATCCCCATGCGGTGAGGGGATCCTATCCCGTTTTTTTTGATGGACATATAGGTTTCTCTTTGTGGCAAAAGGTTGAACCCCAACCCAAAGGACCCCTACTGTTTCAGTCTCAAGGAGTTGCGTGGAGGATGTAAATCAGGAGCCCAGCGGTCTCCTAGATTGGGTGAGATCTTACGCAGTTACCTACATAAGGTGCCCCCCACAAACCAGACCTTTGGTCTAGCAACAGAGGAACACTACACCGTGCGCGTCCCTGGATTCAAACTCATGACCTCTTTGTGATAATCTCCAACCCAAGTACCAACTGAACTATACTCTGGAGGCGACATATAGGTTTCTCTATTGCACAAATAGGTCGGGACATCCCGAGGAAGTACATCAGAATTCCTCGTATGTAGTAACTCTAGATCTTAGACCTAGTTCAATGACAACGTCTAGAATACATGGTTAACATAGTTTCTGAGCATGTTGATTTCAACGAACTGAGCCGAACCGAATACTATGTTTTCAAATTCGGATTTGTTTAGCTAAACGAACTGTTTGGCTCGGTTCGTTTAGCTAAACGAATTTTAAAATTGGTTTGAGTTCGGTTTGATAACTTTATAACTGTTTAAACAAGCCAAACAGTTCACAAACAGTTCGGTCCATTTAACTAAACGAACCTAAATACATGTTGGAATTATGCTCTTTAACAAATAATTACCGAACGAATACGAACCGAACTCGAATAGTTTGCTAACTGTTCTGTCGTTCAACAGTCCTACTTCTCTTGACTTATTAGTTCCCTTGAAAAAGTTTATTTGAGTTAAGATGACAAACTCTTAGATAGTTTCTTCTAATTAGGATGACCAAGTAGAGTCGGTTTTTAGACTGTTTAACTTGGTTCCTATCTTAGACTCTTGAGGCTCTAAACCAATTGCAACACATTTTTTGATTTAGCTCCCGGCTTTAACCACATATATTTGGGACGTTTGTCCTGGTCTTTGTCTTAGACTCTTAGATCTCTGACGTTCTAGCTACAAGAAAGGGTTTTTGTGTGATCAGGCTAATTTCGTCCAAAAAATTAACAATACGAAACTTTGACGTTACGGGCTCGAGATTTTTGTTTCAAAAGATGTGATACTTCTAACGAGTTAAGTCACACTACACGCATAGTAAATTTACGTTGAATTTGAATATAATTTTTGCTACAATATCAAATATGTTGTACAGGTTTCTATAGTTTGATCAACAGTATAGTTAATATAGTATCCTGCTCTCACGAGTTTGCATATATGATAAATTCAAGAATATTAACTATCTGTTTAATCAGACATCTTATTTATCGATTTAATGTAAATTTTATCTAAAAATATCAATAGCCAGACTGGCGAGCCTAGTGCGTGATCAGATCTCTTGTTAAAAAAGGTTGAACCCCGACCACTAAGGGTTCCTGCCACATCCAGTCCCAAAGATAGTGTAGGGAGATAAATCAGGTACCCAACAGCCCGCTAGCAAGAGCTTGGTTTTTTACACAGTAGTCTGCATCACTTGCTGGGAAGAGGTTTTCTTGCATTTGGCAAAAATTGAACCCCTAACATCCCTTTCGAGAACTCCTGCCCAAAACCAGTTGGGCTATGTCCTGGGGACGATCTCTTGTTAAAGTTGGTGGGAAGTGTTCTAGTTCTATACTTGTTCATTATTTCATAAAGTTATGTTATATTATTATGTTAAATTTAAGTTTGTGTATGTGTCGTATCTGTACCAAAATTTAGTTTCTTTGTGTTATATTATTATGTTAAATAACTACTTAATACATTGAGCAAGCTCTTGTACATTAGTTGTCTCAAATTCTATTCGGTAAAATGTAAAATCATTGTTATCTTATCTTTAAACCGGCAAATTCAAAATCTCAAATATATTACAATTAATCATGTTAGTTAATTCTTTCCATCAACTGCCAAACATTTCATTGATAGTTAATAAATCATCTGAATACAAGTTATATAAGCTACATCCTAAAAAGAAAAAAAGAAAAAGGAAAGAAAAAAAAACAACAATTCAATTATTGTTAACTAAGATAAAATTTTCATATAAATATTATGCAAGGTAAAAGATCCCAAATCATTTGTAAGTCAAGATCATTTCTCTATTATTTCTTTATTCATGCAAACATGTTTTTGTAAATAAATATTTTTTTAAAGGATTCATGCTAACATGTAAAACCTCTCAAATACAAACATTGCATATATCTGACATAATATGACACATCCGTGTTAAAACGTTTAACTAAACAAACTTGAAACACGTCACGATAATGAAAACAACCATGTGTCAGATTTGAATCTAGCTGGCTACATTTATCTTGTCATATTAAAAATAAACACAAAAAAAAGAAAGAAAAAACGTTGTATTTTTTTTTGTGACTAAAAAAACCGTTTAAAAGTTGAATTATTGATGTCTTAGAATTATGCCTACGTCAAGTCTCCAACAAGCTTGAAAACCCGACAATAATCACATATACCTAGGAGAAATGTTGAATAATCATATATAATTGAGATCACGGGTTTGAGCCGCGGAAA
>AP025050.1:9769885-9844552 GCA_036186865.1 Eustoma russellianum
CTGAGTCCTACATTTACATGTTTCTTTAACAATTTTATAAAATTTGTTTTGCAAATCCAGTATAATTAAGATACATATAATGTTTTATCCTTCCAATGAAAGAAAAAAAGAATACGAAAAACTACTTAATGTAGCCCATGAATAGAATACAAGAAGAAACACATAGCATTAAACTAAAACTTTACTTCAAGTGTAGACGTAAACCATCGAGATTTGTCCTGTCAAATCTAATTTGGTGACTATTTGTATTTCGCGATGTCATTATTGACAAACATTACTAAATATTAAATGAATTGGGTTTTACGCTATCACTGACTTGAAAATGATTAATTCTTGTTCACATTCAATATTTGAACTATATTTATATATCATGCTACCATCTTTTTTCTTTCCAGTGTGATTTTTTTAGTTTTTTACATTTTATTTTCCTAAATGAGCCAATATCCTTGCTGGATCCCACTAAGAGAGAGACTAGGATCTCCCTTTAATCCTCCGTTGATGCGAGTCGACTATGATACCATAATTATAACGACTCGGATTTGTCAGCAAACATTATTGAATCAACTGAATCAGATTTCTCGTCATCGTTGGCTTTGAAATGATTAATTCTTGTGACATTTAACACCAGGACTATATTTATGTGTCATGCTACCATCCTACTTTTTTTCAGTGTGAGATTTTTTTAGTTCTTTACATTTCACCCTTCGAAATGGGCTAATGTCCTCACTGGACCCTATTAAGAGACCGTGATCCTCTTTTAACGTCCCGTCGGAGCTAGTCAACTATGATAGTATAATTATAATGACCTAAATTTGTTTAGCCAATTTTAGACATGACGCCTATTCGAGACTTACATTTCACCCTCTGAAATGTGCCAACGTCGTCACTGGACCCCATTAAGTCACCTTGATCCCCCTTTAATGTTCCGTCGACGTTAGCCGACTATGATACCATAATTATAATAACCCAGACTTGTCTAGCTGATTTCAGGCATGATGCCCATTCGGGACTGACGACGTCATTATGGACAATCACTACTGAATACCAATTAAATCGGGCTTCTATTTTTGCTGGTTCGAAAATGATTAATCTTTTGTTGACATTTATTACTTTGACTATACTTATATACGACAACCATTTTCACTCTGTACAATGTGGGATCTCTTGGAGGTCATGACAAACAATATATCTCATTGCACTTTTACAATGCCATATTAACTTTGGTCAAACTTTGTGATAGTTGATGAATAATTATTAGTAATTCTAATAAATATTTATTAATTAATAAAACATATACAAATAAGTAACGATGAGATGAATATGTTAAAACATAAAGATCCACAACTTAAATCTGTTATTAATTAATAAATAACTACATTATTTACTCATTGACCATATTAAAAATATAAAACTTGAACATCATAACACATCTTTACCCTTTTTTTTTAAAACAAAAAACAGAAAAAGAAGAAATTAAACAACACAAGTCGACAACCATTCTTCGAAAATACAACCTAGTCAGAGAAAGAATCTCAGCAAAAACAATAGTCCCCTGGGATTTAGTTTAGATATACACTCTGTAAAACAGCTATTCAAACCAACGGTGGAAACATTTTATAACCCATGGATCCACGTTACAAACAGCTATGCTTCCATATTTTCTCTGCAGATTTCCTATTGAATCATTGCAAAATGGTTCAACCCGGGATAGGATCCCCTCACCGCAAGGGGGCGCAGTGACGCGTGACCGCGCGACACGTGGCAGCAAGAGGGGGTGGTAAGGCTAGATGCAGGTGACCCTCATCTAGCCTCACCACCCCCTTTGCTGCCATGTGTCGCGTGGTCACAAAAGGGATGAGGAAAGTGGGGGTGAGGAGATCCCAACCCGTTCAACCCTCACCCTCTAGTATTCCAAAAATACAGCTATGCTTTCTGTATACCTACCTCTTATCTAGTGCTTTTTAATCTTGCCATATATAGATCAAAGGTACAGTCGTCAATTATATACGTTCAATTCATTTCTGGTTCAACCCACACCCGAACAAGAGTTTTTGCTGTTGTTGGGATATACTGGGTACACGTTGTTGGTGTTATTCAGTTCTGGTTCAAGTATTTCAATCTTAGAGATTTAAGTATGTGCACGATATTAAATAATATTTGATGAGTAACACATCGGATAATTTCGACTGACTACCAAAGCTTAAATTTTTCATTTTAAAACGGAGCCAATTATTGATGCAACGGGAGTGCTGTATCTGGTAGTTCGATTTATTTATGTAATATATATACAAATACATAAATATAATACATATATAAAATACATGTGATGGATGGGCCAAATCCTCAAAGGACTCAAAAGTGGCGTGCATAGCAGCATCACCGTAATATTGGTGTTGTATTAGGTTTTTCATTAGGGTTCTGGTTCATAATAATATTGTAATCGAAAACTAAACAATAGTGAATTTAACAGTTTTAGGGTTCTTATTCTTAATAATATTGTTAACGAAAACTAAACAATAGTGAATTGAACAGTTCTTCTCCTATCGACGTAGGTATCTATGGGTTGTGATCTCCTCACCCTAACTTTCCTCACTCCCTTTGTGACCACGCGATACGTGGCACCAAGGGAGAGTGGTCTCCTCACCCTAACTTTCCTCACTCTCTTTGTGACCACGCGATACGTGGCACCAAGGGAGAGTGGTGAAGCTAGATGAGGGTGTCTAGTCTCACCATCCCTCCTTGCTGCCACGTGTCGCGCGGTCACGCGTCACCGCACCCCCTTGTGGTGAGGTGATCTCAACCCGGTATCTAGCCGGACAATGTTAAATATTGTCTTTTGATTTTCTTAGTGTTTTTGTTCTAGTATTTTCGTTGCGTGTTAATTCTCAGAAACAAAAAATGCTCGACAGGATGATTATATGCAGCCGGCCTATCTAATTAGACGGTAAAAAACAATTCTCATAGTTTAAGAGCACTTTAGCCTTTGTGAAATATATCACCTAATCTAGATATCAATCAAATCACTTTTTGACATGGTGATTAAACAAATTGCCACAACATCACTAAAGGTGATATATATTAGCCGTGGCTTGAATTGTTAAAGGCCATCTTTAGGCAAAATTGTCTCCTTCTTCATTTAGCTCACTGATTAAAATTGACTCTATTTTGATTGAAGTTAATAAATTAGACTAGGCTAAAATTATCAATATATCTTTGAAGGCGGAATGTACAAATTGACTAAAAACCATTTAATTCTGCAAAATTAACACATCCATTTCATTCAGAAGCTGAACTTTTAAGAGGGCATTATTGTGATTTGTGAATAAAGCTCTTACTTAAATTACTCCTTGACTTGATGGTTTTGATTGAGGAAACATGCATTATCACATGGCATGACCACATGCCTAGGAGTTCTCCCATGTTATTATGATCTCTGCAAGAAGACTCAGAACCTATTAAATCTTCTCTTTGACTGATCATAACTAATCTCTTGTCCTTTTGCATTCATTAATTTCCTCCCTCACTTTTCTCTCAAAGTTAAAGTTCCGGAAGTCCGATACATAGCTCAGTTAATACTTAGGTTGTGATTTATTCGAAGAGATTAAGAATTCGATTCTAGAGACACACACAGTATGAGTGTTCCACTGTTGTTAGGCCGAAGGCCTGGTTTGGAGAGGCTGTTGGGCTCCTGATTTACATCCTCCACAATGCTTCTTGGAGCTGAGATGGTGGAGTCTGCAAGACTAAGAAATGACATTTTGCTCCAAATTAAGGTTCGAGAAAATATTTGGACCATAATTAATGAATATTCCCCTTTTATCCCTAGGTTTCTTCATTCAATTCCATAAATTGATTTCACAGCAATGTACTTCAAAACGAATCCTGATAATATTGCAACAGAGCTACTTTGTGAAATATTTTGCCAAGTCTACTGCTAATCGTGTAATATTAACTTAATCTGTGTAGTTTCTTTTGTCATCTAACCAAATGATTTCAATTTGATTTTGTCTGCTTAAGACAGAGAGCTGGCCCAAGTTGTCATGACATCATGCTTCTCTTTGAAGGTGTTCAATATTAAAACGGTCTAAATAATTAAAAAAATAATACACGTTACTGTTTTATTAATAAAAAATAAACAAATAGATGTAGACTTTAAACACGATTATGACGTGACATGTCTCCTTATGTATATTGCATTGGGTGAAGATATTTCTAAACTACAAAAGAAAATGATCTGTCATGTGATACGAGAGGCCATTGCCTATATCACATGAGAACTGCTTCTCATGTTTCAGAAACGTAAATGCACTCATACACAACTCATTTGAGGGGTAAATATAAAGTTACGACATTTCCGGTGTATTAGTTTCTTTACGTAGAGTTATGAAAAGGGATCGGATCGTTTCACGATCTGATATACGCAGCTTTACCTACATTTTTTTTGGGCAAGAAGCCGTTTCCACGGATCGAACTCGTAACCTCAAAATCACAAAACAATAACCTTACCAGTTGTTTAAATGTCCGACCTCAGGAGTGAATATGAAGTTATGAACATTAAATCATTAGACAGTAGACAAACTTTTGTCTTGTAGCTCCAAAGGCGTCCATGTGCTGTCCCCATATTCTAAATGCTCATTTGATTCAACTTCACCAGACCAAATGGTTTTAAATATTTTCACCATCTACAAACATACCACAAATCATGCACAAAACAAACATCTTCCCAAAGTATCTCTCTCTTTATAAATCACCCAAAACCTCATGCATGTATGCCTTCAAATTCCAATACAAATACTATTAAGCCATTTCTTGCTCCTCATTTTTCACCATATGCTTTCTGCATTTCAATAATCCATCAAAATGGGGACTTTGAAAACTGTTCAGGCTACTAACCAACAAATCGAGCCGAATTCGAGCCCCCGGATTTCTTTCTCGTCTGATTTTCTTGATGAAAAAAACTTCATATCCATTAGTCAAAAGCCTCAGGCAGAGAAGAAAGATCAAGAAACAGAAAATACGAAATCACGTAACGCAGATTTCGAGTTTCTATCGAGCAATTTAGCCACCAAAAGGATGCTGACTGCTGATGAATTGTTCTTTGAAGGTAAGTTGCTTCCCTTTTGGGAAATGCAATATTCAGAGAAACTCAACAAGTTAAGTCTTAACATTGATCAGGAGATCACTGAAAAAAGAGAGGAAAATGCTGAGGTGAATAAGAACAAGGAGGATTCAAGAATGAGCTGGTTCCTTGATGATGATCCATCTCCTAGACCACCTAAATGCACTGTTTTGTGGAAAGAATTGCTGAAGCTGAGAAAACAGCGCGCTTCGACGTTATCTCCATCTTCATCTACTTCATCATCATCATCCTCCTCCTCTTCTGATCATACAGATGAAGGAAACAAAGGGGCAGGAAATAAAGAGAAGTATGTGAAGAGAGTGAAGAAAGGGCTGGAGAGGACAAGATCAACCAGTTTAAGGATTAGACCTATGGTTAATGTGCCAATTTGCACACAAGGGAAGAACAATGCAGGGTTGCCTCCTCTGTTTTCCCTCAAGAAAGGAAAACCAACAGAAAATTTGAAGTTATAATTGTAGAATTTGTCGAAATTTATCATCTTTTTGTTTAGTTTAATGTCACCTTTATCAGATCTATCATATAGTGCAGGTTCCCATTGGTATTCCCTTTCGATGTAATGAAGATTTGAGTATAGAGCACTGTATGTGTGTGGAGATTGGTGAGTTTCAGGGGGTACAGCATTTAGGACTTGTGCCAGAATTCTGCTTTGTTCTTTTCTTTTTTCCCGGATGAGATCGGAGGAGGAAGAATATGAGGTAGAATATGAGGCCTCCAATCACGCGACGCCACGTGTACAAAAAGACTTTTTTTAAAAAAGAAAAAAAGTAAAGAGCGGGCCCTTTTGTACACGTGGCGTCGCGTGATTGGAGGCCTCATATTCTACCTCATATTCTTCCTCCTCAGATCTCATCCGCTTTTTTCCCTGGGCAATAAGACTAAAATTTTACTGTTTATGTACACCTTGGCACCTTTTCTCTTCTTTAGACCTTTTTTCCATTGTTTTTATATTGTTCAAATGGAATTGAATCAAAAGATATAGGTGCAATAATCAAAAGACCATTGTAATAGATCAAACAGGAAGAAGACAAAAATGGATTCCCTGTGAAGGGAATAACAAAATGATGAAACCAGCACACAAGTGAACTACATTTTAGCAATTTAGCAGCACAAGTTAGATACATTTTCTATTGTTTTGCATATACAAATGTTCACATTTAACAAGTCGCAGAAGCACGTTTATGGTCACCTCCATAAGTCTCATGGTAATCTTGAAGCAGAATCTTGGCTCTTCCAGGGTAGTGCATTAGAAAAAGGACAAGACGTGTAAGGTCTTCATGAAGGCGTCGATGACAGAAATGGATTCCCTGAGAACCTTGTGTAGAATATAAAATCATGTGATCAGAATTGCATATATAAAGTTAATAATTAAGTAGCCAAAGAAACTGGTGTAAGATGAATGTTTCCTTACCTAAAATCTACCCCGTGTTTTCTTAGAAGGCTGCTAGGTACTTGCCCAGTTAGATTATTGTTCTGCAAGAAGCTGATAGAGAGAAACATAAGTCATGGCAAGTCAATCATAATTGAATGCTTCATCTTGAAGAGAGGGAGACAAAGAAAAGATAACTGAAATGAGCTAGTGCAAAGGAATATAAAATTGAAGTGCCAATGCAGAAAACAGTGTCTCCATTTAGTGCAAAGAATTTGAAGACAATTACAGCATTACAAAACTTCAGTTGAAAAGCATGTACTACAACAACAACATTACCCTATTACTTTAGAAGCTCCCGTCTATGGCGGGCTATCGGAGGGTCAGATGTACGCAACCATACCCATGTGTTAGAAACACACAGATGTTGTTTTCCAATGGCCCATAATAAAAATTGGGTCAAGATTTATCGATCAACTGCTACTTCACGATATAAGAACCGCAACCAATTTAGTTAGTCATTCTGCTTTATTCCATCATGTTCCAAAGTCAAAGATGAATGTGTCCTTGGAAGGTACTATAAAAGGTAATGACATGGACAGTAACATGATAGAAGCGTGTTTTGTTCTGTGCATTTGATCATCTATGCTATGGTTTGGTGGCTAGGTAAAGTCAGGAAAATTCAGTGATCAAAAAATCCATCTTCTATGAGTTTGGAACTCACAGTTCCTGCAAATTTCCAAGGTTTCCGAGTGACTCAGGGATCTCTCCACCAAGCTGATTGTCATCCAAATGCCTGAAACACAATATTCAACCTATCAGACACAGTGACAGAAATCATATGCATGTGCTGGGTCAAAATGCTAGGAAATGGAATACACCATGAAAGGAGAATTCAAGATTTCATGAGAAACAACAGTGAACTTTGTGACTTACAAAAGTTGCAACAGCTTCAGGGAATTGAGATCAGGTATCGGTCCTGTCAAATTATTGTGTCCTAGTAATCTGACATTAGAAGAAAATATTCAATAAGGCAAGGCATTCAATCTACTCTGCATGAGAACAAGCTAGATCACTCACATGCTAGATAAAGAAGTCAAATTGCCAATATATGGCGAAAGGGAACCCGAAATACCCATGCCTGTTAGGTTTCTACAGAAAAACAGATACACATTAGAATGTGACATGGCCATTAAGATGGTAAGAGCATGCATCATTATGCAACATGTTATTGACACAATGAAGAAAGACATTGAAATGATTATATGGTTCAAAATATGTTCAAATTTCAATGCTCACAAATCGGTGACACGAATTGGAGGCCCTTCTGAACATGTAATCCCACTCCAACGATACTGACGAGGAAAGCATGGATCACCACTCCAATCAAATGGTGGATTTTGGAAGTTTCCCTTTATTCTTTTTAAGGCAGTCACTGCACACCAATATACATATGTTTCTCTTGTAAGTAAACAAGTGGTCGCACAGTAGAAAGATATGATACTGAACTTCATTAACATAAAGTGTAGACCAGTTGACTAGATACCCTTTGCCTAAGGTTGAATACAGCAGTCTGCTCTTCAAAACGAACCTTTTCTTACTACCCGATTAACACAGAATAAACAAATTACTGAGATCATTAGGCGAATGATGCTATTGTGCATGATCAATTTGAAAGTTACATAATATATTATACCATTGAGCCATTTTCATCTAATACGAAATCTCAACCAAAAAAGCGAGTCCATTCAGTATCTGTACAATGGGGTTGAATTTAGGACACAGTAAAACTGGAACTCATTCATGTATCTTGGTAGCTTGAAATGAGCAACAGATATGTAAAGAGACAAACCGTCTCGTGGAAGAGTGCTTCCACCGAGACTCAAGACTTGGAATGCCTCCCCTGCATTGATCAATGGACCTACAGTTGAGCCAGCAACAGGAGTTAAGGTGATATTTGTTTGGCCAGAAAGAGGCCATGGATCAGCAAAGACATCAACTCCAGCTGGGGTAACACTGAGATTCGAATAATACATAATCCCATTTATTGTCACATTGAACATTCGTGGAATCCCTGAAGCACGATCATCTGCAAAATAAAGTGCAATATAGTACAATGATTTAGGGAGAGAGGATGGAGGCCATTGCAATTCCATTGCTTCTGGCTGACTGATCTCCATATTTGTCTGAAATACTTTAAGAGGGGGTAAATTCCAGAACTCGGAAACAGAAACATCCATGTTGGCTGGTGTAGTAGGAATACTTTTCCCAAACGGCTGCCAGTAACGATTGAACTGATCATCTGGATACCTGGCATTCATGAAGATCTTATTAAGCCAACTTAGTCACAGATGTTCAAGAATTTCACAATCAATTTCAATACAAACCAAGGCTTTGGTTGGCAGGTAAAACCAACCAGAGTAAAACAATAAGGAAATGTTCAAATCCCTTATTTAAATTCTGCTTAAAAGAAAAACAAAATGTTGATTCTTCTTTGCGTGATAAAAGCATCCAAAAGATTAAGAGAATCATGCATTTCACTCCGAGTTATCAACCAATAAGCTAAACACAAGACATGAAATTGAATATTTGATACAAATTAGCACCTTTATTTTTTAAATATATATACAAAATCATGCAATGAACATATCAAACCTCACCTGATGAGTGGTCCATTGTATCCAAAGCTATGCCTAGCCACTAAATTCAGAGCATTAGCTGCAAAATCTGTAGCGTTGTACAACGAATCAGCCAGGATCACAAGCTCTAATGCAGATATAAAAGGGTCAGTATCAGTGTAAGTATTAGCAGCCAAACACACACTCATTACCCTCCCCGCAGCCAACAGAATAGCCTCATAATACGAAGCATTCCCTTGTAAATAATCCTCTGTTGTATTCACAACACTCCAAAAAGTTGTTGGAAATGAGGAATGAGAATATGGTAATCACAGAAAATGAAGCCGAGACGTGACAAAGTAGTCACTGTCCTTAAAGCAATTTTGCTCCTACCAAAGAGCAAGGTAGTCTTCAAGCAAATGCTTCCCAGGATATAACGGCTATCTTTCTTCCCTTTGCTCTAGAGGAGAAAGAATGAACTTGCTTGTTGAAGGTAGAGAAAGAGAAGAAGAAGATCACAATAATGCTGAGAACTCAAAAATTTTGCAAAAGATGGTTGTCTCTATTGAAAGTAGCAAGGTCTTCTATTTATAGACCTTAGAAGTGTTAAAAACATTCTTTGAAATCACTCTCAGCCTTATTCTAACCTCCAAGAGCCGTTGATTACCGTTTTTAGCCGAAGGGAGATGATTCTTGGATTAAAAACTGTGACTGCTGATGAACAGAGCTGTCTGTTGGACATCGATCGATCACATCGATCGATCGATGTCACTTCGATCGATCGATGTGATCGATCGAAGTCGAACAGACTACATCGAACCCTCACTTCAAATTTACTTAGATCGATCGATGTGACTACGATCGATCGAAGTCATCGTTCGAAGTCCTCAGATCCACATCGATCTCTAACATAGATCGATCGATGTACTTCGATCGATCTATGTTGGAGATCGATGTCCAACTGATGTTCACCCAGTTTTCTACATTCCATACCAATCTCTTGACCGACCTTATACACGCTCTATATAAGTTTGGAGCACATGAAAACGTACTTTAATGTACTTTTTCTAACAATCCCCCACATGATCCAAACTTATATATGAACCTTTCATATGATAAACAACGGACTTCTTCTCAATCAAAATAAGATGAAGACACATAACGGAGTAGTGACAAACGTCTTGAACTATCCGATAGTACATCTGAAGATATATAAACGGAAATAGGGTGACAACCGTCTTGAACCACATATTTCACTACTGTTTATATGATCATACAAATGACATGTCAACACCTAACTTCATACAAGTTCGCGATGTGGTGCATTAATGGCCCTGCACCCAATCCCAGAATTCATAAGCGCTCTAGAGAGTTTTCCAGGCTCTCATAGGAAGCGGCCCCACTTCCACACTTATATAGGTGATATTCATCAAGTGTGTATTACAACACACCACCATCTATAATGGCTATGAATCATCCATTAAGAGATTTACATCTCACCCTCAAAAATGTAATAAGTACTATCCACAAGTGCATCATTATAGGAAGGACAAATAATAGTACTTTATAGAATTCTTCTATGACGTGTTCTTACCACATTGAACTCCGTTTGTAGGATCTCTACTAATAGCGAGTTGGGTTCCTGTCATAGAGAATTCACCTCAACGGAACAAGTCCCATTCCTCTTGATGTCTTAAGAACCAGTTTTCGATTCAAGCCTTTAGTTAAGGGATCAGCCAGGTTCAACTCGGTTTTGATGTATTCCAAGTTAACCACCCCAGAACTAATCAAGTCACGCACAATATTGTGCCTCAAACGGATATGCCTGCTCTTTCCATTGTATATTTTGTTCCTTGCTCGAGCAATAGCTGCCTGTGAGTCACAATGAACAAAAACAGATGGCATAGGCTTAGTCCACAACGGAATATCAACTAGTAAATTCCTTAACCATTCCGCCTCTGAACAAGCAAGTTCTAAAGCAACAAATTCAGACTCCATTGTTGATTTAGCCTTACAAGTTTGTTTAGAGGACTTCCATGAAATGGCACCACCACCCAAAGTAAATACATACCCACTGGTGGAATTTATCTCATCATTATCTGTGACCCAATTAGCGTCACAATAACCTTCCAGAACTGCAGGACTTCCGGTAAAAGCAAGCCCCAAGTCCATAGTCCCTCGTAGATATCTCAATAGCCGTTTCAAAGCATCCCAATGCTCTTTACTTGGACTATGAGTATATCTAGCCAAACGATTAACAGAATATGCAATATCTGGCCTAGTACAATTCATGAGGTACATGACACTGCCAATGATCTTAGCATATTCACACTGTGACACACCATCATGTTTATTCTTTTCTAACCTTATGGATGCATCATACGGAGTACTAACAGGTTTCACATCAAAATGGCTGAATTTTCTCAAAACCTTTTCAACATAATGCGACTGAGAAAGCATATAACCCCCACATTTCTCTATCAGTCTAAGACCAAGTATCAAATCTGCTTTCCCCATGTCTTTCATTTCAAAAACAGATGATAAAAATACTTTAGTACTATTTACAACATCAAGATTTGTACCAAAGATTAACAAATCATCAACATATAAACAAATAATGACACCATCAAGATTTTCAAACTTACTGTAAATGCATCTATCACTTTCATTTACAACATATCCATTAGATAGCAAAGCATTATCAAATTTCTCATGCCATTGCTTAGGAGCTTGTTTTAATCCATATAATGACTTTTTCAACCTGCAAACTTTATGCTCTTGACCTTTAGCTATCATACCTTCAGGTTGTTTCATATAGATTTCTTCTTCTAAATCTCCATTTAGAAAAGCTGTTTTAACATCCATTTGATGTATGACTAACTTATAAATTGAAGCTAAAGCTACTAACACTCTAATAGAAGTAATTCTAGCAACAGGAGAATAGGTATCAAAGAAATCTATTCCCTCTTGTTGGGTAAACCCTTTAGCCACAAGTCTAGCTTTAAACTTATCAATTGTCCCGTCCGCCTTTAGTTTCTTTCTAAAGACCCACTTGCAACTGATAGGTTTACAACCTCTAGGCAAGTCTACGAGTTCCCAAGTATTGTTGCTAAGTATAGACTCAAGCTCGCTATTGATAGCTTCTTTCCAAAACTTAGAGTCTATAGACATTACCGCTTCTTGATACGTTGTGGGGTCATTCTCTAAAATGAATGCAGTGACAAAATCATTTCCAAAGGACTTTTCTACTCTTTTCCTTTTACTTCTTCTAGGTGAAGTATCATTACTAGACACTTTACTAGACTCACCTTTTTCAAATTTAGGACTAACTAACGACTCTTTCTTCATAGGAAAAATATGCTCAAAAAATTCAGCATTCTTAGACTCAACGATAGAACCATTATCAACCAACATGAATCTATATGCAGCACTATTTTGAGCATATCCTATGAAAACACAATCATTAGTCTTAGGACCAATTTTACTTCTTTTGAACTCTGGAATACCAACCTTAGCTAAGCACCCCCACACTCTGAAGTAATTCAGGTTAGGTGCGAAGCCTCTCCAAAGTTCGTAAGGAGTTTTATTGGTCTTTTTATGTGGAATTCTATTCAAGATATGACATGCTGAAAGGATAGCTTCTCCCCACATATTATTAGGCAAACCTGAGCTAATAAGCATGGCATTCATCATATCCTTAAGCGTTCTATTTTTCCTTTCTGCGACTCCATTAGATTGAGGAGTGTAAGGAGGTGTGAACTCATGTATAATTCCATTATCTTCACAAAATCTTTGTAAAGACAACACATTATACTCACCACCCCTATCTGTCCTCAACCTTTTGATTTTTCTATCTAGTTGATTCTCAACTTCATTTTTATACCTGATGAACATGCTTTCAGATTCATCTTTATTTGCTAACAAATAAACTCTAGTATATCTAGAGAAATCATCAATAAATGTTATGTAGTATCTTTTACCACCTTTACTAGTATAACCTCTAAAGTCACCAAGATCACTATGTATGAGTTCCAACTTATCTGTTGTTCTTTCAACAGATTTAAACGACTTCTTGTGATGTTTTGCTTCTACACAAAACTCACACTTTCCAAAGTCATCTTCACATACATACGAGATTAGGTTGGTAAACTTTAGTCTTTTTAACGCATCTTTATTAACATGTCCTAATCTTGCATGCCAAATATTCAAAGAGTCAACAACGTAAGCAGAACTAGATGCATTCTTATTATTCATAATACACACAGCGTCTAGAACAAGTAAGCCCCCGGAGCAATACCCTTTCCCGACAAAGTCCCCACTCCTAGACAAAATAAGCTTATCAGACTCAAGAACAAGTTTAATGTTAGCCTTGTTCAGTAGTACTCCGGAAATCAAGTTCCTACGCATCGCAGGAACATGTAACACATTATTCAATTCCAGTCTCTTGCCAGAAGTCAACTTGAGGAGCACCCTTCCTTTACCAAGAACCTTGATACCGTGTGCATCTCCCAAGAAGACTTGCTCGCCATCATCTATTTCTTGATATTCAAAAAATAGATCTTTACTGGTTGCAATGTGCTTGGTAGCCCCAGTGTCTACCACCCATTCCGAAGCACCACCGACAAGGTTTACCTCAGATAAGACGACCGCAGCAATGACTTCGTCACTTGTCCTAGTTGTCTCCACAAGATGTGCTTGACTGCTGGACTGGCCTTTCCGCTGGTTGCACTTGGCTGCTCTGTGTCCCAGCTTTCCGCACACCCAGCATGCGCCTTTCATCTTCTTCTGCCCTTGTCCCTGCACAAATGTCTTACCTTTGCCATTTTGCTGAGTCTTTTGCCTCTTGGGTTTGTGCTCCACCACATTGGCTCGAGAACTTCTTTCATCTCGTTCATTGTCATCAAGCCGATTATTCTCCTCAATGCGAATGTGCTTGATGACTGCATCCAAGGTTAATTTGGCATCATCATGTTTACCTCTCTTCTTGTATTTACTCCAAGAAGAAGGTAACTTTTCCAACAAGGCCGCTGCTTGAAAAGTTTCATCAACTTTAATGCCTTCTTGCTCCATGTTATCCACCAACTGTTGATATTGGTGAATTTGATCATTGATCGGTATGTGGTCTACCATTTGGAACTTCAGAAACTCGCTGACCACATACTTTCTTTTTCCAACATCTTCAGAACCATATTTATTCTGAAGTGCTGCCCAAATATCCTTTGCTGATGTAAATTTGACATAAATGTCAAATAGAGAGTTGGAGAGGAAGTGCAGAATATGTCCTCTACACGTAGTATTATCAACATCATACTTTTTGCCTTCTGTTTCGTCTGTTGGTCTGTCTTTAGCAAGCACATACGAAACAGAAATCATCTCTAGAAAGAATAACACCTTTGCAGCCCAACGTTTGAAGAACTTGCCATCGAACGGTTCCATCTTAGACATATCAGGAACTGGTGCTTGTCTTGTTGCCATATTCTCAACTCAAAATTGCTTTAAGACTGTTGGAAATGAGGAATGAGAATATGGTAATCACAGAAAATGAAGCCGAGACGTGACAAAGTAGTCACTGTCCTTAAAGCAATTTTGCTCCTACCAAAGAGCAAGGTAGTCTTCAAGCAAATGCTTCCCAGGATATAACGGCTATCTTTCTTCCCTTTGCTCTAGAGGAGAAAGAATGAACTTGCTTGTTGAAGGTAGAGAAAGAGAAGAAGAAGATCACAATAATGCTGAGAACTCAAAAATTTTGCAAAAGATGGTTGTCTCTATTGAAAGTAGCAAGGTCTTCTATTTATAGACCTTAGAAGTGTTAAAAACATTCTTTGAAATCACTCTCAGCCTTATTCTAACCTCCAAGAGCCGTTGATTACCGTTTTTAGCCGAAGGGAGATGATTCTTGGATTAAAAACTGTGACTGCTGATGAACAGAGCTGTCTGTTGGACATCGATCGATCACATCGATCGATCGATGTCACTTCGATCGATCGATGTGATCGATCGAAGTCGAACAGACTACATCGAACCCTCACTTCAAATTTACTTAGATCGATCGATGTGACTACGATCGATCGAAGTCATCGTTCGAAGTCCTCAGATCCACATCGATCTCTAACATAGATCGATCGATGTACTTCGATCGATCTATGTTGGAGATCGATGTCCAACTGATGTTCACCCAGTTTTCTACATTCCATACCAATCTCTTGACCGACCTTATACACGCTCTATATAAGTTTGGAGCACATGAAAACGTACTTTAATGTACTTTTTCTAACAAAAGTTCCATCTAACATCTGATCAAACACAGGAGGATTCACATTCCCATTAACTCCACCGTAAAAATAAGTAGTTCTGACCAAGTACTTCGCTCCTCGAACAACAGGAATCTCATAGCAGAATTTCTTGAAAATGTTGCCTTGGAGTGGAAATGTACGCAAAGTTGAAAGAGTGTGTTCTTGAAACTGAAAAGGGAGATTCTTTCCTGTTCCTACGCTTACAAAGCCAGTGTCTGTAACCCATTGCTGACCGTTGATCACTGATGGAAACGTAGCTCCACAGTCAATAAAAGTCCCTGAAAAATAATGCAATCATAGTCATAAAAAACATAACTTTCTGAAGTAAGAAACTTCCAAGATCGAAGCTTTGGGCAAAAGGGTAGGAAAAATTTACCTCGAAGGGGCTGAATTAGAGAGAGGGAGAGAGTTGGAAGAAGGGAAATGAGGAATATGAGAGAAGGGAAAGGAACCATGGTGTTTGATGGTTATGGAAGGAGAGGAGTTGAATTGGTTGTTCATTTGAAAAGATATTAGCTGAGTAGTTTTAGTGTTTGATGAAGTCGTTGGACTGAAGTGCGGGAACAGAAAAAGGAAAGGATGGAGTAGGTGAGAGAGAGAGGTGAAGTGGTTGAAGGGCCAAAAACAAGGAAACAAACTGGGGCATCAAATGACGCGGGAAAGAACCCTTCAGATTTCTCTGTGCCTTTCTGCAAGGCAATTGCGGTAAATTTTGTCATGGTATTGCACTTGCATGACAAGTTAGTTTTTCATCAATTAAAGTTAGTTTTCTCAGTTAGATGTATTCACTTACATAAACTGCTGGAATGAAAACGGAAACATTACTAGAAAAGTTGTTGGTCTTCCACTCAATAGCTTCTGTCGAATTCTCATTTTATGTTTGTTTCTTCAAAGAATTTATACCTTTAAACCATTTTTCTTTCATCTTTAACCTACGGTCTCACTTCGAAGTTCGAACCCGGTGAGTCTGAACTTTTTTTCAATTCTTACTTGTTTTCTTTAAGAATAAATGAAATCTAGTCACACATAAAACATAGTATACTTGGTGGAACTTATCACCACCTATAACAACAAAAACAACACATACTCAGTATATCCCAACAACATCAAAAACTATCGATAAGGTCTGGGGAGGGTGAGAGACAGATAAACAATACACCCCTCCCAAAGGATGGAGAGTTTGCTTCATATGAGACCTTCGGCTCTATATGTGTCTGCATAAATGATGCACTAATAACGATATGATGTGCTAGTGTGTTTGTGAAGAAATTTAGGAAATACAAATAGAAAGCTTTCGATATTAAAATAGCTGTAAACGTGTATATGCAGAAATAATGAAAGACAAAGACCAAAAACAAAAAAAGAATCAATGTCAACCTAAAGTGTAGAGAATATCTAAGTCTCTAAATATATTCTAACATGCCCTTATATCATGCCTAAATCTCATTAGCCTTAATCCTTTGCCTCCATGAACTCCTATTCTGGATCATGTCCTCAGAGAGGTGCAAATCTAGTAGGTCATACCTAATCCGCTCATCCCAAGTCAGTTTAGGTTTGCCTTTGTTCCTCTTTCCCTCTACGATGAGGCTTTCAACTGCTCTGTCAGACGCCGTTGTCTGTCTTCTCACTTATCTTATCTGCTATACTAGCCACCCCTAACCTTTTCCGAAATACCTCATTTCTGATCCGGTCTAGCCTTGTATGTCCACACATCCACCTCAGCATCCTCATCTCCGCCACTTCCATCTTCTGCGACTGTGACCTCTTGATGGCCCAACAGTCTGTTCCATATAACATTGCCGGCTGCACTACCACCCTTCCTTTTAATTTAGTTGGAAAATTCTTGTCACGCAGCACTCCTGAAGCCGCCCTCCACCTACACCAGCCTGCCTGAACTCGGTGTGTTATGTCACTATCTATGTCCCTATCCTGCTGTACAAATGATCCTAGGTACTTGAACTTACTTACATGTGGTACCCTTTGACTCTCGATGGTGAGCTGACTATTCTCATCGTTGTCTGTGCCACTGAAGTCATAGTGCATATACAACTTGAAGGTTCGGATGGTACACAGAACCTTCAACTGAAGGTTCACCAAAAGGTTGATGATTCCAATGTGTATCGAATTTTGATTTCTAGGGTTGCTGAATGTTCGACAAGCATACTGAACATTCGGCCAACGACATTTCAGCAAAATTCTTGGTGTTTTTTATGATTTGATGCATAGTTCAACTTGGGACACTTCCATCCGATATTAAACAGCGATAAACTGTTTTTAGGAGCTGAATTCTTTAGAAATGTCAAAAATTAACTTCCATTTGAAGAATCAAGGTCTATAAATAGATAAGAGGCATTAAAGGTTATAGAAGTATGTATGAGAAAAATGGAGAGTTTAAGAAGTTCAACACTTTTGTGGAAAACTATGCAGTCTTCATCTTCTTTCTTTTTCCTTTCTCTTTCAAAGTTTTCCTATGTTATTAAACACTTAAATACACACATTTAATCTTCTGCTCAGAGAGCAGACAAAAAGAATAAGCCGCTATATCCTAAGAGACATTTGCGGCATAGTCTATCTTTCCTCAATTATTGGAGGCAAAAGTGCTTTAAGGACATTAACATTTGTTACGTCTCACCTTATTTCTTACTCTTTGTTTATGATTTCATCTCTGTTTGGTTACCATATCTCTGTAATTTACTCTATCAATTTTTTTGATCTTCAACTTAGTTTTACTAAATCTTCAATAGCTTATCATCTTCCAAGCCTAAATTCTCAACATACAGAAGTATCTTCTACCTCATGAATCAACGATAGATAGGATGGGCAAGCAAAGTTGTAGTATACCTATTCATAGACAATCACCTTCCTGTTTTTCATTATCTCTACTAACTTAGAGGATTAAAAGGAGCTTACATATGTTACATGTTTTATATAGTAAACGGAGAATAAAAAGAGTCACAACCTAACCAAGTTTGTGAATTACAATTAGATTTGCATAAATATAATGAAGAGTGTAAGAGTATTAATAAACCGAGCTGAGTCGAATATCAGATTTTCAAATCCGGATTCGTTTAATTAAACGAACTATTGAGCTCGGTTAGTTTACTATAACGAATTTTAAAATTTGTTCGAGTTCAGCTCGGTTACACTATAACTCTTTAACTGAGACGAACAGTTCGTAAATAGTTTGACTTGTTTTAGTAAACGAACCTAATTTGGTATTTGAACTCGGCTTGTTTAAGTAAAACTAACGAACGAACTCAAATCAAATATGAATCAAACCCAAACTGTTTGGTTCGTTTCACACCACCAGAAGAGCGTAGGAGAAGGAAGACCAAGAGACTATACTTGGTTTCCATATATGCCTTGAACGAATTAAGATGAAGTCATGTAGCAAAATTTGGATTATAATTCTTCTAAATGTTGCTAAGAAGGGGATGGCTTTCGAGAAGTACTGAGATGTTGCTTGGGATGTAGTTTCTCATTACGAGTCCAAGAAGTATTGATGTATGTTTATGTTTATAAGTTTGGCTAAAGATTTTTGAAATTATAAAATCGGAGAAACATTGAAACGTTAAGCCAATCGCATGCACTAATTATACTTCAACCAAAATAGAGGGAATGATATTAAATTTTTTATTTTTTTTAGACCAGGAGGCAATATTTTCTAGAGAGCAATTTGCCTCTTTAACTAATTAATTGAAAATTCTTTGTAAAATAACATCTCTCTTCACCGTACGTGATACTGCTTTCTCATTGAATTGATTTTTTTTTTCCGGATGTATTTTCATTTTCCCTTAACCTTATTAACCAGAATAACCGGGAATCCTTTATCTAATGTACTTATAACCTCCAAACTTATAATGAGGAGAAAAATTGTTCGTGTGTCTCTATCCGTAAAATAGATACTCTTCATCTTAAAAATATTTAGCTCATTTTTATTTTGCTTGTCCCAAAATATTTTCTACTTTCTAAATATACAAGAATAACAATAACTATGCCCAGTATATCACAACAACATCAAAAGTTATCGCTAGGGTGAGAGAGTGAGAGGCAGACAAACAATACCTCCATCACAGGAGATAGAGAGCTTGCTTCCAGCGAGACCTCTGACTCTATATGTATCTACATAGATGACACAATAATAGGAATATAATGTGCTAGTTTACTAGTGAAAGAGATTTAGGAAACACAAATAGAAAGCTTCTGATATTAAACTAGCCATAACCGTGTATATGCACAAATAATGAAAGACAAAGACAAAAACAAAAAAGTTTCTATACTCCCACTTCAATTAATACTTAAAATGATTTCTCTCTATTTTATGTCAAGTAACTGTTAAGCAAGACACGATTGGGAAAATTTTTTCTTCCTTGATAGAAAACGTTAATACATGCCCCTATTTATGCTTTACAATTAGGTCCTAAGTATGGTATATGCAATATGTACTAATGATGATTGAGGATTTTCCTCCGCTATACAATGTAACCGTATATTTGCTTTTATGATACATGGTAAGTAATTATTCGTAATCTCAACACTCCCCCTCAAGTTGAATAGTGGGATCGCCGATGTTCAACTTCCGCAATACATGGTTAAAAATTCATCCGTTGACAGCCTTGGTCAAGATATCAGCGAGTTGGTCTTCAAAATGTTCATGTGGAAGTGCAATAATTCTTTCGTCAAGTTTTTCCCTAATGAAATGTCTGTCTATTTTAACATGTTTGGTGCGATCGTGTTGAACCGGATTTTCTGAAATGCTAATCGCCGTTTTGTTATCACACCTTAATGCTGTTGGATCCGCCACTTGGAAGCCGAGCTCAAGGAGTGGCTTGCGAACCCAAAGTATTTCTGTGATGCCTTTTACAATCCCTCGAAATTCTGCTTCAGCGCTTGACTGCGCCACTACCTTTTACTTTTTTACTTCTCCATGTCACAACATTGCCGCCGATCAGAGTGAAGTACCCAGAAGTAGAGCGACGATCAACTTGATTTCCTGCCCAATCGGCATCAGTGTATGCTTCGATATTGAGGTGTCCGTTGTCCCTGAAAAATAGTCCAGCGCCCGGGGTTCCCTTCAAATATCTTAAGATTCTGTACACAACCTCAAGATGGTGTTTCTGTGGATTATGCATGAACTGGCTGACCACCCTTACAGCATAGGCGATATCAGGTCTGGTATGAGATAGATATATCAACTTGCCCACCAATCGTTGGCACCACTCTCGATCAGCTGCAGCCGCTCCCTGTATAAACTCCAACTTATGGTTTTGGACCATAAGGGTGTCAGCAGGCTTGGCATCAAGCATACCAACTTCTACCAGTAGATCGAGAATGTACTTCCTTTGACATATGTAGATGCCGGCTTGTGATCGTAATACTTCGATTCCCAGGAAATATTTGATTCCACCTAGGTCCTTCATCTCGAACTAGGTGAATAAATATTCCCTGAGACGAGAGATTTCATTAGAGTCATTTCCAGTAATAATCATATCATCAACATAAATAATGAGATAAGTAACGAGGCTTCCCTGTTTCTTAATAAATAAGGTATGGTCAGTGTTGCTTTGTCTGTATCTATACTTCTTCATGACAGAGGTGATGTTACACCCCGTGACTTTTAAGCACGATTTTCAATACTTAGAGGTCAACCTTAAATACAACTCAATTAATTTTGTAGGTTATGAGACTTAGTCACCTAAAACATAGAAGAATAAGAAAGAAGGGTTCAAAATAAAATTAAAGGTAATTAATAGAATTTACCTAAAAGGCCCTACTAGGAGATAGGGGGAGTTATAGAAATTTAGTATAACTCCCCATCTCAGCATAAGGGGACGTTTTCCACACCAAAGAGGAGAGGGAAAACCGCAGGAAAAGAGAGAGAAGAGAAAAGGAAAGGAAGAAGAAGAAGAGAAGAAGGAAAGGAAGGAAAAGGCCATTCTAGGTTCAATTCTTATCAAGGTTCTGCAGTAAATCCGTAAGGTTAACTAGAAACCAAGGCAAGTAATCTTTCTATACGCTTTACGCAAATTTTGATACTTAAGGCCCTATGTTCTTACAAAGAGAAAACATGAATCACACATTAGTATTCTTGTCTTGTCTATCTTAAATGCTTTGTTATATGTAAGTCTTGTTGCTAATTGTGTAAAGTCTTGTTCTTTGGGCCATGGTTCTGAAAATAGTTGTGTGGTGCTTTGTTGTTGTCAAGCATGCCCATAAAAGTGTATATTTTGACGTGCTTATTGTCTTGCTCTACTCTTATGTTGATTGTCTACACTTAGACGTTGAGAGTAAGTGCGGGAAATTGAGAGATGAGTGAAGACATTGCTGTAGTCTTGTTGTGTTGGGAAAGTTGATGAGATCTTTTGAAGGTTGTGAATGATTGAAGGCTAGAGTGGATATTGTTAGGCATGGCTAGGCATCAATTCATGTTTAGATGTGTGTTAAGTAAGATGAATCTAGAGGTTAAGATGGATCTTTACGTGTTGAAAATGAAAGGGTTGAAGAAGGAGGGTGTTGGAGAGGAAGTTACTGCAGAAAAACTGCAGTTTGGCATCGTCAGAACACTTCGAATGCCTACATTAGGCGCTCTATGTCACATTAGGCGCCTAATGTAGCGTTCAATGTGTCTTGAAGCTTTCCCGTACAGAAAAACTGCAATTTAGAACCGTCATAACACTTCAAACGCCTACATTAGGCACTCTATGTCACATTAGGCGCCTAATGTAGCGTTCAATGCGTCCTGAATCATCCCCGAACACTTCGAACACCTACATAAAGCGCTCTATGTCACATTAGGCGCTTCATGTAGGCGTTCAATGTCTATGGAACATCCCCGAACACTTCGAACGCCTAGTATAGGCGCTCTAAGTCACTATAGGCGCTTCATGTAGCGTTCCAACTATACTGGAAGTCTCTTTGACCCTTTAGGTGCCCTATGTACGTGTTGTAACCTTATACACTTCTTTTGAGCATAAAATGCAAAGGTGTTTGAGTTGTAATTGAGGTGTAGATGGTAAGTTTGACCAAGTTAGAATAAGATTGAATCTTGAGTGAATTCGTAAGAAGAATGGACTTGAAAAGATACGACCACGGAGTGTTTGAGGTGCAAGACTGTATACTTGATAAGTACGATATATGAATGTGTGTGATACATGTTTGATACGAAGTTACATGTGCATCCTGCATCATGACATGGGCACTTGCATTTGATTTGTGATTTGCTTTGCAAAAGAACATGTGGTTACAAGAAAGGTTTAAAGTTTTCGAAAGACAAAATGGCTGCTGGTTGATCACAGGGTATAAAAGTCACGTCTACGAAAGCAGGGTATAAAAGCGTGATCTGTGAATCAACAGCAGGGTATAAAGTATTTTATGGGGCCGTGGACCTATCAGCACGGAAAACAAAGTTATTTTATGGGGCCGTGGACCTTTCAGCACGGATATATGATATATGTAATGGGGCCGTGGACCTTTCAGCACGGATATATGATATATGTAATGGGGCCGTGGACCTTTCAGCACGGGGTATAAAGTTATATGTTATGGGGCCGTGGACCTTTCAGCACGGGGTATAAAGTTATGTTTGCTATGGACTGATCACCCACAGGGTATAAAGTTCTGTTATGCGAAGAATATGATATGTAAAGTGATGAAATGTTTTGTGAAATGACATGCATGACATGTTTATGAAAGAAGACATATGCATGGGTGTTGTGTGTGATTTTAAAGAAGTACATGCATCATGATACACGAAGCATAAGACTTGACATGCAAGAAACGTGGTTAGTCTATGATTTGCTTATGTGATACGTTGTTTTAATACATGTTGGTTCCCGTATCTGTGTACATATATGTGCTTTATCGGTTTTGAGAAATTCTTATTAAGATGCTATTTGCTAACCCGAGCACCTTATTTTTGGGCAATGTTTTATACACTGGTGACTCGACGTGTGTGATTCCGTAAGGTGTATAGACGGGTTACTTGCTGACGATAATTTCGCTAAGAACAGTTACTTTATTCCTTTTTCAGGTGAGCCTGAATATGAGTTGATATTCCTCGAGGACGATGGCGAGTGGGCTCAATGGGATGACGGACAGGGGAATAGATAGATGCTGGACTACTTTCTTTAAGTTTGAAAACTCGTTGTTATTATGTTGATCTAGAACTTATGTTGGTTAGATGAACAAACACCTTTTATTTCCGCTACAGTTTCTGGTTGTATGATTTACGATGAAGGTTTAAATTTTATGACGTTTCCGCTGGTTCTTTTATCTTACATTATGAAGGATGTACGTTTGATCTGCTTGACGCTTCGTAGTTCTTCTAGTAGGCTACGGCGGGTGCACTGGTTCCGAGGACGGTATCGGGTCGGGGCGCTACAGGTGAACCTGCCGAAACATGCTCGAGGTGACTGTTTGAGCCTATATAAAGCCTTTTTCAACTTACACACTTGTCCGGGTTTAAAGTCGTCACAGAAGCCAGGATGAGGTTCCATGTACACTTCTTCCTTTAAGTCACCGTGTAGGAAGGCATTCTTCACGTTGAATTGTTATAACGGCCAGTTTTTAACGGCTGCAATGGAAAACAATACTCTGATAGTGTCTATCCTTGCGACTGGTGAGAAGGTTTCAGAATAGTCTACCCCATAGGTCTGTGTACAACCCTTGGCTACAAGTCGTGCTTTGTGTCGTTCAATGCTCCTATCAGCTTTGTATTTAATTGTAAATACCCACTTGCATCCTACAGGTTTCTTTCCTGCTGGTAGATTGCATATCTCCCAAGTTTCACTTTTCTTCAGCGCGTTCATCTCAACTACCATAGCCTCCTTCCTTGGTTGGATAGTAACTGCCTCTTCTACATTTCGTGGAACTTCTTTTGAGCATATGGTGGTTAGGAACCCTTTTGCTACGCCACTAAGCTTACTTCTATGGACATGACATTTAGAAGCGCGGGCGATTTTAGTAGGCGAATACCTTTCCGATGGAACTCCTCTGGTTTTCCTTGGTGGTAGTACGCGTCCCTGTTCTCCTGTTATAATATCAGTATGGTCCAACTCAAGTTGTCCAGGAAATTCAGGTAATGTGTCAGAGAGGTGATTATCAGTTAAAGTAGGGAGACTTTCATGGGTACTTTCGGGATGTAAAAGATTACCAGTGTCATATGTAGCCTCGTTTGCCTGTTGAAGTCCATTCATCTTGGGACCACCTTTGTCGAGTACTGGCGCTGTGTTTTATTATCGTAGGGAGCTATAACGCAGTCGGAGCCATCTGCTTGCCGTGTTGGCTCAGTCAGTGGCCAGTATAGACTAGACAACCAATCGAGTGGGTCACCATCATTACCTGTTATCTCCCTCTGAGGCCGAGATTGGGTGGCAAAGAAGAATTCGGTTTCAACAAAGACATAGTTCATGGTAGTATGAATGTGTTGGGTTCGTGGGTTGTAACATCGATAGCCTTTATGGGTAGAGGCATATCCTACAAAGACGCATTTCTCAGCACAGGGATCAAATTTAGTGCGGTGAGTTTTAGGGACATGTATAAAGACAGTACACCCAAAGACTTTTGGGGGTAGGGTTAACATGGGTGGAATTTCAGTTTGACTGGCTAGAGTTTGTAGTGGGGTTTGGTGGTTCAGAATGGTGGTGGGTAGGCGATTACAAAGATAGGTGGCAGTGGACACAGCCCCCGGCCAAAAACCCCGAGGGACGGCAGAGTCTAGCATCATCGCATGAGTCATTTCAAGGATAGTACGGTTTTTTCTTTCAGCCACATCATTTTGTTCAGGTGTGTCTGGACAAGATGTCTGATGCACAATACCTTTGTCAGAGAAAATTTTTTTTATTGCCCATCAAGATATTCCCCACCATTATCGGATCGTAGTATTTGGATGGTGGATTTGTCCTGAGTTTTGACCATGTTATAGAATTCAACAAATTTGCTGGCAACATCAGATTTATTTTTGAGAATATATAGCCAAGTCATTCTGGAATAATCATCAACAAACAGAACAAAATATCGAAAACCCATAGGTGTAGGATATGGGGATGGTCCCCAGACATCTGAGTGAATAAGGGAAAAAATACGACTCACACGAGTATTATTAGAGCGATAAGTCGCTCGAGGCAGTTTGGCCCGGAGGCAAGTGTCACAAGTAATAGTAGGCATATTATTGGAAAACAAATTTGGAAAAAGTTTTTGGAGATAACCAAATGATGGATGTCCGAGCCGACGGTGCCATAACCACAACTGACGAGAGACCGTACCGGTGGCAAGATTAGACTTACCCTGTTGTGCCAATGCATCTACATAATACAAGCCACTGCGCTCAATACCACGTCTAATGATCTCCTGAGTATGCATGTCCTGCAACACACAAAACGAGGGATACATAAGAACTACGCAATCTAATTGTTTAGTTAGTTGGCTAATAGACAGTAATTTGGTTGAGAGAGAAGGCACGAACAGACGATGTCTAAGAGTGACATCAGGTGTAATCTGTATAGAACCACCACAACACACTGGGATGGTTTCGCCGCTTGCAGTCCCAGCATGGGTTTTATGGGGATAGGTTTGGGTGGTAAAGTCATTTGGGTCAAATGTCATTGTATCGGTGGCGCCGCAATCGAAAATCCAGTTGGCCCGATGTGATTTAAGGGGTTGAGTACCGTTTAGAGGGTTAATAGGACTGGATTGGAATTTGTTGGAAATATGAGGTCTAGAACAGGCTTGGTAGGAAACTGCAGGGGTACTCTCGGATTTTTCATAAACATGAGGGGTACATGCGGAAATGTTAGAAACTGAAGGGTCGTATTTTGCAGGTGGGGATATTGAGAGGACCATACTCATATTATCGTCAGAGTCAAGGACGTGTCCTGTAATTTCATGAGGGACTAACGGGGTAATTTCTTTAAATAAAAGGTTTGGGAGGTTAGGGTTACAACCCAACCCCCTTTTACCTGCGCCTTCTTCGTTCTCTGTTTGGGAACGCTCTGGATGGCCGCTGCTGTTAACCCTGCTGCCTGCTCCCTCCTCTTATCCTTGAACAATGGATGCCTTGCCTCCTGTTCCTGCGATTGGAGCCTTCTTTCCTTCCCACCAATCAGGACACCCCAAGATCTGGAAGCAACTCTCTTTCAAATGACCCTTCTTTCCACAGTGGTCACAAATGAGATGGCTTTTATCTATTTTGGAGGTCTGACGAGGTGGATGTGGCCCTCCTTGCTGCAACCCTTTGTCTCCTCCAGAGTTTCTCCCACGGCCCCTTCCTTGAGATGTTTTTACGGCCAAACCTTGTCCAAGCCCCTGTGAGGATGTTAAATCTAAGGGGCCATGTTTGGTCAATCCGGCCCGAACCTCTGAGCATTTGATTTTAAAGAATGTAGCCTCTACGTTTGGTAATGGCGTTTTTTTTAGCAGTTCTTTTTTTCAGTCTCGTATTTGTCACTGATAGCAGTGAGGAATTGATAGAGCCGAAATTCCTGCATTTTCTGATTGTATGAACTTATGTCCTCTGGGCATTTCATAGGATTTGTGTCTAGGATATCAATTGAGACCCAGACGTTCTGAAGGCTGTTCCAGCATGCCTCCAATGAATTCTTCCCTTGTCTGATACTGTTTGCCCTTCGGTGCAAGTTAAACACTTGCAGAGAATCTCCGCCCGACCCATAGGTTAAAGCCAGCCCATCCCACAGGGCTTTGGCCGTTGGATAACGTGAGACGTTGTTTATCATGCTCGGATCAACATTTTGAAGAATCCATGTAAAAACAGAATTATCGTCCTGTTCCCACCTTGGGAACTCTGGGTCTATTGGTTTCGGTGGGGGTGGAACCCCTGTAAGATGAGAGCTTCATCCTCTGCCTAGGATAGCTCGATAAATAACCCGTGACCATACAGCAAAATTGTTACCCGTTAATTTGATAGCAATATTAAGGTTTTCTAGTAATGGTGGTTGTGTTGGCAAGGTTGGTTTGAGGCTATCTCTGAGGATGTGTGCCACCTGAATGACCAGATCCCCAGGGCTGGGTGTTTGTGGGGCTTCAGTTTTTGGATTTTCTGATGACTCCGGTATGTCTGACATGGTGTTTGCAGGTGACTGGTATTTCTGAGAAATGAATTATTGGTCTTATGGCGGATGGCCGATTTGGAGATCAGCAACCGGAGACTGGTAAGATACAACTGGTAAGACAGATAGGCCTGGAGAGGTATGTATTCTTGGCCGAAGATATTGGCCGGGGAAGGTTTTATGGCTATGATGAAACTTTTTTCTGAGCCTATGCCTAGAAAAATAATTTTCCCAAGAACCGTGCTCGCTCTGATACCATGTTAAGCAAGACACAATTGGGAAAAAATTTTCTTCCTTGATAGAAAACGTTAATACATGCCCCTATTTATGCTTTACAATTAGGTCCTAAGTATGGTATATGCAATATGTACTAATGATGATTGAGGATTTTCCTCCTCTGTACAAGGTAACCATATATTTGCTTTTATGATACATGGTAAGTAATTATTCGTAATCTCAACATTAACCAATTAAGTATAGAATAAGGATAGTAACTCACAAAGTTTAACTTTCTTAAATTATGTTTAATACAAACTAAGATAATAGTTTTGAGACGGAGGAAATATAGTTATAATTCTAAGACTTTTAATCTATTATTGTTTTATCTTACAAATTCATAGATCAGTATACGAAAATAAAAGCCCCCAGGGGCATAGTCCAGTGGTAAGTGGCAAAGGTGATTGGGGCTAGAACCCCGACGTCCCGAGTTCGAGTCCGTGTGGAGACAATCCTTGTTGAAATATTACAAGGGTTGCCTCTGGGCTGACTGAGTCTCGTGTGTCCTCTCCCTTTGCAGGGCTGCCAGTGGAGCACATCCCTCGATTTACATCCCACCTGGCTAAGGCGCATCTGGTACAGGTGGGGGGAGAACCCACCCCCTCATCAAAGTATACGAAAATAAAAGTTAGTCAACAAAATTGAATGGACGGACAAAAGACAAAGAATTCATTACAGGAAAAAATGCTCCAACAATATCAATTTCCATCAAAATGTCATAAATTCTCAGTCGGTTTGGCAGCCATAGTCAAAGTCGGATAAGGTGTGCTAGCCTTGCGTCCAAAGTGATAAGGGAGATCCAACCAAAGACCCGCACCGAGTTAAAGCCACAAATATATAGAATAATAATAACAATAGGGTTGCTTTCTAACCATACCCTTTGAATGACGAAGGGTTTGGTTTATGTTAAGTTGAAAGTTAATGTAGATAGATATATCTATATATATATATATATATATATATATATATATATATATCTAATCAGGAAGTTTTCATTTTTGAGACATAAGTAAAACATAAATAAAATTCTAAACTATAGTAGTTTTGTCGTGAGTCTTTGATTATTTGAGTATACTTTTTTGATCTGAATCTAGATTGTATCAATGACTTCTCTGTTAAACCAAAAAACAATGTTTCTAAGTATCAAACTATGACGTGAATGTGAACATAAGAGTGTTATGCATATTTTTGAAGTAACTAGAAAATTTATGTGTTTACAGCCTTTTCCTTTATCTTCCTTTATTCAAATAATTTCACTTCTGAATTGCACACCATAATTTTACGTGAAATCCTAATGGTTTGAATAATTAATCTACCAGTCTAACTAAATCTAAGGAACAATAAATAAATAAAAAAAAAAGTTAAAACAAGTACGTATTAACAACTTCTTTTTTCTAATTAGAATAAGATAAAGGATAAAAAAAACTTAAACCTAGCTAGTCTAAACAACTTTTCTGATAAATTCTTCGATCCCATGGCAGAGGCGTGGTTATGTTTATGGAGTATTTATTTATTTATTTTGGGTGAAATGCAAATTTGTATTACCCGAATATCAAGACATCAAAGAGATGTATTCTATACAATAGCTTTAGTTGTAGAACGACATGCCGATCTACATACACTAATCAGTAATGTAAGCTATTTTAAACAATAGAACCATCGGCTATGTCTAAAATATGAGGGAAGAGCTTGCACATTACTCAGTACACATATGTGCATATTTTATTACTACATCCTTAGATACAAAAAAACCATGTTTTCAAAAATGTAGCTATTCCGTGACTGCCAAATGTGTACACTGTAGTTGACTAGACAATTTTTGCTAACTTGACTTTTAGTGCATTCCCTTTCAATTTGCATGAGCTCCATGTAAGCAATCTATGAAATGTATTTAGTCCCTGTGGAAGTCTAAGCCATGCCGAGATAGATATTCAAACCTGCTTGGTGTCTGATTAGAGAAAATGAGGTGAGGTAGTGTCTGTTGTCCCGCAGAGCAGAGATGTCATGCTTTGTCGTATAAGTAGACAAGCCTGTCTTTGATGGAGAGCCTGTTCAGCCCGGCCATCCATAGTGTAAAAGAATGTTTGGGAGTCACAGCTGAATCCCAGACAATCTTAGCCCAATTGATTTTCCTACCTTTTTCCCTGAAGTAATTGTATGCTAGGTGAGGTTTGAGGATATCTTCCCCTGTCCATGAAGTAAAAACATTTACTTCCGAGCTAGGGGAGTCCGAGCTGGTCAGCAATTTGTCTCTGATCTCCAGCAGCTTTTTTAGGAGGGGAGAGTTAGTGTCGCGGCCTGCTCTTGTCCATAAAAAGGTGTGTAGCTTATATTTATGGTTCATCCAGTGCACACAGAAAGTGTCATTATATTTTTGAAAGAACCTAATCTTTTTCCTTTGTATAGATTTTCATGGGAAAGAGAACTTATACAAAATAAAGACAATATTAAAAAACCCTCTAATTTACCTTACGTTTAATAAAATATTTTATAATACTATCCCCTCCCATACCCGGGCAGAAGAAAAATCGAATTCGGCTTTTGTCTTTGAACTCTTTATATTCGTCCTACCAAATGCAACCTCGCACCAGGTCCATCATGGCTTCAGAAACAGACGAAATTCTCACCGATCTTTCTCCGGTCATCAAAGTCTACAAAAATGGCCGAGTAGAAAGACTCTTCGGCTCCCCCATCGTCCCAACCACCCCACAAGATCCCGCCACCGGCGTCTCCTCCAAGGACATCACAATCTCACCACAAGTTTCAGCCAGACTTTACCTCCCAAAACTCAATCACCCATCTGAAAAGCTCCCAATCTTGGTCTACTTCCACGGCGGAGGTTTTTGTGTTGAATCCGCCTTCTCTTTTTACCAACAACGTTATCTAAACCTTGTTGTAGCCGAAGCCAGAGTTGTTTGTGTGTCGGTGGAGTACAGATCGGCCCCTGAATACCTTTTACCTATAGCATATGAGGATTCTTGGACTGCCCTTCAATGGGTTGCATCTCATTTTGCCGCTTGTGATGAAAGTAACTCTGTGAATCTTGATCCTTGGTTAATTAACCATGGTGACTTGAGCAAAATTTACCTTGGAGGGGACAGTGCTGGCGGAAACATAGTACATAATTTGTGCATGAGAGCTGGTGCTGAAAGTTTGAAAGGTAAGCAATCTGACTTCTCAACTTCAATGATGATACAACATACACATGTATTATAATGTCAGACTTTAATTAGTTTGATCCTAGACCGGAAGAGGTGCACTCCTGAAATTTCACCTTCCATAATCCTTCTCCTAAAGTAAAAATTGTTGGAGAATTTAAGGTTGGGCTTTGGCCCATCGTTGGAGAGTGAAGATTTGGGCTTTGGCCCGTTAATGAATGTTGCCAAACTTGGTTGTGCAACGTACTTTGAGCTTAATGAGTTTCCGATAATGAAGTCGAAAACTGATAAATCCTTAATTATCTACGAAACGAGTAGTTAATGTTAGGATGTGGAATCACTCAATTGTGTATTGGGTGAATGTGAAATTAATGCTCAAAGTAGATGGAAATGTCGTGGAGGAATGCCACGTTGGAAGTGTCCATGTGGCGTAAAAAGCATCTGACGGACATCGATCGATGACTTCGATCGATCGATGTCATCGATCGAAGTGGATCAGAGGACTTCGATCTCTTGGTAGATCGATCTAAGTCAATCAGAGGACATCGATCGATCACTTCGATCGATCGATGTCACTTAGATCGATCAAGTTGATCGAATGAAGTGCTCAGTCAGACATCAGTCGATCACATCGATCGATCGATGTCACTTCGATCGATCGATGTGATCGATCGAAGTCTGACAGCGGGCAGAATCATTTTGATTGTGCGGTCAGGTTTCAAACTTGAAACTAACACTATCCTCCGGTTTAAAATAAGATCAATCTGTTGTGATCTAACGGTGGCAGGGAAGATAGCTTTAATCTAACGGCCGAGATTTAAACTGTCTTAACCGCTTAACCGAATATGGTTTCCATCTAACGGTCCAGGTTTAAACCTGCTAATTTATCTTCGATCTAAAGGCTGAGATTAAACCTTCCTAATCTAGATAGGAGGTTTTAATCTAACGGTCTAAATCAAACTTCGGTTTTGATCCAACGGTCACGGTACCTTGTCCTCCAACCGACTCCCCTATATAAAGAGGGCTAAGGGTGTTCATTTGAGTCACACCTTAAGCTCTTAGCATTTCAACGCATTCTGCATTCATAGCACGTGAGTCTTGCATACTGTCCGGGAGAAGTCAGGACACTCTAAGCGTTCGAAGGAGTTCAAGTTCAGCAGTGCCGCTCAACTGAACAGGTACCCGTTGTATCCTGGGAGACGATTGCTCACACCGGTTGGGCACAGTATACCGGAGCAATACGTCTTAAGGACAGAGTCTTCGACTCGCCCCGGGTTTGATTTATTTTGTTTCATATGCACACGTTGTACGACTGCGTCTTGGTACAGGATTGATTGTGCCAACAATCTTAAGACGTATTCCAATTCAATTAATTTCTGTACCGTTTTTTGATTTGCGCAAAAGCAGTTTCGTACTGATTTGCAGTCTACTTCTTCTCCTTTCTTAAATCTGATTCTGTTCTGATCTATTCGTTGTGATCAACTGAACAGTAATCTGATGGAGAACGCAAGCTCAGGCTCGGTTCATGGTGCAGACATTCAGAGTTCTGCTCCAATGGCACCAACTGCTGGGGTGCCAAGACATGCTCCTCCTGCACAGGGTCCTGTAGTGGCCCAAGTGGAGAAACCGGAGAAGTTCAGTGGGAGCTTCTTCAAGCGCTGGCAGCAGAAGATGATGTTCTTCTTGACTGCTGTGGGATTGGCAAATTTCCTGACTGAGGACCCGCCTATGGTGGATCCGTTGGAGGACCAAGCCCAGAATATGCAAAACCAACATTTTGTTGAAGGTTGGAACTTCAACAATTATGTTTGTTTGAGCCATATTCTGAGTTGTTTGGACAACTCCTTGTATGGTTTGTACTGTACGTACAAGACCGCAAAGTCTTTGTGGCAGGCTTTGGAAAAGAAATATCGTACGGAAGATGCCGGCACTAAGAAATTTATTGTCGGCAAATTCCTGGATTTCAAAATGTCTGATTCTCGCACTGTTGTTTCTCAAGTTGAGGAACTTCAGACGTTGGTTGCCGAGATGGAAGAGGAGGGCATGTTGCTCAGTGAATCTTTCGTCGTAGCAGCAGTGATTGAGAAGCTACCTCTTTCGTGGAGGGAATTCAGAAGCTATCTCAAACACAAGAGAAAGGAGATGACATTGGAAGATCTAATTGTTCGACTCCGCATTGAGGAGGACAATCGTAGATCTGAAAGAGCGCCACAATCTAGCTCTGGTCAGGCTAAGGCCCATGTTGTAGAGGCCAAGAAAAAGAAAGGCCAACTCGGGGTGAACAAGAAAGGCAAGCAGATCGCCAAGAAGTTCACCGGGAAATGCTACAACTGTGGCATTCAGGGGCATGTCAGCAATGAGTGCAGAAAGCCCAGGAAGAAGCAATCCAAGGCAAAGGAGAATATAGTCGATGCATTGGATGATCTGAATCTCTGTGCGGTGGTCTCAGAGTGCAATGCTGTGGGGAACGTACGCGAGTGGTGGCTTGATACTGGCGCCACTAGACATGTTTGCTCCAGCAGAGAGATGTTCACGGAGTATCAGCCCGGGAACAATGAACAACTTTTTATGGGAAACTCGGCCTCCTCGAAGATTGAAGGCGAGTGCAAAGTTGTTCTGAAGCTCACATCAGGGAAGCATCTGACTCTGCAGAATGTGCTACACGTCCCTGATATTCGGAAGAATTTAGTATCTGGATCTCTTCTAGTCATGCATGGTTTTAGACTAGTGTTAGAGTCCAATAAAGTTATTCTTTCGAAAAATGGCATGTATTTGGGGAAGGGGTACTTGTCGAATAGGATGTTTAAATTGAATGTCATCACTATTGTACCCAAAAGAGATTTGCCCGCAGAGGCTAATAAAATTGCTTCCTCTTCTGCTTACATGCTTGAGTCTTCTTGTTTATGGCATTTTCGTTTGGGACATGTTAATTACAAGTCAATACAACGTATGAGTAATCTTGACTTATTGCCCAAACTGGACTTTAATAATAAAGGAAAATGTCAAATATGTGTTGAAGCGAAGATGGCAAAGACGCCATTTCCTTCAATAGAAAGGAACACTGAACCTTTGAATTTAATTCATACCGATGTGTGTGATTTAAAGTTTGTGCAAACGAGAGGTGGTAAAAAGTATTTCGTAACTTTTATCGACGATTGCACACGATACTGTTATGTATATTTGCTAAGCAGCAAAGACGAGGCCCTTGATGCTTTCAAGGATTATAAAAATGAAGTTGAGAATCAACTTAGCAAACGAATTAAAACAATTCGTAGTGATAGAGGTGGCGAATATGATACACCGTTTAATGAATTCTGTTCAGGAAGTGGCATTATTCATCAAACAACTGCACCATATTCACCTCAATCGAATGGTATTGCTGAACGCAAGAACCGTACTCTTAAAGAGATGATGAATGCTATGTTGATAAGTTCGGGTTTATCTCAGAACTTGTGGGGGGAAGCAATCCTCTCAGCCAACGTCATTTTAAACAGAATTCCGTCCAAGAAGACGGATAAGACCCCATATGAACTGTGGAAAGGCCACAAGCCTAGCTACAAATACTTGAAAGTGTGGGGGTGTCTGGCAAAGGTTGCTGTACCTAAACCAAGACAGGTGAAAATTGGGCCTAAAACGGTTGATTGCATATTTATTGGTTATGCAACTAACAGTAGTGCATATTGGTTCTTGGTGCACAAATCGGATATTCCTGACATACATGAAAACGTTGTCATGGAGTCAAGGAATGCAGTGTTCTTTGAAGATGTCTTTCCGAGAAAAGACAAAATTCAAGAAGAAACAAGATTTGGTAAGCGAATGCGTGAGGCGACTCCTCAAGGTGATGAGGAGCTTCGTCAAAGCAAGCGAGCCAGAATGCCAACTTCGTTTGGACCAGATTTTCTAACCTATATGGTAGAAAATGAGCCGAGGAATTTTTCCGAGGCTATGTCAACTCCAGAAGCTCCATTCTGGAAAGAGGCAATTAACAGTGAGATAGACTCAATTCTTCAAAACCACACTTGGGAGTTGGTTGACCTTCCACCTGGAAGTAAACCACTTGGTTGTAAGTGGGTTTTCAAGAAGAAACTGAAAGAGGATGGGTCTATTGAAAAGTATAAAGCCAGGTTGGTAGCTAAAGGCTATCGACAAAAGGAAGGCTTTGACTTTTTTGACACCTACTCACCGGTGACTAGGATCACTTCTATAAGAATGCTAGTAGCAATTGCTGCAGTCTATAACTTGGAAATCCATCAGATGGATGTAAAGACTGCGTTTCTGAATGGTGAGTTGGATGAAGAAATCTATATGGAACAACCCGAAGGGTTTGTGGTTCCAGGACAAGAGTCTAAGGTTTGTAGACTCGTTAAGTCCTTGTACGGGCTTAAGCAAGCGCCTAAGCAGTTGCACTTGAAATTTGATCAAGCCATGTTAGCTAATGGTTTCAAGATCAATGAGTGTGACAAGTGTGTCTATATTAAGAGCACACAGAATGCATATGTGATAGTGTGTCTTTATGTAGATGACATGCTAATCATGGGAAGTACTCGGGACATAATCTTAAACACAAAGAAGATGTTGACGAGGAACTTCGATATGAAGGACATGGGAGTTGCTAATGTTATTCTGGGAATTAAGATTTCTAGGGTGACTGAGGGACTCATACTGTCACAAACTCACTATATTGAATCAGTTCTGAAACGGTTCAATATGGATGATGTGAAACCGGTAAAGACCCCGCTCGACTTAAGTATACACTTAAGAAAGAATCGAGGCGAACCTGTTGCCCAGTTAAAATACTCTCAGGTAATCGGGAGTCTGATGTACATAACGAATTGTACAAGACCAGACTTAGCTTGTTCAGTGAACAAGTTGAGCAGATTTACGAGTAATCCAAGTGATGATCATTGGAAAGCTCTTAACAGAGTGATGAGGTATTTAAAATACACAATGAATCTTGGATTACATTACACGAGATATCCAGCGGTGTTGGAAGGATACTGCAATGCAAATTGGATATCAGATAGTAAGGACTCGAAATCCACCAGTGGGTACGTGTTCACTATTGGTGGTGCTGCTGTGTCGTGGAAGTCCACGAAACAAACCTGTATAGCTCGGTCCACTATGGAAGCTGAGTTCATAGCATTGGACAAAGCTGGGGAAGAGGCTGAGTGGCTTCGGAATTTCTTGGAAGATATTCCGTGCTGGCCTAAGCCAATTGCTCCTATTAGCATACACTGTGATAGTCAGTCAGCTATAGGACGTGCTCAAAGCAGCATCTATAATGGTAAGTCACGACACATACGTCGGAGACATAACACCATTAAACAGTTGATATCTAATGGCGTGATTTCCATAGATTATATAAAATCAACGGAGAATCTTGCGGATCCGCTTACAAAAGGCTTGCCTAGAGATCAAATGTCAAGATTGACAAACGGAATGGGACTGAAGCCCATAATGCATGAATCTTTGTAATGGTAACCCAACCTTGTTGACTGGAGATCCCAGAATCTTGGTTCAATGGGACAACTAAGTTATGAAGATTCAGTTAGCACTTACTCATTCCGTCTGACAAAAGTGCTGTCTGCAGAGATTTTAGGGTAAGCTAAGGCTTTTAATGATATCCTATATCTTGATACGTCAAGTGGAGTATGACAGAATACTCTTGATAGGAATCACCTATGTAAGTGTGAAGTGGGGCCGCTTCTATGAGAAAGTCTGGGTGGCAAGATTTCTCTAAAACACTTTCTGAAACCAGGTTGTTCATGGCCAAAACGAACACAACCATGAGAACCAAAAGGGTGTTAAAGAAAATATTGTGTGAGTGTCATTGTCTTGGTTCACAACAAAGGCTGACTAGTTCAAGACATCAAGTCACTACTTAGCCGAGTGGATCCGATGATACATCACTAAGAAAGGTTCAAAGCCAGAAGCTACCTCTTCTGATGCAATATTTTCTTGTCTGACTTCTCCTCAGAGTTTGCATAAGTGTCTGCATTAATTTACATTCATGTGGGGGATTGTTGGAGAATTTAAGGTTGGGCTTTGGCCCATCGTTGGAGAGTGAAGATTTGGGCTTTGGCCCGTTAATGAATGTTGCCAAACTTGGTTGTGCAACGTACTTTGAGCTTAATGAGTTTCCGATAATGAAGTCGAAAACTGATAAATCCTTAATTATCTACGTAACGAGTAGTTAATGTTAGGATGTGGAATCACTCAATTGTGTATTGGGTGAATGTGAAATTAATGCTCAAAGTAGATGGAAATGTCGTGGAGGAATGCCACGTTGGAAGTGTCCATGTGGCGTAAAAAGCATCTGACGGACATCGATCGATGACATCGATCGATCGATGTCACTTCGATCGATCGATGTCATCGATCGAAGTGGATCAGAGGACTTCGATCTCTTGGTAGATCGATCTAAGTCAATCAGAGGACATCGATCGATCACTTCGATCGATCGATGTCACTTAGATCGATCAAGTTGATCGAATGAAGTGCTCAGTCAGACATCAGTCGATCACATCGATCGATCGATGTCACTTCGATCGATCGATGTGATCGATCGAAGTCTGACAGCGGGCAGAATCATTTTGATTGTGCGGTTAGGTTTCAAACTTGAAACTAACACTATCCTCCGGTTTAAAATAAGATCAATCTGTTGTGATCTAACGGTGGCAGGGAAGATAGCTTTAATCTAACGGCCGAGATTTAAACTGTCTTAACCGCTTAACTGAATATGGTTTCCATCTAATGGTCCAGGTTTAAACCTGCTAATTTATCTTCGATCTAAAGGCTGAGATTAAACCTTCCTAATCTAGATAGGAGGTTTTAATCTAACGGTCTAAATCAAACTTCGGTTTTGATCCAACGGTCACGGTACCTTGTCCTCCAACCGACTCCCCTATATAAAGAGGGCTAAGGGTGTTCATTTGAGTCACACCTTAAGCTCTTAGCATTTCAACGCATTCTGCATTCATAGCACGTGAGTCTTGCATACTGTCCGGGAGAAGTCAGGACACTCTAAGCGTTCGAAGGAGTTCAAGTTCAGCAGTGCCGCTCAACTGAACAGGTACCCGTTGTATCCTGGGAGACGATTGCTCACACCGGTTGGGCACAGTATACCGGAGCAATACGTCTTAAGGACAGAGTCTTCGACTCGCCCCGGGTTTGATTTATTTTGTTTCATATGCACACGTTGTACGACTGCGTCTTGGTACAGGATTGATTGTGCCAACAATCTTAAGACGTATTCCAATTCAATTAATTTCTGTACCGTTTTTTGATTTGCGCAAAAGCAGTTTCGTACTGATTTGCAGTCTACTTCTACTCCTTTCTTAAATCTGATTCTGTTCTGATCTAATAACACCCGCTCTGATACCAATTGAAGTAAACAATGGATTCAAGAACACAATGCGTAGAAAGCACAACACACTTTTATAATGTTCGGAAAATAACTCAAAACCGAACTACCACTCGCCGCCTTTGTCAATGACCCTACCCGGCATTGACTCACCAATCACCCTACCCGGAATTGGTATTTGGCACTCTTGGCCTTGGCACTCTTGGCGCTCTTGGCGCTCTTGAGGCACCATCTACTATGGCATGGCCCTTTATTTATAGACTAACTAGTCTAAGCTAAACCAAACCCTAATAGGATTAGATAAACATATAATAAAACAAATCCTAACTAGAATAGATAAAGACAACTTAAGGAATCTTAAGATAATAACTCTATCTTTAGTTCCTACTACTTAGGAATCCTAATCCAATGAGGAAATTATCCAACAATCTCCCCCTTAATTTCCGAATGTTCCCTCAGAAGGTCTTCCACGCGTTTGGCTTGCGGTGCTTACGGGCCTTGCGCTACTTTCACCGACTTCACTCATTGTGGTTGGATCCTTCCAAGAACTCGTTGATCACAATGCGCTGCTGGACAATTTCGGCCGTGTACCTTTCGGCCTAGGGCGAAAGAATTTTCGACCCCCTGTTTCGATATTGCAATCGGCCAACTCCTTTAGGCCTTGCAATATAATTTTTTTGATTCAAATGGCCAACTCCTTTCGGCCTTTGGAAAAAATATCAGCCGATTCCTTTCGGCTGTGGCGGCGGCCTCTTTTCTCTTTTATTATATTTTTTTAAAGATCTAATCGGCCAACTCCTTTTTGGCCTGGACGGAATCTTCTTCTTTTTTATTTTTCTTTTGTTGTGTTTGAAGACACGTAGGTCTTCAACTAGCGCGCAATGAATCTGGCCTCTGTTGATACGAAGAACACGGCAGCCTCCTCACGGGATCAACCCTAACACGGCAACCCTACCACGGTGGCTCCTCCCTCTTCAAACAACCTTGGCTCTGATACCAATTGAAGTAATAACACCCGCTCTGATACCAATTGAAGTAAACAACGGATTCAAGAACACAACACTTAGAAAGCACAACACACTTTTATTAATGTTCGAAAAATAACTCAAAACCGAACTACCACTCGCCGCCTTTGTCAATGACCCTACCCGGCATTGACTCACCAATCACCCTACCCGGGATTGGTATTTGGCACTCTTGGCGCTCTTGGCGCTCTTGAGGCACCATCTACTATGGCATGACCCTTTATTTATAGACTAACTAGTCTAAGCTAAACTAAACCCTTATAGGATTAGATAAACATATAATAAAACAAATTCTGACTAGAATAGATAAAGACAACTTAAGGAATCTTAAGATAATAACTCTATCTTTAGTTCCTACTACTTAAGAATCCTAATCCAATGAGGAAATTATCCAACAAGTTACAATCTAGTTATCATTATTTTGTTAGTCAATTATTAACCATAATTAACTATTTTGATGTTTTATGAGCTAATTTATTAATAACATGTAATTTTCCATATATACATGTTAACAGTTTTTAGCATTACTTGTCATATTGTTGGTTACTTGTCGAGATCATTTAAATCTAGAATCGGAATACCCTAAAGGTAAATCAAATCGATGGATGTGCATACGGCTGTAGGTTAAAATCATAACAAAAAAAATTCATTTTACTTATAAATCTATGTTAATACCAAAAAAAAAATCCTATTGAAAAGAAGTACGATAGTGTCATGATATTAGATATATAATGATGACCCAAATGTTAAATAATGATTAACCCTTTTCAGACCAACAAAGACGAAAAACCCAATTCATTGGTTTTTGTTCATAATGACGACGTCGGACCCAAACACTAAGCCAGATTGTTACAATTTTTTTTATCATGATTGTTCCAATTTAAGTCAAATAAAAGGAAAAGTACGATACCTAGCACATGCTGCAGATGTGACAAGATCAAACAATATTGTGTTCAAGTCTTTAGAGTATATATTTATAATAGTGGTTTATTCACACCACATATGCCATTTTGATTATTCATACCAACACCATGCGCTGATACTGTGTTATTCATTTATCATGTTCTATATCACATAGTAACATTGTGTTTATTATCCATTTCCAGTCTAATGAAAAAAAAAATAACATAAAAGGACGTAGATAAGATTGTAGGGCTAAACTGTCAGAATCCTGGAAAATGTCGCAGAAGCTTTTATGAACTTAAACGATAACGTCAGAGCCTCATGATGTCCTCTAAAATTTTGCTCATGTTCTGAAAGGTGACATCAAAATCAATGGTGGATTGCTATGTTTTCCATTCTTTTGGGGTTCTTCAAGCGAAAAAGACAATGAGCTGAGCCTGCCTGCCAAATTCTGGAACTTTGTTTACCCAACAGCTCCAGGTGGGATCGATTCCCCGATGATAAACCCAGTTGCGGAAAATGGACCAAGCTTATCTCAAATGGGTTGCTCGAGAATATTGGTTGTGGTGGCTGAGAAAGATGAGCTGAAAGACGCTACAAAAATGTACAGTGAAGCTTTGAAGAACAGCGGATGGAAAGGAAAAGTTGAGTTTTTTGAAGCAGTGGACGAGATTCATTGCTTTCAGATCTTCGATCCTCACACGGATAAAGCAAAGGATTTCATAAAAATGCTAGCCTCTTTTATCAATGCATAATTTTGTTTGCAAGAAATTAAATTGTACGTTTGTTATTCGTACACTCATTTTAGTTTATTATGCATAATAAAATGTCATGTCAACAAACGACGTGTGACATTTAGATTGTCATGTTCATCGACTCATCAATTATTTTGTTTTATCTTATTCCATAAAAAGTAATTGCTGCTATGCCTATGCAGGTTGCTCTTAATCATTTTGAAATTTGCTGTTTATTGTATCCGAAGTTTTATAACCATGAGTTGTATTGTACCCATTTTTCCGAGTTTATTAGTCCTCGAGTAAAAGTCAAATCTTTGACCCCGAAAGTTTTTCCTGTCATAACCTCGTGGAGTTTTATGGAGAATCTAAATCAGATATCCAGCGATCTTCTAGATTGGTAACATATTACCAGGTAACTCATATAAGGAGCCCATTGTAAACCGAGCATGTAACTCAGGATCCAATTAGGTCAGATTCAGACCTTTGGACTTCAAGCCCAGATAACATTATTGCTCCTACGTTGCACGTATCCTGCTTCAAACTTGCATTTTTATGGAGCAATATCACGACTCGAGTACTAACTGAGCTATATCCTAGAGAAAATTTCATTAATTTACTTCTATGTATATGAACGATTGCTCATAACTGGAAAACAAGAAATGGTAAGACATACAAAAATCATCCATTGTGGTTATATTTGTTCGAATAAGATGTTATAGTCAATTTCATACGACAAGCCAAAAAAATCTTTTCTTCCATTAATCTTTCAGTCTTCCTTTTCATTGTCAAAATCAGTCATTTCTTTCCGTGTTTATGTGTATATATACGTATATATAATATTTATTTATATATTAACAACATCCAGTATGCATGACTTGCTATAGTTGAAATTTTCAATGAAGAGAACCAAGAAAAAGAAAAAGAAAAAGAAAACAAAAGGTTAAACAACATAACTCCTGTGTCTAGTGGAATATAATATTATTAATTCCTATCTCGTCAACTAAGTAGATTCATCACAACATCGTGTGTTTTATATTTGCAGATAAACCCAACATCATATGAATAACCAATTAGATACGGTCATTAATTCTTTTATTTTTTTTCTCTTTGAGCTGGGGCCACCACCTCCTACTGTGGCCAAAAAAAAATTTACTTGCCATGTCCGTCATGATTTATGCATGTCCGCCGAAGAAATCCCCAACTTCCCAAATTTCCTCGTAAGGACGATATACATAGGTGATGAGTCCAAAAATGCTTACCGGATGGATTAGAGATGATCCTTGCTGTACGTAGTTAATCTCCCGTCTAAATCCGTCAATAGAACCTGAGAAGGAAGAGAAACGTTAGAGGTCCCGGGGCAACCTTTCGATGCTTAAGTCAGTTATGAGTGTTTTAATAGGCAATTTATGCTGGAATAAAGGTTTAGATGAAACCTATAATAAGATCTCACTGAGTGTTAGGCTGTTTTAAGCGTTGGCCGAGATGGAGTTCTTAGAAAAAGGTTCCAGAAGTTGTTCCAAAAATTGGATCCTTTTCTCTGTCTGGAAAGGGGTATATTTATACACAAAATGGAGGAGGTCTGACCCTCTACCCGATGATAGGATTGTGACATGTCTGAGATAGCTGTCTTGTCTGCTGCAGATCCGCAGTCTGATGGGACAAGTGTCTGTGACTGCAACTGTGTCAGTGGCTGACTCTATGATATGTAGGTCGGCCTGCTATGATGACCTTGTACTAATCCAGTCGATGCTTGACACCTGGAAAGTATTCTGCAGAACTGTCTTGGTGGGTCCCAGATGCCAGTTGATAATATCTTCTTCTGATCTTATCCAAGATATTCTGAGTAAGTGTTATGAGAGCAAGGCCGAGACTAGAACTCGGTGCTAATATAAAGCCGAGGCCGAAGTTAATCTGAGGCCGAGCTGAATATATTTCCTTTAGAAGTGCACTGTTGATTCCTTTATTTGACGAGGTTGACTAATAGACTGCTTTGACTAAAGCATTGCTGAGCCAAGATATAATATGTCGAATTGTCCTTAGTCTGTATTTCTAACCATTCCCGGTCATGTTGAGCTAGCGCCGACCTGACTCAGGCATACGCCCGAGCTGACCAAGGGTTATAGTTGAATTTGCCTTAGCCATTTTAATAAACTTGCTTCAGCTAAAGTATAAGATGGCCGAGCAGAAGTGCATTCCTGCCGAGCTGCAGGAGTTGTCTCAGACCTTAATTTGTCGTTGACTGTTTATTGACTAACTGGCGACTTTGTCTTTTCTGGGCAGGTCAGATTTTGGTTCATCAATAAGTGGTGGCATTCTCTCTCCCACTTTTTTTGTTTTTGATTTTCTTTTCCATCATGATCAAACCGGTGTCGAGACCTTGTAGATGGTATCATTGTCTCAAATATTATACGATGAGGACGGATCCCACCAAGTGAATCAGAGGTGATTCGGAGATAACATCGCTAGAACCTCGTTATGGCTTTTTGCTGCAACAGGCAAGAAGAAGACAACTTTAGAGGACAAAGGCTAATGCCCTTAGAAAAACCCTCCGAAGCTCAAGTCAGTTTCGGGCATATTTGTATAAATTTATGATGGAAGTAGAGGTCGGAGCAACCTGATAAGGGTTCTCTTTTGAGAGAGGGGCTGTTTAGTGTAGATGAGCTCAAGTGGACTTGGTTGTCTTAAGCTGGGGAAGCATGTTTTTATAGATGTTGAAGTAGAAGGCTGCAGGGCTAGGGGCATTGCGGTGATGACACTTGGCTGTCTTGGTGGCAGTCCTTGCTTGCATGGCTGCCACGCGATGACATGTGGCTGCGCTGCTGTAAGCTCTCCTCTGCATGGTAGGCACGTGGAAACAGATGGCTGCGCTGCTGGCAGTCCCAGTTTGCATGATGGTCACGTGTTGCCACACGTTAGGATGTGTGGCCAAGGTCACTGGGTAGCAGGAGTCTGCCTAAGCATAGCGTGGTCGAGCTGAGGTGCAACCTGAGCAGTTCAGCTAGGAAACCGTGGTTGGGGTGGCATGTCCAAAGTTGAATCAGGAGGGCTCTGCCGAGCTGACCTGGACAGGCTGATCTAACCGGACTAAGCTGTTGTATGATCTTGGAATTGATCTAGTTATTTGGTCGTGTTGAAATGAAAAGCATGGTCTCTGCCTTTTGGCCGAGTTGAGTCTTAACTGGATGGTCCCATGTGGTCGCAGCTGGTAATGAGCTAGTTTCCTTTGTAAATTTGTCCCTGAGACTTAGGCTTATGACTTTGCGGGTGGAAGTAGTCTGGCCGAGCTTAACTGGTCAAAGTCTGCTGAGGAAGTCCATCTTCCAAGCAGAATTGACATAGCAGAGCTGGACTGACCAGGCTGGACTTCCAATGGTGGGGTCCACTAATGTTGACTATTGCTGATTGAATGGAAAATGCTTTGTCGTATTCAGCAGTTAGTTTCTGAGTTTATCACTATATTAGTTGTTGGTGGAGATGGAAATACTTTTGTGATGTGAGAGCCTATCCTCCATCTCTTGATTGTCTTACGCAACAGGGTGGCTCATAACGTATAATTGTCTCCACCAAGCTCAATTCCAAGAGATAAATTTTTAGAGTTGGTTTGTGTAGTATGTGTCCCGACACTCTTTTGTAGCAGACTGGCTAATTGAAGAGTTAATTCATCGGGAAGAGTTTGATTTGGTTCATTTTTTGGATTGTCACTGCTTGACATGGTTTTGGCTGATCTTGAAGGTTTGCTGTTTGGATTATTTGGTGATTTTTGCAGGTTTGGAGTGGGTGGGTTTGTTTGAGCGATTTGGTACGGTTGTGTTGTGGGCTGGCTGTTTATGGTGAGGCTATTTTTGGTCAATTTGGCCAAGAAGAATAAAAGGATGATGTTTTTTTTTCTTGAGTATCTAGTTAACACCACTTTAATACCTTGTTAAACTTGCAGACCAGTAACAAAATATAATATTTCTATTTGCTTTTTCTTGTGTACAAAGCCTCTGTACATAGTACAAAGAATTTCTGTACACATGGTAGGAAATAAAGATAATGATTACAACATTATTTTCCTTTCCATGATTGGGGATGAATACTTGATTTCCTTCATTGTTGCTTATCACATCTTGTGATTGTATCTTTCATATCATTATTAGGTTTTACCAACTTCAAATTAATTCACTCTGAATTGATCTTTAATATTTGTTCCTCTCTATCATTTATGCTAAAGAAACATGTTCTCCACCCCTTACGGTAAAGAAAAGATGGCATTGTATAGTTACGGTAAAGAAAAGATGGCATTGAAACTATACATTAGCAGATGAGCTGCACATTATGAACTACAAAATATGAACACAACTATAAAATGAATATGAAATTCAGAGTAACTATTAAAATATCAAATAATTTGAAAATAATAATACGTGACAAATCAAACCTAAAGTGTTAGAAGATTATGAAAATATTCACCATAATTGGAGAAAGAAATCAGGGGCAGAATTAGGAGTTAAATTAGCCTATAAATTAGCATACAATCAATATAAATTATTGTGTAGTTTTTACCATATACAGCTTAGGTATTATATTAAGACTATCAATATATATATAAAAATGTGAATGAGAAGGATACATTCTTTCTTCCTTCAAACTCTTCTCTAACATAAAGGTGCAAAATGTCGGCCCCTCAAAGAACAGATTTCCTTTGTCATAGAACATCTAACTGATAAATTTGACCGTGACATTAACATTTGAGTCGTATCTTTCAGTTATCTTCGCCATCTTTTTCCTAACCATTTAAAAGTATGATTTTCTTTTATCATGTTCTGGCAAATGGGCATTTTCAGCCCTAATAATACTCATGCTAAATCTATGTTTTCTTTGATACATTAAGATGTGCATGGTCCTCTCTCATACACTAAATAATGGCTTTCAATATTTTATGGTCTTGGTTGACGATTTTTCTTGCATGACATAGGTGTACTTTATAAAACATAAATCTGAAATATATGTAAAATTCGCTGAATTCTTTAGAATGGTTCGGACCTAATTCAACAAAAAAATCTAAATCCTTCGGTTCGATAATGGTGGAGAGCATGTTGCATAGAGAAAAAAATTACAGCCTCCTAAAAATGACCAAAGATATGATACTTAAATCCAGTATCCCCAAATACCTTTGACTTGGAGCTGTTGCAACATCTAACATAACTCCTTAACCGTTTACCTACAAAAATCTTTGACCATAGTAACTCTTCTCCAAATCTAGAAACTCAGACACACATACTTATATTAACCCTTCCATTACGTACCTTTGAATGCTTTATATTTGTTCGTAATTCAAAACACGACCGATCTAAACTTGAACTTTGTACCATCAAGTGCGTTTTTATGGATTATGCACTTAATCAAAAACAGTACCAGATTAAACTTTCAATGGTAAGGTCTTAGGATCAACTGTTAGACATTCTTACTAAAGCTGTTGTATACTGAATTTTCAATGAAATATTTAGCAAATTGAGTATTAAAGACACTACTACTCAACTTAAAGAGAGTGTTAGAAGACTAAAAATACTTGCCACACTTGGAGAAAGAAAATACGAGAATATTCAGGGGTTAGTTAGCCCACAAATTAACATAGTATCAATGTAAATTATTGTGTAACCTTCATCATATTTAGTTCACCTATTTACTATATTAACACTATCATTATATATGAAAAAAATGAATAAGAAGGATCCCATTTCGTTCCTCCCAACTCTGCTAAGACATACAGGTGCAAATGTCGGTCCCTATATATCATAACTATGGTAGACAGAAGAAAACGCCAAAGAATAGTTCATATGTTGATGAACCGAAATAATCATCTGTTAGTCAGCAACAGTCAACGGCAGACTTTGAGCATAAAGGGTTAAGTCTCATAGGTCGGCACAAAAGCACTGTTGCTCGGCCTAACTACACCTGTTATCTCGGCTCGGCAAGGCCATGTATATACAGTCAGCCTCGACAGAATGTTCAACTCGGCCTCGACTACGTACTGGTTCTGCCACGATAAGAATTATCAGATAAGATCAAGAGAAGATATTATCTATTGTACTCTGGGACCCACTAAGCAGCTCTGCAGAATAACTTTCCAAATGGCAAGCGGTGATTGGTCCAGGACAAGAACATCATTACAAGCCGACCTACACAACAGCTACGATCTCAGGCTTTAGTCCCATCCCACTGCATCTCTGCAACGGATTAGACCGCCATCTCAGCCATATCACCATCTCATTAATCAGGCAGGGGGTCAGACCTCCACAATCTCAAATATAAATACCCCTTTACCCAGACAAGGAAGGGGATCCGGATACGAAATCCAAACATTGAGATCCAAAAGCAAATTCATACACTTTGCTCTTCAGCTCATACTGTGAGAAATACTTAACTCACCATCTAAATTATATTCTCAGTGAGAAATGGCCCAAACTGACTTGAGCGTCGGAGGGTTTTTCCCGAGGTCATCCCCCCGGGACCTCTGATCTTTGCTTCCTTGTGCAGGACATTCAGGAAGCTATTCCAACAATCATCTTCAAACCAATTAACTATTCTTCGAGTTAACTGACGACGTTTATTTGAGGTCATCTTGACCCTTGGTGAAGATCCGGCTTCATCATTTGGCGCTAGAAGGAGGGCCCCTCAATCCTTTAAAACGGTTTCTCAAGGCTTTCTAAATTCTGTTCCTACCCTGCTATTGTGGAAAAGATGGAGAAAAAGGATGGAAAAGAGTCCAAGCAACCTATGACATCTAAAAGATGCCCAAGATTCTCTCAAGAACAACTGGGGCATCGTTCCCCAGAACCAGCAGAGTCCTCAAATCCTGTTGCCTTTACCTATGAGGAGCATGTACAAGCCATACACTATGTGGCTCAAAACCCAAAAGTGTTCCAAGCAGTGATACAGGAGATGAAAGGAAAGGCTCCTGTGGTGGGATCCAGTGGGCCTCATCCCAGTAGTTCTCTTCCACAAGAAGAGTTTCTGGAATACTCTCCAACTCGGCCTGAGTATCATCCCAGATGCCAGAGAGAATTTGTGGCTGAGGCTAGAAGTTCGGAAAAAGGGTCTAGTCATTAGCAGAGGAGCAGAGTTCTGCTGCAGGATAGACGCTCCGTTAAGATCCGGTTGGGAGGTCGAGGAAAATAAAGGAACTCTTTGCTAGCTTCGAAGGCTCACATTCTTTCTTTCATGAGAAAGAAGGGTCTGGCAATAGAGCCTCAACCCCTCACAGGACCACTTCACAAGAGGAATCATCAACTGTATTGCCTATATCACCATGATATTGGGCATGATACAGAAGATTGCTGGCAACTCGGCCAGGAGATCGGGCGTTTGATCGAGCTCGGCCACCTACAACAATTTTATAATCCAAGGTCAAGGCTGCACAACAGGCTTGGTTTTGGCGAACTTCATCTGGAAGGAAGACGACGACCTGAGCAGCAACCTCGTTCCCCAGAAGATTCATATTCGGATGGGCAAAAATTGCAGATTCCTGGGCGAACAAGGCTGACTTGACAGCAAGAGTCCGTTATTTCCTCTTGCATGCAATTTTTCAGCTCGGCCTTGCGTGGTTAAAGGATCAATCTTTTGCTAAGATTCCCTCCTGGTTCTATTCAGCTGAGTATTCTTATTTGGCATTCAGCCAGGAAAGTTAAGTCACCATATGGTGCATGAAGCAATAGTTTATGCCTATCTATAACCCGCAACGAAAGTGGGGGCATACCTCAGCAGGTCTGAGAGGTTAAGCAGGTCTCAACAATGGGACATGTTTTCCTATATTTCTCCTCAGCAGGTCTGAGAGAGTTGAGCAGGTCTCAACAATGGGAAAGGTTTCCCTATATTCTAACTCAGCGGTCTGAGAAGGTTGAGCAGGACTCAACATTGGGACAAGTTTCCCTATATTCTAACTCAGCAGGACTGAGAAGGTTGAGTAGGACTCAACATATGGGACAAGTTTCTCTATATTTCAACTCAGCAGGACTGAGAGGACCAAAGCGGATCTATGAAGATACTAGCCATAACTTAGAAGAAAACTAAGAAGTGCTAGACCAAGGCAACTTGGCAAAAGCTCAGAATAAAAATTGCTGAGCAGAAAATATGGGGCCGACCTGGGAGACAAGTCGGATCCATAGAGGCCTCAATCAAAACTTGGAAGAATCTAATAAAGATTTGGCATAGCAAATCCTGGAGACCAGATCAACTCTAAAAGTTCAAATCTCGGCTAAAGGATTTTATCTCAGCCAACATACTTCGGATATGCTTGGCTAAAGACTTAGATTATTACTAAGCGTCGGATTGGAGCTCGGCCCAAGCAGTACGAGATTCGTTCTTATTTTATTCTTGGTCCAGCTCGGCAGAATAACAAGTTTATTCTATATTTAAAAGTTTGGTGACTTAGTTTATTTTTAGAAAAATTGATCAAGTTTACCAAGACCGACATGAGAACTCAGCAACAATAACTTTGAGAAACAAACTTGACAAAAATGCTGAAAGGAAAAAGCTGAAGAGAAGAAAGAGTTATAAATTGCAAAAGACAGATTTTTCATTGATGAAGAATTTAAAGTGCAAAATACAACTGATGTCAGCTCAGGTGATGATCACAAAGAGAATCCTAACTCTAATATTCCTCTTCCCTCAAGTCAGCTCCTTCTAAGAACTTCTGGAACTGATCATCAAACTCTTGGGAAGCATTTGAATTGTACAACTCGGCCAGACGAGGATCCTCTTTGTTCTGTTCTAGATGGACTTCTGAGCAGACATTAATAGCCTCCTTTCGGCCGACCTCCATAGCTGAGCTCTGCAGAAGGATCATGTTTTCTTCGAAAAACTTGGATTTCTTGAAGTCAACAATTGTTTTGATCTCAGCTTCAATGAGTTGATACGCAGTAGGCCCAGCTGCTCTTCATGAGCTCTGCTCTTCTGCATCAACTCAGCATTCTCTTTTTTCAGAGACTCATTCTCATTTAGAGTTTGAGTGGAGGTCAGCTCCAAGTCAGCCACTTTATGCTCCAACTCATCCACCTTTGAGTTGGAGGTGGCCAGCCTCATCTCAGCATCCTCGGCCCCATACTGGAATTGGGAAACGTTAGCCCGCAAAGTTGTGAGTTCTTGAGTCAGTTCAGCTCTCTTCAATTCGACTTCCTCAATTTCTCTGTTTTTAACTTGAAGATCTTCAAGAAATTCTTCACTTTGGGCCAAAGCTTCCAACTCCTGAGCTCGGACCTGCAAGGAGGCAGAGTGAGAAAAATAACTAAGTGGTAAAAAGCAAACAAAGCCCTCGGAAAAATCTTTGTTTACCAGAGCAATGTTGGAATGGAGGGCATTTTTCAGCTCTTCCCAAGCAGTCGCCCTGAATTTCTGGTGATCCGCTATGGATGGGTCCAGAGCTGAATCACCTTCAGAAAACCCAATTAAAATTGGGTCATGGGTTTCAGCCGGCTGAGGCAGGGTTTCCTCAGCCGGTTCAGCAGCAACCATCCCAGAAGGCTGAGATGGTCCAGGATCTCGGCTGCCGGAACCTTCACCCCTTTGTCTTTTCCTGGGGCGAAGACTTGATCCCTCTTCAGCCTCTGCCGAAAGCTCTGGCTCAGCCTGAGGCTGGATCTCAGCCTTAGGCTCATCATCAATTATTTCAATTGGCAGAGCTGCAAGAAGCAAAATAGATCCAGATAGAAAGAAGTCTCAACACTTAGAAAATTTTTGGAGTTGAGGAAATTTGTTACCTGATTCAGGCTCTGCATGCTCGGGCTCAGCAGCAGCAGCAGTTGGAACTGGGGGCAGAGCTGAAGTAGAATCTCCCCAAAAACCAAGAGTGACCATTCTTCTTTCTTTGCGGGCCTTCTTCCTGGCCGCTGCCTCAGCCAATCTGTTGGAGTGGGAAGAAGGTCCAGCCATTGCACCTACATTAAGGATAAGACAGTTAAGCACTGAAAGAAGGGAAAGTTGTGGAAAGAAAAATACAACAATATCAACCTCGGACAATGGTTAAGTTGTCTGGGGAGAGTGGCAAGTAGTTATCGCCAACAGCCGAATGGCTCAGGTCGGCTACCATCCAAATTTCATAATCCACTTTCTGCCAATCGATGACTATGAGAAATGTTCGAATTCTGTCTGCTTCATCGCATTAGTCTTGGCCCGGCCTCATGTTATCAGCTCTGCTAGACTTCCAGATGTTTCCACTCGGCAGTTCACATTTCTTGACATAGAAAAATTTCCCTTTCCATCTCCTATTGGAAGAGGGAATATTGATGGCAAAAGGAAAATTTATGTTAGACGCTCGCTTGCTGAAATAATACCAGCTATGCGAGGCCCGACATGCAAAAAGGGCTCGGAAAATAGTAGCATTAAAAGGGAACTCAGTTATTTTTAGAGGAAAAGAAGACAGCAAAGAATAAGTTTGAGGCCGTTGGGTTAAATTTGAGGACGCCTGAGTCCATAAGCCCGTATAATACAAACAATTGGCTCAGGAACAGGAAGATTGAAACCTGACTTGAAATAATACTCGTAGACTGCTTCATAATCCCTAGGGGGATCATAAGCAGTCTGACCAGGTAAAAGGAGGATTGGGCCGTGTTAGGTCCGAAATACACTCTAGAGGGGGGTGAATAGAGTGTTTGGCTATTTTGCGGAATTTTCTCGTTTGCTCAACTAAAGAGGATATTCAAAATCAGAGCAAGAATGGGAGATGAGAAGTAGTGAATGAGTACACCGGATATAGAGTGGTTCGAATCGTAAATGATTCTACTCCACTACCACTTTGTTTCCAAAGTGGATTTTCAACAACTACTCTTCTTATTATGAACAATAAGAACAACCACAGCAACACTCACACTAACACTTTAGTGTAAGCCACAACAACAGCAACTTCTTGCACAAAACACACTTGTGCAACCACAGCAACTACAGCTATTAGCAAGAACAACTTCTTGCTTCCTCACAACTTCAACAAAAGTTCACTCAAGAACTTCTCACAGTGGGTTGAAGAAATATGGTAAGGATCACACTTTCTCACAAGTCTAAGCACAAGCAAGAGATCAAATATTTATGATTCCTCTTGTGCTTGACTCTTTTTCTCTCAATATACAATAATGAAGATCAAAGAAAAGCTAGACAAGCTTTAAACAAATTTACAAGTATGAGAGAAATATACAACAATGGAAAATGAAGCTAGATGATGTTGAAAGTGTGTCTTTGCTTCATCCAAGCCTCCTCTATTTATAGATGAAGTTCACCACGTTTTTGAGGCTCTCCACCAAGTCTTCTTCTTCAAAAATGCCAAGATGATGCCCAAAAAGTCTCTAGCCACCCTATGGAGTGATTTGATCTTGGATAGCCACCCTAGAGAATCTTAGACATGTATACAATAGTCAAGGAAGCATGTAATTAGTTGAGTTAAAGTCCACAAGAAGTTTGAAGAAGATTGGAAAGAGAAAACCTTAAAAATCTGCCTTGGATTTTGTTCTAACGTTCAAAAAATTTGAATTCTAGAGGACATCGATCGATCGAAGTCCCTGGAAGGGAGAGATCGATGTCCTCTGATCCAACATCGATCGATCAAAATCCTGGGAGGGAGAGATCGATGTTCTCTGATCCTACATCGATCGATCGAAGTCCTGGGAGGGAGAGATCGATGTTCTCTGATCCTATATCGATCGATCGATGTCAGGGGATGAAGTGACATCGATCGATCGATGTCTCCAGCTTGAGAGATCGATGTCAACCAGTGAGTTCCAATCTCAACCATCTTTGGACATAATGTGTTTTGCCCATCATGCATCAAATATCAAATATAAATTTAACTTATTCAAAACATCTTTTTATCATCAAAACATTTTACAACTTAACAATCTCCTCTTTTTTGATGATTTCAAAACCACGACTCAAAAGATGTTTTTACATGATACTTTTTCAACTAACCTTGATATTTGACAACTCCCCCTTAGTTCATGCTCCCTTATCATATGAACATATAAAAAAAAACTTCAATCTACCCAACATGCTCCCCCTCAAACTATGCATCAAGTTTCATATTTTCATCATTTCAATATGTAAGATATCATGCCGAGAGACTTCATGCTATGTCATCCAACTTCTCAAAGCTAACAAGCTAACATGTTATGCATACTACCAACTTAAGACCATATAGCTAACTCAATATGCCAAACCATGCCATGCCAAAACTATACCAAAAAAATCATATCAAGTCATACTAAGAAATGTCAAAACTATACCAAGTAATGTCTATCCAACAATTCCAAGCATGGTAAATCCAATGCCCAAACAATCATACTAAGAACATGCCAAACCTTATACCAAGCAATGTCTAACCAACAATTCCAAGCATGGTAAATCCAATGCCCAAACAATCATGCCAACCAAATATTTCTCCCCCTTTTTGAAAGCATCAAAACATAAGAGATATTAAAATGAAAGATAAATATCATTAGGAATATACCAAGTTTTGAGATACATAGGTAAACTCGAACTTGTAAAACTACTCCATAGCTACAAAGGAATAGGGATAACTACTCTTCATCAGAAGAGAAACATAATCCGGAGAGTGCCGCTTTAAGATTGGTCTTCAATTTTTGGTACTTGGTCTTTTGTATAGTGAGCTCCGTTTCTAAATTTTTGACCCTTTTTGTGAGATTTGCATTGTCCTTTTCCAAGTCATCAATACGGACTGCTTCCTTAGTTAAATCTTCTCCCCATTGACCAAGTGTATCACGAATGTCTTCAATTTCGGCCTCCGCATCGAACTCTTCATCTGAACTACTCCCTTCCGTCATTGGGGCTTTTCCTTTGCCTTTTTGGGATGTGGAGGCTTGTTTTGGGGGTGATTGTGGTGATGGATGAGAGGAGGGTGCCATGGGAGGTTCGGTAGGAGATGGTGGAGGGATGGTATCTTCCGGCTCTTCCACTTCTTGTTCTTGTTGTCCTCCCCGTTTTTGAGCCTCCTTTCGATACTTATGTATTTGTTGGATGTTGGCTTTGGTGTAATAATCCTTATTGGTAATCTGTTCAGTATAGTCTTCATCCAATAATACATTAGCCTTTTTGAGCAATCTATAGATGAGATTGCTATAGGAAAGGGCCTTGGATTGCTTTGTTGCGGCTTCCAGAATGTTTGCAAATATAATCTCCCCAATATTCATAGCTTCTTTATTTGCAAGCCGATAAGTTATATAAAAATCCAAGTTGCTCGGAAGTTTAGCTGATTTTCCATTGATACAAAAAGTGACAATGGCAAGTAAAACTCTATACACAAAAGGCATGTCATTTGTATTTTTGGTGGGGTGAAATCCAAGAAAATATTTAACTTCATTTTCAGAAATTTGATACTTGTAGGAATCCCACTTCCATGGATCAAAGTCTTCCCAACCCTCAGCAGGAAAGTCAAGCAAATCATTGATAGTCTTAGAACTAAACATCAACAACTGTCCATCTATCAATGTATGCAAGGCATAAGGCACACCATGTTGGTATTCTACCCACATATTAGCATAAAACATCCTAGTGTATCGAGTAGACATATTTGTCATTTGATCGACATCCCAAATATGTATCCATTTTTGATGATTAAACCAATCAATGATTGGTTTCAACTTTTCATTTCTCAAAATGTCTTCAATTTTGAGTAGTTTAAGCGGAATGGTGGATCTTTTCTTGCGTTCCCATTCATGAAATAATGTTTGAGCTTTAAGAGTGATGTAGCCAAATTTACCTGTCCCTGTTGGCTCTTTCAAAGCATCCTTGTAATATGAAGACTTCAGCCATGGAAAGTTGTTGAGAGTGAGCTTTTCCCTTGTTTCCTTTAACTCAGTGTTCTGAGATGCAGTTGATTTCTTCCTCACACCTTGTGTTCTGGACCCCGTCGGAACTTGAGGGTGTGATTGTTGTGCCTCACCTTCACCTTCTTGTGAAGTTCTTGCTCTTTTGGAAGAGGGTTTTGATTTTGAAGCCATTTGATGTTAGGGTTCGGATTTTGGAGATGGATTTTAAGAATACGGTTGTATTTGTATCAAAGATGGAGTTTTTTCGCAAGAATTCTTAGTTTTTGGTGTATTTGGAACAAAGTTCTTCGGTTTTGCAGAGAGAGAGTTTAGGGATTTCGTTTAGGAAAAGAGGGAAAGTGAAGAGGAAAGAGAAAATTGTAGATTTTGATGGTCTGTCCGCGTCGACATCGATCGATCGATGTCTGGGACTTCGATCGATCGATGTCCTAGACATAGATCGATCGATGTCTGTTTTTGCAGCAGATTCTTTGACTGTCACATAGATCGATCTATGTATGCAAGGATATGCATTTTTGACCTTTTAACCTTTGTTAATCATTCCTAATCTTGCTCTAATTGATTCGAATGTCTCAGTGGGAAGGGATTTAGTAAAGATATCAGCTAGTTGGTCATTTGTTGGAACAAATTCAACGCATACCAATCCTTTTTGAATGCAATCCCTTATGAAGTGATGCCTCACTTCTATGTGTTTTGTTCTACTATGATGAACCGGGTTTTGTGCTATACTTATAGCTGATGTGTTGTCACATAAGATGGGAACCTTGTCAAACTTAATATTGTAATCGTTCAAGGTGTTGATCATCCAAAGTAACTGTGCACAACACGAAGCGGCCGATACATATTCGGATTCCGCTGTGTAAAGTGACACACTATTTTGTTTCTTGGAAAACCAAGAAACTAAGCAATCTCCAAGAAATTGACATGTCCCGGAGGTGCTTTTCCTATCAACAAGGTTTCCGGCATAGTCGGAGTCACTATACCCTCTTAAGTCAAAACATCCATTTTTGGGATAAAACAACCCAAAGTTCAAAGTTCCTTTTAAATACCTAAAGATACGTTTGATGGAAACTAAATGCGATTCCTTAGGCATACTTTGAAATCTAGCACATAAGCATACAGCATGCAAAATATCCGGCCTACTAGCAGTTAAATAAAGTAAACTACCAATCATACCCCTATATTTGGTTACATCAACCGGCTTTCCTTTTTCGTCTTTGTCAAGCTTTGTACTTGTGCTCATCGGAGTGCTCACACTTCTTCCATCCTCGAATTTGTACTTCTTGAGCAAATCCTTCGTATACTTTGTTTGAGATATGTACACTCCATCTTGAGTTTGCTTGATTTGTAGACCAAGAAAGTAGTTGAGTTCACCCATCATGCTCATTTCAAATTCTCCTTCCATCAATTTGGCAAAATGCTCACAAAGAGAATTGTTAGTAGCACCAAATATAATATCATCCACATAAATTTGAACAAGCAATTGATGGTTTCCTTGTTCTTTAATAAAAAGAGTAGTGTCGACTTTTCCTCTTGAAAACTCGTTCTCAAGTAGGAAGTTACTTAACCTATCATACCAAGCCCTAGGAGCTTGTTTAAGTCCATAAAGGGCCTTTTTGAGTTTAAAAACATGATTTGGATAATCATGATTTTCAAACCCCGGAGGTTGAGCTACATAGACCTCTTCTTGAATTATTTCATTCAAGAATGCGGATTTCACATCCATTTGATATAGTTTGAAATCCTTATAGCATGCATATGCTAATAGCATCCTAATAGCTTCTAACCTAGCTATGGGGGCAAAAGTTTCATCATATTCTATGCCTTCCTCTTGCCTATAGCCTTAGGCTACTAATCTAGCTTTGTTTCTAGTGATGTTTCCTTTATCATCCATTTTATTTCTGAATACCCATTTAGTGCCAATTACGGGATGATCACTAGGTTTAGTAACTAGTTCCCAAACATCACTTCTTTCAAATTGATTTAATTCTTCTTGCATAGCCAATACCCAATCTTCATCATTTATTGCCTCCTTTATGTTTTTAGGCTCAACTTGTGAAATGAAAGCATTTTCATTGAATTTTCTCCTTGTCATTATGCCTAGGCTAGTTTCACCTAATATCAACTCTTTAGGGTGATCTTTCCTATACTTATATGAATCCGGTAAATTTGAGGTATCTCCTCCTACTTCTTCATTTTCAACCTTAGGTTCAAGTGGATCAATCCTAAGGTAAATAACAATATTACCTTTTGGATTCTCAAATTTCTCTATATGGCTTACTTCAATTATTTCATCATCATCATCGTCATCATTAATGTTTGATTTGTCCTCATTGAGTTCACTAAATTTTACATGAATCGATTCTTCAACTTTCATGCTTCTTTTATTATATACTCTAAATGCCTTGCTATTTTGAGCATAACCCATAAAGATTCCTTCATCCGCTTTGAAGTTGAGTTTATCCAAGTTATCTTTGGTGTTAAGTATAAAGCACTTACAACCAAAAACCTTGAAATAACCAATATTTGGTACTCTACCTTTCCAAAGCTCATAAGGAGTCTTTTTAAGAAATGGTCTCAAATAAACTCTATTTATCACATGACAAGCGGTATTTACCGCTTCGGCCCAAAAATATTTGGGTAACTCAAATTCGTTTAGCATGGCTCTACTCATTTCTTGAAGTGTTCTATTCTTCCTTTCCGCAACACCATTTTGTTGAGGAGTTCTTGGAGCTGAGAAATTGTGTCCATACCCCTTGGATACACAAAATTCTTGAAATTCTCCATCAAACTCACCACCTCTATCACTTCTAATTTCCTTAATTGTGTCCTCTCTTTGATTTTCTAATCTCTTACAAAGATTTATAAATTCTTGGCATGCATCATTCTTTTTAGCTAAGAACATTACCCAAGTGTATCTAGAGAAGTCATCTACCACCACAAAGGTGTAATGTTTTCCACTTAGACTTGCTGTACCAATATCCCCATACAAATCCATATGAAGCAATTGTAGGGGTTTGGTGGTGGAGATTTCACTTTTGGGTTTGAAACTTGTTTTAACAAGCTTTGCTTTTTGACAAGTGTCGCATAAGCCATGGTTTTCGAAATTTAATTTTGGAAGACCTTGGACCTTTTCATTTTTGCAAATATCTTTGAAATTTTTGAAACTAATATGTCCAAGTCGTCTATGCCATAGTTGAGTCAAATCATTTTTGGCAACTAGGCAAGAAACATTTTGTGATATCAAATCATGTGTGCTAAATTTGTAAACATCATTTTTACGTATAGCTTCAAAAACAATCTTGTCGTTCTTTTTCACAACACATTTTCTTTTCACAAACTCAATTTGAAAATTAGCATCACATAGTTGGCTAACACTTATCAAATTATATTTAAGCTCTTCTACATATAGTACATTATTAATAGTAAAAGAAGAGTTACCAATTTCTCCATGTCCAAGGATTTTGGCTTTCCCATTGCCAAAATGCACCGTTCCACCATCTTGGAGCTTGATCTTGGTGAACAACGTTTTGTCTCCGGTCATGTGCGTTGAACATCCGCTGTCTATAAGCCATTTGGTTCCTTCTTCTTTGGCTACTCTATTTATCTTGAGAGCCTACAAAACCAAAAGATGTATGCATTGGTACCCTTTGATGGTTGGGTCCTTTAGGGTTAGTTTTTCGACCCTTAGGCTTCCAAACATATGTACTTTCAAATCGAGCTTTACATGCTTTCTTTACATGTCCTAGTTTGTTGCAATAAAAACAAGTGGGTACGTGCTTTGGTTTGGAAGATGATGAATTTTGTTGTGTCTTTCTATTGTTTGCCTTTTTCTTTAAGGGCTTAGGTTTAATAGAAGAAGATGATGAGTTAAATCCTGAACCGGATTTATCATTTCCAATTCTTTGATTTCCAAGTAGTATGTCTAAGTTGTTTTTACCATTTGTTAGTCTTTGTAAGTCTAACTTTAGTTTCTCACATTCTTTTCTAATTTCTTCATTTTCAATAACTATGGTTTTATGCATGGTAAGTATGATATCATGCTCTTGAAACATCAAAATATTTTTGTCATGCAAGCTCTTATTTTCTAAAATGCATTTCTTGAATTCTTTCTTTAAATGCTTATACTTCAAATTTAATTTCTCAAAGTCATCTTGCAAATCTCCTATTTCATCATGCAAATTTGAAAGGTTAGAATTTACCTCAAGGTCATCTTCAATCGCCATAAGACAAGTATGTTGAAACTTTGGATTGTCAACTATTGCCACAAGTCCAACACCTTGATCTTCACTCTCTTCTCCTTCCGATTCCGAAAGAAGATCATCCCACGTGGTTACCTCCGCATTGAGGGCTTTCTTCTTTTGAGGAAAAACCTTCTTCTCTTGCTTTTGCGGCTCTTTTACGTGGCAATCGGCAATGAAGTGACCGGGTCGACCACATCTATAGCAATTTTCACTTGCTTCCTTTTCTTTAGATGGTTTCTTGAAAAACTTTCTTGCTTGAGCTTTGTTTCTAGTTGCCATTCTTCTAAATTTTCTTACTAGAAGGGCAACTTCCTCATCCGATTCATCGGACTCTACCACCAATCCTTTGTGTGATGTTTGTGTAGACTTGATGGGATTCATCCTATTTTGTTCATCAATAAGAATTTCATGAGTAAGAAGATTACCGGATAGCTCATCAAGGGTAAGAGTCTTGAGATTCTTTGATTCGGTGATGGCGGTGACTTTGGGTGTCCATTCTCTTGGCAAAGAGTTGAGGAGTTTTGAGACAAGATCTTCATTTGAGATTTTCTTGTCAACCATGGAGAGTTGATTCACTATTCGTGTGAATCGATCAATTGTCTCCTCAATCTTCTCACCGCTTTTCATTCCGAACATCTCATACTCCTTCATGAGCATGAGTCTTTTGGCCATTCTTACTTGCTCAGTTCCTTCATGTATCATTTCAAGCCTTTTCCATGCCTCATGGGCTGTTTCAAGACCTTGGAGTCTAATGAGCTCAGTGGTGGTAAGAGCACTTGAGAGAATGTCAAAAGCTTTGCCATTGATGGCGAAATTTATCTTCTCTTCGTCGGTGTAGTCATCCTCATCTTTGAACATTGATTCTCCTTTTGAGTTGGTAATCATAAGAACTTCAATTCCTTTGACGAAAACTCTCCATATATCAAATCCACAGCCTTTCAAATGATTGATCATTCGAAATTTCCATAAAGAATAGTTTTGGGCATCAAACATAGGAGCTTTAGTGTTTGATCCAGAAAATAGTGCAGTAGGCTTAGGAGATGAAGAGGTTGAGGTTGAGGTTGTCATTGCCATGATCTTTAACCTTGCTACTTGCTAAGATAGGCCAAGCAATCAAGGTTAGGCTCTGATACCAATTGTTAGGTCCGAAATACACTTTAGAGGGGGGTGAATAGAGTGTTTGGCTATTTTGCGGAATTTTCTCGTTTGCTCAACTAAAGAGGATATTCAAAATCAGAGCAAGAATGGGAGATGAGAAGTAGTGAATGAGTACACCGGATATAGAGTGGTTCGAATCGTAAATGATTCTACTCCACTACCACTTTGTTTCCAAAGTGGATTTTCAACAACTACTCTTCTTATTATGAACAATAAGAACAACCACAGCAACACTTACACTAACACTTTAGTGTAAGCCACAACAACAGCAACTTCTTGCACAAAACACACTTGTGCAACCACAGCAACTACAGCTATTAGCAAGAACAACTTCTTGCTTCCTCACAACTTCAACAAAAGTTCCCTCAAGAACTTCTCAGAGTGGGTTGAAGAAATATGGCAAGGATCACACTTTCTCACAAGTCTAAGCACAAGCAAGAGATCAAATATTTATGGTTCCTCTTGTGCTTGACTCTTTTTCTCTCAATATACAATAATGAAGATCAAAGAAAAGCTAGACAAGCTTTAAACAAATTTACAAGTATGAGAGAAATATACAACAATGGAAAATGAAGCTAGATGATGTTGAAAATATGTCTTTGCTTCATCCAAGCCTCCTCTATTTATAGATGAAGTTCACCATGTTTTTGAGGCTCTCCACCAAGTCTTCTTCTTCAAAAATGTCAAGATGATGCCCAAAAAGTCTCTAGCCATCCTATGGAGTGATTTGATCTTGGATAGCCACCCTAGAGAATTTTAGACATGTATACAATAGTTAAAGAAGCATGTAATTAGTTGAGTTAAAGTCCACAAGAAGTTTGAAGAAGATTGGAAAGAGAAAACCTTAAAAATCTGCCTTGGATTTTGTTCTAACGTTCAGAAAATTTGAATTCTGGAGGACATCGATCGATCGAAGTCCCTGGAAGGGAGAGATCGATGTCCTCTGATCCAACATCGATCGATCGAAGTCCTGGGAGGGAGAGATCAATGTTCTCTGATCCTACATCGATCGATCGATGTCAGGGGATGAAGTGACATCGATCGATCGATATCTCCAGCTTGAGAGATCGATGTCAACCAGTGAGTTCCAATCTCAACCATCTTTGGACATAATGTGTTTTGCCCATCATGCATCAAATATCAAATATAAATTTAACTTATTCAAAACATCTTTTTATCATCAAAACATTTTACAACTTAACAATCTCCCCCTTTTTGATGATTTCAAAACCACGACTCAAAAGATGTTTTTACATGATACTTTTTCAACTAACCTTGATATTTTACAACTCCCCCTTAGTTCATGTTCCCTTATCATATGAACATATAAAAAAAACTTCAATCTACCCAACATGCTCCCCCTCAAACTATGCATCAAGTTTTATATTTTCATCATTTCAATATGTAAGATATCATGCCGAGAGACTTCATGCTATGTCATCCAACTTCTCAAAGCTAACAAGCTAACATGTTATGCATACTACCAACTTAAGACCATATAGCTAACTCAATATGCCAAACCATGACATGCCAAAACTATACCAAAAAAAAATCATATCAAGTCATACTAAGAAATGTCAAAACTATACCAAGTAATGTCTATCCAACAATTCCAAGCATGGTAAATCCAATGCCCAAACAATCATACTAAGAACATGCCAAACCTTATACCAAGCGATGTCTAACCAACAATTCCAAGCATGGTAAATCCAATGCCCAAACAATCATGCCAACCAAATATTTCTCCCCCTTTTTGAAAGCATCAAAACATAAGAGATATTAAAATGAAAGATAAATATCATTAGAAATATACCAAGTTTTGAGATAGATAGGTAAACTCGAACTTGTAAAACTACTCCATAGCTACAAAGGAATAGGGATAACTACTCTTCATCAGAAGAGAAACATAATCCGGAGAGTGCCGCTTTAAGCTTGGTCTTCAATTTTTGGTACTTGGTCTTTTGTATAGTGAGCTCCGTTTCTAAATTTTTGACCCTTTTTGTGAGATTTGCGTTGTCCTTTTCCAAGTCATCAATACGGACTGCTTCCTTAGTTAAATCTTCTCCCCATTGACCAAGTGTATCACGAATGTCTTCAATTTCGGCCTCCGCATCGAACTCTTCATCTGAACTACTCCCTTCCGTCATTGGGGCGTTTCCTTTGCCTTTTTGGGATGTGGAGGCTTGTTTTGGGGGTGGTTGTGGTGATGGAAGAGAGTAGGGTGCCATGGGAGGTTCGGTAGGAGATGGTGGAGGGATGGTATCTTCCGGCTCTTCCTCTTCTTGTTCTTGTTGTCCTCCCCGTTTTTGAGCCTCTTTTCGAGACTTATGTATTTGTTGGATGTTGGCTTTGGTGTAATAATCCTTATTGGTAATCTGTTTAGTATAGTCTTCATCCAATAATACATTAGCCTTTTGAGCAATCTATAGATGAGATTGCTATAGGAAAGGGCCTTGGATTGCTTTGTTACGGCTTCCAGCATGTTTGCAAATATAATCTCCCCAATATTCATAGCTTCTTTATTTGCAAGCCGATAAGTTATATAAAAATCCAAGTTGCTCGGAAGTTTAGCTGATTTTCCATTGATACAAAAAGTGACAATGGCAAGTAAAACTCTATACACCAAAGGCATGTCATTTGTATTTTTGGTGGGGTGAAATCCAAGAAAATATTTAACTTCATTTTCAGAAATTTGATACTTGTAGGAATCCCACTTCCATGGATCAAAGTCTTCCCAACCCTCAGCAGGAAAGTCAAGCAAATCATTGATAGTCTTAGAACTAAACATCAACAACTGTCCATCTATCAATGTATGCAAGGCATAAGGCACACCATGTTGGTATTCTACCCACATATTAGCATAAAACATCCTAGTGTATCGAGTAGGCATATTTGTCATTTGATCGACATCCCAAATATGTATCCATTTTTGATGATTAAACCAATCAATGATTGGTTTCAACTTTTCATTTCTCAAAATGTCTTCAATTTTGAGTAGTTTAAGCGGAATGGTGGATCTTTTCTTGCGTTCCCATTCATGAAATAATGTTTGAGCTTTAAGAGTGATGTAGCCAAATTTACCTGTCCCTGTTGGCTCTTTCAAAGCATCCTTGTAATCTGAAGACTTCAGCCATGGAAAGTTGTTGAGAGTGAGCTTTTCCCTTGTTTCCTTCAACTCAGTGTTCTGAGATGCAGTTGATTTCTTCCTCACACCTTGTGTTCTGGACCCCGTCGGAACTTGAGGGTGTGATTGTTGTGCCTCAACTTCACCTTCTTGTGAAGTTCTTGCTCTTTTGGAAGAGGGTTTTGATTTTGAAGCCATTTGATGTTAGGGTTCGGATTTTGGAGATGGATTTTAAGAATACGGTTGTATTTGTATCAAAGATGGAGTTTTTTCGCAAGAATTCTGAGTTTTTGGTGTATTTGGAACAAAGTTCTTCGGTTTTGCAGAGAGAGAGTTTAGGGATTTCGTTTAGGAAAAGAGGGAAAGTGAAGAGGAAAGAGAAAATTGCAGATTTTGATGGCCTGTCCGCGTCGACATCGATCGATCGATGTCTGGGACTTCGATCGATCGATGTCCTAGACATAGATCAATCGATGTCTGTTTTTGCAGCAGATTCTTTGACTGTCACATAGATCGATCTATGTATGCAAGGATCTGCATTTTTGACCTTTTAACCTTTGTTAATCATTCCTAATCTTGCTCTAATTGATTCGAATGTCTCAGTGGGAAGGGATTTAGTAAAGATATCAGCTAGTTGGTCATTTGTTGGAACAAATTCAACGCATACCAATCCTTTTTGAATGCAATCCCTTATGAAGTGATGCCTCACTTCTATGTGTTTTGTTCTACTATGATGAACCGGGTTTTGTGCTATACTTATAGCTGATGTGTTGTCACATAAGATGGGAACCTTGTCAAACTTAATATTGTAATCGTTCAAGATGTTGATCATCCAAAGTAACTGTGCACAACACGAAGCGGCCGATACATATTCGGATTCCGCTGTGGAAAGTGACACACTATTTTGTTTCTTGGAAAACCAAGAAACTAAGCAAGCTCCAAGAAATTGACATGTCCCGGAGGTGCTTTTCCTATCAACAAGGTTTCCGGCATAGTCGGAGTCACTATACCCTCTTAAGTCAAAACATCCATTTTTGGGATAAAACAATCCAAAGTTCAAAGTTCCTTTTAAATACCTAAAGATACGTTTGATGGCAACTAAATGCGATTCCTTAGGCATACTTTGAAATCTAGCACATAAGCATACAGCATGCAAAATATCCGGCCTACTAGCAGTTAAATAAAGTAAACTACCAATCATACCCCTATATTTGGTTACATCAACCGGCTTTCCTTTTTCGTCTTTGTCAAGCTTTGTACTTGTGCTCATCGAGTGCTCACACTTCTTCCATCCTCGAATTTGTACTTCTTGAGCAAATCCTTCGTATACTTTGTTTGAGATATGTACACTCCATCTTGAGTTTGCTTGATTTGTAGACCAAGAAAGTAGTTGAGTTCACCCATCATGCTCATTTCAAATTCTCCTTCCATCAATTTTGCAAAATGATCACAAAGAGAATTGTTAGTAGCAACAAATATAATATCATCCACATAAATTTGAACATGCAATTGATGGTTTCCTTGTTCTTTAATAAAAAGAGTAGTGTCGACTTTTCCTCTTGAAAACTCGTTCTCAAGTCGGAAGTTACTTAACCTATCATACCAAGCCCTAGGAGCTTGTTTAAGTCCATAAAGGGCCTTTTTGAGTTTAAAAACATGATTTGGATAATCATGATTTTCAAACCCCGGAGGTTGAGCTACATAGACCTCTTCTTGAATTATTCCATTCAAGAATGCGGATTTCACATCCATTTGATATAGTTTGAAATCCTTATAGCGTGCATATGCTAATAGCATCCTAATAGCTTCTAACCTAGCTATGGGGGCAAAAGTTTCATCATAGTCTATGCCTTCCTCTTGCCTATAGCCTTGGGCTACTAATCTAGCTTTGTTTCTAGTGATGTTTCCTTTATCATCCATTTTATTTCTGAATACCCATTTAGTGCCAATTACGGGATGATCACTAGGTTTAGTAACTAGTTCCCAAACATCACTTCTTTCAAATTGATTTAATTCTTCTTGCATAGCGAATACCCAATCTTCATCATTTATTGCCTCCTTTATGTTTTTAGGCTCAACTTGTGAAATGAAAGCATTTTCATTGAATTTTCTCCTTGTCATTATGCCTTGGCAAGTTTCACCTAATATCAACTCTTTAGGGTGATCTTTCCTATACTTATATGAATCCGGTAAATTTGAGGTATCTCCTCCTACTTCCTCATTTTCAACCTTAGGTTCAAGTGGATCAATCCTAAGGTCAATAACAATATTACCTTTTGGATTCTCAAATTTCTCTATATGGCTTACTTCAATTATTTCATCATCATCATCGTCATCATTAATGTTTGATTTGTCCTCATTGAGTTCACTAAATTTTACATGAATCGATTCTTCAACTTTCAGGCTTCTTTTATTATATACTCTAAATGCCTTGCTATTTTGAGCATAACCCATAAAGATTCCTTCATCCGCTTTGAAGTCGAGTTTATCCAAGTTATCTTTGGTGTTAAGTATAAAGCACTTACAACCAAAAACCTTGAAATAACCAATATTTGGTACTCTACCTTTCCAAAGCTCATAAGGAGTCTTTTTGAGAAATGGTCTCAAATAAACTCTATTTATCACATGACAAGCGGTTTTTACCGCTTCGGCCCAAAAATATTTGGGTAACTCAAATTCGTTTAGCATGGCTCTACTCATTTCTTGAAGTGTTCTATTTTTCCTTTCCGCAACACCATTTTGTTGAGGAGTTCTTGGAACTGAGAAATTGTGTCCATACCCCTTGGATACACAAAATTCTTGAAATTCTCCATCAAACTCACCACCTCTATCACTTCTAATTTCCTTAATTGTGTCCTCTCTTTGATTTTCTAATCTCTTACAAAGCTTTATAAATTCTTGGCATGCATCATTCTTTTTAGCTAAGAACATTACCCAAGTGTATCTAGAGAAGTCATCTACCACCACAAAGGTGTAATGTTTTCCACTTAGACTTGCTGTACCAATATCCCCATACAAATCCATATGAAGCAATTGTAGGGGTTTGGTGGTGGAGATTTCACTTTTGGGTTTGAAGCTTGTTTTAACAAGCTTTGCTTTTTGACAAGTGTCACATAAGCCATGGTTTTCGAAATTTAATTTTGGAAGACCTTGGACCTTTTCATTTTTGCAAATATCTTTGAAATTTTTGAAACTAATATGTCCAAGTCGTCTATGCCATAGTTGAGTCAAATCATTTTTGGCAACTAGGTAAGAAACATTTTGTGATATCAAATCATGTGTGCTAAATTTGTAAACATCATTTTTACGTATAGCTTCAAAAACAATCTTGTCGTTTTTTTTCACAACACATTTTCTTTTCACAAACTCAATTTGAAAATTAGCATCACATAGTTGGCTAACACTTATCAAATTATATTTAAGCTCTTCTACATATAGTACATTATTAATAGTAAAAGAAGAGTTACCAATTTCTCCATGTCTAAGGATTTTGGCTTTCCCATTGCCAAAATGCACCGTTCCACCATCTTGGAGCTTGATCTTGGTGAACAACGTTTTGTCTCCGGTCATGTGCGTTGAACATCCGCTGTCTATAAGCCATTTGGTTCCTTCTTCTTTGGCTACTCCATTTATCTTGAGAGCCTACAAAACCAAAAGATGTATGCATTGGTACCCTTTGATGGTTGGGTCCTTTAGGGTTAGTTTTTCGACCCTTAGGCTTCCAAACATATGTACTTTCAAATCGAGCTTTACATGCTTTCTTTACATGTCCTAGTTTGTTGCAATAAAAACAAGTGGGTACGTGCTTTGGTTTGGAAGATGATGAATTTTGTTGTGTCTTTCTATTGTTTGCCTTTTTCTTTAAGGGCTTAGGTTTAATAGAAGAAGATGATGAGTTAAATCCTGAACCGGATTTATCATTTCCAATTCTTTGATTTCCAACTAGTATGTCTAAGTTGTTTTTACCATTTGTTAGTCTTTGTAAGTCTAACTTTAGTTTCTCACATTCTTTTCTAATTTCTTCATTTTCAATAACTATGGTTTTATGCATGGTAAGTATGATATCATGCTCTTGAAACATCAAAATATTTTTGTCATGCAAGCTCTTATTTTCTAAAATGCATTTCTTGAATTCTTTCTTTAAATGCTTATACTTCAAATTTAATTTCTCAAAGTCATCTTGCAAATCTCCTATTTCATCATGCAAATTTGAAAGGTTAGAATTTACCTCAAGGTCATCTTCAATCGCCATAAGACAAGTATGTTGAAACTTTGGATTGTCAACTATTGCCACAAGTCCAACACCTTGATCTTCACTCTCTTCTCCTTCCGATTCCGAAAGAAGATCATCCCACGTGGTTACCTCCGCATTGAGGGCTTTCTTCTTTTGAGGAAAAACCTTCTTCTCTTGCTTTTGCGGCTCTTTTACGTGGCAATCGGCAATGAAGTGACCGGGTCGACCACATCTATAGCAATTTTCACTTGCTTCCTTTTCTTTAGATGGTTTCTTGAAAAACTTTCTTGCTTGAGCTTTGTTTCTAGTTGCCATTCTTCTAAATTTTCTTACTAGAAGGGCAACTTCCTCATCCGATTCATCGGACTCTACCACCAATCCTTTGTGTGATGTTTGTGTAGACTTGATGGGATTCATCCTATTTTGTTCATCAATAAGAATTTCATGAGTAAGAAGATTACCGGATAGCTCATCAAGGGTAAGAGTCTTGAGATTCTTTGATTCGGTGATGGCGGTGACTTTGGGTGTCCATTCTCTTGGCAAAGAGTTGAGGAGTTTTGAGACAAGATCTTCATTTGAGATTTTCTTGTCAACCATGGAGAGTTGATTCACTATTCGTGTGAATCGATCAATTGTCTCCTCAATCTTCTCACCGCTTTTCATTCCGAACATCTCATACTCCTTCATGAGCATGAGTCTTTTGGCCATTCTTACTTGCTCAGTTCCTTCATGTATCATTTCAAGCCTTTTCCATGCCTCATGGGCTGTTTCAAGACCTTGGAGTCTAATGAGCTCAGTGGTGGTAAGAGCACTTGAGAGAATGTCAAAAGCTTTGCCATTGATGGCGAAATTTATCTTCTCTTCGTCGGTGTAGTCATCCTCATCTTTGAACATTGATTCTCCTTTTGAGTTGGTAATCATAAGAACTTCAATTCCTTTGACGAAAACTCTCCATATATCAAATCCACAGCCTTTCAAATGATTGATCATTCGAAATTTCCATAAAGAATAGTTTTGGGCATCAAACATAGGAGCTTTAGTGTTTGATCCGGAAAATAGTGCAGTAGGCTTAGGAGATGAAGAGGTTGAGGTTGAGGTTGTCATTGCCATGATCTTTAACCTTGCTACTTGCTAAGATAGGCCAAGCAATCAAGGTTAGGCTCTGATACCAATTGTTAGGTCCGAAATACACTTTAGAGGGGGGTGAATAGAGTGTTTGGCTATTTTGCGGAATTTTCTCGTTTGCTCAACTAAAGAGGATATTCAAAATCAGAGCAAGAATGGGAGATGAGAAGTAGTGAATGAGTACACCGGATATAGAGTGGTTCGAATCGTAAATGATTCTACTCCACTACCACTTTGTTTCCAAAGTGGATTTTCAACAACTACTCTTCTTATTATGAACAATAAGAACAACCACAGCAACACTTACACTAACACTTTAGTGTAAGCCACAACAACAGCAACTTCTTGCACAAAACACACTTGTGCAACCACAGCAACTACAGCTATTAGCAAGAACAACTTCTTGCTTCCTCACAACTTCAACAAAAGTTCCCTCAAGAACTTCTCAGAGTGGGTTGAAGAAATATGGCAAGGATCACACTTTCTCACAAGTCTAAGCACAAGCAAGAGATCAAATATTTATGGTTCCTCTTGTGCTTGACTCTTTTTCTCTCAATATACAATAATGAAGATCAAAGAAAAGCTAGACAAGCTTTAAACAAATTTACAAGTATGAGAGAAATATACAACAATGGAAAATGAAGCTAGATGATGTTGAAAATGTGTCTTTGCTTCATCCAAGCCTCCTCTATTTATAGATGAAGTTCACCACGTTTTTGAGGCTCTCCACCAAGTCTTCTTCTTCAAAAATGTCAAGATGATGCCCAAAAAGTCTCTAGCCACCCTATGGAGTGATTTGATCTTGGATAGCCACCCTAGAGAATTTTAGACATGTATACAATAGTCAATGAAGCATGTAATTAGTTGAGTTAAAGTCCACAAGAAGTTTGAAGAAGATTGGAAAGAGAAAACCTTAAAAATCTGCCTTGGATTTTGTTCTAACGTTCAGAAAATTTGAATTCTGGAGGACATCGATCGATCGAAGTCCCTGGAAGGGAGAGATCGATGTCTTCTGATCCAACATCGATCGATCGAAGTCCTGGGAGGGAGAGATCGATGTTCTCTGATCCTACATCGATCGATCGATGTTAGGGGATGAAGTGACATCGATCGATCGATGTCTCCAGCTTGAGAGATCGATGTCAACCAGTGAGTTCCAATCTCAACCATCTTTGGACATAATGTGTTTTGCCCATCATGCATCAAATATCAAATATAAATTTAACTTATTCCAAACATCTTTTTATCATCAAAACATTTTACAACTTAACAGGCCGAACCGATTTTGGTCAATCTTATGGAATTTATAGATCCTGTCCAGGTCGGCCTCAAACAAGGTTGAAAAAGACTCTTGGACAAGAGGAGAGGGCAGACCTCTCTCGATGACACCCGAGAACTGAGATGGGCCCCTTAGTGGGGCCGGGGGATTCACGGATGCTAGAGCAGGAGCAATCCCTGCTTGCTCCGGCGAAGAACTGACCACGGTGATGGCTCTGCTAGATTGAGCAGAATCACCAATGGTCCGACGCAGATTACTGATGGGAAGATCATCAGCAGAGGCTGATCTAGCAGACAGAGATGGAGAGCTGAAGTTCTCTCCACTACTAACGGCATAAGAACCAGTTTCTGAATCGATTAGTCTGCCCTCTCAGGTCAGCTCGGCCAAACTAATCTGGGGGCAAATGATGAACCGAAATAATCATCTGTTAGTCAGCAACAGTCAACGGCAGACTTTGAGCATAAAGGGTTAAGTCCCGCAGGTCGGCACAAAAGCACTGTTGCTCGGTCTAACTATACCTGTTATACTCTTATTATCAGAGGTTTGCACCTGAGCATCCGGACTGAACTGCAGTTCGGCAAGAATGCACTTCAGTACAGTTCGTCTAAAAGCTTATCGAAATAGCTAAGGCAAATTCAACTACGACTTTTGCTCAGATCGGCCGCATGATTGAAACAGGCCGGTACTTGTTGACACATGGACAAGAAATTGCTGAAGTGTCAGCTTGTATAATACTATAGAATGAATCATCTCGGCTCGGCAAGGCCATGTATATACAGTCAGCCTCAACAGAATGTTCAACTCGGCCTCGGCTACGTACGGGTTCTGCCACGATAAGAATTATCAGATAAGATCAAGAGAAGATATTATCTATTGTACTCTGTGACCCACTAAGCAGCTCTGCAGAATAACTTTCCAAATGGCAAGCGGTGATTGGTCCAGGACAAGAACATCATTACAAGCCGACCTACACAACAGCTACGATCTCAGGCTTTAGTCCCATCCCACTACATCTCTGCAACAAATTAGACCGCCATCTCAGCCATATCACCATCTCATTAATCACGCAGGGGGTTAGACCTCCACAATTTCAAGTATACCTTTACCCAGACAAGGAAGGGGATCCGGATACGAAATCCAAACATTGAGATCCAAAAGCAAATTCGTACACTTTGCTCTTCAGCTCATACTGTGAGAAATATTTAACTCAACATCTAAATTATATTCTCATTAAGAAATGACTCAAACTGACTTGAACGTCGAAGGGTTTTTCCCGAGGTCATCTCCCGGGACCTCTGATCCTTGCTTCCTTGTGCAGGATATTCAGGAAGCTATTCCAGCAATCATCTTCAAACCAGTTAACTATTCTTCGAGTTAACTGACGACGTTTATTTGAGGTCATCTTGACCCTTGGTGAAGATCCGGCTTCATCGTTTACTACCATTATTAGTTGACGTGATTTTTCGAAAATGCAACCTCCCCCCCGGGGGGCAACTTATCACTACACAGTTATCGCCACCTTGGAAAATGAATAAACAAACCAATACAACAAAGAAATAAACATTAAGCATCCACGAAGAACTCGCGCCAGTTCCCTGAACGAAACCAAGATACTAGTATCTTGTTCTAGAAATCAACAACAGCAGAAATTAAACACAAAACCATCTAAATTGAAATTAAAATTACGATCTACCACGTCCCTGTCCTTCTCTTCACTAATTCATTTTATCCGCAATGTTTCTGATTCCTAGCTTTTTCCTTCTCCTTCACTTCACTCCCTTGGCTATAATCATACTCGTCTTTATTCACAAAACCAAGCCTCGCTTCTTCTTCTAGCTGGGGTTGCTCTTGGTTTCCCCCATACACTCCTCCAAACCCTTCTTCATCTGATCTCGTGGCATACCCTTCTCCAAAAGACGCCATCGCTTTCTCTTTCACTTTTTCCGCCGGTGGTTTCTCCATCTTCTCTATAGGTTCTTGGGTATTCATTCTTGCTGCTGATTGGTGGAACTTTATTGAAGTGACGCTCTGGTTTAGGAAATTGAATGACCAAGCAGATGGGATGAGTGTGGTGGTGGAAACTGGATGTTTGATCAATCTTGAAGTTGTTAACATTTCTTGGCGGGCGGTACCTGTTCTTCTGGGCGGGTTGAGAATTAAATAGTTGGGTGGAAAACAGGGAGGTGATGTGGTGGTGTGTTATCAAAGGCTGTTTCTGTTGCCTCGTCATGCTCGAATGCTCGCTCTTGTCTTCTCTTCACACGTAACAGTTTCGTTTGAGACGTGTTTCGCTTATGGAAGGCCCAAATTAAAATAATTTCTCGAGAAGGTTAGTCACCCGCATAAAATAATACAAAAGGAAGTAGATTATGGATTAACGGTACCAATTAAAAATTTAATAAATAACCGTAAAAACGATTTAAATAAATTTAGCGTGTCCGAAAGAAGAGTCAAACTTCTGTCCTTAAAAAGAGACTTAAATCATCGACAAATAAATGTATTCTCAAGTTTAATGCGTCAAAACAATGAGGAAATACTAAAGATGAACTTGGACAGAGGCAAGTACCAGCTGCTCAAGCTCAAAGCAGCTGCAGTGAAGAGGATGATGTGGCTCTTTCAGGTGATGGTATTGGTTAGCAAGTTAATATATGGATCAAGCTCAAGCTAACACATGATTGGTACACTAAAGGATCAAGAAAGAAACACAAATCACAACTGACACATCATTAATCAACTGCCAACTCAGTAGAGGAGAGCGCACTCATGTGCTAGTGGCGGTTACCATTAGTTAGCGGTTATGGAATAGTGTAGCTAGTGATTTCTCAGTTAAAAATATTATATAAGGCATTGTAATCGATAATGCACGGTCGAATTGAATAGAAGAAAAGCTATCTTTTCCTCTCACGTTTCTTCTTCTTCCTGTGTGATAAATTTCCGTTTCTTTGCGCAATTTGACGCCAATCTTCATATTCAAATTCTGTTTGCTGTTTAGCTTATGAATTCAGTCAATTCGATAGCGACGCCTCAGCGACGACCAAGAAACACAAATCCCGGAAACAAACAAACACAAACACCGACGACTTAGCGACGCTCAGCGACGACCAAGAAACACAAACACCGACGACTTAGCGACGCTCAGCGACGCACGACGTATCTTCACACCATACGATGTGTTTCGTCGCTGCGGGCGTCGCTATTCGGCGGTGTCCGCACAGTGCCCGACTGTTACACTTACGATGCATTTACGTCGCTATTGCGTCGCTATGTCGTCGCGGAATTCCCTATATAAACAGGATGGACCGTGACCCCCAACTACATAGAAAACAACCTCCTTTATAATCATAAAAAAAAAAGACTCAAATATGGTTCATACTAAAGCGCAAGCGCGACGTGGTAGTGGCCATTCAGCGGCAAGACGGCCTATTCAACAACCCTCTTCTTCAGCAGTTCCTCCACCACAAGAATCACCCCCACAGGCTGAGTCTTCTGAACCCAGTCTTTTTGGGCCACGTCGGGAACGCCAAATTGGCGACCTCCATAAAAAAATACAAGAACTGTGGAAAACAGTGAATGACCTGAGGGAGCATATTATGTACCAGGATGAGCGTCTTCAATACCTGGACACAAGGCAGATGCGGATTAAATCCAAAGCTGCACAGCTGAGACGCCTCCTGAAGGCGTGCGCAGAGAGTGTTGCTACTCTCTGTTCGGATGACGAACAGTGAATGGCTCCTCTCCGCTATTCATTTAGATTGTTTTTTTCATTATTGTCCTAGTATATTTTGTAATTTATAATTCTATATTAATGAAATTTTATTTTTCTAATCATCGCTTTCGTTTTCTTAATTTAAACACGTGTTTAATCTCTTACTAATCTTGACGACGATAAAATACAAACGAAATGTGGCTCAGAAAAATTTGAGACGACTAATTCACCGACTAAACATCAACTATATACCGACGAAACTTAATACAACGACGAGAACCTACTAACCATATCGACGAAACTTAATACAACGACGAGAACCTATTATCCGCGAATTTATTGTCGGTGTGCTGAATTTAGCGACGCCCAGCGACGCCCAAGAAACACAAATCCCGGAAACAAACAAACACACATACCGACAAATTTAGCGACGCTTTACCGACGAACTAGCGACGCACGACGTCTCTTCACACCATTCGACGTGTTTCGTCGCTACGGCGTCGCTAATGCGTCGCTATTCCGTTCAGTTCCCAACGGTTACAACGTACGATATTACGATATTATCTTCATCAGCTGAGCTGATATTATCAACGAATTTAGCGACGGGTTACCGACGAACTAGCGACGCACGACGTCTTCACACCATTCGACGCGTTTCGTCGCTATTGCGTCGCTATTGCGTCGCTATTCCGCAGTGTCCGTTCAGTTCCCAACGGTTAGAACGTGTTTACGTTGCTAATTCGTCGCTAAGTGCGTCGCTAAATCGAACGAACCGTCACGCCCGTACACATTACGTCGCTAATTCGCATGAAGCGTCACACCCGCACATATTCCCATCTTGGTTAACGGTCGAAAAATGCGTCGCAAGTTCGTCGCTATATCGTCGCTAAATTTACCTATTTATACCCCAAACATCCGCATACATATACACACAAATACAAAGTTATAAAACATCAAAATATGCCGCGTCGTTTTAGAAGAACCCCAAGGCATGGTGGAGGGGCAAACAGTGCCCGCCACAAGGGCCTCCTCCCCAACCACCATCGGT
>AP025050.1:9844562-10021907 GCA_036186865.1 Eustoma russellianum
TTTCTTTTTTTAATTTTTCGTTTCATAATGTAAATTTTTATTATTAAATTAATAAATTTTTTTTCCAATCACTGCTTTCTTTTTTCTTAATTAATACACGTGTTTAATCCTCGACGAATCTGCGACGACACAACGACAAATCGGAATACGAACGAAAAGTAAAACAAAATATTTGCGACACGCGGGTTTCATCGACAAAAAAACCGACGATACACAACGCCAAGAACCTACTCACCGACGAATTTATTTTATCCGTGTTCTGGAATTTTAGCGACAAAATAGCGACGATATAGCGACGTAATGCTAAAAACTACATAGCGACGAATAAAACACAAAGAATAGCGACGAACCACCGACAAAACACCGACGAACATATTAACCTGACTACTTTTTTGTTAGCGACAATGCTTTTCATCGTATTTTCGTCGCAATTAACGACGAAAATGAGTGTATCGCAAATACGTCGCAAAGTACCGACGCAACACCGACGAAACGTGGTTCGTCGGTGAAGTTTTCGTCGGTAAATGAAATTCTTTTTGTGGTGGCGCATTTGATGTTATGTAGATGATCATGGTTGATTTACAGTCATTGATTGTGTTTTTCATGGTGATCGCAGCAGTTTTATCAAGCTCAAGGAGTATTAAAAAGGTTGTAGGAAGTAAAGATTTAAATCGAAAAATATATTAAAGTAAAATAAGATTTGCCGTAAACATTGTATCTGAAATGATCTAAATCTGAATTCGGACACACGTACTGTAGATCACAAAATTAGAAGCTTGTATTATAGTGTTAAAAAATATTTAAAATTTGCATTAATCGTTCAAAATTAGTAAAACATATGATCGAGTGATTATCATTATCAATAGACCAGTAGAGCTGTATTCTACTTGTATAAGTAAAATTTGAAGCATAAAAAAATGAACTAAAAATTGCATCCCGTCGGCTCCCATGTACATTTGGCCATAAGCCGAAGATTTCTCAAAGAGTTAAAAAAGAAAAAAGACGCGGGATATGATATAGAGCATTCATGTGATCAGTTGTGATTGCAGTTCTAATCTAACAAGAAACAAGCTATATAATTTTTATTTTCTGTTGAGACCAAATATCATGCTACGGCTGTTACTATTTTTTGAATTGCATTGTCTTTGTATGTTTATTAATTGATCTTGGTGTTTCTTATCAATACTTCGGTCTTTCATGAACGCATGAATGACATGTTGAATTGTATCCGAAACAAAATTTTCCATGGTGCAATTCATGTTGAAGTGATCAGCTGGGACATAGGAAAGAAGGCTGTGGCATGGTGACACAGCGAGACAAGGCTATAGCAGGCACGCTAGATGCAGCAGCAAAACGATGTTACACTCTTCATCTATTGAAAACGGTTTGATATCAAACGTGGCATTTACTTAACTAAAGGTGCATCACAGGGAATAAAAGGAAAGCAGCTCAGCCAACCTGCCAAGTCATATTAAATGAGGAACATAACAGTGGCAAGGCAGTGAAGGGAAGAAACGGTTATAACTAACCAAGTATACGTACATGTAGAATTCGTTTTCTAGGAAGTTCTATTGGTTGTATATATAGTTAATTCAGCTGTACAAAAATGTATGAACAAATAACAATTCAGTTTCTGCAGAATTCAGCTTTACTCTTCTCTCAAAATTTTTGGCGCGCAACTTGATTTTTTTTTTTTGAACGTTGCGTTCGACGTTTGGTCACTTGCTTGTTCTTGCGTGCTGCCAATTGTGAATTGCTCATCAATATTGTTTCTTGATTGTTTGATTCAAATTTTAACATGGTGTCAGAGTTGTTTCTTGTCTTTGTTTGAATCTCTAGATGCTTTATAGTCAATTCGATGGCTTCGTCTTCATATGCTCTTCCTCCTGGTTTCAGAAGTAATCAAACAGGTACTAATGAAAATCAATCGAATAATCCATATTATAGTCATCCGAATGATAGTCCTGCTATTGTGCTTGTTCAACCACCACTTACTCCACACAATTTCACTCATGGAGTCGCGCATTCCAAATGGCGCTGTTGGTAAAGAACAAGTCCTGCTTTATAGATGGCACAGTGCCAAAACCTGCTCCTATGGATCCTCAATTTCAAGTTTGGAGGCAAGTAAACACTATGATTCAATGATTATGAATTGCGTATCACCTTCAATTGCTCAAAGTGTAATGGTATGATAGTGCGTTAGAGGTTTGGGGAGATCTGACGATAAGGTATGACAGTGGAGATCCGTTTAGGCTATCGGATTTATTGGAAGGTTTTTATAGTGATAAACAAGAAAATTTACCTGTAAATGATTATTTTACAAAATTGAAAGTGTTGTGGGAAGAATTAATAGCTTTAAGACCTGTTCCCAAGTGTACCTGTCACAGGTGTAGCTGTGACGTACGGAAGAAGATGAGTGAGTATGTGGATAAAGAATATGTCATTAAGTTTGTCAAAGGACTTAATGAGGATTTTCATCCTGTGAGGTCTCAGGTGTTTGTTATGACTCCTTTGCCTGACATTAAGACGGCCTTTGCCATGGCCTTGAAGTTTGAAAGAAGTTGGTTGGTCCAGGATCTCAGAATGTTTTTAGTATTGCACCTACTGCACTAGTGGCTGAGCATTGCACAAAGGATATCATTATGACCAACAGTTATGCTAATAGAAATCAAGGTGGCAAGTATAGAAAGGAAAATGGCAGGTTTTATCCAGAGAGTGGAAAACATGTTCAGTGCACTCATTGTGATCTATTTGGACATACAACGTACAAGTGGTACAGAAAGTATGTCTTTCCTCCAAGGTTTAAGTTCAGGAGCCAAGTTGACAGAGGCTAAGGAAGATCAGTTTGCCAATAGTTGTGATGAACAAGGATGTCAACAACCCTTCCAGTTAAACCAAATGCAGCAAGTTCCCATGTTAACATCTGAGCAGTATCAGAAACTAATAAACCTGATGAATGTTAATGATGATTATGCAGGTTTAGGTGCAGGGAAGGTTGTTCAAGGTGCTGTTATGCCTGCTCAGGCTGATATGACCCCAGATAAGTGTTCTGGTTCTGTTAATTGAGTTTGGATTGTAGATTCAGGTGCTACAGACCATGTGGCTTGCTCCTTGTCTCTCTTTGTTTCTTGCAAACCTATAACGCATGCCCCTATCAGACTCCCTAACAATGTTACTGTCTTTGCCACCCACATGGGCATAACAAAAGTCAATAATGAGTTGGTACTAGACAATGTACTACATGTGCCTTCCTTTTCTTTTAATTTGATTTCCTTGAGCAAGCTACTTCTCCTTGATTGCTCATTATATTTCATAAATCTTGTTGTTTGATCCAGTATCAGTTGTCTATGAGGACGATTGGTTCAGCTAAGAAACACAATGGACTTTACTGTATCTCTGGATCATCGATGTCTTCATCAATCCAATCATCTTCTTCTCTTCCCACCATCAACTGCTATGATTCTAAATCCTATCTGTGGCATGCCAGATTTGGGCATACCTTCTATGCAAGAATGCAAGAAATACAAAAAGAATGTCCTACTGTTGTAGTTTCTAAACTACATGTGTCTGTACAATCTGTCCTTTAGCAAAATTGAAAAGGTCACTACTTCTCATTCCTGCTTCTGTTTCCCATTCTCCTTTTCAAATAATACATGTGGATATATGGGAACCAAACAGACATCCCACCATGCATAATCAAAAGTATTTTCTTACCATAGTGGATGATTATACTCGTTACACTTGGTTATATCTTCTCAAGAGCAAAACTGAAGTTAGAAGAATTTTGCAAAGCTTCTTCCATTTTGTCAATACTCAGTTCAATTCTCATATTAAAGTTATTAGGACTGACAATAGTTTGGAATTCAACATGAAAGAATTTTACCTAACACATGGTACTATCCACTAAATCACTTGTACTTATACTCGTCAACAAAATAGAGTGGTTGAGAGAAAGAACCAACATATACTCACAGTTGGTAGAACTTTGAGATTTCATGCTAATTTGCCTCACTCCTATTGGGTTTCTGTATCCAACATGCCATCTACCACATTGACATTCTACCCTCACCTGTTCTGCAATAGAAAACTCCTTATGAGCTATTGTACCATACCAAGCCCATTTACACTAACTTGAGAACCTTTGGGTGTCTTACATATGCTTATAACATCTCTCCCAACAAATCAAAGTTTGATGTCAGAGCAGTATCTTGTATCTTTTTAGGACATTCATTAACTACTAAAGGATACATATTACAGAGATCAGACACTGGTGAAATGATCATTTCCAGAGATGTTGTATTTTACGAGAAAAATTTTCCTTCGAATGACAGTGTACCACAAGGCCATATACCTCCAAATCCCATGCCTTGTCCAATTGATCATGCTACATATTCACTCCCACCTCTTGTGGAGACTTCATCATATCCAATGCCAATGTCCTCTCCATCACAAGATCCATCCATTTCCCATCCTACAGATTCCTTAACTCCAGGCTCTATTTCATCCCCCTCAAATACCCAGCCTAAACATATTCCCATCTCTGAACTGCACATTGATTTACCTTTGATTCTTTCATCTTCTGACCCTAATGATGCTTCACCTTTAACTTCTCGTTCACCATCTCCCACACAACCTATCAAAAATCCAATAAATAAGCGTCCACCATCTTATCTGCAAGATTACTATTGCAATCTCCTTCTTTCGTCTCCTACATTGCTGAGTCCTCCTAGCCTTCCTTATCCTATAGAGTCATATCTATCCTTTGATGGTCTGACACATAAATACAAATCATACATACTTAACATGAGCATAGAACATGAGCCTGTAACATATCAACAGGCAGCCACTTTAGCAGCTTGGAAACAAGCCATGCAGCTTGAGCTGGCAACTTTTGATGCTAATAAAACCTGGTTTGTTGTTCCCTTGCCACCAGATAAACGTCCCATAAGATGCAAACGGGCATATAAGATAAAGAGGAAATCAGATGGAACTATAGAAAGGTATAAGGCCAGACTAGTGGCAAAGGGTTATACTCAGCACCAGGGAATTGATTATGGTGATACATTTTCACCTGTTGCTAAGATGAAAACAATCAGATTATTACTTGCTTTAACCTCAGTTAAACAATGGTTTGTACATCAGTTAGATATTAACAATGCTTTTCTCTATGATGATCTTCTCCAAGAAATATATACGGAATTACCATAAGGAATTCACTCCTCTAAGCCTGGTGATGTATGCAGACTTCATAAGTCTCTGTATGGGCTAAATCAAGCAAGTCGCCAATGGAATGAGAAACTTACAGCATCCTTAATGACTCAGGGGTACATTCAATCTAAACATGATTATACAGAAACTTCTTTCTGATCCTTTTGATATACGTTGATGATATCATAGTGGCTAGTAATTCAATGCTGCAGATTCAACAATTGAAGGACTTTCTCCATAGGACTTTTCAAATAAAGGACTTAGGAGAGCTAAAATATTTTCTTGGACTTGAGGCGGCAAGGTCTCAAGGCGGATTATGATATGCCAAAGAAAATACACTCTAGAGTTGTTAGAACAAGCAGGTTGCCTGGCTGCCAAGCCTGCAATGACACCCATGGAACAACATCTTAAGCTAGCACATAATGATTCAGAGTTGTTGAGTGACGTTTCAAGTTAAAGAAGATTGGTGGGAAAGCTTCTGTATCTCACAATCACCAAGCTAGATATTGCCTACAGTGATCAGCAGCTCAGTCAGTTTTTAGATAATCCTATAGAGTTGCAGTGAAGGTCTGCCTATAGGTGTTGAGATACTTGAAGGGCACACCTAAGGACTTCTCTTCCCTAGTACAGGTTCTGGCTTGCTTAAGGCATATGCTGATGCAGACTGGGGAGGCTGTTCAAAGACCAGGAGATCAATCACAGGGTACTGTATGCTCTTTGGAGATGCCTTAGTGTCGTGGAAAGAGAAAAAGCAGACTACAATGTCTAGATGTTCAAGAAGTTGAATACAGGTCCTTAGCAGCATTCACCTGTGAAATACAGTGGCTGCTCTATTTGCTGAAAAGTATGGGGTAGGAACATACTCAGCCTGTGGAACTTTTCTATGATAATAAAAGTGTCATTTACATAGTGGAAAATCCTGTTTTTCATAAGAGGACCAAGCATATTGAGATTGCCTGCCACATTGTTCGAGACAAGTATCAAGAAGGGATCATCAAGTCTATGCCCATAAGGACTAACTTTCAGATTGCAAACATTTTCACTAAGACTTTGGATTTTAGGCAGTTGCGATTCTTGACTTCTACGTTAGGGGTGTGTAATGTGTGTGGAAAGTCAGAATTGAAGGGGGTATTGGTGGAAGTGATCAGCTGGGACATAGGAAAGAAGGCTGTGGCACAGTGACACAGCGAGACAAGGCTATAGCAGGCACGCTAGATGTAGCAGCAAAACGATGTTGAGCTCTGCATCTATTGGAAGCGGTTATCAAACGTGGGATTTACTTAACTAAAGGTGCATCATAGGGAATAAAAGGAAAGCAGCTCATCCAACCTGCCACGTCAGATTAAGTGAGGAACATAACAGTGGCAAGGCAATGAAGGGAAGAAATGGATATCACAAACCAAGTATACGCACATGTAGAATTCGTTTTCTAGGAAGTTCTATTGGTTGTATATATAGTTAATTCAGTTGTACAAAGATGTATGAACACATAACAATTCAGTTTCTACAGAATTCAGCTTTCCTCCTCTCTCAAATTTTTTGGCGCGCAACTTGATTTTTTTTTGAACGTTGTGTTCGACGTTTGGTCACTTGCTTGTTCTTGCGTGATGCCAATTGTGAATTGCTCAGCAACGTTGTTTCTTGATTGCTTGATTCAAATTTTAACAATTCAACCCAAATACACTCATGCTTCTTGAATGATATATGATCTTCTCTCCAAAAATTGTTTGACAAACATTCTCGTTAAGATTAGCACTATAATTCTTGAGAAACGTCGATTTGACTTACTTTGAAACTTAAGCATTTAAACGTTTTTATTCTAACTTGAGGGAGGAACACAGATATATTTTTATATGTATGATTATTTATTTAATACTTCAAGTATATGATGCCTTCACTCCAACATGATTAGACCATTATGCGAGCACAATGAGTTTTTATGTGGTCTGTGAGACAAACATTGTTTGAAAACCAATAGGGAGAAAGGTTCTCTGAAAGTCATTCGATGATATTTTATAGTGGAGGAACTCTCGTAGGTTGGACTTTAGACCGGTGATTATCAATAGAGACTTAGTAGGATTCGTACTCTTTTTTCTGCTGGCTATAAGAAAGGATAACTTCTGCTCGTAGAGACGTATATGAATGATGTCTAGTTAAGTATGGATTGTATCACATATGTCCGCATCCTTTTAGAGAAGAGATATGTTGGTCCTTATCATTTCAGTAGAAGAAGTAACCGCGTTAATAGTCACATGTCTAACATCTTGAACTTATAGGGTATTCCCCTTAGAGTCTTCGAGTTTAAGGACAACGGGCAACAACCTTATTTAGAAGCTCAACGCGTACCACTCAAAGTCACTTTTCTTAGGGGCTCCGAGTAGACAAACATTATCACTCTCTTGATGAGTGTATTTCATCTCATTATACATACAACATTTTAGTCTGAATTTGGAGGGTGCTTCCATAAGGTCTCCGAGTGTGCTACTTCTTCTGCACCAATTTTCTTGTCAGTCTTGGTGTATTCTGATCTCATTTTGGAGAGCTTCATACATGGATTTTAGAGTCTTCGAGTTATACGTGTTGGTCATACACACCTTTACTTAGGACCTTTTTCCAAGATTGTAATTACGGATCAAAAACAACTCGTATGATATGCGAACAGACCTATTATTAACCCGCAAAAATTTGAGCAAATCCTTAAAACACTTCACACTCGAGATAAAGGACATACCTTTTTCAACTCAGCATTAGCTCAACTCGGAAAGAGCAATAAGTGCCTTAGAGCTATTAATATTTACAAAATATAACGGTTATGACGGAAAACAAAATGTCTCCATTTTCACCAACATTTACCGCTCAGGCCGGTTCCTATCTGCCTCGTAATCATGAAGAGTCTTGCAAATGGAGTACGATGACTGCAGCTTTTTCAATTTATTTGCATAGGAACATTTAGACGCATCATTCGGACAACAATAACATCCCTTGGAGGCTCTGTCTATGACAGGGTATGAGAGAATCGGATGTATACAAGTAACGGTACCTGTGTGTTAGAAATATATACATGTCGTTTTTCGATGACCATAATGAAAATTTCGTCAAGCTGTGTCGATCGCGTATCATTAGCTCCTTCATATTCTACAATCCCGGAGTATTTGCTGGTAGGACAAGTTAATTTTTTCGTTATCGGCTACCCGAAAAGATCGGTGCTTCAATTGTTTGAGATTAATCTTCCTCAAAGACGAACATGGTGGTGGAAATCGGTGCACTGCCGGCGCCGGATAATGTCACGGGCCATCTTTGTAGGTTATCTTATTGACAAGAGTAGGTTTTAAACAAGGTTATGGTAGAAACAATCGTATACACTAGTGCTAGAAGTATAATGTGTCTATTAGCAGATTGGTTGAATTTGGTTGTTATTAGGTTCATATGAAGACTATAAAAGAACCACCTAAACGACCCAGTTTATAACAAAAGTTGAGATAATGAAACTTGTACTGCACTTAAATTAGGTCTGACAATATTATTACGAGACTGATACCAGTAATTATTAGTTGTAATCCTTTTTTCTTTTTGCCAATAAATGTTTAGATTTAGATACAAAAAAGTTACTAGCTATTAAATGTTAAATCAATTTTCAATTCACCTGTTTATGTGGAATAAGTATCACAATCTATTCTCTTTGGTGCGTTATCATCTTTGTTATGTCTCCTCTTAATCCCATAAAAAGATACTATAAGTTGGCTGTCAAATTGATCACGGCAATCAAAGAAGATACGCACAAGAACTAATTTAGAACAAAGCAGAGAATTGGAGAAGCAAAAATCGGAATGAATTTCTTGATTAATGCGTATGGCATAACCGCCCTGCCCTGCAACAGCCTGATTTATACACTTGAGGTGAAGAAGGAAAAACAGTGTAAAATAACTATACTACCATCACCTATCCTCATAAAGAACATAACAGTCATTTCACACATTTAAAATATCTGCCACCAACTCCTTCCTTCTTCTTCCCCATTCTTCTTCTCCCGCTGCAACCTCTTGCATGCACGCACAATTCTCAGCACCCACGTGACACACACTGGAGAAGATTCTGCTAACTGCCATTCCATCAAAGTATCATCCTGACCCTTATTTATCCGTTTGATCCAATAGACAGTGTTGCACTAGCGCCACATTTGCCGGATTGTGCTTTCTCCTTCCTGCTTCATTTCATCACTTTATGTAACAGCTATCATGTGACACATGATCACATAAATAGATTCAAAAGAAAGCTATCGTATGGGAAATTCTTAAGTGTTTTTTGGATACCAACTACACTATATATTCTGTTTAGATCTTCTGATCCGTTAGACATAATAATAAAATATTTAACAGTTAGACTAAAACAATAGATCTACATGTAACTTAAGCGTCATGTAGGGTTTATGAGGATGTGTGTATGTTTTTGTGTTTTGCAAGTAGGAGTTAATAGAATGCATGACATGTTTATTGGTATCTAAACAGAATCTAAGAATTCCTCATCATCTCGTGCTATCTACTTTTGTCTAATACTTGATTTTACTCTCATTTGTTTACGCACCAAAAATAGCCCTAGCTGAAGCAATTTGTAAATGCATCTCCATTCTGCTTGTTCTATATGTCGTTATTTTTCGATCCTCTACTATGCTTGTTTTATATGTCGTTATTGCGGTAACATAACAAACACGCAACAATAAATGATGAAATTGATATATATATATACATACATATATATATACATATATATATATATATATATATATATGTATGTATGTATGTATGTATATATGTATGTATATATACATACATATATATATACACATATATGTGTATATATATACATATAGATACATATATACATATATATATACATATATACATACATACATATATACATATATATATATATATATATATATATATATATATATATATATATGTAATGATAGTTTGTAAAGGCAATGGGATGAAGAATGAAGGTGGATTGGTATTTAAATAAGCAAGAATAGCTTGGCTAATGACATGGTTCGATCCATGTCTCAGTTGGATCGATGTATGTGGCTTGAAAATGAAGTTGAGTATTCTGCCGGACATAGATCGATCACATCGATCGATCGATGTCACATAGATCGATGACTTCGATCGATCGATGTACCCTGGGTGCAAAGTTGAAACTCTCTGTCCAACATAGATGGATCACATAGATCGATCAATGTGACTTCAATCGATACATAGATCAATCGAAGTGGTTTGGATGAAAAATTGGATGTTTCTGTGAGACATTGATCGATCGATGTGCCAACAGAAATGACTTTTCGTCTAGAATTGCAACTTATGCACCAAGGGACATATCCAATCACCATACAACGGTCATAAACGTCTGAAATGAAGTTCAAGAATCTATAAAAAGGCTATTGCAACACATTTTTAAGACATCTTGATTTCAAGTTTGTCCTTGCATCCTAAATTCTTCTTCATACACAAAACCACTCTCAATTTGAAAGTTCATTGAATTTCTGTCCTATTTGCTGAGGATAAGAGATTGATTGACTGTTGTACTTAGGAGGAAGTTTGCATATAACCTTGTAGCATCTAGTGAGGGAAAATATTCCTTACGGATAGTGTTTACACACGCATCCAGCTATCTAATTCGTTATCTCTTTTGTTGTTCTTGTATCCATTTCTTAACAATCGTAAGGAATATTTCCAAGATGGATTCAAAGACGTTCTTGAGCCAAGAGAGCATAAAGCTAGATCATTTTGATGGCACAAATTTTCTGCAATGGAAGGATAAAATGATGTTCTTGTTGACTGCACTGCAGATTGGGTACTGTTTGGACCCAAACTTGAAGGATTTACCAACCCCACGGGAGGAGGATGATGAGGTGATGAAGGTCGCCTGGAGGAAGAGGTAAGAGGATGAAGTTTTGTGTCGGAGACACATCCTCAACAAATTGTCAAATCACATTTATGATTTGTTTACGGCAACAACATCACCGAAGGAGATATGGAACGCCTTGGAGTTCAAATACAACAATGAGAAACAAGACACAGACAAATTCCAGGTGATGAAATATTTTAATTTTAAGATGATAGAATAATTTTCTATTATGGACCAAGTGCACGAGTTGCAGGTCATTGTTTCCAAACTCAAGGAGTTGGGTGTGGAAGTTTCTGAGGCATTGCAAGTAAGAGAGATGATCGCAAAGCTTCCCCCTAGTTGGAATGGCTACAGGAAAAAAATATTGCACTCAATTAAATCCTTTTGTCTTAAACAACTTCAGAAAATTTTGAGAATTGAAGAAGAGAAGAGAAGTCTCGTCAAAAGGCATGCTTCTGATGATGCACCTAGAGTGCATTATATCGAAGGGAAAACAGAGTGTTGGGTTGGAAACAAAAGGAAGAACTCTGAATCGTCTGAATCCGTAGACAAAGCAGAGAATCCCAAGAAAGGTAAGAGGTGCTATAACTGTGGAAATAAGGGACACCTCAAAAAAGACTGTTGGTTTCGGAAGAAGCAAAAACAGGATGGTGGTTCCCAAAATGTCAACAATGCAAATATGGTACACATTGAAACCAATCAGTTGGTAGCAATGCTTTCCGGTTTGCATGTTGGCATGGTAATGGAGCTGAATATGGCTACAAATGAAATCACAAATGATTGGTGGTTCGATTCGGGTGCAACAGTACATGTATGCAACAACAAGGATCTATTCAAGACCTACCATGTTGTGGATTATAGCCAGCAGGGTATAATGGGAAACCGCAGTGCCATAAGAGTCTTGAAAAAAGGTAGTGTAGAGTTAGACTTTACTTTTGGAAAGAATTTGTAATTAGTCAACGTTCTACATGTACCTGAGATTTCTAAGAATCTCGTTTCTACTAGTCTAGTCTGTAGAAATAGATTCAAGATTGTAATGGAGGGGACAAAATAATAATGTCCAAAAACGGAATCTTTGTCAGCAATGGTTATTCTTGCAACGGATGTTTAAGTTAAGTATAAATAAAAATCCAACAGCTTGTGTTTACTTTGTTGATTCTTCTTTTTCATTATAACATGATAGACTTGCACATGTAAGTAGTGCAACAATTAAGTTTATGTCTAAGCATGCCTTAATTTCTTGTAAAGATGAAATGAAAGAACATGTGAGATATGCATACAAGCTAAAATGACAAAGAAATCATTTCCTAAAGTGGAAAGAAAAACAGAACTCTTAGAACTTGTTCATTCGGATATTTGTGAATTGAATGGCGTTTTGACCCGATGTGGAAATCGATATTTCATAACTTTCATTGATGATGCCTCCAGATATACATATGTATATTTTCTAAGGCATAAAGATGAAGCCTTTGACATGTTAAAGGTTTACAAAATGGAAGTTGAAAATCATTCGGGATTGAAAATCAAAGTTCTAAGAAGTGACTGTGGTGGTGAATACCCTCTTGAATTCAATCAATTCTGTGAGGAGAATGGTATCATACACCAGAAAAATGCACTATACACACCCCAACAAAACGGTTTGGCTGAAAGAAAGAATGGAAGTTTAGTTGACATGTTAAATGCAATGTTAATAAACTCTGGTTTGCCAAAGAATTTGTGGGGAGAAGCCTTATTAACGGCTTGCCGTATTCATAATAGAATTCTCTCTAAGAAGTTTAAGGCTTCTCCATATGAAATATGGAAGAAACGAAGATCAAATCTAAGTTATCTTAGAGTTTGGGGCAATCTAGCTTATTATAGAGTTCCGGATCCAAAAAAGACTAAGTTGGGGACAAGAGCTCTTAAAGGTGTCTTTATTGGATATGCTGAAAACTCTAAAGCATATAGGATTCTAGACATAGAATCCAATATGTTTGTTGAATCTAGGAATGTTGAATTTCTTGAGAATAAATTCTTAAGAACAGGTTCAAATCAAGATTCAACAAGTGGAAACTTAAATGAATCAATAGTTGGAGATTTTTCCAATGATCCTTCTAGTGTTGATCAAAATCAAAATTCTCCAACTGAGGTTAGGAGAAGTCAACGGGCTAAAAAAGAAAAATATTTACATCCAGATTTCATTTCTTCACAATCTATTTCTTTCTTAGTTGAAGGTAATAGGACAAAGGTATTTAATCAAATACCTATTGTACTAAGTGTAGAAGATGATCCTAAATCCTATAAAAAGGCGATGCAATCGAGAGATGCATCATTTTGGAAGGAAGCAATTGATGATGAGATGAACTTGTTATTGTCAAACAATACGTGGGTTCTCACTGATTTGCCTCCGAGTTCCAAAGCGATTGGATGTAAATGTGTATTTAGAAGAAAATACAATACAGATGGTTCAATTCAAACTTTCAAGGCTAGATTGGTTGCCAAAGGTTTTAGACAAAGAGAATGGATAGACTATTTTGATACTTATGCTCCAGTTGCAAGAATAACATCCATTTGAGTGTTGATAGCATTGGCATCCATAAATAACTTTTTTATTCATCAAGCGGATGTTAAGACTGCATTTCTAAATGGTGATTTAGACGAAGAAGTCTATATGGAACAACCGGAAGGTTTTGTTCTTCCTGAAAATGATCACAAAGTGTGCAAATTGGTGAGGTCATTGTATGGATTGAAACAAGCACCGAAACAGTGGTATGAAAAGTTTGACACTAACATTTTGAAGAATGGTTTCTGGCATAATAGTGCTGATAAATGTGCATATTCCAAGTTTACAAACAAATATGGTGTCATCATTTGTTTGTACGTGAATGACATGCTAATTATTGGCACTAATATGGAAGGAGTAAATGAAACTAAGAAGTATTTAAATTCACAATTTCAAATGAAAGATTTGGGTGAGGTAGATACTATATTTGGGATAAAGGTGTCCAAAAATAGTAGGGTTTTGCTCTTTGTCAATCTCATTATATAAATAAAGTGTTGAATAAATTCAATCACTTGAAGTTCAAATAAGCAAACACACCATTTGATGTCTCATTCAAATTGACTGGACATATCAGTAGAGCGGTTGTTCAACTAGAATATGCTAGTGCAATTGGTAGTTTAATGTATGCTATATATTGCACTAGACCGGATATCGCCTTTGTGGTATGCAAATTATCAATATATACTAGTAATCCTAGTATGGACCATTGGAAGGCAATCGGACGAGTAATTGGGTACCTGAAAAGGATTATGAATTACGGATTGTAGTATAATAGTTTTACAGCCGTGTTGGAAGGTCATACTGATGCTAGTTGGATAACTAATGTTGGTAATAACAAATCTACTACGGGTTGGGTGTTCACATTGGGAGGTGGTGCGGTTTTTTGGACTTCAAAGAAACAGACATATATTACACACTCCACAATGGAATCTGAATTCATAGCATTGGGATCAGCAGGTAAGGAAGCGGAATGGCTGAGAAATTTACTATTGGATATAGAGTTGTGGCCACAACCGATGCAAGCCATTTCTTTATTCTGTGATAGCCAAGCAACGATGTCTAGAGCTTATAGTAAAATCTATAACGGAAAATCTAGACATGTCAGCCTTAGGCATGATTATGTAAGGCAATTAATTACGGATGGTGTAATAGACATTGCATACGTCAGATCCTGCAATAACCTAGCGGATCTGTTGACAAAAAGTCTTTCAAAAGACTTGGTACAAAGTACATCTTTAGAGATGAGATTGAGACGTATGTGATAAGTTCACTTGTGATTGAAACCCAGCCTTTTCTAGCATATCAATAGTCAAAGGTTCAATGGGTAACAACAAGTCACAAAGTGAGGAATTAAAGCACTAAGATTGATCTTTAAAGAATCAGCCCATACTGTTTTGATCTTTAAAGAATTGAAATGTTATTGTTAAAGGAGGGTGAATGTTAAGGCACTCTTAATGAAGGATTAAGAAGAATATTTTAATCTTCACCTATATGAACACAGGAAGTGGTGCCGCTTCGACAAACAATGATCTTGAAATGTTCATGAATACTAGGGGAAGCACAAGGCCATAAAGTGCGGTTTAAGATGAGCTTCTAAGGAGAGTGTAGTTTCATGTGTATAATATTTCCTGTTCTAGCATGAAAGAATTTGATTCAAGGCTTTTAAGCTATTAAGATTTCGTTAGAACTTTGAAGTATTATACTAATAAGATGTTCAAATTGAAAGATACTTTTTAGATGCATGAAATGTCATAAATTGCTTTACAAACTAAGTGGGGGATTGTAATGATAGTTTGTAAAGGCAATGGGATGAAGAATGAAGGTGGATTGATGTTTAAATAAGCAAGAATAGCTAGGCTCATGACATGGATCGATCCATGTCTTAGTTGGATCGATCCATGTGGCTTGAAAATGAAGTTGAGTATTCTGTCGGACATAGATCGATCACATCGATCGATCGATGTCATATAGATTGATGACTTCGAACGATCGATGTACCCTGGGTGCAAAGTTGAAACTCTCTGTCCAACACAGATCGATCACATAGATCGATATATGCGACTTCGATCGATACATTAATTGATCGAAGTGGTCTGGATGAAAAGTTGGAAGTCTGTGTGATACATCGATCGATCGATGTCAGATCGATCGATGTGCCAACATAAGTGACTTTTCATCTAGAATTGCAACTTATGCACCAAGGGACATATCCAATCACCACACAACGGTCATAAACGTTTGAAATGAAGTTCAAGAGTCTATAAAAAGGCTATTGCAACACATTTTCAAGACATCTTGATTTCAAGTTTGTCCTTGCATCCTAAATTCTTCTTGTTACACAAAACCACTCTCAATTTGAAAGTTCATTGAATTTCCGTCATATTTGATGAGGATAATAGATTGTTTGGCTGTTGTATCCTAGGAGGAAGTTTGCGTATAACCTTGCAGCATCTAATGGGGGCAAATATTCATTACGGATAGTGTTTACACATGCTTCAAGCCATCTAATTCGTTCTCTCTTTTGTTGTTCTTGTATCCATTTCTTAAAAAAAACAGACAGTACCTTATTGTGTAAGAAACTCCCTCCTACCCCAGCCACAATTAGGGCTGTAAACAAGCCGAACGAGCCGAGTATTGCGTTGTTCAAGCTCTGTTCATTTAACTTAGCGAACGAGCCGAGCTTGTTCGTTTATTTAAACGAACATATTTACTTGTTCAAGCTTGGTTCGTTTAAGTCACGAACAACATTAACGAGCCGAACACCTTAAATGAACGGTGCCACTTACCGAGCTTGAACAAAAAAAGGTGTTCAAACTCTGTTCATTAACCTTTTATCCGAGCCGAGCTCGAACTCGAGCTCGAACCAAACGAGCCGAACAACCGAACGGCTTGGTTCATTTACAACCCTAGCCACAATATGAAGAGCCATCTATTTGTTACTTTTCTTAGTGTTCGGCGCATATAATGAAATGCGACTTTCCTTTTGTTTTAAAGCAATGCTGACTTTCCTTTTCAAGAAAGCAAAAGCTACTAATAATAGATAGGAAAAGCAAAGCACTGCACTGCTTAAGATAAAGGTCAAAAAGGATAAGAGTTTGGGCTTTATTTACATGCTCGCGTAAGCCGAAAATTTAAATGCCCACTTGTCCAAATAATATATAGTTAAGACGCGTATTTTTTCCATCCTCATGTTTAAAGTTTTCATACTTGAAAATATGTATCATTTAAATAGTAATTTTTCTTACAATACAAAGATGTTTTTAGAAAATCAATTTTAAGTATGAAAAATCAATTCCTCGCAATTAATACACCGATTAAACAATATGTACACTGTAACTTGCCCCCAGGACATAATTCAATTGGTAATCGGGTTGAGATCTGCTCCAAGAGATCAAGATTTCGATTATAAAAACACGCATATTGTGGTATTCCTCTGCTTCGGCCTGGTTGCAGAGGAGCACCTTATATAGGTCACTGCGTAAGATCTCACCCAATTTAGGAAGTCACTGAGCTCATGATTTGCATCCTACACACATGCTCCTTGAGGATGATACGATGGAGGCCCAGTGATAGATTTCACCTTTTCATCCAATGTACATGTAACTTTCCATCAAAGGTACATCTTTTAACATTTTCCCAAGGACAAAAGGACCATGACGTACTAAATAAAATATTTCCTCATTTAAGCATACCTTTCTGAAAGAAAGATCAAAGAAAGATTGCTTCTTCCTATGCAAAGGGTTGATACCCTACTTTCTTAAAGTGGGTATCCAAAAATTAGGAGATTCCTTTTCTGCAAGTGAAAAGTACTTAATAAATAGTTTAGAGTGATTAAGGAATAATGAAAAGTTTATCACTAAGGTGTGCGGACAACTTGCACACTAGAGCTTCGGATGCATATAGAAGTAGGATGCAGGCATAGGTAAAAATGATTGATTAGCAACTTGCTAATTGCTAGCTTTGCATACAGCTTTTTTTTTTGTTCTCCTGCTAATTGATTACCATTTAGTTTGATTAATTTATACATCCAACTTCTGTTTCTTGAATGCTAGTGATATAGACCTACTTCTGCTAGATTCCTACTGTATGCAAGCTTAGATTTAGCTGTTTTTGTTAAGTATATATTCAATTTAGACTGATATTGTAGATTATTCAACATACAGCAGAACGCGTTTTCTTGTAGTGGAAAAGGTTATAAATATACTCTAAGAACTTCTACCGTTTTAGTTTTAAGAAGTTTTATAGATGATGTAAATCGTGATTGTTCACCGGCCTATTCTCTCAGTCTTAAGAAGTTTTATAGATTATAGAAATCATGATTGTTCACCGGCCTATTAGGTGGGAGGTCTTTAGTTGGTGTCTATAAAATATCAAGTCTAAGTCCGCTCTGGTATAAGAGCTGACGACAGGACTTTAATACCCATCTCGCGGCTACGAAGAGTCAAACTAATGACTTCTTATAGTGCAATCTACTACACGAATACTAGATGAGCTACACTAATAGACGCCGCTCTATCGCTTTCTTGGTATAAGGGAAAGCAACTTTGACTGTTTTCTTGGTGCATTTACTTGAATCTATAATTTAAAGACCATTTTCATTATCATTTCGATTGAAAGAATAGTGCTAAACTTTTTACCAAATATGTAGGATTAAAAAAAAAAATAATAATAATAATAACAACAACAACGGAAGTCATTCATTGAAAAATCGAGAGCAAAATCAATACTCTGATAGTAACGGGTTAGTTTCTTTTAACAGCTCTTCAATTTAGGTTAGAGTGACGGGTTTGTACGGACATACATATTTCGTCTTGAGGTAAAATATGGAGACGTTTCTGTAACCAGATAAGTATGTCTGATTTCGTTAGTAACTTTTTTGTCATCATATTTAGTATAGTAAATTTATAATAGTTAGTGAGTAACTATTAGACACTTTTATTTGTTAACCAATAAAAAATATATAAGTAATTGAGATGAATGGAAGGAGCTCACTCTCATTATTCTACCGATTATCACATGATGAGTAACGCACATGAGTAACTCATTGACTATAATAAAATTTTCTGCTTAATATACCGTCTTTGGTGAAAAATTTAAGAATTGGGACACTCGTATTTATATTTACTGAATTTTCTCACAAACATACTAGCACATCATATTTCTATTATTGTGTCATGTATACATGTACAGCCAGAGCCGGGTATCTCATTGGAAGCAAACTCTCTATCCTTAGAGATATAGGTATTGTTTGCCTGCCGGTCACCCTCTCCAGACTCTAACGATAGCCTTTGCTGTCGCTGGGATATATTGAGGATGACGATGATGAAGAATTCAGGATTCTCCGGTACCTATCCTACGGTCATAAGAGATACCTTTAAAAAAAGAGATATTATTCTACATGACAATGATTTTTGTGGATCGTAGTTCAACCATACCTTTTTAACAACAAATCAATCTACACTTATGTTTGGACTCTTTTCGTATGTCAATTTTTTTTGGGTTAAAATTCTAATATTAACCAGATAAATCAAGACATCAAGTGGATGTGACCCATACAATAGCTTTATTTGTAGGTGCACATGCAGATCTACATGTTCTATTTAGTAATGTATATCCATGCTCGTATGGCAATTCTTAAGTCTTTGTTCTCTTGCCTGCGGCTCATACTGACTTGATTCTTGGAGAGGACACAGGGCTACCCAACGCATTTTCTTTTTTCATTTATTTTTTACAGATTGTATATCGTGAATATTGGGTTGTCATGCCAAAAGATGATGAGGTCATCCCTAGAACAAAACATTGACGAGACAACATAGCATTTAGGGTAACATGTAAGAATCCAAACTTTCCGATATGTTCCCTATTTTCTTGAGCATGACGACAATTTTATGGTGTTTGCACAAATGCAGCAACAATATATGGATAAGGAAAAAACAAGGTGATGATGTTGGATTTATCACCAAGTAATAAGTGTGACCCGGAGGGATACGCAGTCAAGCTTCCGTTAGTTGACCGAAATTAGCCTTGTCGGCTGAGCTGCACAAATAACAATGTTAGAGGACCCGGAGCCGACCCGGAGACTATGGCTCCGGGTAAAACCCTCCGACGCTCAAGTCAGTTAGGGTCATTTATCGTGAAGTTTAAATACTGGATCAGTAAATTGATGGAGTTTTTCTGGTATACCTGGTTATTTCACTGTGGGGAAGACGAATCACTGTTGGTCGTTTCTGGATTTCACCCTCATTCTCTCTCTTGTTTTCTGCTCTTTATATGGCTGCCTGAGCCAATGCATGTGCAGGATTCAGAGAACGAGACACGTAAGGAGGTCATAAAGATAACTCTCACTTCTGCATGCTTGCCATGTGGCGTTGTGCTTGGTTGAGTAGGCTTGCTACAGACACCTAGAAAGGAGTTTTACCTAGGAGGATTACCTAGGGTAAACTCCAAGGACCGAGCTTGCCCCCTTAGACGTATTATTGACCAAAAGTGCCCGAGGTGGCCTAGGCCGCAGGGTCTGTTTACCGAGGTGCAAGTGGCCGATACGGTGTCAGTGGCCGACTCTATAGAGCGTAGGCCGGCCTGTCATGATGACACTGTTTCAGTCTAACCAATACTTGACACCTGGAATGTAGTATGCGATTATCGGTCCAGAGGGAGTTGAGGCCGAGATGTGTTATGGCCGAGATACGTTATGACCGGGATACGTTGAGGCCTTTTGGCCGAGGTTATCCAGTCAAGTAGCTGAACCTGAGTTACGTTGACCGTCTGACCAACCGAGAAGTTTTGTCTTTTCTATACCGTCTGACCAACCGAGAAGTTTTGTCTTTTCTGAGCAGGTCAGATTTTGGCCCATCATTTATGCCCCCAGATTAGGCTGGCCGAGCTGATGAGGATGGGCAGGCTAATCGTTTGAGCTTTTAACAGGTAGTCCTTTCAAGCATAACGTGTCTGTCATTGATTGAGCTGTACTGCGCATTTACTGCCTGCGCAGAGCACGAGGCACCAGCTGCACAGCTTTTTAGGTACGGCGGTTGCAGGGTTCGAGGTTGGCCTATTCGAGGTGCCTCTTGGGATGATCGAAATACAGGTCTATAAATAAGGCCTTCAATCCATTCTCAAATTCTTTATTTTTGGTTCATCTTCATCTGCAGTCTGTTTTTTCTCCGGCGTCTGTCTTCCCTCCTCCGGCAGTTTTCTTCTTCCTCCTTCACCGCTTCTTCTATTCCTGTAAGTCTTCTTTCCTGTTCATCATGTCTTCGGCCTCTGATTCCCAAAACATATCTGAGGGAGCTTCTTACATCGGTAATGAAGAAAATTATAGTTCTTCATCACCAGAGAGGACGATCGTCAGTATAGCCAGACTGTATAAAGGCACTGGTGGCTCTGCCGGACCCAGTAGACGTGCTCAGCCTAGCAGAGCCGTTACTGTAGTCGAAGTCTAACCGGAGCAGGCAGAAGTTATCCCTGCTTCGGCATCTGCCATTCCGGCTTCTGTGCAGACGGGGGTAATTTATCGCGGTGCCCCTTCGGCCGAGGTCCACGAGGCTTTTTGTACCATATCCGAGATTGATCTATCTCATATATGTGATACTTATGAAATCAACCTTGACTAATTTGGTCCAATTCTGCCCCAAGCCGACCAGACAGCTTATGATCCTCCTCCGGGTTATGAAGCTGTCTACGAAGAATACTTCCGATCTGGTTTTAGTCTTCCAGTCCCCATTTCTTTGTTTAGGATCCTTCAGTCTTACAATCTCAGGCTTCCTCAGATAAAGCCAAATAGTCTAAAAATTATTCTATGTTTTTTCCTTTTCCTTAGAGCGTCCAAGATCCCTTTTGATCATAGAGTCTTCAGGGGCCTATTCTCCTGTAGGTCTTCTGATAGTTGATATTACTTTACCAAAAGAGTTCCCTCCAGTGAATTCAATTTTGCCATCAACATTCCCACTTTCAAAAAGAACTGGAAAGGCAGATTCTTCTATATTAGGAAGTTAGGGTTGCCCCAGCTAGACATATGGAAGTCGGGTAAGGCGGACAACATGAAGCCGAGCCCGGAATATTATGATGAGGCAACCAAGTTACATTCTCTTCCTGTAGTCATCGATTGACACAGAGTAGACGAATCTGTTTTGAGGGCAGCGGACCTGAGCTCCTTAGCTTCGGGTCCCCACTATAAGCCTCTTTCCCCAGATAATTTGAAGATAGTCCGGGGTATGCCCTTGTATTTTTTATGCAATTTTCTTCTCTTTTCTTTTTGTAAAATCTTGTGCTTTTCATATAGGTTCCATGGCTCCCAGAGGCAAAGATCTTGCGGCCAAGCTGACTAAAATAGCCTCCCGCAAGAAATCAAAGACGCCGAAGACTGGGGCTGAGGCATCCCCGGGATCAGCATTGCCCCCAGCTAAAGATATTGCCAGGGCTGGCATGGCTGAACTAGCATCAGCTGAGCCCGAGGTGAATAAGCCAATAGTTGTGGCGTCGGAATCTGCAAACCTAGGTATTCGATACTTTAACTTTTTTCAATCTGTACATAACTTGTTTCTCCAAACCATTGTCATATGCTGATTGTTGTGGCAGGAGAAGAAGGTGCCGAGGTCTCTTTAAGAGGCCCGGCACAAGTTGATCTTGGACAAGCCCAGCAGGCTGAGGGCTCTGTTCTGGGGAAGAGAGAGAGAGAGGAAGTAACCGCTCCAGAGGCCGAGATCCCAACTGCTCGGGTCGAGCAACACACTCTGACTATGGACGAGTTTGATGAAGCAGATACCATGATGAATCCAGTCACGGCTAAAAGGATGAATAGTCTGATCCTTCCTCTGGATAAGCAGCGGTTCTCGGCCGCATCCTGGGAGAATCTAATAGATTCTTTTAATGTTAACTCAGCTATGGTAAGGGATAATTTCTTTTGGTGTATATACTTAATCAAACAACTTTGGCTGACGCTTGATTTTGGTAAACCAAATCCAAGTCCAACAGATGGAAATTGTCAACCGAGGTGAAGAATTGAAGAACTGCCTGTTGGCCAAGCTTCGAGAGCTTGAAGAAGCCTTCCAAGAGAATTCGTCTCTGAAGTTGGAGGCCACCAAGCTTCGAGAATTAAAGGAAGAGGCCGAACAGAAGTATGCTGCCTCCAACTCTTTGGTGGCAGAGTTGGAAAAAAGAAACGCTGATCTCGAAGCATGCTACGTTCAGACATCTTCAGAAGTGGCTTCTCTGCAGAAGGACAAAGAAAATGGGCTAAAGAGGGAACAAGAGCTGGAGCAGCAGGTGGCAGACTTGACTCATCAGCTGGAGTCGGCCAAGGCTAAGGCAGTGGCAGACTTCAAAAAGTCTGAGTTCTTTAAAGAGAACATGCTACTGCTCCAGGGTCCATTCATGCAAATGGGTCAGACCAAGGCCATCAACCTCTGCTCGGAGATCTGCCCCCAACTGAACAAGGAAGACTCTCGGCTTGTTGAGCTTTTCAATCCAGAAGCCGAAGCAGACTTCGAGAATAAATTTCAAAAATTTACAGAGGGAGCTGACTTGAGATATGAAGAAGAGACTTAGAATTTTCTTGTAATATGCCGTAATGAACTTGATGTATTCTGACCTTTAAATGAATGGAAAATTTTTCTAAGTCTTCAACACTTGTATTTTCCTTCTCTTCTGCGCTTTAACTTTGGGTTTTTAACTAAGTCCTTACTCTCCAGACTTACTTGCTGAGACTGAATGTCGGCTTTGTTACACTTAGAAAAAATAAACTAAGTCTTTAAGCTTTACAAGGTAGAATAAACATGTTCTTCCGCCGAGATCCCATATCGGCCTTGTTGTACTTAGTTAAAAACTAAGTTCTTAAACTTTAAAGGGTGGAATAAACCTGTTATTCTGCCGAGCTGAATCAAAGATAGACTAAGAATAGGTCCTGTCCTGATTCAGCCGAGCTTTGATTTGAATACTACTTAGTAATAATATAAGTTTTTAATTCAAAATTTTGCACCTTGGTGCAATTTTGCCTAGTTCTGCTAGGTCTAAAGACGTACATGTACTCTGCCTTGTTTTACCTCGGCCCCCCTATATCGGAGGATTTACGAAGCCTGTTCATATAAGTTTACCCTTGAGCGGGTTTTTACCTCGGACCTACTGAGGTTTTATAAGTTTACCCTTTTGCGGGCTTTTTCCTCGGACCTGCCGAGGTCTTATAAGCTTACCCTTTAGCGGGCTTTTGCCTCGGACCTGCCGAGGTCTTATAAGTTCACCCCTTAGTGGGCTTTTGCCTCGGAGCTACCGAGGTCTTAGAGGGTAACCTGTCCGTGAAGTGTTCGAGGTCTGCTCGGACACCTTATTCTTGCTGTGGCACTTTGATCTATATAAACGCTTGCTTAAAAGAGAGTTGACAATGTTTCTATATATACAACATAATTACAAGTACATCACTGATGTAAGAGCCGTAGATGAGAAGAGTGCCAAGTTCGGGGCAAGGTCCGGCCTTCTAAAGTTTGCAACTTGTATGCTCCAGCAGAGTATACTTCATCTATCCGATAAGGGCCTTCCCACTTGGGGTTGAAAGCTCCTGTTGGCATCACATGACTTACTTCATTATTACACATCACTAAGTCTCCCACTCGATAGGATCTTGGCCGCACCCGAGAATTGTAGTATTGGGAAATTAAGTTTTTGTACTGTGTCATACGAATATGGGCTTGATCCTTTTTTTCCTCTAGTTCGTCAAGGTTCAACCGCAGTTCCTGGTCATTGGCTTGGGTAGAATAGTGATCTACCCGAGCTGATGGGGAACCAATTTCTGCAGGAATAAGGGCTTCTGATCCGTAGACTAGAGAAAAAGGAGTTTCCTTCGTGGAGCTAGATGGCGTAGTGCGATAAGCCCATAAAACACTGGGCAGCTCATCCACCCAACTTGTCCCAGCTTTATCCAGACGCTTTCTTAAAGCGTCTTTAATAATTCTGTTAGCAAGCTCTACTTGGCCGTTAGCTTGAGGGTGGGCCACCGAGGTGAAACGTTGCTTGATATGTAGGTTAGTACACCAGCTTTTCACCGGGTCTTCAGCAAACTGTCTTCCGTTATCTGAGATTAAAACCTGGGGTAAGCCGAAACGGCAAATGATGTTCTTCCATAAGAACTTTTTCACCTGTGCCCCAGTGATAGTGGCTAAGGGTTCTACTTCCACCCACTTTGTGAAGTAATCAATAGCCACAAGCAAAAATCTGACCGAGCCGGGAGCTCAGGGCAGAGGTCCCACCAAGTCTATTCCCCATTGTATAAATGGCCAAGGGCTAATAATGACAGCCAACTCTTGACTCGGCAAGTGGGGGGTCGGGACATGAGCCTGGCAGGACTGACATTTCTTGACTAGCTCTTCCACATCTTTGCATATGGTAGGCCAGTAATAACCAGCTAAGTAGCATTTACGAGCCAAAGATTGTGAACCAGAGTGACTCCCACATATTCCCATGTGTAATTCCCGAAGAATATAGTCTCCTTCCTCTTCGGGTACACAACACAACCATGGCTGTGAAAAAGACTTTCTATACAAATGATCATTAAAGAGAGCGTACCTTGAGGCTTTTAGGCGTAGACGCCGAGCTACAGATCTGTCTTTAGGTTGGGTTTGATGTTGCAAGTAATTAATTCTTTCGTCCATCCATGTATTGCGGTAATCATGTTGCAGTACTTTGTTTCCGTCAAAAGCACGATGTTTTACCAGTTCCACAACAATCTTTTTTCCCATCATAGCCGAGGTGGATGAGGCTAGCCGGGATAATGCGTATGCACGCTTATTAGCCGACCTGGGGATATGTTCCACACTGAATTGCTCAAACGTCCCTCTAAGATGTTGTACCTTGGACAGGTATCGCCTCATATTGTCTACCTTAGCCTCATAATCTCCATTGATTTGAGAAACTATCAAGTGTGAGTCACTTCGGGTAATTATTTGTTGTGCTCCTAGTTTTCGAGCAAGGCTCAATTCGGCTATCAGAGCTTCATACTCGGCTTCATTGTTGGTTGCCTCAAAGTCAAAGCGTAAAGCATATTCCAACTCCTCTTCGCTTGGGTTAATTATTAGAAGACCTGCCCCACTTCCTTCTTTGGAAGAGGAGCTGTCTACATATAAAATCTAACCATGTGTTGGAGGACGGTCTTCCTCGATGGATATTCCTTCAGCTATGAAATCTACCAAGGCTTGAGCCTTGACGGAAGTGCGCGACTTGTACTCAATATCATACTCGGCGAGTTCCATAGCCCACTTAGTAGCTCGGCCAGAAGTGTCTTGTCGGGTCAGGATGGGCTTCAGAGGTTGATCTGTCACCTCTATTATAGGATGAGCTTGAAGGTAGGGTCGGAATTTTCTCGCGGCTACTATTAATGCCAGAATTATCTTTTCTGCATTAGTGTAACGCACTTTAGGCCCATGCAAAATTTTACTGGCGAAATAGATTGGTCTCTGCACGCCGTCCTGCTCCCTGAGCAGAACTGCACTCACTGCCTCGTGGCAAGTTGCTAAATATATATAGAGGATCTCCTCGGGAGAGGAGAAGTTAGCACCGGCACCTGGGCCAAATGTGCTTTCAAGTCATCAAATGCCTTTTGACATTGGTCATCCCACGTGAAAGCAGTTCGTTTCTTCAAAACCTGGAAAAGGGAAGTGATCTTTCCACAGATTTGGGAAGGAATCTGCTCAAGGCGGCTATCCTGCCTGTCAGTCTCTGGACTTCTTTAATGTTCCGAGGTGGGTGCATATTCTTCAGAGCCTCAATCTTGGCAGGATTAGCCTGCACTCCCTCTTTAGAGACCATGTATCTGAGAAATTTGCCCGTACGCACTCCAAAAGTGCAATTTTTTGGGTTCAGTCTTATGCGTGCATCCCTTAAGAAAGCAAATACTTCTCGCAGATTCTGGATATACTGATCAAGAGTCCTGCTCTTGATGAGCATGTCATCTATATATACCTCCATGCTTCGGCCAATTTGTTCTCGGAACAACAAGTTGACCAAGCACTGGCAGGTAGCTCCAGCGTTTTTAGACCGAAAGGCATGCTGACATAACAATAAGTGCCTGACTCTGTGATAAACGAGGTCTTCTCTTGATCCTCTTTTGCCATCATGATTTGGTGGTAACCTTTAAATGCATCGAGAAAATCAAAAACCTCATATCCCAAAGTAGAATTCATTAACCTGTCAATTTTTGGCAAGGGATAACAGTCCTTCGGGCATGCCTTATTAAGATCAGTGTAATCAACACACATCCTCCATGTCTGGTCAGGTTTGGGAACCACGACAGGGTTGGCCAACCATATCGGATACAAGACCTCTGCAATGAACTTCGCTGCTAAGAGCTTTTTAACCTCTTCTTCAATCACCTTATTTCTTTCAGGAGCAAAATTTCTCCTTTTCTGCTTAATAGGCTTTATGTGAGGGTCAACATTAAGCCGATGTTCAGCTAAGGTAGACGGGATCCCTGGCATGTCTTCTGTCGTCCATGCGAAGATCACAGCGAACTCCCTCAGTAAGCCCTGAAGCTGGGCCAACAACTCGGCCGGCATCCACGTCCCGATCTTAATGGTGTTGTCGGGGCGAAGAGGATCCAGGATGAACTCCTGCACTGCATCATCTGAATGCAGTCGCTCCTCAGCTGGGGGAATCAAGTCATCTAAGTTAACCTGTTGGACAGCACCGGTACCCTGCGCGGCCACGGCATAACAACTCCGTGCCATTGGAATGTCTCCCTGAAGTGTAACCACTCCAGCTGGTGTGGGGAACTTCATGCTAACATGCAAGGGGGACACTACTGCTTCCAGGGCCACTAAGGCTGGTCGGCCTAATAGAATATTATATGCCGACCTTTCCTTGATCACCACAAAATCCAACCATAAACAGCGATATGCTGGGGGCTTTCCAAAGCTGACGCTAAGAGTGATCAGCCCAGCTGGCCGAACTGTCGTGCCAGTGAAACCGTACAGGGATGAATTTACCGGCATCATTAAGGAATCTACTAGACCCAATTGTTTATATACACTATAGTACATCACATTTACCGCGCTCCTGGTATCTACATATACCCTGCGTACCTCCACTATGTTATCCGGGTCCAGGTGTATGAATAAATCTATCACTAGTCCCGTGTTGTTAGAGTCTAACGGGATGGAATCTTCGGGTCCATAGACCAATTCTCGAGTTAACCTCATCTTCTTGGTAGGGGGCCCAGACGAAGTCTCCGCCGAGCTGAGCTCTCCATGGCCTTTCTGAAGTGGCCCTCCCGCAATGGTGTATATAATGGAGTTAACTTGAGGCTGCCCTGCAGCCCCACGTCAGCCTCGCTCCTCATCATCGTCCGACCTGGGACGCCGAGGGGGGGTCTCTGGCCGGCATTTATCTTTTTGGGGACTCTTGCGGAAATCCAAACGATTATGGAGGCGTGAGCGAGGGTCATAGAACAGCTTCAAATGACCCTGCTCTATCAGCTTTCGGATTGCCTCTCTAGGACCGGCCAGGGGCTTGGGCTCAGTCCTCAAGCCGTCCTTTTTCATGACAGACAAAATTCTATCCTTAGAGGCCAAAAGGGGCAGACCTTCCCTGCCGCCTTTACCTCGGCCACCCATGCGATCAAACGCACTGCGTCGATCGTGGTCTTTTCCCTCACGCCGATCTCCTTTCGAACTGGGTCGGCTTTCCCGCCGAGAACCCTGCTCGGCTTCTTTCTTTAACCTGTTTGCCTCTTCACCTCGGGAAAACTGATGCGCTTTCTCCAAACATTCCCTTAATGACGTAGGCCCCTCTTCAGCTAATTGGGAGAAAAGGCGGCTAGCTCTGAGACCATTAATAAAAGCTGCTGCTTTAACCCCTTCGTTTCGGTCACTGACCTGCAGCGACTCATCCGTAAAGCGCTGCATATATTTCAACACTGACTCCTCGGGACCCTGTCTCAAGGTCATCAAGTGCGAAGAGCTTTTAACAAAAGGAGCACTGGATACAAATTGAGATGTGAACTTTTGCGTCAACTGTCTAAAAGATTCCACCGATTGGGGTGGGAGCTCCTGGAACCATCTTCTAGCCTTTCCCCGCAAGTACATAAGAAAAGTCTTACAGCGCAGCGGATCCAGCACATTTTTCAAGCTCATAGCGGTCTGAAACTGGAAAAGATGATCATTGGGATCGGAGGTTCCATCATAAGAGTCCATCTTAGGAACCTTGAAATTATCCGGTGCCAAATACTCAGCGATGTCCCAAGAGAATGGACTCTCTTGAATTACTCTCATATACTCTGGCCTAGGCTCTCCATGGTGACTTCTCGGTCTATGACGATCTTCAATCTCTTGTGGAACACTCTTGAAGGATCGGGGCCTTACACCTAGGCGCTGCCTAGGCAGGGGCACCGACTCCGCGGTTGGGGCTCTCACACTGCCCCATCTGGCATCAGCCATGAACCCTTGGGGACCATGAGAGGACTGTTGATGGGCCTTTCCCAGGGGATAAAGAGGAAAAAGGTCTTCCTCTATGTCCTCAACCTCAGGGCGCTTCCCTTTGAGCCGCTCCACTACGGCCTCAAATACTTCCAGATTCTCAGCCACATATTTCATGGCTTTGTCCCGCTCCTCCACCATTACTCTAGGAGCATTTTTCGCGCCCAGTTCTGGTCCCCTAGAGTCCTACCCCGGAAGACCAGAATGAGCCTCTCTGAGATGACGAGGATTAGGGGACTCCCCCAATCCTTCACGTGGTCCTCGCCCTATATCTAGGGATGACAACGAGCTTTCCCACGTCAACAAAATGCTAAAAAGAACTTCTATTACGGAGGTTCAAGGCCCTCCTTCTAGCGCCAATTTGATGATGTCGGATTTGTCACCAAGTAATAAGTGTGACCCAGGGGGGATACGCCGTCAAGCTTCTGTTAGTTGACCGAAATTAGCCTTGTCGGCTGAGCTGCACAAATAACAACGTTAGAGGACCCAGGGACTATGGTCCCGGGTAAAACCCTCCGACGCTCAAGTTAGTTAGGGCTATTTATCGTGAAGTTTAAATACTGGATCAGTAAATTGATGGAGTTTTTCTGGTAAACCTGGTTATTTCACTGTGGGGAAGACGAATCACTATTGGTCGTTTCTGGATTTCACCCTCTTTCTCTGTCTTGTTTTCTGCTCTTTATATGGCTGCCTGAGCTAATGCATGTGCAGGATTCAGAGAACGAGACACGTAAGGAAGTCATAAAGATGACTCTCACTTCTGCATGCTTGCCATGTGACGTTGTGCTTGGTTGAGTAGGCTTGCTACAGACACCTGGAAAGGAGTTTTACCTAGGAGGATTACCTAGGGTAAACTCCAGGGGCCGAGCTTGACCCCTTAGACGTATTACTGACCAAAAGTGCCCGAGGTGGCCTAGGCCGTAGAGTCTATTTACCGAGGTGCAAGTGGCCAATACGGTGTCAGTGGCCGACTCTATAGAGCATAGGCCGGCCTGTCATGATGACACTGTTTCAGTCTAACCAACGCTTGACACTTGGAATATAGTCTGCGATTATCGGCCCAGAGGGAGTTGAGGCCGAGATGTGTTATGGCCGAGATACGTTATGGTCGGGATACGTTGAGGCCTTTTGGCCGAGGTTATCCAGTCAAGTAGCTGAACCTGAGTTACGTTGACCGTCTGACCAACCAAGAAGTTTTGTCTTTTCTATACCGTCTGACCAACCGAGAAGTTTTGTCTTTTCTGATCAAGTCAGATTTTGGCCCATCACAAGGGAAAGAAGTTGGCATTAGCTGCCATAAAATATGCTTCAATTGAGGAATCTTAGTCATCCTGCTGTGTTCTAGAGGATGTCTCCCAGAGTTATAGTTGGGTTTCTGCTCTTCCACAATTGGCCAAGTTGCAGCAAGATACATTTGGTATTGGGACAAAGTTTATGATATAGTTGTTACACTAAGAAACATGTTTATTTGTTAATATTATCCATTCTTTTTTTAAGTTTCTTTTTTCCAAACGTGGTTGTGTAACGGATACCATTGAAGCAAATAACAGTTAGAATCGAAAAGAAGAGTTACATTGTTTTGGAAAATGTCTCTTTGCTATTTAGTTTATTTCGGATTATGACATCAATGAAAACCATAGTCCTAAACAAAGTCTAATATCAAATACGGTCTTTGAAACATATATATAACAAATAATACATAAAGTCAAGCCACACGAGCTTCTTTAAAAAAAACCAACACCAGATTGTTTTTTGGGTGAAATGCAAAATTGTATTACTCGAATATCAAAACATCAAAGGGACGTATCACATACAATAGCCCTACTTGTAGAACGGACTGCCGATCTACATGTATTATTTAGTAATATAAGTTATTTTAAACAATAGTAGCATCGCCTATGTCTAGAATAGGGGGAAGAGAATATACATTACTCTGTACATATGAGTGTGTATTATATGTACTACATCTCTAGATACAAAAGCTGAATTTTCAACAATGTACCTATTTCGCGCTTGCCATATGAGGTATACCTTAGCTGGCAAAGCAATTTTTGTTGTCTTGGCTTTGAGTGCCTTCCCTTTTAGTTTGCGTGAGGCCCAGGACAGCACTCTGTGGACTATAGCAAGTCCCCATGGAAGCCCAAGTCAAGCCGAGATGGAATTCCAAACCTGCCTGGTGGCCGAGCAGAAGAAGAAGAGGTGATATAATGTCTCTTGCTCGCAGAGCAGAGTTGGCATGCAGTATCATTTAAGTACACTAGCCTGTCTTTAGTGGCCAGCTTGTTCAGCCCAGTCAGCCATAATATAAATGAGTGTTTAGGAGTCACAGCTGAATCCAAGACTATCTTGGCCCAATTGACTTTCCTGTCTTTCTCCCTGAAGTGATCATACACCAGATGAGGTTTAAGGATCACTTCCACCGTCAAGGAAGTAAGTACGTCTGCAGCCGAGCTGCAAGAGCCTGAGCTGACCAGCAGGTCGTCTATGATCTCCAGTAGTTTCTTCAGGAGAGGTGAGTATGTGCTGCGGCCTGCTCTTGTCCATAGCGAGGTGTGCAGCTTGCACTTATAATTCATCTGCTGTATCTTGAGTGAATCCTTCTTGTGGTGGATGTCCTATAAGTGTTTAGCTAGCAGCGCTAGATTCTACGTCTTCAACTGAAGAACTCCCAGACCCCCTTCTTCTTTAGCCATGCTGATCTGAGTCCAGGATACCCAAGAAAAAAAAAAGAACACCAGACCTTACACATGCATACAAAAGAATATAAATATTTGAAGAGGATCAAGTGCTAAAGGTTCGTCCACCTCGATTTATAAGTATTAGGTTTGAGTCATGCAGTCAACAATCTTTTTTTAGACCATCTGTAAATTCCATTACAAATTTTCTATGACGTTACTGGTATGCCCTAATCCTGTTTTGAAAAAGCCTTCTCTCAAACTCAACTTTTTGTAACCTAAAAAAATAAATCAGCTAATCTATTAAATGAAGCAAAACGAAAGCGTGGAATTGGACCAAAAAGGACCTGTGGCACCCTTTCCTACTAATTAATATATACAAATGAAACTAAAAAGATAACGCGCTTCTTTTTCTAAAAGAAATCCGACTAATTATTATGGGCGGTATTACAATATATTTGACTCTATTTAATTTGTTTCATATCATTGCTGACCTAACTAACTAGGACCGGATATGAGCCCATCAGGTTGGTTCCATCATCATCACATGCACGTGTTAGTTTTTCCATTTGCTAGCTGATTCCTCATGAGTAGGAGTTGTTAACGAGCTGAACCGAACTGAATATTATGTTTTTAAATTCGGATTTATTTAGTTTAACGAACTGTTTGGTTCGGTTCGTTTGCTGTAACGAGTTTCAAATTTTATTCGAATTTGGCTCGAAAACGCTATAACTCTTTAAACAAGTTGAACAGTTCGCAAATAATTCAGCTTGGTTTTAGTAAACAAATCTAATTAAGTGTTTGAACTCGGTTTGTTTAATTAAAATTAATAAATGAACTCAAATCAAATACGAATCGAACTCAAACTGTTCGTGGTTCACTGAACAACTGATGAGTCCGCACAATCTTCTCGTTCGAAGTCACATGAAGCGTCTGATCCCAGCCTTCATACCTGTTCGAAGTAATTCTGAGTTTTGTCAAAAGTAGTTTTATATTCGTGCCCATTTTGGGGGGAAACAACCACATTTGACTTTAACACAAACGTGAAGCGCATGTTAAGGCGTTCAAAGTGTGCTGTTACAGAGTTTGACACATGAGGCGCATAGTCTAAGCGTTCGAAGTGTTCTGGTTTCTAAACACTTCACATGAAGTGCCTTATCTAGGCGTTCGAAATGTTCTGGTTTCACACACTTCACATGAAGCGCCTTATGCAGACGTTCGAAGTGTACTGGTCTCCGACCATTTCGCATGAGGCGCTTTATCTAGGAATTCTAAATGTCAATTGCGCAAATCATAAAAACTTAAGATATGCCCAATCTTATGGGTCAAGAGTAATCATAAGTGGACGAACTCGGAAGATAAAATTGGTCAACGACTGGTAAAGCTTTTTTTGGTTAAGAATATAATAAATGTCTAACTAGGGAGGACTAAAAGTCCGTAGAAGACCATCTTCTTAAACTTGGACAGAAATAGATCTTTAATGTCTTTAACCGATTTTGAATTCCTAAAATGAACGAAGGATCTTCAACGCTAAAAGAGCCTTTGAACTCGGAAGGTAATATGACGATCTACACCTTTCGAGTTCTAAGTGTTAGCTTTAAAAACAACAACAACATTACTCTATTGTCTTAAAGATTCCCGTTTATGTTAAGTTTAAAAACGATTGTATAAAATAGATGCGTAATGTTATCGAAGATTTAAAGTTCTTACTAACTTTCACATTCATAAAGTATAATAATAAGCCTGAACTAAGAGACGTATTATAAGCTTACGAAAGACTAATCCTAAGTATATTACGAAAATAAATAGAGTCCTGTTATGATTCTATTTATTGTTTTACCAAAATTCTACTCAATTATAGGTTTTTCTCGTAAAATATATTCTTTATGACAGGTAAAAAGATATTGACTTTTGTTCTTAAACATAACTTTATAGTATCTTAAAACCTTTACTCTCTTAAATATCAGACAATATATGGAACCCCTCTTGTCAAGCTATATCTCTCTTTATCTTGTAAGTCAAGTAAAATAGATCATGTAATTACAGATCGGTTCAATTTTGTTGGAGCGTACTTATCACTTCTTATCACTCTGGTAATTTCAGAGAAATCATACAAAAAAAGAGCGCAGTAAGTTATGTACATCATTCAGTTAAACCAGAAACTTTTGTGAGGCATAGGGCGATATAATGCAACAATTTTTATAATATCAGTATTCATGTGTCATCGTATAAGACGTAAAACAATTTTTAGAAAAAAATGAAAATGTATGAGATATATATAAATTTTGATTCACCGAGAATAGCAAACGTGATCTTTCCATATGTGTCAATACGGCTGTTGAGCGAACCGAACTGTCGCGAACTGTTCGAGTTTGGTTTGTATTCGATTTGTATTCGTTCGATTATTATTTGTTAACGAGCCGAATTCGAATAGGCATTCGGATTCGTTTAGTTAAACGAGCCGAACTATTCGCAAACTGTTTGGCTCGTTTAAACAGTTATAAGGTTATCGAACCAAACTCGAACCAAATTTAAAGTTCGTTTAGCTAAACGAACCAAGCCAAACAGTTGATTTAGCTAAATGAATCTGAATTCGAAAACCTAGTTTTCAGTTTGGCTCGGTTCGTTAACACCCCTATTAGTCCACGCATATAAACTCTGTGAAGAGAAATTTGAACACTAATGGACGTATGTGCTAGTCTTCGAAGGATGATTTCCTTATTAGTCCCTCTTAATGTTGCACTCAAGAATTTCTCAATTCATTTTTTCTATTTCTTTAGGCGTGCCTTATGATATTGCTAACAAATAATCCTATCACTCAGTATTAATCAAAATAATCATTTAAGTTTTAGTATTCTAACTTTAAAATTCAAAGATAGAATAATGACCACATAGGCAATAATTTATTTTTAAACAAACTTGCAATCTTGTCAACAAAAATAATTAATTTCCATTTGATTATTCTTTTTTGTTTGACGCGTAACAAATAATTATTCAATTATTCAATTAATTAACTCTCTCCAATTCATTCTACGCTGCTGTGCGTGACTGTCAAACTTCCTAAAAATAAAAAAGCTTATATCCAAACTAATGTACTGTAGAAACTAAGTCCCGGCCGAGCTGGGTGAACTGCCGAGCTAAGTGAATTGTCGAGCTGACCAGAGGTCTGGTCTGCTAACATGATCTGAATAACCGTGCTGAGCTGAAGTATATCTGAGGTGAAGCACGGAACAAAGACAAGATTAAGTATGGTTGTGCAGAACTGAAGAAAAGCAGAAGAGCTAAGGTGAAGGACATAACCAAGGTGAGCCTGAAGACAATGTTGAGAGGTTACGAAGTGAAGCACCAACTAAGAAGGCCGACCTACTATACTTGTTGTAAGTATTACTTAAAATTATTTCTGTACATAGCTGAGCTGCCTTGGTAACTAGCCGTTACCACAGCCATTAGAATTTACAGGAGGGTGACTGTGACAACCGAAAGTGACAGCTGTAGGAAGTCAAATAACCATTAGAATAGCTGTTAGAAATATTTTTCAACCCTATAAAAGGGGAACAACCTTGTAAATTAACCTTTTAACTTGAATGGAAGATTAATTTCTTCAACCTCAGCATGACATCAGCAACTACGATTCAAAAATACCAGCAATTTCATACTCTTTTTTTGCATCTTTAATTTTTCCTGAAAATGTCTACTTCATATACCCCTGCTGAGTACACACAGGCCACCTCTACCTCCGATTCTTCAGGAGTAGTACGTGTTCCTCCTCCACTTACTGATGATTCTTCTATATCCATTATCAGCCATAAATTAAATGGAGATAACTGCCTCTCATGGTCTCAAGGGATAGAGATGTATATCACTGGTAAGGGTAAAGAATAATACTTATATGGAATAGTCCATGTTCTAGCAGAAACAAATGCAAATTTCTGACTGTGGGAGTCGGAGAACAACATGATAATGTATTGGCTGATACGTTCTATGCAGCCAGATATTTCTGATGATTTCATGATGTATAATACTGCAGTAGAGATCTGGGTTGCAGTCAAGGAGATGTATTCCAAACAAGACAACATCTCAGAATTATATGAAATCGAAGCTCATCTTCATGAGCTGAAACAAGGGAATCTTGTTGTTCGTAAATACTTACACTCTTCTAACAAAAGCATGGTAACAGATTGACACATTCGAAGCACATCAGTTGACCTGCATCACTGATGCTACACTCTTCAAAGAAATAACAGAAAGGACGCGAGTCTTTTGTTTCCTTACTGGGCTGAATCCAGAATTTGACACTGCACAAAGTCGAATTCTGATCACAAAACCACTGTGACCTCTGAAGGCTGCCTTCGCAGAAATCAAGCACGAAGAAAGCCGAAAGAAGGTAATGATGGGAGGATCTTCATCTTCACACTTAGAGTCTTCTGCATTGCACACTGAACAGCCAGCAGAAGCAACTAGGCTAGCTGTTAAGCGACACTTCGCCTCTACTAGAGGTAAATTATGCACATATTATAAGAAGGAAGGCAATACAGTCGATGACTGTTGGAAACTGCAGGCAAAGATGGTCAGAGAAGGAAAACCTCCTTTGAAGACCAGTAATGTACCATGGAGGCCACAACAAAGAACACATACTGCTGGGCAAAGTTCCGCACACCCGGTAAGCAGCACAAATCAATGGGAAACAGCTCGGCCAAACACAAACCACCTCAGCTCTGCTTCAGGTGCGGATGCTGAGGTCGTGACGAAGGGTCAGATTGCCACCCTGATCAACTTGCTGAGCAGACAAGGTAGCCGAGCTGACCTACACCAGGCCACTATGGCAAGCGACTTCCAGCCAAGTTCCAGCTACTCATGGATCATTGACTCTGGGGCTACTGATCACATGACTAATAATGGTACTCTTCTGAACTCCTACTCATTATTTTCTGAAACAAGGAAATTTAAAATTGCAAATGGAAGTACTGTAAATGTTGTTAGAATAAGCACTGCTATAATTAACAACAAGATCATACTGAGAGGTGTCCTTCATGTCCCTGTCTAAGTTTTAACCTATTATCTATTAGCAAACTTACTAGGGATAATAACTGCTTAGCCTGCTTCTCATCCAGGGAATGTTGTTTTCAGAAAAAAGTAAAGAGGATGATTGCCACTTCTAGGAATATAGTAGGCCTATATATACTAGAGTCAAAAAAACAAAGCCTTCGTTAGCTCAGCTAAGCTGACAAGTGACCAAGACTCTAGCTTTTTGCACCCTAGAACTTCATGTATAGGGGAAATTTTATTATGGCACAACAGAATAGGTCATTCTAATTTTGTATATTTGAAACGTTTAATGCTAAAATTGTTTGATTCAGCTGATCTTAAAGATATAAAGTGTGAGACTTGTCAACTAGCTAAGCACACTAAACAGAGTTACCCACCAAAAACATACAAGTCTTCAATTTGTTCACTATGATAAATGGGGATCATCTGAGGTACATAACATCAATAGAGCAAGATGGTTCATAACCTTTGTTGATGATCATACTTGAGTAACGTGGGTATACCTGCTGAAAAATAAAAGTGATGTCGGACAAGTGTTAAAAAAGATATGTATCACTAATTAAGAATCAGTTCAGTTGCATGGTTAAAACACTTAGGTCAGACAATTGAACTGAATATTTGGACCTTCAAATATGTATGCATGAAAATGGTATTTATCAACAAACCTTCTGTAGCTATACACCTCAACAGAACGGAGTTTCTGAAAGAAAAAAAGGCATCTACTTGAAGTCACTAGAGCCCTCATGTTTAGCATGAATGTACCTAAGCAATACTGGAGTGAGGCCCTTCTCACTGCTACCTATCTTATAAATAGGATGCCATCCAGAATATTGGGATTTAAAATTCCTAGAGAAATACTCTTAAGTCATTACCCACATACGAAGCTACTTTTTGAGCTGTCCTTCATACTATTTGGATGTATAGCGTATGTTCATATCCAACCAAACATTAGAGGAAAATTAGATCACAAGTCAATTAAGTGCATCTTTCTAGGATATTCAGGATCACAAAAGGGATACAAGTGTTACTGTCCAGCCAACAGAAGAATGTTTGTAACACTTGATGTTATTTTTGACAAAAGAAATGCATTTTACATATCATCAACTGAGGCAAACAGTTCTAAAACTGCGGAATACTGGACAATAATTGACAGTATAGAGAAAATAGACTCCAGTGCAGAACTACAGTGTCTGCTGAGCTTAGTGGCTCAGCCGAGCTGCTTACCTCAGCTCGGCAACCAAACCCCTCAAGTCGGCAATACTAACTCCCAACATATGCTTAACTCTCATGTATTCTCCAATTATCAGGAAGACCCAGACAATAGTAGGCGAGCTGAACCAACATCACCAACAATCGAAGATCCAGAATTGGATCATGAAATACAAATATACAATAGACCAATTGCACTAAGGAAAGAAATACGGGAGTGCACTAAGAGTCCTATATGTACTAAATATCCAATAGAAGAGTATATTTCCTACAACAAATTGAATCCTAACTTTAGAAATTTTGTATGTTCACTTGATGATAAAATTATCCCAAAAACCATAGGAGAAGCACTAAGCTGACCTGGATGGCTAAAAGCTGTAAATGAAGAAATGAATGCTCTAATAAGAAATCAAACGTGGGAGCTGACCCCTACCTCAGCGGATATAAAACCAGTAGGATGCAAGTGAGTTTTCACCATTAAGTACAATAATGATAGAACGGTAAATAAATATAAAGCAAGATTGGTAGCTAAAGGCTTCACACAGACACATGGAGTAGACTATTTAGAGACATTTGTGCTAGTAGCTAAACTTAATACTATCCGAGTAATTTTCTCGATTTCAGTAAACCTGGACTAGGAGCTCTTTCAGTTAGATGTTACAAATGCTTTTCTAAATAGTTATCTAGTTGAGGAGTATACGTGAGTATTCCACTAGGGTTTAATAATGAAATAATAAGAATAAAGTATGCAAGCTAAAGAAGTCATTATATGGGCTGAAACAATCACCTCGGGCTTGGTTCAAAACTTTCACTAAGGCAGTAATCGATCTGAAATTTAAGCAAAGTCACAGTGATCACACACCGTTTACCAAAATTTCACCCTAGGGAGAGCTAACCATACTACTCGTATACGTAGATGATATCATAATTACTGGAATGATAACCTCTTCATAAGAAATACTAAAACCAAACTATCTGAACAATTCGAAATGAAGGACCTCGGGAAGTTAAGATATTTTCTGGGAATGGAAATTGCTAGGAATAAAGAAGGAATGTTTATTTCACAAAAGAAGTACATTCTTGATGTCCTTAAGGAAATTGGCCTGCTCGGGTGCAGGCCAACAAACACTCCAGTAGAACCTGGATACAAACCAATTGAGCAGTGGCATACTGCTTCAACTAATAAACTTAGTTATCAAAGACTAGTTGGAAAATTAATCTATCTTTCACACACTAGACCGGATATATGATATGCCCTCTGTTTTGTATCAAAATATATGCACAATCCTACTAATGAACACCTCCAAGCTGCTCTTAGAGTTCTCAGGTACCTCAAGAATGCACCTGGTCAAGGACTGAGCTTTCGGAAGAGCGCAGATCGCAGTATTAAAATTTTTATGGATGCAGACTGGGCTGGATTCGAACCTAACATGAGATCAACTACAGGCTATGTAATATTTCTCTAGAGTAACTTAGTTACACGGAGAAGCAAAAAAACAACATGTAGTATCAAGGAGCAAAGCAGAAGCCGAGCTGAGAGCTCTTGCTTTAGGAATATGTGAAGGAGTTTGGGTCAAAAAAGTACTCGAAGATCTTCACATCAAAGTAGTTCTGCCAATCCAAATCTACTGCGACAGTGTCTCAGCGATAAGCATGACGGAAAACTCAGTTCAGCACGACAAATCAAAACATGTAGAAATTGACAGGCATTTTATTGGAGAAAAAATAGAAAACAACGAGGTCAGACTAGTGCACATTTCTACCAAGTAGCTAACCTGCTCGCATAACCAGTCTCAACCCGTATCTTTCAACACTTAATATCTAAGCTTGGTTGTATGAACATATACAACTAAGCTTGAGGAGGAGTGCAGAAACTAAGTCCCAGCCGAGCTGGGTGAACTACTGAGCGAAGTGAATTGCCGAGCTGACCAGGGGTCAGGTCGGCTAACCTGATCTGAGTAACCGTGCTGAGCTGAAGTATATCTGAGGTGAAGCACGAAACAAAGACAAGATCAAGTATGGTTGTGCAGAACTAAAGAAGATCTGAAGAGTTGAGGTGAAGCACAGAACCAATGTGAGCCTGAAGACAATGATGAGCTGAAGGTACGAAGTGAAGCACCAACTAAGAAGGCCGACCTATCATACTTGTTGTAAATATTACTTAAAATTATTTCTGCACATAGCTGAGCTGTCTTGGTAACTAGCCGTTACCACAGCCGTTAGAATTTGCAGGAGGGTGACTGCGACAGCTGAAAGTGACAGCTGCATGAAGTGAAATAGCTGTTATAATAGTCGTTAGAAATATTTTCAACCCTATAAAAGGGTAACAACCTTGTAAATTAACCTTTTAACTTGAATGGAAGATTAATTCCTTAAATCTCGACATGTACTGGTACAGTTATTGGGAGTCTAATTTGGTAGAATATGTTAAACAACATAACTCTTACACAAAATGTATGGTAAATCTGCGTACATCAGATCGTGAAACGATTCGGTCTTTCTTCAGGCCTTGCGCAAGTGCAGAAGCTTAGTACACTGGAAACGTCCTATAAATTGGTGAATGATGTGTCAGCATCGATAAAACTTACACAGTTGAAGAATTAACTTTGACCGAAAACTGTGTATCATTACGTAGTCTTGATACAATGTTCAACACGTTTTGTTACGTGGGTTAAAGGCACAATATAGTGTGCAATCAATGGGTGGTCAAACTAATTAATGTTTTGCTAAATAAAGAAGAAACTAATTTGTTGGGGCGAGCGCTTCTACCCTATGAAAAATATGATTTAAAAAAAAAAATTTACCACAGGATAATTACCTATTCATGCATTAAAGTTGGCACACATCATGAATGAGCCTAAATATATGAGCACAATAGAAAGCTTCCAGACTAAATAAATTAATTCAAATTGCAAATCAGTCCTTTTTTTCATAGTACGCATTCTGAAACAAATATAAACGGGGAACGATGATAGCTCAAACAACTAGAGTTGAGTTATTAAGATCAAAAAGTGTTGGTTTTAAATTTTTATTAGTGCATTGTCCTTTCCATTTTATATTGGTTTATCTTTCCCATTTTATAATATAGTTAATTCTCTTTTCATTTTATATTGAATATACATGTATATGGTATATATTATACAATCTATCAGCACCATGTTGTGGGCATATAATATACTATGTATAAAAAATAATAAAGATAAACGAACTGCTAAAGAAACAAAATTTGTAGTTTTTACTTCAACTCATTTTCAATGTGAATTAACAAATTTTTATGTACAGTAACTCATTTGCATGTCATCTAAATCACCTATTTTGGTTTTAATTTATTTTTCATCAGAGTCAATCAAACACGGAGTCTTAATCTTCATGGATAATTTAAAGCATTAAAATTATCACCCATTTAAAACGTTGTTCAATACTTCAATTTTTGGGTCAAACATAGTTCTGATCAACATGTCCAGTAATTGCGTTACCTTTAAGATTGTCCACGAACAATTGCAGTTATGTTTTATATTGTGTTCTATGATAAATTTTAAGAATGAATCACCTGCTCATTTCTCTAGTTTTGAAAATATTTAATAACATAAAGACAAGTGAGACAGATGCATACTTTGCATGCTATTTTTAAATTGGTTACGCTTCTTATATTGTGAAGCAACAGTTAATCGGCACAACTTAACACAATTTTCATTATGTGTCATCATAAAACAACTTCTGCGTGTTTCTAACTCATAGCCTGTATACATCCGACTCTTATACCCTGTCATAGGTGAGGGACTCTAAGACAATGAGGTAATATTATTGTTGTATATATTTCCTGCTAGGCTAACATTTCATGTATATCATTTCATGATATACCATCTATCGCTCACATAATAGTTATTCATTAATTTGTTCTTAAGTTATGATAGCCATTGATTCGTTATTAAACTTTTAACTAATGCTATTTTCCTTGTCACGCTCACTAGCAACTTCCTTATACACCAGATTTATCTAAGTCTTCATAAAGTATGAAAGAAAAAGATAATATAATCAACCAAATTCTTAAGTTATTACTTAAAAAGAAAGAGAAAAAAAAGTCCTTAAGTCATGATAGCCATTGATTCATCATTATACGTGACTTAGCTGCAATTATGCTTTAGTATTTAGTTCCACTAATCAAGAAATTATTTATTGGTACGTGTACGATATTCGCCCGACAAATTAAACCATCTTTCCGACTAATAAACCACTTGGGTCTACATATTCCTTAAATATCTTCCTAGGGTTGGTCTCATGTGCCATAGCTGAATGTGAGTGTAACCTCAGATCCATTATCATAGTTTAACACCTAACCGACAAACTAAAAAGGTTGTCTTAGTGGAAGATGATACCATAATTAGCCTCCCTTTTCACAAGGTTTTTATGCGTGATTTTGTAAGAAAATCTTACTTTTCTTCAATCACCATAAGCGTCCGATATATGCAATTCTTCCTTCTTTTTTGCTTTTTGTTTTTTTTTATTCTTTTGAAATGATAATTCGATCTGTGGAGTTTTGGAAGCTTGTTTTATAAGGTGGGCATCTAATTATGAGTCAGCTGATGATAACTTGGCTCATTTGATCACCAATCAATGAACGCATATATGTCAAACGGCTTTTCTTTTAAATACCAACTAATCAATAGTCCGGTCAAATGTTTTTTGTTTTGATCACTATAAAATCACGTACGTTTAGATTCTTGCGAAATAACATGAAGTTGAACCTATATTTTATTGTGTACTTTGATTCTTTACTGACCTGACCTTTATTCCATGTTATATTCTGGAGCAAAATGTTAAATCTCTGGCTCTTAAGGGCTCCACTTCTTAGATCTATGAAGTTACGTGAACGATGTAAATCAAGAATTTATCGACATGCTAGATTGATTATGTTTTAAGTGGAATAGGATGTGCATTTGCACACCTTTTTGCTACCATGGAAATGAAAATGAATGTAATCAAGCGTTTATCATATCGACTTTGACAAATTCGAGCTCGAGCTGAATTCTGAGCTCATAAAAAGTTCAAACTTTAACTTGAGCCTTCACAAATAATCATGAAAAGTAGATGTTTCCTAGATTTACTGTGTAAAGATCCAAAAAATCGCACATTTCAAAAGAAGAAAGACGATGGTGTAAGACACTAGTGTGATATAAGTATGACTCAAATGCTAAATGTCAACAATGATTAATCTTTTCCGTTCCAGCAAGAACAACAAGCCAGGTTCAGTTGATATTCAATAATGCTTATCTACAGTGACATCATCAGTCATGAACAGGTGTTAGGCATGGAATCGTTTGATCAAATATGGACCGTCACAAATATGGTATGAGAGACGACTAGTGTCTCTAGGATGAAAGGAGCAAATCCACAATGTTAGGGAGATCCTGGTCTCTTAGTAGGTCCAGCAAGGACGCTAACACATTAAGGGTCATAAAATGTAAATATCCAAAAAAAAACCCACATTTAGAAGAAGAAAAATAGTGGTATGATATATAAATATGATTCAAGTTCTAAATGTCAATAAAAAGCCCTATTCGGTTAACATTCAGTAGTGCTTGCCTATAGTGACGTCGTCAGACTCGAACTGCCGTCCCATATGAATACGTCTGGATAAATCCAGATCGTTACACAGTAAGATTTGGCTCTTTCTTGTAATTCTTTTATTAGAAATACGAATTTAGGGCTTTAGTTTTGAGAAATTTTGGTATTGCTATTATTATGAAGGAGATAACTTGTAGATAGAATTCAAAAATTTTGTTTTGTCTTAACTTTTATAATTGACTAATACCTCATTGACGGTATAAAACAATTAAAAAGAGCGTTCTCAGTACGCTAGGCTTTCGCGTTTGCGTAAGGTCCAGAGAGTGTCGGATCGCTTAGCAATCTGATGTACGTAGCCTTACCTTGCACTTTATACAAGAATCTGTTTTCTTGGCTCGAACACGTGACTTCAATGTCACAAAGCAGCAACCTTAGCAGTTGCACACGCCCTCTTGGCATAAAACAAATAAATTACTGATTAAGGCCTGGAAAACTGAAGTTACTTTGATAAGCCAAAAATGAGTTTTGTGGGGAAGTAGGGTGAGGTCCTAATCGGGACAAAACTTAATAATAAAAACTATATGAAAGAAAACCTAGCAGCATCAACAATAAGAAGAAGAGTATTAGAGTAAGTAAAGTCATTTGGCTAATCCGTTTATGTTCACTGACAAGTTTTACATTGATTATTAAATGCGTTTCTAACTCATAGGTACGGCTACGTACATCTGAATCCCTCATACCCTAATGCAGTTCGAAATTATTGTTGCAGTTAGCACAAGAATGGGAGAAGCACAGTCCGAAGATTGTGGCATGAATTGAATAGAAGCTGTTGGATCAAATCAAAAATTGAAGGTCAGGATTGCAAGGTAGCAGGTTGGAGAATGTTGTGGGAGTCTTTATTGATGGTCACGTGGGATATCTGCATTTTGCGGGATCAAGTCACGCAGGAAATGTGCAGGAGGTGGAAGAGGCTCGATGGAGAAGAAGGCTGGATGGCAGGAATAATTTAAACGTAGGAAATGACGTTTATACCCTTTGTGATTCAGTTAGAAGAGCATTTTTAGTGAGGGCAGTATTGTCTTTTCACGTTATTTTTCTTCCTTCTCTTTAGACGAAAGTTGTATATATGTAGCAGTAGTTTTGGTTGTTGTGATGTATGAGAAAAACAGTTTTCTCCTTTTTATTCTTCAGCAATTTCTCTCACTCTTATCTCTTGAATTGATTAGTCACTGAATTTGATCTTAGAATTGCTAAGTTTGACATGGTATCAGAGCTTTTTTCGTTAAAGGTTTGAGACAGCAATTCTATTTTCGTTGTTGCTTTTGTTGATACAAATTTACGTTTTGTGAATTGAAAAATTCAGAGCCTGTTTTTTATGGCTTCATCATCGAATACTCAGAGAATAGGTGGATCTCAGGCTTCTGAGAATCCAGTTAACAGTCCTTTTTACCTTCATCCAAATGATAGTCCTACTATCATTTTAGCGGAAACTCCATTAAATCCTCATAATTACCATCCTTGGAGTAGGATGTTTCAGATGGCGCTCATTGTCAAGAACAAAATTGGCTTCAAAGATGGATCAATTCAACAGCCAACTCATACTGATCCACAGTATCCAGTCTAGAGGCAGGTAAATTCTATGATACATTCCTGGATCATGAATAGCATAATTCCTTCAATTGCACAAAGTGTCATGTGGTATGATAGTGCTGTAGATGCTTTGAATGACCTTAAACGTAGGTATGCTAATGGTGATGCATTTAGATTGTCGGATATGTTGGAAAATTTTACGCAGTGAAGCAGGAAACTGATTCTGTAAATGATTATTTTACAAAAGTTAAAGTGTTGTGGGAGGATATGATGGCATTGAGACCTATTCCTACTTGTACATGTCATGGTTGTAGATGTGATCTAGGAGGCAGAATGCATGAATTTGTTGAGACCGGTTATGTTATAAAATTTTTGAAATGACTAAATGAGGAATTTGATGCTGTAAAATCACAAGTGTTTGTGATGACACCGTTGCCTAAGATTGATGTAGTGTTTGCAATGACTTTGAAATATGATAGGAAAATAAATGGTTTTGTATCTCAAGGAAGTTTCATTAACAATCATGCTGCGCTTATGGTTGAAAACTCTGAGGCTATGATTGCCAATGCTAGTACATATGGAAGTAGAGGAGGAGGTAATGGTTTCAGAAGAGGGAGTGGTAGGTTCTTCTCTGATAACTCTAAGATACCAATATGCACGCATTGTGAAATTATAGGGCATGTTGAGCAAAGGTGTTATAGGAAACACGGGTATCCACCGGGCTTCAAGTTTAAAAGTCAAGCTAATCTAGTAGAAGTTGTGAATGGAGAGGTTGAGAATGCTTCTGCGAATCAGAATGATAAATCATATCAAGCACCTTTGCTTACACCTGAGCAAACTCAGATATTAATGGCAATGTTGAGCATAGATGATAAGAAGATGCCTGTGGTGCCTCAAGGAATGTCCACTACTAGAAGCCAGGGAGCAGTGATGTCTGCTCTTTTGAATAATAATGGAGGTAAATGTCATTCTAATAATATGAATATATGGATTCTAGATTCAGGAGCTACTGATCATATTGCATTTAATCTGAATTTATTCCATTCCTTCAAGCCTGTTGAATGTGTCTCTATAAAGCTACCTAATAATTTCTTTGTCTCTGCCAGCCACATTGGTTCTGTCATTATAAATTCCTTTCTGATCATACACAATGTACTCTACGTTCTATCGTTTTCTTATAATCTTCTCTTACTTAGAGAGTTACTTTCTATTCCTTCTTTGTTTGTTCAATTCTTTAGAAAATGCCGTGTCCTTTAGGAACGTATATCTCTGAAGACGATTGGTTCAGCTGAATTACATAATGGATTGTATTATCTTCATGGTGTCTCTAAGAAAGAGGTTGTTTCTCCCTGCTGTATGTCAGTTGATGATTAGTTTTTAGACAGTTCTCTTCTATAGCATTATAGGTTAGGTCATGCTTCATTTCCTAGAATAAAGGAACTGCAAAAATTTGCTGATTTGGTATGTGCTAGTGATGTTTCAAGCAAATGTATTGTATGCCCGTTGGCCAAAATGAAAAGAGCTCCATTTCATGTATCCAAGTCTTTGTCTAAATCCTTTTTTGATATAGTCCACATTGATATCTGGGGTCCCCATAAACATCCAACTATACATGGTCATCGTTATTTTCTTACTCTTGTTGATGATCATACTAGATACACATGGTTGTATCTCATGAAGCAAAAAAATCAGAAGCCAGAAATATTTTTCAAAGCTTTTGTCAGTATGTTGCAACTTAGTTTGATAAAAATATCAGATGCATAAGAACAGACAATGGTCAAGAATTTCAAATGTCCCTTCTTTATGCCTAAGGGCATTATACATCAAACTAGTTGTGCATACACCCTCAACAAAATGGCATCGTTGAACGTAAACATCAACACATCCTTAATATTGCAAGATCCCTTGAGTTTCAGTCCAATATGACATATGTTATTGGAGATTCTGTGTACATTATGCTGTTTACATAATCAATATTCTGCCTACATCACTGCTTCACCATCAGTCACCTCATCAAATTTTGTTCCAAAATGTACCCTCACATAGTTCCCTTAGAGTCTTTGGTTGTTTGGCATTTGCCAACAACACTTCTGTACACAAAACCAAATTTGATTCTAGAGTCATTCCTTCTGTTTTTCTTGGTTTACCATATCATACTAAAGGATATCTGTTGTTGAGTATTGACACAAAGAAAATTTTCATTTCTAGAGATTTTTAATTTCATGAACATCCTTTTTCTTTTGCTTCATACAAGTCATTAGACATGGCAATACATCCTTCATCACACTCTAATGGTTCTGATGCATCAGCTCAGGCACTTGATATACAGTCCCATCCTTCATTAGCTCCATTTCTTCATACCTCTTTGCCATCCAAAGAAGTCACTGATATGTCACATGGAAGCATCAGCCTGAATCTACCTTCTTCACATCAGCCTGAGTTTCAACCATAAACTTCTTCTGTGCCTACTTCATCTCAGCCTGAATGTTCACCATCTACTTCTTCTCAGCAGGAATTCCAACCATGTACTAGAATAGAAATACATTTGACTTCTCTCCCAATGAATAATCCTGAATATTCCAGATCTACAAGAAACAAATATCCTCCCAGCTATTTACAAGACTACTACTGTGGCCTGAAACACAATTCAGCCTCCCAGTCTATACCTTCTTCTGTATACCCAATTGAGAATTACATGTCATTTGATGCATTAACTTCTGAGTATAGGTCATATGCTCTTAATATTAGTTTGCAACATGAGCCAACATCTTATCAAGAGGCAGCCACTTCTGCTAACTGGCAGAAAGCAATGCAACTTGAGTTGACTGCACTAGAAGCTAATCACACTTGGTCACTTGTCACATTACCCCCTAGGAAAAGGCCTATTGGTTGCAAATGGATATATAAGATTAAGTACAAGTCTGATGGCAGTATAGAGAGATACAAGGCCAGACTTGTGGCCAAAGGATTTATTCAGCAGCTTGGCATTGATTATACTGACACTTTCTCCCCTGTTGCCAAACTAACCACGGTTAGGTTACTACTTGTTGTATCTTCCCTGAAACATTGGCATGTGCATCATTTGGACGTGAATAATTTCTTTTTACATGGTGACCTTAGCCAAGAAATTTATATGGCATTGCCTGAGGGTATAAGTGCTCCTAAAGATAATATGGTGTGTAAGCTTCACAAATCTTTATATGGCTTGAAACAGGTGAATGGAATATCAAGTTAACCAGTTTCTTGATTAGTCAGGGATGTGTGCAGTCGAAAAATGACTACATCATGTTTATTAAATGGGCATCTAACTCCTTTCTGGTTCTACTTGTCTATGTGGATAACATTGTGGTGGCTAGTGATTCTCTTCCGCAAATTCAAGCTCTCAAAGATTCATTGCATCAAACTTTGCAAATTAAAGACTTAGGGCCTTTGAAATATTTCCTTGGCATTGAAGTGGCACGGTCACAGGGGGGTTCATGCTTTGTCAGAGGAAGTATGCACTAGAGGTGGTAGATCAGTCAGGTCTTTTGGGAGCAAAACCTATGAAAACTCCTATGGATTAAAACACTAAGCTAGCACATGATGATTCGAACTCAATAGCAGATGTGCCTAGATATAGGAGGCTTATTGGCAAACTATTATATCTCACTATAACAAGGCCGGACATTTCATTTGCATTACAACAAATGAGTCAATTTCTTGACAAACCTACAGAGATACGTTTGAGATCAGCACACAGGTTGTTCAGATACTTGAAAGGTAAAGCAGGTCAGGGATTGTTTTAACTTTGTAATGGAAAGTTGGAGCTAAGAGGATTTGCTGATTCTGATTGGGGTGGATGCGTATAAACTAGGAAGTCTGTGACTAGGTACTGCATGTTTCGTGGGAATTCATTAGTGTCGTGGAAGGCTAAGAAGCAAGGCACTGTGTCAAAGTCTTCGTCAGAGGCGGAATACAGGGCCTTGGCAATGGCAATATGTGAGATTCAATGGCTTTTGTATCTATTGGAAGATCTAGGAGTCAAGCAATTATGTCCAGTTGAATTGTTCTGTGATAACAAAAGTGCAATATACATTGTGGAGAATCATGTGTTTCATGAGAGGACTAAACATATTGAAATTGATGTACAATATACATTGTGGAGAATCATGTGTTTCATGAGAGGACTAAACATATTGAAATTGATTGCCACATAGTTAGAGAGAAATATCAGCAAGGAGTAATTAGACTTATGCAGGTTAGATCTGAATCTCAGCTAGCTGATGTTTTTACTAAAGCCTTGGATTCGATTACACTACCGAACCTGACCTCAGCTATGGAAATATGCAATATCTTTAGTAGGTCAGGTTTGAGGGGGGTGTTGCAGTTAGCACAAGAATGGGAGAAGCACAATCCGAAGATTGTGGCATGAATTGAATAGAAGCTGTTAGATCAAATCATAAATTGAATGTCAGGATTGCAAGGTAGCAGGTTGGAGAATGTTGTGGGAGTCTTTATTGATGGTCACGTGGGATATCTGCATTTTGCGGGATCAAGTCACGCAGGAAATGTGCAGGAGGTGGAAGAGGCTCAATGGAGAAGAAGGCTGGATGGCGGGAATGATTTAAACGTAGGAAATGACGTTTATACCCTTTGCGATTCAGTTAGAATAACATTTTTAGTAAGGGTAGTATTGTCTTTTCACGTTATTTTTCTTCTTTCTCTTTAGACGAAAGCTGTGTATATGTAGCAGTAGTTTTGGTTGTTGTGATGTATGAGAAAAAATGGTTTTCTCCTCTCTATTCTTCAGCAATTCCTCTCTTATCTTTTGAATTGATTAATCACTGAATTTGATATTAGAATTGCTAAGTTTGACAATAATGCCGCAGTTATCTCTGAGATTATTTACCAGGTTAGCCTTTTTCATTTAACAATTTAGTTTGAGCGTTATTTATTAAGTGATGAAATGCATTATAGATGAAAATGTGAAATATTTTCGAGTTCAGCGTTATATAATATCTCCAACGTTATTCCATTGGCTGAACTAACACAAAGTAAGTTCCGGTAACATAATAATAATATAAGTTAGGTCATGCCTATTCTAATATGCTACGCCCACTACGAACGTCTGAAAAAAAGCACAAAATGTGACTTGCACAAACAAATGTTACCTTGTTATTGGACCACAAAAACACACTTTCCTCTTCGTTTTATTCTTTAAGACGAGCCATGCATGATGCATGGTTAACCGCAAAAGCAATTATACTCCTAAAATAATGCTGTTTTCAGTACGATATGCTGAATAGTAAAATAAGTTGCCATTTTTTCACTTATTGTGTTTTAGAAATCAGTATCCAATGAAATTACCATTTTCGAATGTTTCACCGTTCTAAATATATTGTGTATTTTAATTATTATAAAAAGTTCAACAAATGTACTAAACATTCAGCGTCTACATTTTTAATAGACAGTAATATATACTTCAAAAGATAAATATATTCAAGTATTTGGTAAAGCTATAAATGAGACAATTAATTTTAGTTCGTGTTAGAGTCAATTTTGAACTCGGATTATTAGGCATGATCATATTCGTAAGTCAAAGTCAAAATGATTCAAATGTTAAACGACGAAGACTTTAATGCTCGATTTGTGAGTTTATAGACATCTTGATACTTGCAATATATGTAGCACTATATGCATGTGGAATGAGATATATTAGTTATATATATTGAGATCCAGATTTAAAAGTAAATCTTGTTTGTGTTAGAACTCAAGATCAAAAAGTGAAATGCCTACTCGACTTGATAAAATTAATGCTTAGATAACCTTCGTTCATTTGCATGCTTATTATCTAGTGGCTTGATACCAGTAAGGATAAGAGCTTAAAACCCACAGGATTCGAGAAGGAGTCAGATCGCTTTACGATCTGATATATACAGTTCTACTCTATGTTGGATAATTATCCTCATAAAATGATAGGTTTCAAAGTTCCTAGATTGTAGTAATTTAGATAAATACAGAGTTATCAAAAACCCTAAGATTTAGTAATCTTTTCCAAGTCAAATTATGATTATGGAATGGACTAGAATTTGCCTTAGACTAGTGTAGTTAGTCTATAAATAAAGAGGTCGGGTAGGGTCTTGAAGTAAGAGAGAAAATTCATGTTCGGTTTTGAGTTATTTTCCGAATAATAATACGAGGCGAGTTATGCTTCAAATTGCGCATGTCAATTTCTTTTAACTTTAATTGGTATCAGAGCCAATAGGTTAAAGGAGTTGTTGCCGCCGGGTGATTGATCCGAGACAGTGTAGGTGTCGTGTTCTTCATCTTGAGAACGCGATCACCAAGTGATCTCGGCTCCTTTCCTCATGATCTTGACAGAAGATTTGTGATTTCAAAGGAACCTTCAATCCAAAACAATGAGTGATACTACCAAGAGTAGCGCTCAACCGAGGGGTAGGGAGGTCGGATCAACCGCCGTTCAATGTCCGATGCTCTCTCTCACAAACTATACCTTGTGGGCTATGCGAATGAAAATCGTTCTAAGAGTTCACAAGGTGTGGGATACAATTGATCTAGGCTCGGACGATATAGAGAAGAATGACATAGCAATTGCTCTTTTGTTTCAAGCCATCCCCGAGAACATGATCCTACAAGTCGGCCATCAAGAGGCATCTAAAGGAATGGGAGACTATAAAAACTCGACATCTAAGTGCCGAGAGAGTAAAGGAGGCGTGGCTCCAAACCCTAACCGCCGAGTTCGATAGACTTAAGATGGGAGAAACGGATTCTATCGATGTGTTTGCCAGAAAGTTGTCTGAAATTTCAGTAAAATCGGCCTCCTTAGGGCAGCCCGTAGATGACTCGAAATTGGTGAAAAAAATTCCTTAATGGTTTGCCAAGATCAAAGTATATACACATTTTTGCATCTCTTGAACAAGTGTTGGATCTAAACAAGATTGAGTTTGAAGATGTTGTTGGTCGCTTGAAAGCGTACGAAGAACGTATCAATGAAGAGGGTGTCAATTCGTCTACACAAAATACCCTTCTTTATTCCTCTACATCGCCTAAACATAGAGGACCTGCGAATCAAAGAGGTCGAGGCCGCGGCTCACGTGGGAGAGGCCGAGGCCGAGGTCGAGAAAGTATACAAGAACGAGCACAAAGCCAAGACACCTCTTATGTTACATACACCAACCATGGCCCAGGGAGAGGAGGATTGAGAAAGGATTGCTTCAAAATCATATGTTATCATTGTGATAAACCTGGACACTTTGAGAGTAAGTGTCCCGAAAGAAAACCGAGGTTGAATGAAGCACACATAATCGATGCACATGACGTAGACGAAGCGGTTTTTGTGCATGAAGTTGTAGGTCATCTTCCTCAAGAGGTCAATTTGAATGAAAAGAATATAATTCCAAGCAAATTTATTTCTCAATCAATGGAAGATCATGTGATATCTAGATAACGGTACAAGCAATTATATGTCGGGAGATAAATCTTACTTTTCCGAGTCGAATAAAAATGTAAAGGGCAAAGTAAGGTTTGGTGATGGATCATGTGTTAAAATTGAAGGCAGAAAGTCGATAATTCTTCAAGGAAAATCAGACGAGCAAAAATTACTCAGTGAAGTATACTTTATACCCGAATTACGAAGTAATATAATTAGCTTTCGACAAGTGACGGAGGCCGGATGTGAAGTGAGGCCAAAGGGAAACTTCTTGACAATGCATGACAAGGGCGGCGGATTGTTAATGAAGGTAAAAAAAAGTCCTAATCGATTATACAAAATTTGTATAAAACCGGATACCTCGATATGCCTTCAAGCCAAGATTGACGAGGTAGCGTGGAAGTGGCATGTACGACTTGGACATATCAACTTCGAAACCTTAAAGAATATGAAGAAAAAGGAGATGGTACGCGGATTGCCTTATATTGATCAAGAGAACCATATATGCGAATCTTTTCTTGTCTGGAAACAATCGATACTACCTTTTCCCCAACAATCTTCATATCATGTAAGCGGCCTCTTGGAGCTTATGCATGGAGATTTGCTCGGCCTTATCATGCCGAACACAATAGGCGGCAATAGGTATGTTTTTGTGCTAATCGATGACTATTCGCTGTACATGTGGCCCTTTATGTTAAAAGAAAAGAATAATGCACTTGATGTCTTCAAGAATTTCAAAATATTGGCCGAGAAGAATACATCGAAAGAGATAAAAGTGTTCCGTACCGATAGATGAGGGGAGTTTACTTCTATCGAATTCAACAACTATTTTGAAAAGAACGGAATTATACGGCACTTGACGGCTCCATATTCGCCTCAACAAAATGGAGTCGTAGAATGCCATAATCGGACGCTAATGGAGACGACTAGAAGTATCTTGAAGGCCATGAATGTGCCAAATTACATGTGGGAAGAAGCGGTACGACATTCTACGTATTTACTTAATCGTCTTTCTAAGAGGGCCTTGCAAAATCAAACACCGTATGAAAAGTACAAAAGAGAAAAAACCGAGCCTACAACATTTAAAGATATTTGGATGCGGATGATAGATCATGCCCCTTAGTGCACCTTGGAACCAAGATGGGTACCAATGGATATCGCCTTTTTGATCCCAAGACACGCAAAGTACAAGTAAGTTGCGATGTAATATTTGATGAAAGTGTTGGATGGAAATAGGATACACACGGTCATGAGTCAACCAAAACCCCCAGGTATGTTTCAAATGATTTGGGGCAAGAAGATGGATAAAGGCACTGGGCCTTTGCAAATTAATTTGGCACCATCCGCCCCAAACTCAAGCACGCCAAGCCCGGGCCTGCCAAGACCGTCTATACCAACCTCGAGCGTGCCAACACAAGCTTACCAGCCCCTGAACATAAACAGTCCGCCTGTTCCACCCGAAGCAAATTCATTCGAGTACAAAGGGGTTGCACCACCACTGAATTTGCGAAAGTCAAGCCGTATGAAGCAACAACCTCTATATCTTGATGATTATGTGCTAACATCCAATGTTAATGAAGAAGAATTATTGATGATGATTAACAATGAGCCAAGGAATTTTCAAGAAGCTGAAGGTTTGAGAGATTGGATGCTCGCCATGAAAAATGAGATAGATTCCATCAATAAAAATGAGACGTGGATATTGGTCGACAAACCCAATGGCGTCAAACCTATTGGCTTAAAATAGGTATTCAAGATTAAGAGGAATGCCGATGGTTCCATAAACAAATACAAAGCACGCCTAGTTGCAAAGGGCTATGTCCAATAATTCGGTGTTGACTACGGCGAAGTGTTTGCACCCGTGACATGCATTGAAACCATACAACTTCTTGTTGCTTTGGATGCCTCACTTGGTTGGGAAATACATCATCTTAACGTCAAGACGGCTTTCTTACATAGCGAGTTAAAAGAACAAGTGTATGTATCACAACCGGAAGGCTTTGAAAAAATAGTGATTTCTTATTTACCGGGATCATTTTGGTTCCAGTCCATGAACTATAGCAATCACAGTGTATGACTCAATCAACATCATACTATGATTATTGTATAAACATTTTGTATGGATCATAGCCACTATATACTGCTAGGGGTTCAAGTTATTTTCAGAAAAGAACAAAAACTGGTATCTCGGCATAAATACATTTTAGCGCAGGGACTCGGTGCAAATTCACGTCATAGTATGCATGTGGGTGCAATCTCCCATGTTACAAACCAGGTGCACAAAACACAATGCATATGCTTGAAAAATTGGAAATAAATGACCCAATAGCTGATTGGCTAAGAGAGGTCTGAAATACAACCAAGTCTCCACAGTCCTTTCAACGCTTGCTGCCAAAGAGAACTCAAACGAGGACTCATTATTTGCCAGACCATGCCTAAACCAGTCATTCTGTAAAAGTAAACTAAGCCTGAAACCTCAATATATGTGTATATGACTATATACACACAACAACAACAACGCGTACACAGTATATCCCAACGACAACAGACATATATACACACACTTTTACCTCAATACTGTGCATACTAACAAGTTATAATTTTCTAATGAATTTTATCAATATACGTTATACGATGAAGTCATAAGAAACTTCAAATAATCCGATAAACTAACCGACGATTTACTATATAAAAACCCATTTATAAAATAGTGAAAAGAAAGTTAAAGTAATATTTAAAATCCACAATTGAAAAAGGTGACAGAACATGAGAATATGTTTACAGCTTATATTCTAACTCCGCCCCAGGGGCATAGTCCAGTGGTAAGTGGCAAAGGTGATTGGGGCTAGAACCCCGACGTCCCGAGTTCGAGTCCGTGTGGAGACAATCTTTATTGAAATATTACAAAGGTTGCCTCTGGGCTGGCTGAGTCTCGTGTGTCATCTCCCTTTGCAGGGCTGCCGGTGGAGCACATCCCTCGATTTACATCCCATCTGGCTAAGGGGCCTCTGGTACTGGTGGGGGAGAACCCACTCCCTCATCAAAGCTTATATTCTAACTCCAACGAAATATACCGGAAGGTCTATTTTACGGAGTCATATATGCTAATATGCATTTCGATTTGGCTAGTGCATTTTCACATTACGAAGGAGAAGAAAAATATCTCATTATTTACATATGAACAAATATATTTGTAATAGATTTCATCAATATACAAAAAGCCAGTACAAAATAGTGAAAACAAAGTTTTAAGTAATAAGAACTAAATTCAGAATCTGGAAAAGTTGACTGAACATGAGCATATGTTTACCAGCTTATATTCTATTGGCAACTCAAACAATATAAACCGGAAGGTCTATGTTAGAATTCACTTTTAACATTGTTACAGCTTTAAGTTTCCATTTTCAATGGAGTCAAGTACACACTCTTCCTTGACTTTGAAATGTGATGGAATAAAACAAAATGACTCATTAAATTGGCTGCACTTCTTATATTGTGAAGTAGCAGTTAAGCGACACAGCTTGACGCATCATTATAGGTCATCGGGAAACAACCTCTATGTGTTTCTAACACATGGGCATGGTTGCATACATCTGACCTCTCGTACCCCGCTATTTACTGGAGCCCCTAAGGCAATGTGATAATAATGTTGTTGTATTTTTACAGGTTAAAATAAAATAACAATATGTGATGATACCAAGAAATTCAACCGTTAGTCAATAACGGTCAATGCTTAGCAGGGGCGTAAATATGACTAAGTGTCGCACGCCGGCCTGAAGTCTGACCAGGCCAGATACGGACAAATAATTTATCTCGGCCACAGAGGCACTTCGTCATCTCGGTCTCAAGAGCCCCACCTCGGCCCAAAGACCTCGGCCCAGACATCCCGGTTCGGAGCCTCTGCGTTTCTGCCCGAGTAAATGGCATCTCGGCCATAACAGATTGGCGTCTCAGCCACTGAGGATCACGACTAAGTGTCGAGCTCGGCCATTGGAATCCAGACTAGGGTTCTCGGCTGCTCATAGTCCACCTCAGTCGCAGGTCTTCGATTACTGACCTCAGCCAAATTACAACAGTCACAAAGCTGTTCGCTACGTGGCCACCATGCAATCTCCTCTCCACCTGTCGATCATATGGAGGGACATAGCCAGCAATCTTTAACGGCTACACGGACACCATGCAAGCTAGCCAGGCGTCCTCGTTTCATCCATTTGGGACACGCAGCTCTGAGCTTCGCCCACTATATAAGAGCTTCTTCAGCAGAAAGAAGCCCAAGGTTTTTCGACCCCTAAAAACACAGGCAATGACTCAACCCAGCCCGGCCCACACTTTGGCCGACCTCAAAACAGGTTTCATCAAACCTCTATTTCAGTTAAAGCCATACGCATAAGTGCTCGCAACTGACTTGAGCGTCGGAGGGTTTTCCCGGGGCAGCGTCCTGGGACCCCTAACGCTTTTCTTCCTTTCTCAGGTTTCCAAGAAGGACAAGTGACGGAAGATTAACAGCCTTAGCTCCGGGTATTTCTACTTTTACCTTGGCGAGACAATCCGACCTCGTCAATATGCATCACCATGTGTAAATTACACATATATATTTCTCTCCCATATCATGATTATAAAATACGATGCAATGACAAATCATAAGACATGGAGCTCCCCAATATATACACAAATATCAAGGCGTAATGGGGCCAGAGGCTGCCGCCACATTATTGTTTCCGGAGTCTTCTAAGATTTTTCCTTTTGGGGAGGTGGTTTAACAGGGTTGGGATCTCCTAACCACACTTTTCTCACCTTTCTTTGTGATCACGCGACACGTGACAGCAAAGAGGGGTGGTGAGGCTAAATGCGGGTGACCCTCATTTAACCTCACCACCTCTTCTTGCTGACACGTATCGCGCGGTCACGCGTCACCGCACCTCATTTACGGTGAAAGGATCCTATCCCGGTTTAACATCCATCCTTGTGATTCACTGCCGTGAGCTGAGCCTTAAACGAGTCAGTTCGTGTAAGTATATTTAAGAATACACACGCAGCACGGGCATGTGCATATATGTACATGCTCGCACGCACACACGCATATATATATATATATATATATATATATATATATATATATATATATATATGTATATATATATATATGAATATATTTTGAAGTATTGAGTATTTGTATTAGCCAGCTAGATCGGCAAAGTATCATATATTTCTTCCACAGATAAAGATATATGTTTGCATTTCTCCATTTTTGCTGTCGTCGGGATATACTGGGTCCGGATGATGATGATGTTTGCATTTATCCACTATAACTAAAGATATTTAATAAAGTTGGAGCTGTCGGCCTCCTTTGTATTTAAAAAAAATTACTAGTGCTTGAGAAACATAAGTTATTAAGAAAACGTTCCTTAATGCATTGTTGGATATTAAAATTATCTCCAATTTTTATAATCATCCTTGATCCAATATTTAATTGTAAGTTATTTATAGTTTTTATTTGTTGTTTATAAAGATAATTTAAAAACAAAACATTATTTAATAAGTTTAATATGAAATGTTGACAATGTTTTGATATATCTTAAAAAATGAATATTTATCTTTTGCACCTCTCATGTTTGGCATAATCGCCAATACCCCTTAATGTTTAAAAATAAATTTTTACCCACTGATGTTTGAAAAATACACTCTTATCCCCTTGTTTTAATTAAAAAATGTTATTCGAATATATATAATAGGAATTGCCCCTTTTGCCCCTACCATCTTCATCTTCTTCCTATCAACTCTTGCACATCATCTAAACTCCCTCCAACACCAGCACACATCTCCACTAATTTTCCTCGCGCCCCCTCTCCCCTGCCTTGCCCCCACCAGCCGCCGCCCCGAGCCCCCTCTCCTCTGCCCCACCCCCACCAGCCGTCGCCCGAGCCTTCTCCCTTGTCTCGCCCCGACCAGCTGCCATCTCCCTTCACCAACAACCACTAGCATAGTATTTCCTCCCCTGCCCTGCCCCTACAAGCCGTCGCCCGAGCCCTCTCCCCTGCCTCGCCCCCACCAGCCGTCGCCTCCCTTCACCTGAGCCCTCTCTTCTGCCCTGCTCCCACCAATCGCCGCTTCCTTTCACTAACAACCACTGGCATACTTTTCCTTCCCTGCCCGCCTCCACCAGCCGCCTCCTCCCTTCACCAACAACCACTAGCATAATATATCCCCCTGCCCCGCTCCCACCAGCCGGTGCCTGAGCCCTCTCCCTTGCCCCCCCAGCAACCGTATGCCTTCACCAACTACCACTAGCATAGTATTTCCTCTGCCTTCACCAACAACCATTAGCATAGTATTTCCTCCCTTGCTGCGCCCTCATCGGCCGTCGCCTCCCATCACCAAAAAAGGATGAATAGTGAAAAGGTGGGGCATTGTTGACTTTTTCTTAAAATTTTTTAGTTTTATGTTTTAAAATGTCATTTTACCTTTTAGTCCAAACATCAGGAGATGAGGATGTATTTTTAAACATTAACGGGTATTAGCAATTATATCAAAAATGAGGAGGAGCAAAAGGTAATTATCCTTAAAAAAATGCATGACTAAAAGTATGAGACGAGTTACTGGACTACTGGAGTATTAGACTGGATGATGATGAGATCATGCAGAAACAGTTGCACACAAAATGGATGGTTTTCCTGCTGTTTTTTTTTCATTTAATGGTATTTGAACGACTTAAAATAGCTAAGTCTATATCTTTTTTTGAGAGAGAGAGAGAGTATGAGTGGGTTCTCTATTCAAATTAATTCTACAGCTTTAGTGATACAAAAGAAAGGGGGAATAAAAATCAAATGTAAACGATCAAAAGCATCGGACCACTCTGCCACGAAATTATTGCATAACAAACTAATTAATTTAATGTCACTTCTCCAAAAAAAAAAAAAAAACTGTGACTTCTCTAAACTTCTTGCAATTTGATTGGATGTTGGTGCCTTTGTAGTGTTCATGCAAATAAAACAGTACCTTAGGAAGGAAGTATTGCACCTTTTGTTTAATGTAATATCATCAAATGTATAGGTCTTATTAAGTTAATGTTTAAAACTATTTTGTCATGTACAAAAACTTTCCATCTCTCGAAGTTGTGTTCTGCAACGCGGAAAATTGTTCCAACCTCACATATTACATCATTCTTTTATATCCATAAGTCTGTAATCTAAACTTAGTTTATCTAATAATACAGTTGAATTATAATTTGTTCTTTAAAGTACTCATTTACAGCTGGTAAGTTTGCTGCTTTGTGACCTTGATGTCACGAGTTCGAGACACAAAAACAACCTCTTACACAAAGTGTAAGGTAAGGCTGTGTACATCATATTGCGAAGCGATTCGGTCTCTCTTCCGATACAGTTGAATATAATGTGTTCTTTAAAGTACCCATTTACAGCTGGTAAGTTTGCTGCTTTGTGACCTTGATGTCACGAGTTTATCTAATAATACAGTTGAATTAGTTTATTAGTTTATCTAATAATACAGTTGAATTATAATGTGTTCTTTAAAGTACCCATTTACAGCTGGTAAGTTTGCTGCTTTGTGACCTTGATGTCACGAGTTCGAGACGCAGAAACAGCCTCTTACACAAAGTGTAAGGTAAGGCTGTGTACATCATATTGCGAAGCGATTTGGTCTCTCTTCCGATCCTGTACAAATTTAAAAACCTAATGCACCGGGAATGTATGTACCCAGTTGTAGAGCTTAACAGAAAGCACATATTGGTAGATGGATGATGACATATTGACATATTATACAAAAAAATCTAAGACGCTCCATATACAGGCCTCCAACACAAGTTGTCTAGCTGTCACACACAGTAAACCCTTCCAGGCTTTGCTTAAATTATTTATTTCTTTAATTAAAATACTTTGATGACATAAGCTAATGGCAACTTTTCAGCACTACAAATTCACACCCCGATTCCCCAGTTTCTTATCCCTCGTTCAACATTTCCTCTTCTCTGCTTCTCACTCTTGAAAACTTCAATCTTTTGTTTACCAATTTCCTTTTGCCCCAAAAACAAATCTTGAAATTCAAATTTTGAGTGAACCCTTTTGTTCAAAAATCATCATGTCAATCATATTACATCCTTGCGTAGAATCTCACTTCGTCGAGACATCAACTCTTTTGAAGCTAAAATTATCCAACAATGATAAATGCGACCAGCCAGACACCAAGAACATATCCAAGAACAATGATTTTGGAGATTGGAGTTTCCTTAAAGCGCTCTCCAATATAAATTCATCATGCCCCAACGAAACACTTGACAAACAAAATGTTTATGTCCACCCATTGTCCAAGAAGTCCGCAACATCCAGACTTAGTGAAAAAAGCTTGCAGTTATGCACGGAAAATCTTGGGAGTGAAACAGGGACGGATATCATAGACTGCAGGAGTTTCATACAGTCCTACGAACGGGACTGTATGACTATTGGATCAGAAAAATCTTCTGATCCAATAGTTATTCCACCCGCGAATCAGTATCGCGGGTGGAATACCATGACTCATAGCTCTATGGTGAGGTCTTCATACGATGACAAGACAACAAAAAATTCATGTCGCAAATTTCCACCTCCCTTGACTACGATTAGCGGGAGAAATTCCGTTCAAGTTAAACCCCACCGAGAAGGGGGAAGGTTGGTTATCAAGGCCGTCGATACACCAACAAAACCGACGAATTTTCAGGCTGAACGGAGCCATGGTCGCCTTAGGCTCTGTTTTTTGAATGATGAATCTGATGACTTTCAATCCCAAGTGTGGCCAGATGAAAATGAAGTTGTCACTGAAAATGAAAACGACAGCAACCATGAAGAAGTACCAGAAATGAATGAAGAATTCCGCTATGAAGAAGATGATCATGATGATGAAATTTGTGATCACATGAACAGGGAAATGAAGGTTGAAATTGGGAAGGAAAAGTTTCAAAGTATTGGAAGATGCAACGAAGTTGAACATAGCAACAAGGGATTTTGTAATTGGGAACCTTTTTGGGTGGCTACGTCTTAAAGCTTTTGTTTTGTGTAACTTTCTAATCCAAAATATGTAATGTTTATTGGGGTTTAAGCTTTTCTCATTTCTTCTAGTGTGCTTACATAAACGCACTAAAAGGGTGGCTGTATGAGTACATTGACTGTTTTGGATTGCTTACTGTATGAGTTTTTCTTTTATTTTAGAATATGATGGAATAAATCAAAATGACTCACTAAATTGGATACGCTTCTTATACTATAAAGTAGCATTTGATCGAGCAGCTTGACGCAATTTTCATCATGGGTCGTCGAAAAACAACCTATGTATGTTTGAGTATGGTTAAATAAATCCGACCTTCATACCCCGCATAAACAGGAGCCTCTAAGACATTGAGTGAATGTTGTTGTTGATTGCTTAATCCTTCGGTAAAACAGTTTTATGTGCCTCAATCTATTTCGTTTTATGCTTTTTTACATTGCTTACTTGAATGCTTTTAATCAATGATATTATTTAATCCTCAGTTCAGAATTTCAAGCATTAAATAAAAACTATAATAAAAACATTAAATAATAAACGACAAAAGGAAAGCTAAAACTTTAAGTTGACTACAAATTATTGTTATTTTAATATCATCATCTTACCGCGTGACTTTGGTCGACCTTAATCCTTGCTATGGTGCACAGAAATGAGAAAACATGTGGTTCAATACGAAAAGTATAGGAATCTACTTCCGACTTTATGGCTCATAAATCGGCCAACTCTGGATTTAGCTGCTTGTTTTCTCTCTCTCTCTCTATTTATATAGTTGTCATTATTTTTCATTTTTCTTGTACGTTTTACAACTTTTTCCTCTCTCTATTTATATAGTTGTCATTATTTTTCATTTTTCTTGTACGTTTTACAACTTTATATACAATTGAAAGATAAATAATGTCACAAGCGTGGTAACAATCAAAAGGTAAAAAATGAAAAAAATAAAAGGATCATGAGAGTAGCTTTTCGAATCCCCGCGCGCGCACACACATATATATATATGTATGTATTGCATATTTGTGCATATGTGTGTGTTTATTTGTATATGTTAGAGATAGGGTAATAATATGCCTCGGGCTCGAGATTGACGTTTGTAATCCTTATGGAAAATTAGGAAGTTAGCAGCACTTTTCATGCTTCAAACTTGTAACTTATCGAAATGATATCTGGTCAAACAATAATCATATATAACGTTGGTTAAAAGTTGACTTTGTGGCCTATAATAATAATAACAACAACAATGATGATTTACAACCAGCGAGGTTTGGATATCCAAGGATTTTTCGTCAAACAAGTGAATTAGTGATCAGAAAATATTTTATCGTAAAAACTTTAAAAAACTAGAAAATCTTTGCAGGAAGGAGATGATCTTTTAAACTTACATGAGAAAGAGGTAAGGGTTCAGGACACTGATTTGATGTAAGGTAGCTAATCCTTTTGACCTCTGTTGTTGTGTTCCCCAAAAGTGTTGGGATGTAAGTTAATGTTATCCTCATCTAATTAAAAAGGCCACTACAGTGTGGATCTACTATTGTTATATGGGTCAGTATTTTATGCTATAGTATTCAATCTAATTAGGTTAAAAGGTTGCTGACCCAGTTTGCGATGAGCATATTGTATGAGTTTTCAAGTAAAAGTTTTACCAAATTAAGAGTCCGCTGAGTTCTTGATTTACATCTTCTACGAATCTTTTTAAGTCTAGACCTTTGAATCAGGGCATGACCTTTTTCTAACTAAAGGTTAACGTTGTGAAGAGGTGATTTGATAAAGAGGCTAAGAGTGAAATGAAGTTACATAAGGGCGTTCTTTGTGTATTAGACTTCATCGTTTGCGTAAGGTTCAGAAAGAGATCCGATCGTTCCACGATCTTATATATGTATCCTTACTCAAATGGAGTTATGTGATGTACACATCCTTACTCAAAGTCTATATATTATTCTAACAGTATGTGGATGGCTTCTAAGTTTCAAGTGTTTTCAGTTGAGAATCTGAGAGAGATTTCTACTGCAATATGCAACGATACATAATAAAATGGCAATGAAAATCGAATTTAAACTACCAAAGCATTGGAACACCGCCGCGAAACTTCTGCATCATAAACTAATTAAGTTAATGTGACTTCTCTAAACCTGCATTGTGCATTTTTATTAGATATCCGTGTCTTTGTAGTGTTTATGAAGGAAAAAAAGAAGTAACTTATGAATGACATATTGCACTTTTTTAATGTGATATGTCGCGTCCACGTTCACATATGAGGGACATAATCGTCCATGTCTTAATCGTTGTCATAAATATAATTACATAAGCAAAACTTGTCATCAAGACTTAAAACATAGGTTTCAGCATGCTTAACATCATATATTCAAATAACGGAGCCGTAGGGCTCAAGGCATTGCGTGAATTCTATCTTTCGATTGCAACAAACTTCATCTTGTCAAATAACTTCTAGAAGGGTTCAAATGATCTTTGTTATCATAACCTCTTATCTTAACAAATAGTTGTTGTACGATTGTTGTAATCTTTATCCTTGTAAACTTTGACTTGTATCAAAACCCTAGTTGTAGAAAGGTTATATATTCAAGTGTAAATGCCGTGTATTATGATATGAATGAAATACCATTTGTTTCATAAATCTTTTATGGTATCAGAGACATAACGACTCCAATGAGTGTCTTTCTTTTCTCGGCATTGCGATCCTTATGGCCGAAACCTCCACTGCTAAGCATGGCTCTCTTGATGGAGCCATTGCTATCAATGTTGCAGCACAACTCCCAATCAAGCTAAACAAGAACAATTTTCCCTCTTGGAAAGCTTAATTCGATGCTTTGCTGTACGGTTATGATCTCATGGGTTTCCTTGATGAGAGTGTGCCGTGTCCCTCTAAACACATTACGGATAAAGAGGGCGCTACACAATCAAATCCAGATTATGCTATCTGGGTTCGACAGGACAAGATGTTACTCCATGCTATTCTTGCATCTGTTTCTGAAACCGTGGTGCCTCTAATCGCCACGGCCTCCTCTTCACGTGATGCTTGGACGAAGCTTCACAAGTTATATGCAAACAAATCACGTTCACGCATAATGAATCTTAAGGAGAAACTCAACAATATCACGTGTGAGTCTCAATCAGTTGCTGACTATCTTCAGACAATTGAAGGTATTGCAGATGAGTTGGCCCTTGCTGACACTCGTCTGAGTGATGATGATCTTACTATTTTTGCACTCAACGGACTCGGTAGCAGCTTCAGAGAAATTGCTGCTGCTATCCGTGCTCGTGATACTCCTATTTCTTTTGAAGAGCTTCATGATAAGCTGATGGAACATAAAGCTTTTCTTAAGCGTGAAGAAAGTCGTAGTGGAGCTGCTGTCACTGTTCATGCCACTCTAATGAAACCAGGTCGTGGTGCAAATTTTAATGGCTCTCAAGGAACATTCCAAGGGCGTTTGTTTTCTGGACGGCCGTCGCCCAACCAAGGCGGCCAAACGCAATCTGGCAGTACAGGTGGTGGCCAGCCTGCGGCTGCCACCCGTTTTTCGCGTCACCCGTCGCAAGCTGGCATAACTTGTCAATATTGTCAGAAGCGTGGACACACAGCTTGCCAATGTTATTCTCTAAAGCGATCATTGCAGCAGCAGCAACCAGAATTCCATCACACCACCTCAGGGATGACGAAGCACAACTGGGTCCTGGATTCTGGGGCGTCTCATCATGTCACCAATGACATAAACACACTATCCCATCACCAGTCATATGAGGGTCCTGATGATGTGCTCTTAGGAGATGGCTCTGGCCTTAACATCACAAATACTGGTTCTTCTATCATTCCTTCGTCCTCTAAGTCTTTTATGCTCTCTATTGTCTTGCATGTTCCCCTGCTAACTAGGAACTTGATTTCTGTTTCGAAGTTTTGTCAGCACAACAAAACCTCTATTGAATTTTTTTCCTTTTTCATTTGTTGTTAAGGATCTCAAAACGGGGGCGCAGCTTGCTCACGGACGGACCAAGGGTGATGTATACGAGTGGGATGTGCCGCCCACACTGCTAACTGCGACAACATCAGACTCCCTTTCTTCCAAGCACGCCTTTGTTAGCACCAAGTCGGATGTGGCCAGCTGGCATCATCGCCTTGGCCATCCCTCATCCCGTGTCTTCCAGCTTCTGAGTCAGAATAAAGACATATCTGTTTCGTCTGGTACCACGCTTGATAAGTTTTTTTGTGAGTCCTGTCTTAGCAATAAAAGTCATAAACTATCATTTCATCATAATTTTGTATCTAGTTGTGGCCCTCTTGATTTAACATATTCTGATGTATGTGGACCCTCTCCTGTTGAATCTGTTGGTGGTTTTCGCTATTATATACTCTTCATTGATTATTTCACTAAATATGTATAGTTGTTTCTGATGTCTTGCAAAACTGATGTGTCAGATATTTTTCCTAAGTACAAACGCATGGTTGAAAACTTTTTTCATCGTTCTATTGTTACGCTCTACACTGATGGGGGTACTGAGTACAAGATTCTCAAGGGTTTTTTCGAGTCTGAAGGAATCCAACATCGAATCTCCCCACCTTATACTCCCGAACACGTTGGTTCTGCTGAGCGCACATATCGTCATGTTGTTGAAACTGGGTTAGCTCTTCTTCATTTTTCCGTCTTGCCTTCAAAATTTTGGTCTCATGCTTTCCTTACAGCAGTCTACCTTATTAACCGTTTGTCTACACCATTTCTTCACAACAAAACGCCCTATGAATCTCTCTTTTCCGAACCCCCCCCAATTATCATACATTACGTGCGTTTGGATGTCTTTGTTATCCTTAGCTACGACCCTACTCAGAACATAAGCTAGCACCTCGTTCCAAACCATGTATTTTTGTGGGGTATTCTAACACTCATCATGCTTATAAGTGTCTTGATGTTGCTTCCAATCGTCTCTATCTCTCTAGGCAAGTTCAGTTTGTCAAACATAATTTTCCGTTTGCAGCCTTATCTTCATCTGATACCTCACCGGCCGCGTCTTCCGTTTGGTTCGCGTCGCCTACGCTTGCTGCTATACTTCCGCCTGCTAAACTTGTTTCTTCCGCACCCTGGGATCTTCCCGCCGTCTCGCCCGGAGCATGTGGTGCGTCCCCCCAGGTACGGTGATGCTTCTTCTCCTTCTCCAATTGTTCCAACCCCAAACCCGGCTCCCACCGCCTCTCCCTCCCCCGCATCCAGTTCGAACACTTCTCCCGCTATCTCTCCAGCCATCCCCAACCCCCCCAGTCCGCTCCTCTCCCACGTCACACCATGGTCACACGTGTCTGCAATCATATTTTTTGTCCTAAGCAATTTCCAGACTACATCACTTTGAATCATACCACCAAACACCCTCTTCCACCACCCCTTGAACCCGCCACTATGAAACAGGCCCTTCGTGATCCCAAATGGTGTACTGCGATGGATGACGAGCTTGCTGCTCTTCGTCGTAATAATACCTGGGTCCTTGTTCCTCCTCCTCCGGATCACACTGTTGTTGGTTGCAAATGGGTGTTTCGTATCAAACGTAATCCAGATGGCTCTATTGCTTGTTATAAAGCTCGTCTGGTTGCCAAAGGTTTTCATCAGCGTCATGGTATTGACTATCATGGCACATTCAGCCCAGTTGTTAATCCCACCACGGTCCGTGTGGTTCTTCCGGTTGCACTATGTCACGGCTGGCCTATTTCTCATCTCGATGTCAACAGTGCTTTTCTTAATGGTCAGTTATCTGAAAATGTTTATATGGCTCAACCCCCTGGGTTTGTAGATCCGGCCCTGCCTCAGCATGTGTGTCACCTAAAACGTTCATTGTATGGGTTTAAGCAAGCTTCTCGGGCTTGGTATAATGAGTTGAAGCTTTTCTGTTACGTTATGGGTTTTCTAATTCTCAGTCTGACACCTCATTATTTATCTATCGTTGCGGTGACACTATTATATATTTTCTTGTCTATGTTGATGACTTGCTTGTTACAGGCAACTACTCTACGTCCCTTCGAAAATTTGTTGATTCTTTAGGTGCTCGGTTTTCTCTTAAAGATCTTGGTCCGCTTAACTTTCTTGGGTGTCGAGGCTGTATTCACCACTAACGGACTCTATCTATCTCAAAACAAGTACATTCGTGATCTTCTTGACAAGTTTCATCTAGCAGGCATCAAGGATGCTGCCACCCCTATGTCATCTAGTGGACGGTTGGCCCTTGCCGATGGCACGCCACCTACTAATGCTACTCAGTACCGAAGTCTTATTGGTGCACTTCAATATCTTCAACTTACGCGACCCGATATTGCCTTTGCAGTTAATAAACTTGCCCAATTTATGCATGCTCTCACGCAAACTCACTGGACTGCAGCCAAACGTTTACTTCGGTATCTTAAACATACCTTACATCACGGTCTTATGCTATGCCGTCAGCAACCTTTCCTTCTTCGTGCTTTTTCGGACGCTGACTGGGCAGGTGATCGTGACTCATATCGCTCCATTGCTGCGTTTATTCTTTTTCTTGGTGGCAATCCCATTTCTTGGTGTTCTAAAAAGCAGCGGACCATCGCGCGGTCCTCCACTGAAGCAGAGTACCGTTCCGTTGCCTCCGCTGCAGCCGAAGTCACATGGGTAACTAATCTCCTTCATGAGCTCGGCATTCCACTCACCCACTCTCCTACTATTTACTGCGACAATTTGAGTGCCACATACTTGTGTGTAAATCCAGTTTTTCATAGTCGCATGAAACATATTGCTCTTGATTATCATTTTATACGTGAGAAAGTTGCTTTGGGGGATCTTAAAGTTTCGCATGTTTCAACGACTCATCAACTAGCGGATGCGTTAACGAAACCATTGTCTAAAGATCGTTTTGTTTCTCTTCGTTCCAAGATTGACGTTTTCGATGGAACCACCATCTTGCAGGGGCGTGTAAAGGAGCCGTAGGGTTCAAGGCATTGCGTGAATTCTATCTTTCGATTGCAACAAACTTCATCTTGTCAAATAACTTCTAGAAGGGTTCAAATGATCTTTATTATCATAACCTCTTATCTTAACAAATAGTTGTTGTACGGTTGTTGTAATCTTTATCCTTGTAAACTTTGACTTGTATCAAAACCCTAGTTGTAGAAAGGCTATATATTCAAATGTAAATGCCGTGTATTATGATATGAATGAAATACCATTTGTTTCATAAATCTTTTACTAACCTGGACACTTCAATAGGCTACACTTATCTTAACATTAATAACTTAAATTTCATTATGCATTTATAAACGTAGAGCCTAAGAGTTAACATTTAAAGTAGTAGAACATAAAAAGAGTTTCAAAATATTTAAATATTTTGAATCATCTTAATCATAGTTCGGTAACTCTATTGCTTAAAATAAGTTGTAAGGATATTCTGAAACTCCCGAAGTATTGGGAGATGACCAAAATTCCCAAAACCAGAGGTTATTGAAATGCCCGGTCGATCGAGCCTAGGGCCTATCGAGCGACCACACATTCTTTTTTTTTATGTTGGGTATCTGATTTACATCCGTACAATACTTTTGGACAGGTACCCTTATTGGTTGGGTTCAATCTTTTTTTTTTTTGTCTTTTTCGTCTTCTTCCTCGAGCAAAACGTTTTTTTTTTCTTTTTTGCAACTTTTTCTTATTCTTTGTCACGTCACTTCACCACAAATGAATAAAAATCAACCCCAATCCATTCACCATGTAAAAGCACAACAATTTCACCTCCTAATTATAAAAGGTCCATGCATAATCCATCAATTGAATCACCTCGAAAGTAAAGACAATAAAAATGAGTAGAAAGTTAGAATCCTTACCTGTATGGCAAATTTCTCTTCACACTGGCCTCAAAATTACATCAGGCGTCCTTCCCATAAAATGAAAATCAACCTAATTCCGAAAAGATGATCAAATTTCCCTTTCTTTGTCATAAGACCTACCTTTACATTCAAGCCATATATTCATCTATTTTTTATATCCTACTCATCTATTCGACGTGTTAGTAACATATCTAAATTCTGACAAGCATTAGATTACCAGAAATCGATTCTCGAACATTGGTTGTTTTCTTTGCTCTGTTTGCCTTGATGTCGCAAGGTATGGGAAGAAAAGAATGACGGACGTCCCGGTGCACTAGGTTCCGTGTTTGTGCAGAGTCCAAAGAGGAGCCAAATCGTTTCGCGATCTGATGTATGAAGTCTTACCCTACAATTTTTTATGCAATAGGCTATATCTGTGACTCAAACTCGTGACCTCAATCTCGCAAAGCAATAACCTTACGAGTTGCTCTAAAATACGCTCTACAAAGAAAAGAATGACGGGTTAATTCTTTTTCCTCCAAAATAACTAAGGAACAATAACAGTAACTAAATTTGAAATTAACCTTTGCCCTTCTGTTTAATTTTTTTTCCTTTCATGTTACATGATATCATTAAATGTTCATGGTTTTTTATTTAAAAACTAGCTCATATACAACAAATTTCTACCGAAAGTCATATTTCTCAAAGATGAGTGCTGCAATGCGGAAAAGATTCCAACCTCACATATTACATCACTCTTTTAAATCCACAACTCCATAATCTATCCTTATTTAATCTAATAATAGAGTGGAATTATAATGCATTTTTTCAAAAGACCCATTTTTAGAGCTTAACAGAAAGCACTTCTTCGCAAATGGATAATGACGTTGTAAACAAAAATAAAATAAAAATAAAAATCTGCAACGCTCCACACAGGCCTCCATCATACACTATCTATCTGTGTCGCACAGTAAACTCGTTCTGGCTTTATTTAAATTATTTATTTCTTTATTTAAAATAATTTAATGACATAAGCCAATGGCAACTTTTTAGCACTACAAATTCACACCCCAATTCCTCAGTTTCTTATCCCTCCAACATTTCCTCTTCTCTGCTTCTCACTCTTCAAGCTTCAATCTTTACCACCCATCGATTTACTCCCAAAAAGAAAATCTTGAAATTCAGTTTTTGAGTGAACCCTTTTGCTCAATTCATCATGTCAATCATATTACAAACTTGCACAGAGTCTCACTTCGTCGAGACAACAGCTCTGTCGAAGCTAAAATTATCCAATTATGATAAAAGTGACCAGCCAGAAACCAAGAATGTGTGCAAGAACAATGGAGATTGGAGTTTTCTTAAAGCTCTCTCCAATATTAATTCATCATGCCCTAAGGAAACACTTGAAAAAGAAAATGTTTATGTCCATCCATTGTCCAAGAAGTCTGCCTCATTGAGACTCAGTGAAAAAGGCTTGCAGTTATGCACAGAGAATCTAGGGAGTGAAACAGGTGCGGATATCGTGGACTGCAGACGTTTCATACAGTCCCACGAGTGGGACAATATTAACATACATCTGACAGTTGGATCCGGAGAATCTCCAATTCCAACAGTAGTTCAACCCGTGATGCACTGTCACGGGTTGAATCCTAGTAGTAACATGACTACTAGTTTTCTCGCATATGATGATAAGACAACGAAACGTTCAGGTCCCAAATTTCCACCTCCTTTGACTACAATTAGCGGGAGAAATTCCGTTCAAGTTATACTCCACCGGGATGGGGGAAGATTGATTATCAAGGCCGTCGATAAACCAATAAAACCTACCAGTTTTCAAACTGAAAGAAGCCATGGTCGCCTTAGGCTCTGTTATTTTGATGATAACTTTGACTCGCAAATGTGCCCAGATGAAAACGAAGTTGATAGTGAAAATGAAAACGCCTACAATGATGTAGACGTACTAGAAGAAAATGAAGAATTTCACTATCAACTAGATGACGAGGATCAAGAAATTTCCAATCAAATGAAGGGGAATAATTATGAAATGGAGGTTGAAATGGGGAAGAAGTTTCAAAGGATTGGAAGATGCGACGAACGTGACCATGGCAACAAGGGATTGCCTAATTGGGAACCTTTTTGGGTGGCTACGTCTTAAAGTTTTTGTTTTGTATAACTTTCTAATCCAAATTATGTAATCTTTATTGGGGTTTAAGCTTTTTTCAGTTCTTTTAGTGTGCTTACGTAAATGCACTAAGAGGGTTGTTGTATGAGTACATTTACTATTTTGTAATGCTTAGTACTTTGATGAAACCATTTCATAAGTGTCTCTTTCTACTTCTTTTATGTATTTTTATATCACTGCCTTGGATTCTTTACACCAATGACGTTATTTGTATCCCCAGTTCGTAACTTAAAACATTAAATAAAAAATCTAGTTTAGAATAGTAAATAAAAATGGTAAAAAGGAGATCTAGATATTTAACTTAATGACAAGTTATTGTTGTTTTAATATAATCATCTTCCTCGTGATTTTGGTCAACCTAAATTCTATGTGCATCGGAGACTAGTGGTTCAAAAATATGATGTTCACATATCTATTTTAACTGAATGTTACAAGTGCAACGAGGTCTTCATTTGCTGCTTCTTTTTTCTCTCTATATGCTCCTGTGTATCGTGTGTATGTATGTGTTTGTGTGTGTATATATAAATATACATGCATGTGTGTATATCTATGTATATATATGTATATGTGTGACTTTATATGTACCTACTACCTCTCTCTTAAATCAAATTAGAACAACATTAATTTTCGAGACTATAGAGCATTAATGTAGGATAATCATAAGCTGCCTCGGGATTGGTTTGGCGTTTGCTATTCTAGTATAGGAACATACAAGGTTTGAAGCACCGTTCGTACTTAAACGTTTCAACTAATTTGCAAACATGACCATGTATATATAAAACACAATCTTTCTCTTCATGGGCTATATTGCTATCAGTCTATCACTGCAGACAAGTGTCGTCATTGAAAGAATTTGCGTTCATTGAAGTTAAGTTTAAATTTACAAAGTTGTTTTCTTTTTATAAGGATCATTTTACTTCTAACGACTTCATTTTTTCCACTTGTACAGTGGTTACTTCTAACATCTATAAGGTAACTACTAGTTACCTGGTCTGCTATGCCATAAGGTTCAAAATTACAATATTTACAAGACTAAGTATGACAGCTCGACCTTAGTGTTGCTGCTTGACTTGTGCTTCGCCTTGACACATCGGCTCATCACATCTTCACTTTACTTCTGCTTTGCTGCTCTTTTTCACCTCAGCTCGTCTGTCTTCTTTAGTTCAAATTCGGACCTTACTTTGTCCATCTTTTCCTCAGCTCAGTCATTCTTATATCCAGGTCAGCTCGGCTAACTGACTTCGATCAGTTATCTTTTTCCTCCATCACGACCATTACTTTGTTCAGGTCGGCCCACCTTTTCTGAGCTCGACACACTTCTGATGGACTTATTTCTACAACAACTCACGTAGTGAAAGGATATAATCAAAAATATTGCACTGTGAAATCATGCTAAAGCAAAATATTCACTATCTTCATTCTTATTTCCTGGCCAATACAAAAACTCTAGGTCAATTATGTTGGGGTCAGATCAGAAGAGGTAAATTTGTAGGTAAAATATGAGGTCTCCAATCACACGCTGCCACGTGTACAAAAAGGACAAATGTTTAAAGTTTTTTTGTTTTTTTAAAATAATAGATTGTACACGTGGCAGCGTGTGATTGGAGACCTCATATTTTACCTACAAATCTACCTCCTGTGATCTGACCCGAATTATGTTACTGATATAACTGAAACTTCCAGCATGGCATTGTTTCAGATCAAATGAAAATGCTTATGTTCCGGACCTTTTTATAATTCATATATAGACCATATAAAAGGTCTACAATAACTCAATAAACGGTTGTTATCCAACTTGTATTTAAAAAAAAATTGTATAGGATAGATTGTAATTTCCATTCTCAATAGAGTTAAAGGACACAATCCTCCTTAACTTTGGAATATGATGGAATAAAGCAAAATGAATCATTAAGTTGACGGCGCTTCTTATATTGTGAAGTAACAGTTGATCGACACAGCTTGACGCATCATTATGAGTCATCGGGAAACCTTTGTGTGTTTTTAACATATGGGCATGGCTGTGTACATGCGACCCCCCATACCCCGACATAGGTGGGAGCCTCTAACCAATCACCTAGACATCCACACACAACCCTTCATGCTTCCTTTCACAAGGTGACACTGCAGCCGCTAGTGATCTAATTAGGTCTGCAAGGGATTATTTTGTAAATTTATCGGGCTACGAAGTTAATCGTCAATAAAATTAAATGATAAAAAGAAAAGTATAATGCAAACATTTTAGGAACTACCATATTGCTACATAGACAGCTTAAAATCAGGTTCAAAGACAATATGATATCCTATGCCTTGGCCTTCTTTTCTTGTCTACCATTATCATACTTTATATTTTCTAACAATCATGAAAGTGAATTTTACACATAGACTATTATCATGTCTAACATCTGTTTTCCTGATGATGAAGCCGGATCTTCACGAAGGGTCTAAGATGACCTCAAATAAACGTCGTCAATTAACTTGAAGAGTCGTTAATTGATTTGAAGATTGCAGCTGGAATAGCTTCCTAAAAGTCCTGCACAATGAAGCAAAAATCAGAGGTCCCGGGGGGATGACCCCGCGTAAAACTCTCCGACGCTCAAGTTAGTTTGGGCCATTTCTCCCTGAGAATATAGTTTAGTGTGTGGAGTTAGAAAATTTTCACAGGTATTAGCTGAAGAGAAAGTTCGATGTATTAGCTCCCAAATGATGAAAAGGTTTCGCCCCCCCTTTTGGTCTTCATTGGCTTGCTTTTATTAGTTTTTCCCACCCTCTGCCTCTGATAGCGGATGAGACATTTGCTTGGAGCAGAAGACCTATGACGCCGTAGATCTGCTGATATGACTGATAGGTCGGCTGATGTGACTAGTAGGCCGGCCGATGCAACCTTGGCGTGTACAGGCTGAATAGCCAGACGTGTACTCTTCTTTTGAACTGCACCTCTGCCTGATGGTTCTACGATGTAATGCTGTGCTTGACTCCTTCGCCGAAGTGCAAAACCGGGCTTTGCCGAAGTGCTCTAGAGTGTTGTACTTAGGCTGAAACTGAGGTTGAAGTTAGGTGCCGAGGTGCAGTCCTTGGCCTATTCTTCGATAATAAAGGATGCTACGGGGCACAGCCAAAGTGTAGTCAAGGTCGAACAGCAATGCTTGGGTGTTGAACTGCAGGAGTTGTACCATTGACTGTTGTTGAATAACAGACGATTAATTCTGGTTTAACATTTGCCCTCAGATTTTGTGTAGTCGAGCTGACCTGTGAGGGCAGACAAATCTATTCTAATGAGTCTGTGACGTGTCTCCATTAATTGAGCAGTTATCCTCTTAGCTGCGCCGTAATTCCCGCCTATTGCGTCCTTATCCTCATAACTGAGCTGTTATCCGCCTTTTGATATCAGCGCCAGTTTCAACGCATCATCATTACTTTTTTGGCGGTTTCAATAATCGAAAAAGAGGGGAAAAGTTGAACCGTCACCCCTTTTTGAATTTCATCTGAAAAGTTACCACCTTTTCTTTCTCTTCTTATAAATAGGGACAATTGCCCTAATTCTTTTTTTTCCTCTTCTTCTATTCTGCGCGTTGCTATTCTGCTATCTTACTCTTCCTTTTTATCTTCAAATTCTACACTCTCGTCACGGTGCTTTCTTCCTGTTCAGCCCTTCAATCTCTCTGTAAGCTTTTTTTCTTCCATTTTTCTTCCATGGCTTTCGTTATTCCATCTTCTTCTTCCTCTTCTTCGATTGCCCAGGAATCCATGGTTCCCTCAACGTCAATAGACAGAGGTGCACCATCTCCAATGGTGCAGAGCTCAGTGTGCATATTGAAGGCCACTGAACTATCCGAATTATGTCAATATTACAATGGTGATAGGAGCACCTTCACCCCCATCCTTCCTTTGCCACACTAGACTGCTTATGATCCTCCAGCAGGGTATGAGGCAGTCTACGAAGAGTATTTTAAATCTAGTTTTAATCTTCCAATTCCAGCTCCTTTGTTCCAAATCTTGTTTGGTTACAAACTTAGACTTCCTCAAATAATGCCTAATGGCCTTAAGGTTATCCTCAGTTATTTACTCTACCTGAGAGCGGCTGAGAAAGCCTTTTCACTTGCTGTTTTTAGAGGAATGTTTGTATGCAAACAAAAAGATAGTTAGTACTATTTTAGCAGGAGGCATCCAAATAGTGAAAACCTCCATGCCATAAACATCCCCTCTTTTACCAAAGATTGGATAAGGCGTTTCTTCTTTGTAAAGACTATAGGATTACCCGAAGGAACCCTTGGAAATCCGGCAGCGTAAATAACAGGAGGCCAAGCAAGAAATCTTGCAATGAAGCCTCCCAATTGTTGCACTTGCCCGTGGACAGGTCGGTTGTGAAGGTTGCTGACCTGGAACACTTGTGGCCAGAACATAGATTTCGGCCCCTCATCCCCATTGCTTTAAAAATAGTTCGGGGTACGCAGCAACCTTTTGAACATCTCTGACTGGTTCTGATGTTGTGTCTATGTTTTGACTGATTTATTCGTGGAATTCTGCAGGAGTCATGGTGTCCGAGATCCTTGCAGGGCTAAAGAATTTGGTCCCCAAAAAGAGGAAAATGACTGAAGGACAACCTTCCTCTTCGGGGCAGGCCTCTTCCAGAGCTCCTTCTGAGGTGCAGATGACTCCCGTTGATTTGGCCTCAGCCGAGACCGAAGTTCCAGGTAGAATTTTTTTCCTTACGTTGGTTTTGAACATACCTTGTTTCCATTTAATCACTTGACCTTTTTTCTCTTCAGCTGGAACTCTTGATAATCCCATCCGGGCTGAAGCTCAAGTCCTTGTCCCAGCTTCAGCTCATCCAAACGATGGAAGTGGGGGAATTGATGCCCCTATCTTGATTCCTTCCTCTCCAGTTGCTGAAGAGGAAGTTATGCCTCAACCAAGGCGGGTTTCTTACGAGGCTGTTCCCTCCGCTGAGGTCTTAGGAGAAACTTCTGGGGTAAATGCGCCAGAGGAAGAGTCTTCCCTACGAAATCGCCGAGGCACGAGGACGTTGGAGTTCTCTTTTGCTGACACTGCTGCAAATCCTAGTGTAGCTAGGAAAGTAACTGAGATGTCAGTGTTACCCAGCGATTGACAACTTTATGGCAGTATAGACTGGGACACTGCCATGAATTCATTTGCAACCAATATGTCCATGGTAAGATTTTCCGATATTCTCCATCTTTTTAGCTTGGTCACTTATGTTTTCTCTAACCAACCTGATTTCTGCAGTACCGGGTTCAAGAGTATAACATACTCAAACGGGCTGAAGAGTTGCGTTCCAAATTTACCCAACTCTCTAAGATCAATGTCAACCTCAGAAATGCCTATGACGGGTTGGCAGAGGTGGCAAGACCCATCAATTTGAGATTGAATCAGCTGGAAGCTCAAGTGAATAGTCTGAAGTCTTAGGTGGCTGTTCTCACTGAAGAAAATTCCAGACTTCAAGTAGGGAAACAAGATTCAGACATTTAGCTGGCCACTGCAAATTCCCAAGTGATTGAGCTGAAGAAGATGGTAGCCAGTGCTGAATTGGTGTCATCCAGAACCCAGGCTGAGCTGGAGTTTTACCAGAAGAACTCAATACTTGCGAGCAAGAGCTATCCAATAGCAAAGCTGAACTGAACCAGCAATTGGAAGCAGAAAGGAAAAGCAAAGCTGATCTCCTTCTTCAATTTGAACTTCAGGCTGAGGAGATTAAGAAAACTGCCATTGCTGAGTTCAGGCAGTCTGAGTTCTTCACTGGTAACTTCTTGAAGATACAAGGTTCAGCGATAGCTGTTGAACAGACTTGGGCAATCGACACTTGCTTTGAAGTCTACCAAACCTAGATAAAAATCATCCTCAAATTACTGAACTCTACAACCCTGAGGCTGGAAGCTTACTTGAGAACCAGCTAGAGCTTTTTAAGAATGGAGCTGATCTCAGGGGTGATGAAGATGATGAAGAGTAGAATAGGATCTTCCTTTCTTTTTGTAATTTTTGTAGTTTTAATAAATACACTCTTCAATGAAAAATTCACTTTCTTCAACTTTTGTTCTTCAGCTTGCTACTATTTTTCTGACTTTATCTTTTGGTTACTTGCTCTATTTTTATAGTTTATGCAAGTATTTGTCTTCTGCTCTGCCAAAGTCCTTTAAATTATCCTCCGCATCTACTTTTTGTCTTCGGCTCTGCCAAAGAGCTTTTTAGTCGCTTTTACGTTGGATTTTTCCACACGTATTGAGCTTCAGCCTCAACCTTTGGTTTTGCCAAAAGTGTTACACTGCTTGACTGAACTGCAACTCTGCTGTGCTTTAATAAATTTTAGACAAGTAAACTTGTTGATGAATGAGTCACATGTTGGCTCTGTCATGAACATTGTTGAATCGAGTGCTGCTCAGCCATCTCAGTTCTGCTGAGGTAGGATATAGGGAAATCTGTCTCGAATGTTGAGTCCTGCTCAACTCAGTCCTGCTGAAGTGGAATATAGGGAAACCTGTCCCAAATGTTGAGGCCTGCTCAACCTACTCAGATCTGTTGAGGTAAGGATTTTGTTGGAAACCTGCTCCAATATGTTGAGACCTGCTCAACCTACTCAGAACTGCTGAGGTGAAATATAGGAAAACCTGTCTCAATATGTTGAGACCTGCTCAACCTACTCAGACCTGCTGAGGTGAAATATAGGGAAACCTATCCCAATATGTTGAGACCTGCTCAACCTACTCAGACCTACTGAGGTAAGGATTTTGTTGGAAACCTGTTCCAATATGTTGAGACATGCTCAGCCTACTCAGACCTGCTAAGGTGAAATATAGGGAAACATGTCCCAATATGTTGAGGCCTGCTCAACCTAGTCAGACCTGCTGAGGTAAGGATTTCGTTGGAAACCTGTTCCAATATGTTGAGAACTGCTTAACCTACTCAGAACTGCTGAGGTGAAATATAGGGAAACCTGTCCCAATATGTTGAGACCTGCTCAACCTACTCAGACCTGCTGAGGTGAAATATAGGGAAACCTGTCCCAATATGTTGAGACCTGCTCAACCTACTCAGACCTGCTGAGGTAAGGATTTTGTTAGAAACCTGTTCCAATATGTTGAGAACTGCTCAACCTACTCAGACCTGCTGAGGTGAAATATAAGGAAACCTGCCCCAATATATTGAGACCTGCTCAACCTACTCAGACCTGCTGAGGTAAGGATTTTGTTGGAAACCTGTTCCAATATGTTGAGACCTTCTCAACCTACTCAGACCTGCTGAGGTAAAGATTTTGTTGGAAACCTGTTCCAATATGTTGAGACCTGCTCAACCTACTCAAACCTGCTGAGGTGAAATATAGGGAAACCTGTCCCAATATGTTGAGACATGCTCAACCTTCTCAATCTTACTGAAGTAAAATATAGGAAAACCTGTCCCAATATGTTGAGACATGCTCAACCTTCTCAGTCTTGTTGAGGTAAAATATAGGGAAACCTGTCCCAATATGTTGAGACCTGCTCAACCGACTCAGACCTGCTGAGTTATGCCCTCACTTCCACTACAGGTTATAAAGTGGATGCCTGGTAAGCATAAACTATTCCTCTTGTCTAAAGGAGTTCCTTCATTCACCATATGGTGAAGCCGAACAGAGCCGTGCGGGAATCTAACAGAAGATTGATCCTTTAATAATGCAAAGCCGAGCTGAAAAATTTCGGATGTACGCAAGAGGAAATAAATCCTAACTCATTTGAATCACGGGCTCTTGCTGTCAAGTCAGCCTTGTTCGCCCAGGAACCCGTGGCCCTTTTTCATCAGAATCCGAATCCATATCCTTTGGCGACCTGTACTGATGTCCAGGTCTGCAATTTTCATCCGGAGGGGGCCTACCAAAGTCTAGCCTATTGTGCAACCTTAACCTCGGATTGTAAAACCGCTTTAGGTGACCAAGCTCGATCAGACGCCCAATTTCATGTCCAAGCTGCCTACAATCTTCTGTATCATGCCCAATATCATGATGATAAAGGCAATACAGTCGGTGATCTCTTTTGTGGATCGGTCCAGCCAGGGGCTGAGGTTCCCTTGTTAGGGTCTTCTTCCTCATGTAGGAAAGAATATAGGCTTTTGAAGCCAGCAAAGAGTTCTTTTCTTTCCCTCGGCCTCCTAACCGAATCTTGAGAGCACCTTTCCTGCAGCGGGGCTTTGCCTTTATTGTCAACTTCTCTGTCATGTTTGAATGGCAAAGATGCTTTTTGAGTGCGTTTCAAGCTCTGGTGGCTAGACCCTTGTCCTGAACGCCCAGCCTTAGCCATAAATTCGGCCTGACGCCTGGGATGATAGTCAGGCCAAGTTGGAGAGTACTCCAAGTGTTCCTGTGGGTGAGAGTTACTGGAGTGAGACCCACTGGACTTTGCTGCGGAAGCTTTCCCCTTCATTTCTCTCACTACAGCTTAGAACACACCCGGGTTTTGAGCCACATAGCGCATGGCTCGCATATGCTCTTCATATGTGAAGGCAATGGTAGGAGTTGAGGATTCTCCCGGCTCCGTAGAACACTGTTATGTTTGTTGTTGAGAAGATCTCTGACTTCTCTTAGATGTCATAGGTTGCTTGGACCCTTTTCCATCCTTTTTATCCATCTTTCTCTCAATAGCTGGGTTGGATCAAATTAAGAAAGCCTTGAGTAACTGTTTTAAGGAACTGAGGGCCCTCCTTCTAGCGCCAAATGATGAAGCCAGATCTTCACCAAGGGTCTAAGATGACCTCAAATAAACGTCATCAGTTAACTTGAATAGTCGTTAATTGATTTGAAGATTGCAGCTGGAATAGCTTCCTGAAAGTCCTGAAGGAAGCAAAAATCAGAGGTCCCGGGGGGATGACCCCGGGTAAAACCCTCCGACGCTCAAGTCAGTTTGGGCCATTTCTCCCTGAGAATATAGTTTAGTGTGTGGAGTTAGAAAATTCTCACAGGTATTGGCTGAAGAGAAAGTTCGATGTATTAGCTCCCAAATGATGAAAAGGTTTCGCCCCCCCCCTTTGGTCTTCATTGACTTGCTTTTATTAGTTTTTCCCGCCCTCTGCCTCTGATAGCGGATGAGACATTTTCTTGGGGCAGAAGACCTATGACGCCGTAGGTCTGCTGATATGACTGCTAGGTCGGCTGATGTGACTAGTAGGCCGGCCGATGCGACCTTGGCGTGTACAGGCTGAATAGCCAGACGTGTACTCTTCTTTTGAACTGCACCTCTGCCTGATGGTTCTATGCTGTGCTTGACTCCTTCGCCGAAGTGCAAAACCGGGCTTTGCCGAAGTGCTCTGGAGTGTTGTACTTAGGCTGAAACTAAGGTTGAAGTTAGGTGCCGAGGTGCAGTCCTTGGCCTATTCTTCGATAATAAAGGATTCTACGGGGCACAGCCGAAGTGTAGTCAAGGTCGAACAGTAATGCTTGGGTGCTGAACTGCAGGAGTTGTACCGTTGACTGTTGTTGACTAACAGACGATTAATTCTGGTTTAACACCTCATATGCCAAAATTCAAACAATTTGAAAGGAAAATTTTCAAACGCTGTTCAGGAAGGTTTTTGTTTTATTTAAGATCAATCAAGGTCTTATATGCCTTAACAAACCAGCGTGTTCCAAAAACTAGTGAATTCTACAAAGGAACCAAAATGATGAGAACCAAAATTATAGGTGTCATGTTACGTTGTTTATGACTTGAATGATACTTTGTTCGATCTTTATGGGACATATGAATATGCACAACGATTTTTGGCTGCAATGGTAAAGAAATAGCACAAATCTGATGCTAGAAGAAAGAAACATGCTGTCGGACAATTTCTTGACTGCAAGATGGCGAACAACATGTCGGTTTCTGATTAAATTCATATCTATCAAAATCTTGTTCTTGGTTTGTTAATGATGTTGTTGTAATTAGGATGTTAACATAATCTCATCAAATATTTAACATTGATTGTATTTTATCATGTATGAGCTTGTCATTTTAGCTATAATTTAGAATATAGATGATTTATCACATGTCAATTGTACTCTTATAAATTCAGTTGATTGAATGGAAAAATGTAGACTTTCGATTGCCAACACCTTTCTTTACATTATTTGACACAAGAAGCTATGAACAATGCTGAGGAATTTTAGGCAGCTAGCTAGAGTTATTCTTAAAGCACGATACATCAGATCAATCACTTGATGAAATGATATCTCTTATTCAAATAGAAGAAAACAATCGGATGAGGGATCGAACTTCTACAATATTGTCTCAAGAGTGATGGGTACTCAACATACAGGTGGCTTTCAGAGGTCAAGGAACATCAAGAAGAATAAAATCAGAATGAAGCAATCACAAAAAAAAAAAAAAAAAAATCAAAATTTGCAATAAAATTTAAAAGAAGTTTAAGGTTGCTTGTTTTGTATGTGGTAAACAAGGTCATAAGGCTTTCAAGTATAAGTTTTGAAAAGGACAAGAACAGCATGTGCCGAATCCTCAAACAAAGTGTAGGGTAAGGCTACACACATTAGATCGAAAAGCGATTCGGTTTTTCTTCGGACTCGGTACAAACACGTTAGTCTAGTGCATCGGAAATTATTTCTAAAGTAAACTTCGCACACAATGTGACTGAGTGGATTGTTGATAATGGAGCAATGAGGCATATTGTTACCGACAAAATAAACCTCATTGAGTATGACGAGGTGGACAACGGGGAGCAAGTGTTTCTTAGAGATGCTCGACCGGCTCTAGTGGTTGGAAAAGGAAAATTCATATCGTAACTTACACATCAAGAAAGTCTACTGCTCTTACTAATGTGCCGCATGTTCCTTCCATAAATCGGAATTTATTTTTTGGTGGATTGCTTAAAAAGGGCAGGAATAAACGTGTGTTTGATCGTGGTAAGTTGATTCCAACTAAAAATGGAAATTTTATTTGAAAAGACTTCTCGTGTGGGGGTTTATTTGTATTGGATGTCAAATGTGATATTATGAATCAGAAGCAAAGCTTCTTCTGTATTGGATGTCAAATGTGATATTGACGCTATGGTCATTTGATATGCAAGATTAGGATACGAAATGCTGATTCAATCAAACACATGAGAAACTTATGTATATTTTTTGAATATGAACACAAAAAAAAAAAGGAGGAATAGGCTCATTACAGTTATAAAAAATATGAGAATTGTTGCTCAGTAATTGAGCGACTCTAATTTTTAATCTATCAAAATAATAAAACTTCCAAATAAGCGTGGATAAGTAAAACATCACAAATGAAAAACATTTGAATATGTTTCGAGAATAACTGGCCTTTATAGGGTAAATAATTCTGATCTTGGTGTTTAAGAGTAATATGAGTCGATTTGGTTAAAAAAAAAACTAGGTAATTCATTGATGACTACTGAAAATACATACAGACATACCTCTTAAGTCATAAAGATGAAGCTAAACAAGTATTTGTTCGATACAAAAATGAAGTTGCTCAACTTGGCTAAAAGAATAAAATACTTCGGTCGGATAAAGGTAGCAAATATGACTCTAGTGTTAGGTCCGAAACACACTCTAGAGGGAGGGTGAATAGAGTGTTTGGTAATTTTGCGGAATTTTCTTGTTTGGCTCAACTCAAATGAAATTCAAAATCAAAGTAAGAATGGAAGGTGAGAAACAATGAATAAGTACACCGGATATAGAATGGTTCGAATCGTAAATGATTCTATTCCACTACCACTTTGTTGCCAAAGTGAATTTTCACCAACTACTCTTCTTATTAAAGATAATAAGAACAACCACAACAATACTTAGACTAACACCTTAGTGTAAGCAACAATAACAACAACTTTTTGCACAAAATACACTTGTGCAACAACAGCAACTACAGCTCTAAGTAAGAACAACTTCTTGCTACCTCACAACTTCAACAAAGTTCCCTCAAGAACTTTCTCACAGTAGGTTGAAGGAAATAGTGGGGTTTACACTTTTTCACTCGTCTAAACACAAGCAAGAGATCAAATATTTATGGTTCCTCTTGTGTTAGATTCTCTATTTCTCAATATACAACAATGAAGAACAAAGAAAGGCTTAACAAGCTTTAAGCACTTTTACAAATATGAGAGAACTATACAACAATGAATAATGAAGCTTGATGATGGTGAAAGTGTGTTTTTGCCTCATCCAAGCTTCTTCCATTTATAGAAGGAGTTCACCATGTTTTGGAGCCTTCACCATGTTCAAGTCAATCTCCAAGTCTTGAAAAATTGAAAATAGCCTTTAGCCACCCTATGGAGTGATTTGATTCTCAATAGCCACCCTACAGAATCTTAGACATGGATAAAAAAGTCAAGGAAGCATGTAGTATGTTGGAGTAAAGTCCACAAGAAATTTGAGCAAGATTGGAGAGAAAAAACATCATAAATCTCCCTTGGATTCTGTTCTAACGTTCAAAAAAAATTTTAATTCTGCAGTACATCGATCGATCGATGTCACTTACTTGAGAGAATGATGTATACATCAATCGATCGATGTCCCATAGCTTAGAGATCGATGTCTCACAGAAAGTTTCCAGGTTTGATCTTTCATACATCGATCGATCGATGTCTGTTCTTCTAGAGATCGATGTCCATGATTTTAGAGATCGATGCCTCACAAAAAGTTTCTGGGCTTGATTTGTCACACATCGATCGATCGATGTCTCTTCTTCAAGAGACTGATGTATACATCGATCGATCGATGTCCCACAGTTTAGAGATCGATGTCTCACAGTGTGTTTTTCTCATTTTACTTCAAATTCCAAGTGTTAATTTCCTTTTTGTCTTTTTCAAAACATCTTTTAACTTCATCAAAACACTTCATATCCCAACAATGTCCCCATTTTTGATGATTTCAAAACCAAGACTTTTTTAAAAGATGTTTTTGTATCAAAAAAATATGTTTAAGCTACCAAAAAGTTTCAAGAACTTGGAATTTCAATCTCCCCCTTCGTCCATGCATTTTATGCTCCCTCTTACATTATGAACTAAGTGATTATGTCCAAAAACTCCCCCTCAACCAATTATACATCAAAATTAAACCATATTTTCATCTCCTTAAATATTCAACATATGTGCCAAGTGACATATAAATACCAATGTGCTACATTTCATAGCAAGCAAAATGCATCTAATGTATCACTCAAGCATGTTCATTTGTATATTAAGCAATATCAAGCAAGCGAACTATACCAAATTACCTTAATGTACTTCTCAAGCTTTATTTGCATATCAAGCAATATCAAGCAAAGTAAAATATACAAATGTACCTTAATATACTCCTCAAGCAATCAAGCATGCTTTTCTTCTCAAGCTTCATTTGCATATCAAGTAAAATAAACCAATGTACCCCCCAAGCCATCAAGTATACCAAGCAAAGCAATCAAGCATAATACTTCTCCCCCTTTTTGAAATTATCAAAAACCATTAAACTAAAGAGGAATTAGATACGATAGTCATAAAACATAATCGAGTTAAACAAAGAGAGAAATTATAGTGATTTTACGCTAGAAGTACTACGGGACACGGGGATGAAGGAATGCTGGTCCTAATCCTCGTCCGATGAGTAAGCTAAGCCCGGGATGCATGCCTTTATCTTGGCTTTGAACCTTGCAAATTTGTTTTTCAAGGTTCCCACTTTGTGCTGAAGCTCTACAACTTGTTGTTGTCGTTCTGGAATACTTGTGCTAGGTCCTCCTCTTGGTCTTTCTTCAGCTTCTGGAATCGGAATTTGTGTATCATCTGGTGCTATTTCTTCTTTGGCTGCAGGTGGAGGAGACACATTTTCCTGTTCATCCTCATCTTCTTGTTCCATGCCCCTTCGTGTCTCTTTTCTTGATTTATTGATTTGTTGGATGTTGATTTTGTCGTAGTAGTCTTTAACCGAAATTTTCGCAACATCCGAATCATCAAGCTCGATACCCGACTTCCGAAGCATATAGTAGATGAGATTGGCATATGGAAAGGCTTTGGACTTTTTGGTGGCGGCTTCTATGACATTTGCCATGAATATATCGCCAAAGTTCAGTTGCTCCATATTCGCAATTCTATAAGCAATATAGAAATCAAGGTTGCTAGGGAGTTTTGTCGATTTTCCATTAATATAAAAAGTAACTATGGCGGTTAACACCCTATATACCAATGGGATGTCATTGGTATTTTTGGTGGGATAGAAACAAGAAAGCTCTTAACATGCTACTCACTAACTTTCTATTTGTACTCATCCCAATGCCAAACCTCAAATGAATCAAGACCATCATTCGATACCCCGATATGTTCACAAATGGTCTCAACTGACCGTTCGACATGTTGCTCATCAATTATAGTATTTAATGAGTAAGGGAAACCATTCAAGTACTCAACCCATAAATTAGCATAGAAAAGTCTAGTGTACTTCTTTGACATTTTCTTCATGTCACTTCCAGTCCAAAGATTTCTCCAATTTTGAGCATCTATCCAATCAATAATTGGACCTAACTCATTGTTAGAGGCAGTGTCTTCTAATTGTAACAGTTTCAATGGAACAGTGGCTCTCTCAGAATTTTCACATTCCATGAACAATTCTTGAGTTCTAAGAGTTATGTAAGCAAAGGTACCTGTTCCAAAGGGCTCATCCAGGACTCCTTTGACATTTCTCTTGATCCAAGGGAAATTTTGATAGGTTAGATTACTCCTAATCTAACTCAATTCATCAGCTTGAGTGGAATCCATATGTCTAGGCCTAGTTCCTCTAGTCCTAGGTTGAGTGGGTGCTTGAGACCTGGAAGAATGCCCTTGTTGGACATGACTTGAACCTTCTTCCTCAGGTTGAGATGCTCTAGCCTTCTTAGGAGTGTGTTTTGACCTAAGGATTTTCGGATTTGGACTTCTAGGGTTGAAGAGGATGAAGAATAATTGAAGGAAGGAAGAGAATCTAATGGAGTTGTCAAAGATTGAAATTTTTAATGAATAAATGGAAGAATTTCAGAAGAAAACAAGAGAGGGGGCGGATTTGAGAAGAAAATCGCCAGAGAGTGTTTGTGGAGGTTGAAGATTTGATTTTTGATGAAAATGGGAATGAGTCTGTGTTTTTAATCGACTGTAGGGTTTTTGAAATCGTCGACATCGATCGATCGAAGTAGAGATGGATGTATACATCGATCTCTCAGATAGGTACATCGATCGATCGATGTACCCGTTTTTCTGAAATTTGATTTTCTTACTCCTTAAGCATGATTTATCATTCCTAGTCTTGTTCTAATTGATTCAAAGGTCTTGGTAGGGAGTGACTTGGTAAAGATATCCGCTAGTTGGTCATTGGTTGGAAAAAATTCAATGTGTACCAATCCTTTTTGAATACAATCCCTTATAAAGTGATGTCTCACTTCAATATGTTTTGTCCTACTATGGTGAACCGGGTTATGTGCTATACTTATGGCTGATGTATTGTCACATAAGATGGGTACCTTGTCAAACTTAACATTGTAATCATTTAATGTGTAGATCATCCAAAGTAATTGTGCACAACATGAAGCGGCCGATACATATTCGGATTCTGTCGTTGAAAGTGACACACTATTTTGTTTCTTGGAGAACTAAGAAACTAATCAATCTCCAAGGAATTGGCATGTCCCGGAGGTACTTTTTTCTATCGACTTGGTTTACAGCGTAGTCGGAGTCACTATACCCTCTTAAGTCAAAACAACCATTTCTGGGATAAAACAATCCAAAGTTCAAGGTTCCTTTCAAATACTTAAAGATACGTTTAATGGCAACTAGATGCGATTCCTTAGGCATACTTTGAAATCTACCATATAAACACACAGCATGCAAAATATCCAGTCTACTAGCAGTCAAATAAAGTAAACTACCAATCATACCCCTATATTTGGTTACCTCAAAAGGCTTTTCTTTTTCATCTTTGTTAAGGTTTGTACTTGTACTCATTGGTGTGCTCACACTTCTTCCATCCTCAAACTTGTATTTCTTGAGTAAATCCTTTGTATACTTTGTTTGAGATATGTATACTCCATCTTGAGTTTGCTTGATTTGAAGACCAAGGAAGTAATTGAGCTCATCCATCATGCTCATCTCAAATTCTCCTTCCATCTATTTAGCAAAATGCTCACAAAAGAATCATTAGTAACACCAAATATAATATCATCCACATAAATTTGAACAAGCAATTGATGGTTTCCTTGTTCTTTAATAAAAAGAGTAGTGTCGACTTTTCCTCTTGAAAACTCATTTTCAAGTAGGAAGTTACTTAATCTTTCATACCATGCCCTAGGAGCTTGTTTAAGTCCATAAAGGGCCTTTTTGAGTTTAAATAGATGATTTGGATAATCATGATTTTCAAACTCTGGTGGTTGAGCTACATACACCTCTTCTTGAATTATTCCATTCAAAAATGCGGATTTTACATCCATTTGATATAGTTTGAAATCCTTATAGCACGCATATGCCAATAGCATCCTAATAGCTTATAACCTAGCTATGGGGGCAAAGGTCTCATCATAGTCTATGCCTTCTTCTTGTCTATATCCTTGAGCTACTAACCTAGCTTTGTTTATATCTAAATACACATTTAGTGCCAATTATGGGATGATCGCTAGGTTTATCCACTAATTTTCAAACATCACTCCTTTCAAATTGATTTAGCTCTTCTTGCATGGCCCAATCTTCATCATTTATTGCATCTTTTATATTTTTATGCTCAACTTGTGAAATGAAGGCATTTTCATTAAATTTCCTCCTAGTCATTATGCCTTGGCTAGTTTCACCTAATAATAATTCTTTAGGATGATCTTTTCTATACTTATATGACTCCGGTAAATTTGAAATATCTCCTCTTACTTCTTCATCTTCAACCTTAGGTTCAAGTGGATCAATCCTAAGGTCAATTACAATATTCTTTTTTGGATTTTCAAATTTTTCTATATGACTTACTTCAATTATTTCCTCATCATCATTATCATTTATACATGGTTCATCCTCAAGGAATTCACTAAACTTAACATGAATTGACTCTTCAACTTTCATACTCCTTTTGTTATATACTCTAAATGACTTGCTATTTTGGGCATATCACATAAAGATTCCTTCATCCGCTTTAAAATCGAGTTTATCCAAGTTATCTTTGGTGTTAAGTATAAAACACTTACAACCAAATACCTTGAAATAACCAATATTTGGTACTCTTCCTTTCCAAAGCCTATAAGGAGTCTTTTTGAGAGATGGTCTCAAATAAACTCTATTGATCACATGACAAGCGGTGTTTACCGCTTCAGCCTAAAAATACTTGGGTAGCTCAAATTCATTTAGCATGGCTCTACTCATTTCTTGAAGTGTTCTGTCTTTTTGTTTCCCGCAACACTATTTTGTTGAGGAGTTCTTGGAGCCGAAAAATTGTGTCCATACCCTTTGGATACACAAAATTCTTGAAACTCACCACCTCTATCACTTCTAATTTCCTTAATTGTATCTTCTTTTTGATTTTCTAATCTTCTACAAAGTTTTATAAAATCTTGGCATGCATCATTCTTTTTAGCTAAAAACATTACCCAAGTGTACCTAGAGAAGTCGTCTACCACCAGAAAGGTATAATGTTTTCCACCTAGACTTGCCGTACCAATATCCCCATACAAATCCATATGAAGTAATTGTAGAGGTTTGGTGGTGGAGATTTCACTTTTGGGCTTGAAACTTATTTTAACAAGCTTTGCCTTTTGACAAGTGTCACATAAGCTATGGTTTTCGAAATTCAATTTTGGAAGACCTTGGACCTTTTCATTTTTGCAAATCTCTTTGAAATTGTTAAAACTAATATGTACAAGTCGTATATGTCATAGTTGAGTCAAATCATTTTTGGCAACTAGGCAAGAAACATTTTGTGATATCAAATCATGTGTGCTAAATTTGTAAACATCATTTTTCCTTATAGCCTAAAAAACAATCTTATCGTTCTTTTTCACAATTCATTTTCTTTTCACAAATTCAACTTGAAAATTAGCATCACATAGTTGGCTAACACTTATAAAATTATATTTAAGCCCTTCTACATATAATACATTATTAATAGTGAAAGAAGAGTCACCGATTTCTCCATGTCCAAGGATATTGGCTCTCCCATTGTCAAAATGCACCGTTCCACCATTTTGGAGCTTGAGCTTGGTGAACAACGTTTTGTCTCCGGTCATGTGTGTTGAACATCCGCTGTCCATAAGCCATTTGGTTCCTTCTTCTTTGGCTACTCCATTTATCTTGAGAGCCTACAAAACCAAGAGATTTATGCATTGGTACCCTTTGATGGTTGGGTCCTTTAGGGTTAGCTTGTCGACCTTTAGGCTTCCAAACACACATACTACTAAGTCTAGCATTACATGCACTCTTCACATGTCCTACTTTGTTACAATGAAAACAAGTGGGTACATACCTTGGTTTGTGAGATGATGAGTTATGTTGTGTTTTTCTCTTATTTGCCTTTTTCTTTAATGACTTAGTCTTAATGGAAGAATGTGATGGGTTAAATCCTAGACCGGTTTTATCATTTCCAATTCTTTGGTTTTCAAGTAATTTGTTTAGATTATTTTTACCATCGGTTAGTTTTTGCAAGTCTAATCTTAGCCTCTGACATTCTTTTCTAATTTCCATATTTTCAAGAGCTACAGTTTTATGCATGATGAGTATAATGTCATGATCTTGAAACATCAAAATGTTCTTATCATGCAAGCTCTTATTTTCTAAAACGCACTTCTTGAACTCTTTCTTCAAATGTTTATAATTTAAATTCAGTTTTTCAAAATCATCTTGAAAATCCCCTATTTCATCTTGTAAATTTGAAGGATTAGAATTTACCTCAAGGTCATCTTCAATTGCCATGAGACAAGTATGTTGAGCCTTTGGATTTTCAACTATTGCAACAAGTCCAACATCTTGATCTTCACTTTCTTCTCGTTCCGATTTGGAGAGGAGATCATCCCACTTGGTTACCTCCGCATTAAGTGTTTTCTTCTTTTGAGAAAAGACCTTCATTTTTTGTTTTTGCGGCTCCTTGACGTGGCAATTGGCAATGAAATGACCGGGTCAACCACACCTATAGCAATTTTCACTTGTTTTTTTTCCTTGGATGGTCTGTTGAAAAACTTTCTTGCTTGAGCCTTATTTTTTGTTGTCATTCTTCTAAACTTTCTTACTAGAAGAGCAACACCCTCATCCGATTCTTCAGACTCTACCATCAATTCTTTGTGTGATGTTTGTGTAAGCTTGATAGGGTTCATCCTATTTTGTTCATCAATAAGAATTTCATGAGTAAGAAGATCACCGGATAGCTCATCAAGTGTAAGAGTCTTGAGATTCTTTGATTCGGTGATGGCGGTGACTTTAGGTGTCGATTCTCTTGGTAAAGAGCTGAGGAGTTTTGAGACAAGGTCTTCATTTGAAATTTTCTTGTCCACCATGGAAGTTGATTCACTATTCGAGTGAATCGGTCGATTGTCTCCTCAATCTTTTCACCGCTCTTCATACCGAACATTTCATACTCCTTCATGAGCATAAGTCTTTTGGCCATTCTTACTTGCTCAGTCCCTTCATGTATCATTTCAAGCCTTTTCCATGCTTCACGGGCTGTTTCAAGACCTTGGAGTCTTATGAGCTCGGTGGTGGTAAGAGCACTTGAGAGAATATCGAATGCTTTGCCATTGATGGCGAAGTTTATCTTCTCTTCGTCGGTATAGTCATCCTCATCTTTGAACATTGATTCTCCTTTTGAGTTGGTAATCATAGGAACTTCAATTCCTTTGACAACGGCTCTCCATATATCAAATCCACAGCCTTTCAAATAATTGGTCATTCGAAATTTCCACAAAGAATAATTTTGGACATCAAACATATGTGCTTTAGTACTTGATCCTGAGAATAGTGCAGTTGTCTTGGAAGTTGAGTTGTAGGATGAAGAGGTTCTCATTGCCATGATCTTTAACCTTGCTACTTGCAAAGATTGCCAAGCAATCAAAGTTAGGCTCTGATACCAATTGTTAGGTCCGAAACACACTCTAGAAGGGGGGTGAATAGAGTGTTTGGCAATTTTACGGAATTTTATTGTTTGGTTCAACTCAAATGGAATTCAAAATCAAAGCAAGAATGGGAGGTGAGAAACAATGAATGAGTATACCGGATATTGAATGGTTCGAATCGTAAATGATTCTACTCCACTACCACTTTGTTGCCAAAGTGGATTTTCAACAACTACTCTTCTTATTAAAGATAATAAAAACAACCACAACAACACTTACACTAACACCTTAGTGTAAGCAACAACAACAACAACTTCTTGCATAAAATACACTTGTGCAACAACAACAACAACTACTACGGCTCTAAGCAAGAACAACTTCTTGCTACCTCACAACTTCAACAAAGTTCCCTCAAGAACTTTCTCACAGTAGGTTGAAGGAAATAGTGGGGTTTACACTTTCTCACTGGTCTAAACACAAGCAAGAGATCAAATATTTATGGTTCCTCTTGTGTTAGACTCTCTATCTCTCAATATACAACAATGAAGAACAAAGAAAGGCTTAACAAGCTTTAAGCACTTTTACAAATATGAGAGAACTATACAACAATGAATAATGAAGCTTGATGATGGTGAAAGTGTGTTTTTGCCTCATCCAAGCTTCTTCCATTTATAGAAGGAGTTCACCACGTTTTGGAGCCTTCACCATGTCTTCAAGTCAATCTCCAAGTCTTGAAAAATTGAAAATAGCCTTTAGCCACCTTATGGAGTGATTTGATCCTTAATAGCCACCCTAGAGAATCTTATGTTAAGTTGTAAAACGTTTTGATGATGAAAAGATGTTTTAAATAAGTTGAAATTATGTTTAATATTCGATGCAAGATGGGCAAAACACATTATGTCCAAAGATGGTTGAGAATTGGAAGTCACTGGTTGACATCGATCTCTCAAACTGGGGACATCGATCGATCGATGTACTTCAGCCCCTGACATCGATCGATCGATGTCTGACTGAGGACATCGAACCCTCAACCACAAGGACATCGATCGATCGATGTCACTTCATCCCCTGACTTCGATCGATCGATGTTGAACTGAGTACTTCAGTCTCTAAACCAGGTGACATCAATCGATCGATGTCACTTCAGCCCCTGACATCGATCGATCGATGTCAGGCAGTGCAGGATTTTGACAAGAAAATTTCGAATGATCAATCATTTGAAAGGCTGTGGATTTGATATATGGAGAGCTGTTGTCAAAGGAATTGAAGTTCCTATGATTACCAACTCAAAAGGAGAATCAATGTTCAAAGATGAGGATGACTACACCGACGAGGAGAAGGTAAATTTCGCCATCAATGGCAAAGCTTTTGACATTCTCTCAAGTGCTCTTACCACCACTGAGCTCATTAGACTCCAAGGTCTTGAAACAGCCCATGAGGCATGGAAAAGGCTTGAAATGATACATGAAGGAACTGAGCAAGTAAGAATGGCCAAAAGACTCATGCTCATGAAGAAGTATGAAATGTTCGGAATGAAAAGCGGTGAGAAGATTGAGGAGACAATCGATCGATTCACACGAATAGTGAATCAACTCTCCATGGTTGACAAGAAAATCTCAAATGAAGATCTTGTCTCAAAACTCCTCAACTCTTTGCCAAGAGAATGGACACCCAAAGTCACCGCCATCACCGAATCAAAGAATCTCAAGACTCTTACCCTTGATGAGTTATCTGGTAATCTCCTTACTCATGAAATTCTTATTGATGAACAAAATAGGATGAATCCCATCAAGTCTTCACAAACATCACACAAAGGATTGGTGGTAGAGTCCGATGAATCGGATGATGAAGTTGCCCTTCTAGTAAGAAAATTTAGAAGAATGGCAACTAGAAACAAAGATCAAGCAAGAAAGTTTTTCAAGAAACCATCTAAAGAAAAGGAAGCAAGTGAAAATTGCTATAGATGTGGTCGACCCGGTCACTTCATTGCCGATTGCCACGTGAAAGAGCCGCAAAAGCAAGAGAAGAAGGTTTTTTCTCAAAAGAAGAAAGCCCTCAATGCGGAGGTAACTACGTGGGATGATCTTCTTTCGGAATCGGAAGGAGAAGAGAGTGAAGATCAAGGTGTTGGACTTGTGGCAATGGTTGACAATCCAAAGTTTCAACATACTTGTCTTATGGCGATTGAAGATGACCTTGAGGTAAATTCTAACCCTTCAAATTTGCATGATGAAATAGGAGATTTGCAAGATGACTTTGAGAAATTAAATTTGAAATATAAGCATTTAAAGAAAGAATTCAAGAAATGCATTTTAGAAAATAAGAGCTTGCATGACAAAAATATTTTGATGTTTCAAGAACATGATATCATACTTACCATGCATAAAACCGTAGCTCTTGAAAATGAAGAAATTAGAAAAGAATGTGAGAAACTAAAGTTAGACTTACAAAGACTAACAAATGGTAAAAACAACTTAGACATACTACTTGGAAATCAAAGGATTGGAAATGATAAATCCGGTTTAGGATTTAACTCATCATCTTCTTCTATTAAATCTAAGTCCTTAAAGAAAAAGGCAAACAATAGAAAAACACAACAAAATTCATCATCTTCTAAACCAAAGCATGTACCCACTTGTTTTTATTGCAACAAACTAGGACATGTAAAGAAAGCATGTAGAGCTAGATTTGCAAGCACATACGTTTGGAAGCCTAAGGGTCGACAAACTAACCTTAAAGGACCCAACCATCAAAGGGTACCAATGCATACATCTTTTGGTTTTGTAGGCACTCAAGATAAATGGAGTAGCCAAAGAAGAAGGAACCAAATGGCTTATGGACAGCAGATGTTCAACGCACATGACCGGAGACAAAACGTTGTTCACCAAGCTCAAGCTCCAAGATGGTGGAACGGTGCATTTTGGCAATGGGAAAGCCAAAATCCTTGGACATGGAGAAATTGGTAATTCCTCCTTTACTATTAATAATGTACTATATGTAGAAGGGCTTAAGTATAATTTGATAAGTGTTAGACAACTATGTGATGCTAATTTTCAAATTGAGTTTGTGAAAAGAAAATGTGTTGTGAAAAAGAACGATAAGATTGTTTTCGAAGCTATTCGTAAAAATGATGTTTACAAATTTAGCACACATGATTTGATATCACAAAATATTTCTTGCCTAGTTGCCAAAAATGATTTGACTCAACTATGGCATAGACGACTTGGACACATTAGTTTTAAGAATTTCAAAGAGATTTGCAAAAATGAAAAAGTCCAAGGTCTTCCAAAATTAAATTTTAAAAACCATGGCTTATGTGACACTTGTCAAAAAGCAAAACTTGTTAAAACAAGTTTCAAGCCCAAAAGTGAAATCTCCACCACCAAACCTCTACAATTGCTTCATATGGATTTGTATGGGGATATTGGTACAGCAAGTCTAAGTGGAAAACATTACACCTTTGTGGTGGTAGATGACTACTCTAGGTACACTTGGGTAATGTTCTTAGCTAAAAAGAATGATGCATGTCAAGAATTTATAAAGCTTTGTAAGAGATTAGAAAATCAAAGAGAAGACACAATTAAGGAAATTAGAAGTGATAGAGGTGGTGAGTTTGATGGAGAATTTCAAGAATTTTGTGTATCCAAGGGATATGGACACAATTTCTCAGCTCCAAGAACTCCTCAACAAAATGGTGTTGCGGAAAGGAAGAATAGAACACTTCAAGAAATGAGTTGAGCCATGCTAAACGAATTTGAGTTACCCAAATATTTTTGGGCTGAAGCGGTAAATACCGCTTGTCATGTGATAAATAGAGTTTATTTGAGACCATTTCTCAAAAAGACTCCTTATGAGCTTTGGAAAGGTAGAGTACCAAATATTGGTTATTTCAAGGTTTTTGGTTGTAAGTTCTTTATACTTAACACCAAAGATAATCTGGATAAACTCGATTTCAAAGCGGATGAAGGAATCTTTATGGGTTATGCTCAAAATAGCAAGGCATTTAGAGTATATAATAAAAGAAGCATGAAAGTTGAAGAATCAATTCATGTAAAATTCAGTGAACTCAATGAGGACAAATCAAACATTAATGATGACGATGATGATGATGAAATAATTGAAGTAAGCCATATAGAGAAATTTGAGAATCCAAAAGGTAATATTGTTATTGACCTTAGGATTGATCCACTTGAACCTAAGGTTGAAAATGAAGAAGTAGGAGGAGATACCTCAAATTTACCGGATTCATATAAGTATAGGAAAGATCACCCTAAAGAGTTGATATTAGGTGAAACTAGCCAAGGCATAATGACAAGGAGAAAATTCAATGAAAATGCCTTCAATTCACAAGTTGAGCCTAAAAACATAAAGGAGGCAATAAATGATGAAGATTGGGTATTGGCTATGCAAGAAGAATTAAATCAATTTGAAAGAAGTGATGTTTGAGAATTAGTTACTAAACCTAGTGATCATCCCGTAATTGGCACTAAATGGGTATTTAGAAATAAAATGGATGATAAAGGAAACATCACTAGAAACAAAGCTAGATTAGTAGCCCAAGGCTATAGGCAAGAGGAAGGCATAGACTATGATGAAACTTTTGCCCCCGTAGCTAGGTTAGAAGCTATTAGGATGCTATTAGCATATGCATGCTATAAGGATTTCAAACTATATCAAATGGATGTGAAATCTGCATTCTTGAATGGAATACTTCAAGAAGAGGTCTATGTAGCTCAACCTCCGGGGTTTGAAAATCATGATTATCCAAATCATGTTTTTAAACTCAAAAAGGCCCTTTATGGACTTAAACAAGCCCCTAGGGATTGGTATGATAGGTTAAGTAACTTCCTACTTGAGAATGAGTTTTCAAGAGGAAAAGTCGACACTACTCTTTTTATTAAAGAACAAGGAAACCATCAATTGCTTGTTCAAATTTATGTGGATGATATTATATTTGGTGCTACTAATGATTCTCTTTGTAAGCATTTTGCAAAATTGATGGAAGGAGAATTTGAAATGAGCATGATGGGTGAACTCAACTACTTTCTTGGTCTACAAATCAAGCAAACTCAAGATGGAGTATATATATCTCAAACAAAGTATACTAAGGACTTGCTCAAGAAGTACAAATTTGATGATGGAAGAAGTGTGAGCACTCCAATGAGCACAAGTACAAAGCTTGACAAAGACGAAAAAGGAAAGCCGGTTGAGGTAACAAAATATAGGGGTATGATTGGTAGTTTACTTTATTTAACTGCTAGTAGGCCGGATATTTTGCATGCTGTGTGCTTATGTGCTAGATTTCAAAGTATGCCTAAGGAATCACATTTAGTTGCTGTTAAACGTATTTTTAGGTATTTGAAAGGAACCTTGAACTTTGGATTGTTTTATCCCAAAAATGGTTGTTTTGATCTAAGAGGGTATAGTGACTCCGACTATGCCGGAAATCTTGTTGATAGGAAAAGCACCTCCGGGACATGTCAATTCCTTGGAGACTGCTTAGTTTCTTGGTTCTCTAAGAAACAAAATAGTGTGTCACTATCAACGGCGGAATCCGAATATATATCGGCCGCTTCATGTTGTGCACAACTACTTTGGATGACAAACACATTGAATGATTACAATGTTAAGTTTGATAAAGTTCCCATCCTATGTGACAATACCTCAGCCATAAGTATAGCACAAAACCCGGTTCATCATAGTAGAACAAAACACATTGAAGTGAGACATCACTTCATAAGAGATTGCATTCAAAAAGGATTGGTATGCATTGAGTTTGTCCCAACAAATGACCAACTGGCGGACATATTTACCAAATCTCTCCCCACTGAGACATTCGAATCAATTAGAACAAGATTAGGAATGATAAACATTGGTTAAAGGGATAGAAATGTCAAAATTGCAGAAATCTGCATACATAGATCGATCCATGATTAAAATTTCAGAGACTGATGTCTCTTACAACATCGATCGATCGATGTTCAGGACATCGATCGATCGAAGTCCCTGACATCGATCGATCGATGTCTTCGGGACAACGTCTATTAAAACTGCAAAAACGCCTCATTCTTCCATCTTTTCACTTCGAACCCTAACCCCCCCTCCTGCGAAAAAAAACATCTAAACTTCAACAAAATTTTCAATCTTTCTCTCAAGATCATTTTCTTCATCAATCCCATCCAAATCTACATCAATCTTCAATTTCCAAACAATTCATCTACAAATTTCGTGCCCTAATTCTCTCAAATGGCTCCAAGAACCAAAAATCATCCCAAGAGGAAGAGAACATCTCAAGGAGACAATCAACCACATGTTCCAACTGGCTCAAGGACAGCAGGATTGCGGAAGCAACCAGAGCCATCTCAAGAACATCTAATCCGTGAGGTAAGAGAAAGTCTTCACATTCGAAATTTCCCTTGGCTTAAAACGGGAGAATATGAGAATGCATTGGCTACACCTCTAGGATCAGGTATATACACTCACATATCTCAGAGAGCCCAATTGTTATTCACAGAATGGGAAAATAGCAATAGGTCTACTATTCCATCGAAACTGCTCAAAATTGAGGACATTTTGAGCAATGCAGAATTGAGACCTATAATTGATTTGTTGTATGCTCAAAACTGGATGTTTTTATGGGATTTATCTGAGATGGGATCAATGTCTACTCGTTATACCCGGTTGTTCTATGCCAATTTCTGGATTGACTATCTAAATGGAAATCCATTTTCTCTAAATTCAGTTATTGATGGTCAAGTGGTCTCTTTTCACACTGCACAAATTAATGCTATTCTTGGTACACCAAATGAGGGATTCAAGGATTTCGATCCTTGGAAGTGGGATTTTAACAAATACCAAGTGACTGAAAATGAAGTCAAAACCTTTCTTGGATTTCACCCGACAAAGAACACAAATGATATGCCTTTGATGTATAGAGTTTTGCTTGCGATAGTTACTTTTTGTGTAAATGGAAAATCAGCCAAACTTCCCAGCAACCTAGACTTCTACATCACATACCGCATAGCCATGAGAGAGCAGGTAAACTTTGGGGAAGTATTCTTTGAAAATGTGTTGGAGGCAGTTACCAAAAAGTCAAAGGCACTTCCTTACAGTAATCTGATCTATAGATTATTGAGAAACGCAAATTTGGTACTGGATGACGACTACGAAGAGACAATCACAAATAAGGACTATTACTCCAAGTCTAACATCCAGCAGATTCTTAAGTCAAGAAAGGAAGCGCAACGACGGGGTGGTGGTCAAGACCCGGAGGAAGATGAAGCTGAGAATGAGCCGGAGATACCACCACATCCCATTGAGCCAACCGTTGAACCCCAACCTAACCCTCAAAGTCCTACATCCCGAGTAGACAAAGGCAAAGCTCCAATGGAGGAAGACAGTGATTCCGGAGATGATTTCGATGTTGAAGCCGAGATACATGACATTCAACGCACTCTTGGTCAATGGGGTGAAGAATTGACCACGGAGGCTGTTCGTATAGATGATTTGGAGAAAGGCTATACGACGTTCCAAAACCGCTTGAAATCGCTGGAAACAAGAGTGGACACTGAAGTCAAGACACTCCAAACTGAGCTGAACGTGCAAAAGACCAAGTACCAGAAGTTGAAAACAAAGCTCAAAGCCGCTCTCTCCGGACTATGTTTCTCCTCCGATGAGGAGTAGTACTTGATGATTCCTCATTCCTCGTACTTATGCTAGTTTTTGCAAGTTTGAGTTTACATCTGTATCTTTAAACTTGATATTTTCTTCATGACATTTATATTTTTGTTCGTATCTCTATTTTTTGATGCTTTCAAAATGGGGGAGAAGTTTTTGGTATTATTGGCATGCATGTTTTGGCACCGTCTTGGTATTGTTAGCACATTTTGGTATCGTTAGCATGTTGACACTTGGTTATGTTGACATAGTTTGGTTTTGGCATGTCTTATTTAACCTTGGTTTGATATAGCTTTGGATGCCAGTTGATGATGGTGGATTGTTGGGAAGCATAATTGGATATTAACATGGTATTTGGTATATTTCGCCAGACATATTAGCATGACTTGGATAGGCATGGGTATTCAAATGGCTAAAGTTAAATTAGTTGTTTTTCATCGCATAATTTTGCTTGAGAAGTTGAATTTGGTATAACATGACATGAAGTCTCTTGATATGCTTTACATATTGAAATGATGAAAATACAAAACTTGATGCATAATTTGAGGGGGAGCATGTTGGGTAGATTGATAAGAGAGCATGAACTAAGGGGGAGTTGTAGAATATCAAATTTAGTTGAAAATCATCATGTAAAAACATCTTTTGGATTGTGGTTTTGAAATCATCAAAAAGGGGGAGATTGTTAAGTTGTAAAACGTTTTGATGATGAAAATATGTTTTAAATAAGTTGAAATTATGTTTAATATTCGATGCAAGATGGGCAAAACACATTATGTCCAAACATGGTTGAGAATTGGAAGTCACTGGTTGACATCGATCTCTCAAACTGGGGACATCGATCGATCGATGTACTTCAGCCCCTGACATCGATCGATCGATGTCTGACTGAGGACATCGAACCCTCAACCACAAGGACATCGACCGATCGATGTCACTTCATCCCCTGACTTCGATCGATCGATGTTGAACTGAGTACTTCAGTCTCTAAACCAGGTGACATCGATCGATCGATGTCACTTCAGCCCCTGACATCGATCGATCGATGTCAGGCAGTGCAGGATTTTGAAAAATCTTCTGAGGACATCGATCTCTCCTTTCAGGGACTTCGATCGATCGATGTCCTCCAGAATTCAAATTTTTTGAACGTTAGAATAAAATCCAAGGTTGATTTTCAAGGTTTTCTCTTTCCAATCTTCTTCAAACTTCTTGTGGACTTTAACCCAACTTATTACATGCTTCCTTGACTATTGTAAACATGTCTAAGATTCTCTAGGGTGGCTATCCAAGATCAAATCACTCCATAGGGTGGCTAGAGACTATTTGGGCATTGTCTTGACATTTTTGAAGATGAAGACTTGGTGGAGAGCCTCAAAAACGTGGTGAAGTTCATCTATAAATAGAGGAGGCTTGGATGAAGCAAAAACACACTTTCAACATCATCTAGCTTCATTTACCATTGTTGTATATTTCTCTCATACTTGTAAATTTTTTTAAAGCTTGTCTAGCTTTTCTTTGATCTTCATTATTGTATATTGAGAGAAAAAGAGTCAAGCACAAGAGGAACCATAAATATTTGATCTCTTGCTTGTGCTTAGACTTGTGAGAAAGTGTGATCCTTACCATATTTCTTCAACCCACTGTGAGAAGTTCTTGAAGGAACTTTTGTTGAAGTTGTGAGGAAGCAAGAAGTTGTTCTTGCTAATAGCTGTAGTTGCTGTGGTTGCACAAGTGTGCTGTGCAAGAAGTTGCTGTTGTTGTGGCTTACACTAAAGTGTTAGTGTAAGTGTTGCTGTGGTTGTTCTTATTGTTCATAATAAGAAGAGTAGTTGTTGAAAATCCACTTTGGAAACAAAGTGGTAGTGGAGTAGAATCATTTACGATTCGAACCACTCTATATCCGGTGTACTCATTCACTACTTCTCATCTCCATTCTTGCTCTGATTTTGAATATCCTTTTTGAGTTGAGACAAACGAGAAAATTCCGCAAAAAGAACCAAACACTCTATTCACCCCCCCTCTAGAGTGTATTTCGGACCTAACATCTTAGACATGGATAAAAGAGTCAAGGAAGCATGTAGTATGTTGGAGTAAAGTCCACAAGAAATTTGAGCAATATTGGAGAGATAAAACATCATAAATCTCCTTTGGATTTTGTTCTAACGTTCAAAAAAAATTTGAATTCTGCAGTACATCGATCGATCGATGTCTCTTACTTGAGAGACTGATGTATACATCGATCGATCGATGTCACATAACTTAGAGATTGATGTCTCACAGAAAGTTTCCAGGTTTGATCTTTCATACATCGATCGATCGATGTCTGTTCTTCTAGAGATCGATGTATACATCGATCGATCAATGTCCATGATTTTAGAGATCGATGTCTCACAGAAAGTTTCTGGGCTTGATCTGTCACACATCGATCGATCGATGTCTCTTCTTCAAGAGACTGATGTATACATCGATCGATCGATGTCCCACAGTTTAGAGATCGATGTCTCACAGTGTGTTTTTCTCATTTTACTTCAAATTCCAAGTGTTAATTTCCTTTTTGTCTTTTTCAAAACATCTTTTAACTTCATCAAAACACTTCATATCCCAACATTTAGTTTTCTTATGACATTTTGTGAATAAAGAGGTATAATCCATGTGATTACGCCTCCATATTTACCTCAATCTGAGTCGTACAAAGGATAGGCAGCACCTCAAAAGATACAAATGCAGTAATTATTAGTTATAGTTTGTTGAATAATATGTAAAGAGAGACTATTTTGGGTGCATTTGATTCTTTTAATGGAGTCGCACATAAAACACACTAAAAACTATTTTTTTTTTTAATTATGGAAAGGATATGCCGCAAAATTGAGCTGCATAAAAGTTTGGGGGTGCTTGGCTAAAGTTGTTGTCTAATTTTAAAAGCAGTAAATTTTGACAACAAAAAAAACAATTAGCCTTTATCGGTTATGAGTTAAATAATACAATATATAGATTCTTGGTTTTGGAGTCAAATCATAGTATAATAGAAACCAAAGATGTATAATTTTTGAAAATTTTTTTAATGAAAAAGAGTTTGATGGCTTCATCTGTTCAAGTATTCAGTCTTGTTTTTTTGGAGCAAAAGACCATACTATGGCGTTGAGAGCCTCCACGACCTCATCTCCAAAAAAATATTGTGAATGACGTAAATCAGAAGTGCAGAAAGTCTCCTAATCAGTGTGGTTTTTGTTTTTACGTAATGAAGTAAACATGAATTGAGTTATAAAGCACTGTTGCATATGGGGCCTACGCCTATCTACTATCATAACTAAACCTTATCGGTTCGGTCAAAACCTCCACAAATTTTACAATGGTCAATGGTCAAGTATGATTAGTTGGTCATTGACCAATGAAATGTGTAGAAAAATTATGCGTCCCTTGTTTTGGCCAAATCCCCTTGTTTACATGTAGATAAAACCTATTTGTCATCATTTTATTGGGTCACTAGTTGATCAATGACTATAATAAAATTTCTGCAAAACATCACTTACGGTGGCGGTTCAGTTCAGTTAAAGTCTGTCTTCTTTAGTTATAAGTATTTTGGTCAAAGTCTTTTGCATGCAAAAAAGTCATACCCTCATTGTCTCAATTCAAAATAGTTTATTACATCATATTTTTCAACGGTTTTTTAGATTAAATACCAAAAATTTGTGGCCACAAGATATCTAAGTCTAAACCTATTTTATTATAAAAAGTTGACAGCATTGCTCACACATCTTCATTGTGGATGTCAAGATTCGAATCGATAACCTTAAATACTATTTATCATCTAAGCTACGCTATAGAAGCAGTTAAAACGTGCTCTCTTCAGATTTTGCTCATGCTCTCTTGTATGACGAGCAAATATTTCGTCTTTGTCAGAGATGTGTCTTAAAAAAAGATTTATACATCAATATTTCAAAGCATACACACAACTTAGTACCATGTTTAACAAACACTATATACAAACGAGTCTTCTCTTCGGAAGGACAACATTTTTTTCCCTTTTCTGATGTGACCAATTTGTAAAAACCTCACTCCTTCGGTCGAAGGTGTATTTAAACATACAAAAATATAGTAGTGCCTACGCATCATATTTCTTTATGCATATAAATGACATAATGGCCTTCATTACGTATGCAGAAACTTTTGCATATGTTTTAAAAAGGAAAAGAAAAAACGAGGCATTTATATATATATATATATATATATATATATATATATATATATATATATATATATATATATATATATATGCTCACAGGACTACAACATGCATATGGTTTCAGAAAGAAAAGAAAAAATATAAAAGTTGTTACAGAAGCACTAAGAACTGATTTGTTGGTTTTGGACAAATAGTATCATGATAACAAAAATGGTGCCCCAGCTGACCATTGATTTTGCGTCATGCAAAAACTTGCTCACTAAGAAACATAATAAGCTAGTTCTACATATTTATAATAGGATAACTATGTTGTTGAAGCAAAAGACCAAATCCACTCTAGGGGTCTTTATTGTCCCAACCTTATAGAGCTGCGTAAAGGATGCAAATCAAGAGTTCAGCAGCCTCTTAAGCTGGTTTGACAATGTTAGACATTGTCAGAAGCCACATAAGGTGCGTACTCCAAACTGGGTCAGGAACCATTTAACCCAATTGGGCCAGATATAATAGCATAGCCATTACTGTTGGAGAAATGAAATGGGAAAAGGTTGGATTGCAAGTGGGTTTGTCAAGAGTTGACAACCACCATACTTTGAGCTTAATTATGATTAGTGTTCGTTAATCAAAAACGGAAACTAAAAATTTCTAAATTATCTACGTAACGAGTAGATGATTTTTGGCTTTTGAATCACTCGATTCCGATACCGGGTGAATGAGAAATTAATACTCAAAGTTGGAGTAAAATTGGTGGAAATTAGAAAAATTGGTGATGTGGCCTCTTGAGGAGTGAACACATCACCAATTTGCTTGTATACCACATTGCCCACTTGAGAGAGAAAGGCCACCATATAAGTTACAAGTTGGAGCTTTCTAAAATGTGCCCTTGGGCATGAGAAGTTTTCTGACGGAGTCAGGACGCAGCTCAGGCAAGGTTCACCACACACGCGCGCGCCGCCGCCGCCGGCCGGCTCGGCTCGTGGCTCGTGGCTCGTGGCTCGTGGCTCGTGGCTCGTGGCTCGTGGCTCGTGGCTCGTCCGGTTCTTATCTTTTTGGATAAATTTTCTTAAATTTTTCCAGAAAAATAATTACTTACGATTTATCTGCGGTGATCCAACGGTCAAGATCAATTCTGATCCTACGGTTGATCGCGGTTGTTGATCCAACGCTCCAGATTTGATCTTATCTTCGGTTACTGATCCAATGGCCTACGTTTGTTCAGACAAAGGATTACGATCTAACGGTGGAGATCGTAACTGTTTTGATCCAACGGTCCAGATTTGTTCTTACAATAAACCTCCTTCAACCTCCTTCAACCACCCTCCATCTATATATTGTCATCATGCATGCATACGAAAATTACACTGTTACAAACAGTAAAGCCATCTTTCTTCTACAAGCATTCTGCATTGCATTCTCGAGAAATCAGTACACCTTTAACAGGTTCGTCGAAGTTCTTACGCTGTAGTGCCGCTCGTATGAACTGAAACCGTTGTATCCTGGGAGACGTTTGTTCCATCCAGTTGGGCACAGTATACCGGAGCAATTCGTCTTAAGGACAGAGTCCTTACGCTCGCCTCGGTTTTTTGCTTGCGTTTTTGTTTTCAGTTTATTCACATGCACACAGTGCACTTTTCTGATTACAGTAGTAACACTCTTAAGACGAATTAAGTGAAATATACTGTAATCTGGTTCGTTTCTGTTTGCACGATACTAATTGGCGTCGTGTTCTGTTTTCTGTATTGCGTGTAACAGAAACTGAAATATGGAAGGCGAAAGTTCCAACTCGTTCAACGGTGTGCACTTGGGCATTTCTGAGGAACAGAACAATGCTGTTCCTGTTGCACCCGCTGCTCCAGTCACTGCTCTTGTTCCTGCTGTTGGACAGGTTGAAAAGCCAGAGAAGTTTGGAGGAAGTTACTTCAAACGCTGGCAACAGAAGATGTTGTTCTTCTTGACCACGTTGGGTTTGGCTAAGATGCTGACTGAGGATCCTCCGGAGGTGGTGCCGGTGGAAGACCAGAATGTGAACATGCAAAACAATCTGATTGCTGAAGCGTGGAGTTACAGCAATTATGTTTGTTTAAGTCACATTTTAAGTTGTTTGGATAATTCATTGTATGGATTGTATTCTACTTATAAAACTGCGAAATCCTTATGGCAGGCGTTAGACAAAAAGTAACGGACTGAGGATGCCGGTACTAAGAAATTTATTATTGGAAAATTTCTTGATTTTCAGATGACAGATTCCAGGACTATTGTTTCTCAGATTGAGGAACTTCAGATGCTTGTTGCTGAGATGAAAGAGGAGGGTATGACCCTCAGTGAATCTTTTCTTGTTGCTGCTGTGATTGAGAAGCTTCCTCTTTCATGGAGGGAATTCCGAAGCTATCTCAAGCACAAAAGAAAGGAAATGTCTTTGGAAGACTTGATTGTCCGACTCCGTATAGAGGAAGACAATCGAAGGGCAGACAAGAAGCCGTCTTCCAGTTCTGGCCATGCAAAAGCTCATGTTGCAGAGGCATCGAAAAAGAAGAGAGGAAATTCTGTCGGAGTGAACGCGAAGGGCAAGAAGGTTGCCAAAAAGTTCACTGGTAAATGTTACAATTGTGGAATTCAAGGGCATCGTAGTGTTGACTGCAGGAAGCCCAAGAAAAGGCAAGAGAAAGCCAAAGCCAACCTTGTAAGTGCAATGGATGATTTGGACTTGTGTGCTGTTGTTTCTGAATGTAATGCTGTAGGTAATCCTAGCCAGTGGTGGGTGGACACTGGCGCCACTAGACACGTTTGTGCAAACAGGGGAATGTTCAAGGAATATTCTCCTGCGAAAGACAATGAAAGGCTGTACATGGGAAACAAAGATAGCTCGAAGATTGAAGGTTCGGGCAAAGTGATTCTGAAGATGACCTCCGGGAAAGAATTGACGTTGCAGGATGTGCTGCATGTTCCCGACATTCGCAAGAACTTAGTCTCTGGTGCTTTACTAGTCAGGCATGGGTTTAGGCTAGTATTTGATTGTAACAAATGTATTCTGACTAAGAATGGTGTATTTCTAGGGAAGGGGTACCTGATGGACAATATGTTTAAACTTAGTGTTATAACTATTGTACCAACGAAGACTACGCCCGATGAGGCTAATAAGACTGCTTCTACTTCCGCTTACATGCTTGAGTCTTCATGTTTATGGCATTTACGTTTGGGTCATGTTAATTATAAGTCATTACAAAGAATGATTAATCTCGACTTATTACCCAAACTAAGTTTCAATAATGAAAAGTGCCAAGTTTGTGTTGAAGCAAAAATGGCTAAGTTACCATTTCCTTCAATCAAAAGAAACACTGAAGTGTTAGATTTAATTCACACAGATGTTTGTGATTTAAAGTTTGTGCAAACAAGAAGCGGTAAAAAGTACTTTGTGACTTTTATTAACGATTGCACTCGATACTGTTACGTTTATTTGCTAAGTAGCAAAATGAGGCCTTAGATGCTTTTAAAGATTATAAAAATGAAGTTGAGAATCAACTTAGCAAACGAATTAAGTCAATTCGTAGTGATAGAGGTGGCGAATATGATGCACCGTTCAATGAATTCTGTTCAGAACATGGCATTATTCATCAAACGACTGCACCATATTCACCTCAATCGAATGGTATTGCTGAATGCAAAAACCGTACTCTGAAAGAAATGATGAATGCTATGTTGATAAGTTCGGGCTTACCGCAGAACTTGTGGGGGGAAGCAATTCTCTCCGCCAACGTCATTTTAAATAGAATACCACCAAAGAAGATGGATGAGACCCCATACGAGCTTTGGAAAGGCTATAAGCCTAGTTACAAATACTTGAAAGTGTGGGGGTGTCTGGCAAAGGTTGCAGTACCCAAACCAAGACAAGTTAGAATTGGGCCTAAAACAATTGATTGCATATTCATAGGATATGCAACTAACAGTAGTGCATATCGATTCTTGGTGCACAAGTCCGACATTCCTGACATACATGAGAATGTTGTCATGGAATCAAGAAATGCAGTGTTCTTTGAAAATGTCTTTCCAAAGAAAGACGAAAATAGCGAAGAAGCAAGCACTAGTAAGCGAGTGCGTGAGACGACTCCTCAAGAAAGTGAGGAACTGCGTCAAAGCAAACGAACTAGAATACCTACATCTTATGGACCAGATTTTCTAACATACTTAGTAGAAAACGATCCAAGAACGTTTTCAGAGGCGATGTCAACTCCAGAAGCTCCCTTCTGGAAGGAGGCAGTAAACAGTGAGATAGAATCAATTCTTCAAAATCACACGTGGGAGCTGGTAGATCTTCCTCAAGGGAGTAAACCACTTGGATGCAAGTGGATTTTTAAGAAAAAACTCAAAGAGGATGGATCCATTGATAAGTACAAGGCCCGGTTGGTAGCTAAGGGCTATCGACAAAAGGAAGGTTTTGACTTCTTTGACACCTATTCACCAGTAACTAGGATTACTTCCATAAGAATGCTAGTTGCTATTGCTGCAGTCTACGACCTAGAGATCCATCAAATGGATGTAAAGACTGCCTTCTTGAATGGCGAGCTGGAAGAAGAGATTTATATGGAACAGCCTGAAGGGTTTACTGTCCCAGGACAAGAAAAGAAAGTTTGTAGACTTGTTAAGTCTTTGTACGGACTTAAACAAGCACCAAAACAGTGGCATTTGAAGTTTGATCAAGCCATGATGTCAAACGGTTTCAGGATCAATGAATGTGACAAGTGTGTTTACATCAAAAACACACCAAACGCCTATGTGATAGTATGTCTCTATGTAGATGATATGCTAATCATGGGTAATACACACGACATCATCTTGAATACCAAGAAGATGTTAACAAGAAATTTTGACATGAAAGACATGGGGGTTGCCAATGTTATTCTAGGAATTAAAATTTCTAGGGTAGCTGAAGGATTGGTCATGTCTCAAAGTCACTATATTGAGTCTGTTCTTAAACGATTCAATATGCTTGATGTAAAACCGGTAAAGACCCCACTGGACTTAAGCATACACTTGAGGAAGAACCGAGGTGAACCTGTAGCTCAATTAAAGTATTCACAAATCATTGGGAGTCTGATGTACATAACAAACTGTACAAGACCTGACTTGGCTTGTTCAGTAAACAAATTGAGTAGGTTCACCAGTAATCCAAGTGACGAACATTGGAAAGCTCTAAATAGAGTGATGAGATATCTGAAATACACAATGAACCTTGGATTGCAGTACACAAGATATCCAGCAGTATTGGAAGGATATTGCGACGCAAACTGGATATCAGATTGTAAGGATTCTAAATCCACCAGTGGATACTTATTCACTGTAGGTGGTGGTGCTGTGTCATGGAAGTCTACAAAGCAGACGTGCATAGCTCGGTCAACTATGGAAGCTGAGTTTATAGCACTCGATAAAGCTGGGGAAGAAGCTGAATGGCTTCGAAATTTCCTAGAAGACATTCCATGCTGGCCTAAGCCAATCGCTCCTATAAGCATACACTGTGACAGTCAGTCAGCTATAGGACGAGCTCAAAGCAGCATCTATAATGGTAAGTCACGACACATACGTCGGAGACATAATACCATTAAGCAGTTGATCTCTAATGGCGTGATTTCCATTGATTACATAAAATCAAAGGAGAATCTTGCGGATCCGCTTACAAAAGCTTTGCCTAGAGATCAAATGTCAAAATTGACAAACGGAATGGGACTTAAGCCTACAAAGCATGAATCTTTGTAACGGTAACCCAACCTTGTTGACTGGAGATCCCAGAATCTTGGTTCAATGGGAAAACTAAGTTATGAGGATTCAGTTAGCACTTACTTATTCCATTAAACAAAAGTGCTATCTGCAGAGAACCGTTAGGTTAAGCTAATGCTTTTAATGATGTCCTATATCTTGATAAATCAAGTGGGGTATGGCAGAATACTCTTGATAGGAATCACCTATGTAAGTGTGAGGTGGGGCCGCTTCTATGAGAATTCTGATAGGCAAGAATTCTCTAAAAACACTTTCTGAAACCGGGGTTGTTCATGGCCATAATGAACACAACCATGAGAACCAAAAGGGGTGTTAAAGGAAATGTTGTGTGAGTATCATTGTCTAGGTTCATAATAAAGGCTGATAGTTCAAGACATCAGGTCACTACCCAGCTGAGTGGATCCGATGGTACATCACTAAGAAAGGTTCAAGGCCAGAAGCTACCTCTTCTGATGCAACATTTCTTTGTCTGATTTCTCGATAGAGTCTGCATTCACATTTGCATTAATTTTCATTCATGTGGGGGATTGTTGGAGAAATGAAATGGGAAAATGTTGGATTGCAAGTGGGTTTGTCAAGAGTTGACAACCACCATACTTTGAGCTTAATTATGATTAGTGTTTGTTAATCAAAAACAGAAACTAAAAATTTCAAAATTATCTACGTAACGAGTAGATGATTTTTGGCTTTTGAATCACTAGATTCCGATACCGGGTGAATGAGAAATTAATGCTCAAAGTTGGAGTAAAATTGGTGGAAATTAGAAAAAATGGTGATGTGGCCTCTTGAGGAGTGAACACATCACCAATTTGCTTGTATACCACATTGCCCACTTGAGAGAGAAAGGCCACCATATAAGTTACAAGTTGGAGCTTTCTAAAATGTGCCCTTGGGCATGAGAAGTTTTCTGACGGAGTCAGGACGCAGCTCAGGCAAGGTTCACCACACACGCGCGCCGCCGCCGCCCGCCCGTCCGGCCGGCCAGCTCGGCTCGGCTCGTGGCTCGTGGCTCGTGGCTCGCCCGGTTCTTATCTTTTTGGATAAATTTTCTTAAATTTTTCCAGAAAAATAATTACTTGATCCTACGGTCTACGATTTATCTGCGGTGATCCAACGGTCAAGATCAATTCTGATCCTACGGTTATCTGCGGTTGATCCAACGCTCCAGATTTGATCTTATCTTCGGTTACTGATCCAATGGCCTACGTTTGTTCAGACAAAGGATTACGATCTAACGGTGGAGATCGTAACTGTTTTGATCCAACGGTCCAGATTTGTTCTTACAATAAACCTCCTTCAACCTCCTTCAACCACCCTCCATCTATATATTGTCATCATGCATGCATACGAAAATTACACTGTTACAAACAGTAAAGCCATTTTTCTTCTACAAGCATTCTGCATTGCATTCTCGAGAAATCAGTACACCTTTAACAGGTTCGTCGAAGTTCTTACGCTGTAGTGCCGCTCGTATGAACTGAAACCGTTGTATCCTGGGAGACGTTTGTTCCATCCGGTTGGGCACAGTATACCGGAGCAATTCGTCTTAAGGACAGAGTCCTTACGCTCGCCTCGGTTTTTTGCTTGCGTTTTTGTTTTCAGTTTATTCACATGCACACAGTGCACTTTTCTGATTACAGTACTAACAATTACTGACCCAGATAGCAGTATTGCATCCACGCTGCGCATGTTCCAGTTCGGAACCTGCAATCTTTATTGAAGCAATTTCCCAACTCGAGTACCAAACTATGACGTGGAGCCAATAGGGTAACTATTTTACATATATGGATCAATTGGAAAAGCATAATATTTTCAAAATTAAAAAAATAAAGAACTTGTTTCAACAGTGTAATTTTTAATTGGAGAAGGATAAATACATAATAGATACATAGCTTTGTATTTTTACACAATTAATTTCATCTCATAATTTATTTTTGACTATTAGTCAAAAAGGTGTATTTATCAAAATTGAAAGAAACTACTGGTAACATTTACAATTAGCACTAAATAAAAATTGCTGACAAATTTTGTGATGAAGAGTGACATTCTCTTCAAATCGACTTTTTTTTTCATAGTCATATATGTGCATTTTATAATCATAAACTTTGTGATAACTTGTTTCTATTTTCAATAGAGTCAAAAATACATTTTTCTTTAATTTGAAATATGATGGAATAAAGTAAAATAACTTTGCTACCAATTGATCGACACAGCTTGACGCAATTTTCATTATGGGTCATCGGGAAACAACTTCTGTGTGTTTCTAACATATGGACACAGTTGTGTACATCCGACTTTTCATACTCTGCCATAGACGGGAGCCTCTAAAACAATGGAGCAATGTTGTTGTAAACTTTGTGATAAGCTAAAACCAATTGTCACAAATAGAAGAGGATTGGACTGGATAAGAAAGATAACTAATAGCTTTAGTAACCAGTAATTTTGCTTGAAAAAGCAAGATTCTTATCGGTGATTTTATTAATGTTTTATCAAATCACTCCTTTCTCGCTTAAATAAGGTTTAATTTTTGTATTCTATGTTATAGACAATAACAATTGTCAAGTATATCTAAAAATTAGAGAGAACAAAAAATAAAAAGATAAAGTGACCCTTTTGGCGTCTGCTGGTATGTGACCAGATCAACTTAGACTTCCTACAATCTTTTCTCAGAAGTGGAATTTTTTCTCAACATCGCAATAATAATAAATAGCAATAATTTACATCAACAGCTTCAATAACATTACCCTATTGTCTTAGAGACACCCGTCTATAGTAGTGTATAGAAATCGGATGTACGTAACCATACTCATGTATAAAAAACACATTTGTTTTCCGATGACCTATAATGAAAATTGTATCAAGATGTGTCGATTAACTGCTACTTCACAATATAAAAATCGCAGTCAATTTAGTGAGTCATTTTAATTTATTTCATCATAATGTATACTTAACTCTATTGGAAATGGAAAGTAAATAGCAATAATTTAGAAAAAGGTATATCCTTCTTCGATTTTTTTTTTTTAGTATTTTCTGTTTTGGCTCGCCTGAGCACTTATACAAACAAGCGTTGGGCTAAAGATCAATCAAATATATGTGACGTAAAATCCCAATATCAATTGGCTAAAACTAAGTGTTGTCTGTTTGCTGTTATTGTATATATTCCAAACTATAACCTAACGTTTCGCTCCCTTTTTTGGACCTCTAATCCTGGGCCAATATAATTGACTGTCCTTTGTCACGTTTCTTTAATGTAAATCTTTAAAATGCATTGCCTAGAGCTTTCTCTTTTGCTTTTCTTTTTTTCTTTTTTATGTTACGATCAATTATTATCAGTTAATGTGTAAGAAATAAAATATTATTTACTTGAAAAATTATTGTTTACTAGTGCAGGTCAAATCTAGCATCAGATTTCGGTGCGAAGTCACAGCCCTTTTCGGCTAGTTGGATGTTGGAGCCATTAAGCTCTTGCTTTGGTGAGGTAATTTTACCAAGTGGGCAAGTATAACATATATAATATAAGCTCTTAATGCAAACTACATACAACAACTATACACAATATATTCTAGCAACATCAACACCTATCGTTAGAGTTTGAGAGGCAGAAAAATACTACCTCCCTCCTAAAATGCACGCCCACTTCTACACTTTTTTGATAGAAAAAATATACAAGTCCAATTAGACTTTTAACTTCCTATCAAAACATAATACTACCTCCGTCCTAAAATAAACATCCACTTTTATATTTTTGATAGAAAAATATATTAGTCCACTTTGACTTTTTAACACTTTGGTTTTTTAACATAATATTTTTTGTACTTGCACTATATTGAGAAGTTAAAGCAGTCCAGTAATTGAACAACAGAAAGTTGAAATTTAGGTGATACAGTACTTGGATCTTGGTGTGATACAGCCCAACCAGGTGATATAATTTATTTTGTTTTATTATCATTGAAGTATTTGTGATTGTTTACATTTAGTTTCAAATTTTCAACATCTGTAGCATACCTTGGATTTTTATTTTTAGTTGCAATAATTGATAGAAGACGTTATGATTTTTCCGTGAGACCGTGTCTAAGGAAGAGGGGTGTAGATAAGGGGAAGAAAAACGAGGATAGTCTAAGGGTAGCCTCTTGGAATGTAGGAACATTAAGTGGTAAATTGTTTGAGGTAATAGATACACTTAAGAGACGTAACATAGATATAGCATGCCTACAAGAAACTAGGTGGAAAGGGAATAAAGGTAAAGAGTGTAATGTGTATAAGTTGTTGTATTCAGGATCAGATGGGACAAAGAATGGGGTAGGATTCTTAGTAAAGATAGAATTACACACGAACGTGATTGATGTGATTAGATATAATGATAGAATTATGGTGTTGAAATTAGTACTAAATAAGGAGGTAGTGGCAGTGATTTGCGCCTACGCACCCCAAGTGGGACTAGGAGAACAGGAGAAGAAAAGGTTTTGGGATTGCTTAGATGTAATGTTAAAGGCAACACCCAGAGAGGAACGAATTTGTATCGGAGGTGATTTTAATGGACATATTGGAAAGAATAGCGATGGTTTTCAGACGGTACATGGCGAGTTTGGTTATGGAGATAGAAATGAACATGGTAGAAATCTGCTAGACCTAGCAGTAGCCCATGACCTAGGCATTATAAACTCGTTTTTTAAGAAAAAGAATCACATTTGATCACATTTAACAGCGGAGGACATCACACGCAGATCGACTATTTTCTGATGAGGCGTGAAGACCGAAGATTGTGGAGGCATTGCAAGGTTATACAAGGAGAGACAGCGGTGATGAAATACCGTTTATTAGTGATAGTTATAGCATTGAGCCAAAAGTTGAGTAAGAGGGTTGGAAAAGTCCCACCCGGGATTCGATGGGGAAGTTTGAAGGATGAAAAAATTAATATATTCAGAGACAAGGTCATCTGTGAAACTAGATCGTCTAGGTGATGACACAAATCAGATGTGGGAAGCTATATCGACCACTATTACTCAAGCGGCGAGAGAAACGCTCGGGGTAACAACAGGAAAGAAGTCCGTACATAAAGAAACGTGGTGGTGAAACGAGGATGTGCAACAAAAAATAAAAGACAAACAAAAGATTTTTAGAGAGATGTTAAGCAGCACCAATGGGGAAGAAAAAGTGCGATTGAAGGAGAATTACAAAATCGACAGGAATGAGGCGAAGAAGGCAGTGACAGAGGCAAAGACTGCAGCTTATAAAAGGATGTATGAGAGACTAGAAACAAAAGAAGGAGAACATGATATGTTCAATATTGCCAAAGCCAGGGATCGAAAGAGGCAGGACCTAGGAGGTGGGAAGTTTATAAAAGGAGAATATAGACATGTGTTAGTCAAAGCACAAGACATCAAGTTGAAATGGCAAACATACTTTCATAATCTTTTCAACGGTAGTAGCGCCGACTACGAAGAACGAGAAAACACCACTAACCAACAACGACAACATAATAACTCCAACTGTCAGAACATCACACAAGGAGAGGTGATGAGAGCACTGAAGAAGATGGGAAGAGCTAAAGCGGTCGGCCTAGATAACATACCTATTGAGGCGTGGAAGTATTTAGGAGAGGAAGGGGTCCAATGGCTAACTACTCTGTTCAACCGTATTTACAAAACAGGGAATATGCCAGATGAGTGGAGAAAGAGTGTCGTGGTCCCCCTATATAAGAACAAAGGAGACGCACAGTGTTGTGGGAACTATAGAGGGATTAAGTTGCTAAGTCATACCATGAAGTTATGGGAGAGAGTAATCGACACTCGAATTAGGAGAGAAACTCAGGTTACGGTGAACCAATTTGGTTTTATGCCAGGAAGGTCAACTACGGAAGCGATACACATTCTCAGGAGATTAATGGAGAAGTATAGGGAGAAGAAACGCGACTTAAATATGGTTTTCATCGATCTTGAAAAAGCATATGATAGTGTGCCACGTAGCCTGATATGGGATAGTCTGGATGCAAGAAGGATCCCTATGAAGTATATAGACATAATTAGAGATATGTATGCTAGGACAAAAACAACCGTTCGTACGCCTGTGAGGAATACAAACTTCTTTCCGGTGGAGGTCAGTCTCCATCAAGGGTCTGCGTTGAGCCCATTTCTTTTTGCAGTTGTCCTTGGCAAGTTGTCAAAATCGATACAGGAGGCAGTTTCGTGGTGATTCTTTTTGCTGACGATATTGTATTAGTTGCAGAAAGTAGACATGCCCTGAGTATGAGACTAGAGCAGTGGAGAGGGGTTTTAGAGAGAAAAGGCTTAAAGATTAGCCGTTCTAAGACCGAGTATCTGCACTGCGACTTCAGCGGCGTAGCAGACAGTGAGGATAGCCAGCTCACCATAGATGGTCAAGTGGTACCACATGTAAGTAAGTTTAAGTACCTAGGATCATTTGTGCAGTAGAATGAAGACATAGATAATGATGTAGCACATCGAGTTCAAGCAGGCTGGTGTAGATGGAGGGCGGTCTCAGGGGTGCTGTGTGACAAAAATTTCCCAACTAAATTAAAAGAAAAATTTTATAGGGTGGCAGTGCGACCGGCAATGCTATGTGGGACAGATTGCTGGGCCATCAAGAGGTCACAATTACAGAAGATGGAAGTGGCAGAGATGAAGATGTTAAGATGGATGTGTGGGCATATAAGGCTAGACCGGATCAGAAATGAGGTGTTTCGAGAAAGGTTAGGCGTGGCTAGTATAGCAGATAAGATAAAGAAGGGCAGAATGAGATGGTTTGGGCATGTCAAGCGGAGACAAACAACAGCGTCGGTCAGAGCAATTGAAAGCCTCATTATAGAGGGGAACAGGAGTAAAGGCATACCCAAACTGACTTGGGAGGAGCAGATAAGGCACGACCTACTAGATTTGCACCTCTCTGAGGACATGGTCCAGGATAGGAGTTCATGGCGACATAAGATTAAGGTTAACGAGGTATAGGTCATATGTAGGGACACTTTAGAGTATATTTAGGGACATAGATAGGCGTAGACACTATCTACGCTTTAAGTTAACTTTCCACTTGGTTGCGTATGTTATATCGTTGTTTTACATTACATGTACATATAGACGTGATGTGTATTTTAATATCGAAAGTTCTTTCTTTGTACTTCTTGAATTTCCTCACTAACACACTAGCACAACATATCCCTATTATCATATCATTTGTGCAGGTACATATAGAGCCGGGGGTCTCACTGGAAACAAACTTTCTATCCCTTGGGATAGAGGTATTGTCTGTCTACCACTTACCCTCCCCAGACCCTAACGGTAGCTTTTGCTGTCGTTGGGATATACTGGGTCCGGATGATGATGATGATGAGAAGTTAAAGCATATTTATATTTTTTCTATCAAAAAATAATACTACCTTCGTATTAAAATACACATCCATTTTTGTATTTTTGATAGTAAAAATATGTAAGTCTATTTTAATATTTTAACACTTTCGCTTTTTAGTATAGTACAAATACTATGTGAAAAAGTCAATATAGACTTATATTTTCAATATTTATATCGAAATAAATTTGTAAATTAAGACTGAGGGAGTAATAAAAGAAGTTTTCCTTTTTCTCTATACGTAGCTGCTAAGAAAGGATAGCTTGTTACGAAAACCCGGTAACAAAGATTTTGGACTAAGATTTTCGAAAACTGATTTGTACGCTGTGAAGTGTGTATAAAAAGAGAGAAAAAATGTTGCTGCACAACTCGCTTCATGTTATTTTTTTTGTGATGAAACAAAAATCCACCTGCTCGGATAAAGACAAAGTTCAAGTTGGTCAATAACAATCAACGTAGGGTCATCTCAGACAGTTGACTGGCACTTAAGACTAAAATACCGGACCTAAGCTGCCATGGCCAGGCCTCAGCCCGGCCACAAGGGTCTCGGCCAGGCCTCAGCCCGGCCGAAGTAGAGCTCGGCCAGGCCTCAACATAAGGCCTTAACATTTCTATCAAATTGTTTAATATAAAGGCCTCAACATTTTTACCAAATCATCCTGAAGCAATTAGTTTTGCATCTCGGCCTGGGTGATCTCGGCCTTGTGCTTCCCAGCCTCTTCATTACATTTCCCTCAAAGTATTTGAAATATCATGCCGCAGCATTCTCCTCAAATTGGCCCAACAATTCTCGGCCAAATGATTCTCGGCCATTGGATCTCGGCCAGCCTTGCTCGGCCACAATACGCCCAGGAAAACTTGACACCTTAGCCTGACATGGGGTGTCACATGGCCTTCATGCAGCCAAAGACTGTCAGACATCGCAGCCTCATGTCTCCATCTGTCAACCACGCAAGAAAGAGTTGCTCGTACAACAATCCCCCAGCTGCCACGCGGCTATCATGCAAGTCAGAAGTGACACCCAGACGGCCAGGCGTCGTCATTACATCCATTTTGGGACACTCAGCTCTCAGCTTCAACGATTATAAAACAAGGGTTTCATCCACAGTAGAAGCCAAGTCTCTGGTGAGTCATCTACAGACTTCATCTGGGCTCGGCCTACATCTCAGCTGACCCCCAAAACAGGTTTTATACAGCCTTTATTTCAGCATAAGATATACGCTAAAATGCCCACAACTGATATAAGCTAAAATGCCCAGTGCCCTGGGACCTCTCACGTTTCTCTTCCTTCTCAGGTTCCAACGACGGATTTAGACGGAAGATGAACGGCACACTATCCGGATCATCTCTGATCCCCCGACGAGCAATTCCGGTCTCGTCATTTTGGTAATAAAAAAAATTAGGTGAAAGAAAGTTTTTCTAATTCAGAATTAAAACATACTATCAATTTTATCGTGTATCAAGTCGAATGCATAGTGTGGAATTTGCAGCATCATTTTATCAATCAGGAGATGAACATGATTCCTGCACAAGTTAATATGTAATCTTCGGAATCCTTATCTATCAGTAACATATAGGTATATTATCATTGACTGGATATGAGGGCGGGTCTTGGAACAACTGGTAAAGTTTCTGCATGGCCACGGGTTCGAACCGCGGAAATAACCTCTTGCACAAAATGTAGGGTACTGCTGCATACATCAAATCACAAATTGAACCGACCCTTTCCTAGACCTTACACAAACGCGGAACATAATGCATCGGGATGCCTTTTATCGTTGACTGGATATCTACTGATATATGATATGCGTAAATTGGACCGTCCAAGATAAAGAACGTTCGGGACTAACATTTGTTCATATATACATTTATGCTCTCGCTCTTACTTCCGTCTTTCTATTTTTTTTTATTTTATTTTTCAATTATATACATGCTCTCATTTATGGCACCACATGGTAACATGGTATAAAAGATGCCAAGCGTACGTTAAAACGGTATAAAATCGCAAGACATGTAGTGAAAGTTGTACTTAAACATAAACACAAGATCTCTTACTATTAATACCGGAACATAGCCATTTGAGCTAAATATGTTTCATGAATCTATTTTAATCCGGATGTGTGGTAACAGGTAAGCCCGAAGGCTGTTCCCGTCCCTGTCAAGGGAGATGCCAACCATCTCTCCTTCATGAATCTATTTTAGTTTATTAAAGAATGAGCAGAAGGTCAAAGTTTGTCTAATTTATCTAGCATTTATTTTTAGTCATATTTAGCCTAGAAAAACAAAAATAACAGATACACGTTTATAATTTTCTTAAGTGTGTAGGTTACATCAAATGAGCATAGGGAGTACATGTAGAAGAGAAAATGTGTGGACACGGCTATAAAAATAATTATCTAAAATTGTCATTTTATTTGAATAAATGGGTAAAAAAAATTAAGTCATGAGAAAATGTTACGTTTCTTTAGGAAACACGTGTTGACACAGCTGTAAAAAAAAGAAAAAAAAAATCAAAGGGCACAAACTTGTTTTGGGCATAAGATCCAAGGTGGAAATTTGCAAGTAGGAACTTTAGAATTGAACAAATATGACAATACCCAGCAAAGCTTTAGTCACTCCCATTTGCTAATTTATCGACCAAAAAAATCAGAGCAGCCATTGCAATGAAAAGGATACGAGAAAGATTGCTTCTTATTCAAGTTGCACACCTACATGGCCACGTTCTAAAATAACAAATGCAATCATAGTCTCAACTACAAAGGGGGTTTTCAAAAATACAACAAGGCTACACAATGAAGATCTTATTCCAGAGCCCCATCAGCATGAAGCAGACAGAGGAAAAGATCACGGGACAGAGAATAGCCAACTAAAAGATAAAGAACAATGGTAATAATATGTATCTAAGTTTTCCCACATTATCCCATAACAAACCCAATAAAATGTCCCTCCTTTCCATAAAACTACCTCGTAGGTGTCACTACAACTTAGCTCCCTGCACACGTTGTTGCTAAAGATGTAAGTGTGCCCATTACTCCATCATCTTCAACAAATCTTTAACCAGCAAGATTTGAATGCCAAGAGAGTAAAAGGAAGCATTCTCATGCTATGCTGCAGAATCCTGCAACCCACAAGACAAGTATAATGTTTTTTTAGTGAAAAAAGCAAATTACAAAATGTAAGCAATCATGGTCATGCTTGCCATATCCCACTTAACACTGAAATCGAGTACTGCCAATTCTAGAGCAGTTTTATGTAAAGGTTGAGGCAATGGTTAAGCCATAAAGTCCAAGTCTAAATCCAGTTAATGGCAAGAAACTAGGAGTATTTACATGCTCTGAATGCAATAGCAAAAGCAGCTGATAAACAGATTTACAAGTCAACTCAAATACGAAGACAGCACTTATGGTTAAATCGCAATTTACTGACAGAGAACTGACATTTGCGTTTGCGTCTCGATGCTTTAAAACCAACGAAATGCCATCAGTTATTGAAACTACAATTAGATGGATGGATGTTGCACCTATCCTTAACATGCGATGTGACGTATAATGCCATTTAGAAAAAGAAATAACCATTTTCAACAAAAATACTCACTAATTCGTCTTTGCCTGCCACTTCTCTATGCTTGTGTACCAGTTCCACTGGAAAAAGAGGGCAGCAATACGTAAAACGCTAGCAGCAGCTACCTCAATGAATGCCATTATGGTTGATCTCTGAGGGGATAGGCCAGCAGTTGCAAGGGCTAGTAAAAACCCCTCAAAGTTGCATGAGACAAAGAAACTCCCAGACTGGATGCCTCTCAAAGTTTTCTTAGCAACATCTTCAGCTTTCATTGCCCCAGAAGAAGCTGCAATTATGCTAGTGAGCTGTGGCCGCTTTTTGTGTTCTGCAATGTTTAATAAATTTAAGTAACATATCCCGGGCATAGGAAGAGGACAGAGGGGGAATTTCCAGCCAGCTTCGAATTACAGTCTCTCTAAAAGGTAAATTTAGAATTTTTTGTACAAAAAGAAAAAGCATCATTCTCTGAATCCATCTCAGAGGGTGATGGAGAGTGTTCATACTCTTCGTCATTATTCTGATGATTGTGTCATTATCCTGATGATTGTGTACCTTATTCTTATCATGTTTAACCTTCTGCTCGCTCTTGATTTGCAGTGTTACACTTGGCTCATCCAGAGCCTCTACATCTAAACCTAGGAGGAGGCTGAACTTATTTGGGCTTGTCAAAGGATTGAGTGGGGAAAAGAGGTTCCAGTACCTTTTTGGTTTGCATGCTAGTTTTCAGAAGTATTACTCACAGGGATGTGAATAGTGGTTAAGGGACTGTTAAGTTGGTAATCACCGAATTGTGAGTTTGCCTTGAAAGGTCCACTTCAACCATTTTCGCTTTGCCCTTGTCCAGCTTTTGAGCTTTCTCAGGGCTTGTGTCTACCTTTACATTTACCTGCACCCACTTTGTATTTTTTTGCCCCCACTTAGAGTATCATATATAGAAATTACTAAAGACATATATAAAAACACAATGACAAACGTAAGTATTCCAGGAAGACTAAGTCAGAATTCTTTATTATAGTGGGTTTGTACCAAGGATCGATATTAAGTCCATACTTATTTGATTTAGTTATAGATGAACTCACTCGACACATTCAAAACTGAGTTTCGTGGAGCATGTTATTTACAGATGACATTGTGCTGGCGGATGAGACTGATGAAAGAGTCAATGCTAAATTAGAATGTTCGCATGAGACACTAGAGGAAAAAGACTTCAAATTGGGTCAACAAAATAGAGTATGTGAAATTCAATTTTACCAATAAAAGAATAACATTAGAACCTTGTGTGAAGCAGGGAGACCAAGAGATTCAACTGAGTGAGTTTTAAGTATTTAAGATGTATACTATAGAAAGATGGAGAAATTAACAAGGATACGGATCACATGGTACAGACAGGGTGGTTAAATTTGAGAAATGCATCAGGTCTTCTTTGTGATAGAAACGTACATTTAAAGATTAAAGAAAAGTTTTACAAGATGGTAATAAGACCCGCATTGCTGTGTGAGTCTGAATATTGGACAATCAATTATAAGCATGAACAAAAGATGCGAGTGGCAAATTGAGAATATTAAGATGAACGCGTGGATGCGCAAGGAATAATAAAATAAGAATGAAAATATAATGAGAAAGGTTGGATGACTCAGAAGATGAGGAAGTCAAGACTGAGATACTGCAGAAGCATCTGTTAGGCAGTGTGAGACAATGAATGAGGTGCATGTTAAACGAAGAAGAAAAATACCAAAAAAGACATAGAAAGAACCAATAAGGAAGAATATGACTAATCTGACAATGGAGGAGCATAAGACCTGTGATAGAGCACAGTGAAGACAGTTTAGTTATGTAGCAGATGTCATGTAGAGGATATAAAATTTAAGTAGAATTTTATGTACTTAAGCCGGAATCACGGTTGACATGATATGATATTATTGAAAAAGACGTATTATAAAGGTGCATATTATGCATTAAGTACTAGAAGACACAAAATGAGGATAGGATTTTAGGCTACGACTTAAAAAATAAATAAACAAACAAATAAAGCGTTAGAGAAATGATTGATTTATATAACTAGCTTCACATGGTAAAAAAAAAAACTTGATTGTTGTGTACACAAGCTTAAAGTAGTTAGAAAAGCAGCATAGGGAAGTAAAAGCAAGGGAAACATGACTGTCGTCAAACCTTCAGCAAACCCGGGTGTCTCCGTGTCAGGGGGAAATATCAGGGAAACATGAATATTATCTCCAATAACTTCCTGTTGCAAGGCTTCTGCCATGCCCCTGAGCCCAAACTTACTAGCTGAATAAGCCGTATAGCCATATATACCAACCTAGAAAACAACACAAACAGAATGCAACACTACTTCAGCAAAACCACTAACATTGAATATAGCCATATATACCAACCTATAAAACAACGCAAACACAATGCAACATTGATTCAGCAAAACAACTAACATAGAATCAAAAAGGAAAACATCTTTCCTTCTTGATTTGTATTACACATAAGTACATTGCTATGGAGAAAGCTTCCCAGTATTTCTGTATGCATATTTCTGAAAGAATCTACCAGTAAGTCTAAGGTTATGTATGCGAGCCTAAGGGAAAGAATTGCAGGAGAAGGCGAATGGTGGTTAAAGTACTACCAAATCTAAATGAAATTAAGTTTCATTTTCCTTTCAGGATGAACTTAAAATCTTTGAAGGTCAAAAGATTAAACTTTACCAGAATTTTTCAGGCTCAATGTCATTGATTGGATTACTACAGTATAACTAGAAGTCAACTTGACTAAATTTCAAAAGAATCCCTCATAAACATCCAATAAACAGATTAAACAAATGCATACCATATGTTTCTACACTTGTATCTTATAAACAAAACCAAAAAATTATGAAATTGGATGTAATTGTATAAACCTGGCCAGCTTGAGATGACATTATGGCAATGGAAGCCGGTCCACCTCCGGCCCGGTTCTTCATTCCGGGCAAAGCAGCCTTGATCAAATTGAAAGTTCCCATCAAATTCACATCAATCATGAACTTCATCTCCTCCAAAGATTGCTTCTCAAGCTCCCCAGGAACAAATACACCTTGGTTACAAACCAAAACATCAATTGACCCAGCATCCTTGACCGCCTTCTCCAAAGCTCCATAGTCCCTGACGTCAGCGCTAAAAACAGCAACGTCACGGCCAGTAGCGAGCTTGATCGATTCCTTGGCTTCTTCGAGCTTGGAGAGATTTCGAGCTAGGATGGAGACATTGGCGCCTTCAATGGCGGCTTGGTGGGCTAGAGCTAAGCCGATTCCGCTGGAGCCGCCTGTGATGAATATGTGGCGGTTTTTTAGTGGGATTTTTGTGGGCTTTGGGCGGACTATGAAGGAGAGGAGAATGAGGATGAATATGGGAAAGAGGAGGAAGAAGAGGAAGAGGAGATTTAGCGCCATGGTTGAAGAGTGCGATCTTTCTGAATCTCAGGTCGTTATATTGATGGAGGAAGAAAGAGAAGACAGAGCCGGCTGCCCGCTGTTAATTTTCTGTTTTACTAGTGAAAAATGTCGCTGAGTGAGAACTGTCTAAGAATACTTTTTGGGATCCCATTTCTCGTACGGGATCTCATGACACCCCACGTAGACGATAACAAAAGACCCTCTACTACGTGATAGCAAGAGATGGTGAGGTTAGATACTGTGACTTCCATCCAGCATCATCATCCCTCCTACTGTTGGACGGTCACGAGAGGGTCACAGAGTCGACGGTCAGGGCATCCGTTCCCCCATTTCTTGGCCTTCTTTTTGCATAAGAACACAAATGGCAAAAACCAGAATTTTAGTGGTAGGTAGCATGTCTTTTCAATTTTTAGTATTAGCCAACATTTTCTAATCTCAATGTAAATTCGATTATCTTATATCACAATTTTTTAATTTTAAATGGGCGCCAGTCTTCACATTTTTCTTTTCAGATGATTTAAGTATATACCTATAATTTTGCAATTAATATTCTGATATAGGAAGATCTTTTTATTCTTTCACGGTTCTCATATCATTTTCTTCAAAAGATATTATATCGTCGTAGGAAACTTTAAAATGAGTTATGTTCACCATTCAAGAGTCTACTAGAGTACCATGCTATCTCACATGATACATACAGACCTACGATGTCGCAACCGAATTATGGGAAATTACAGTAATAGTTGTCTAATAATACATAATTTACCTAATTGTTGTAAGAACGTACGTATAAGGGATGGGATGTCCTGGAAATGGAATCTTTCATTGTCTGTCTATATGTCTGATATCCCAAGGTCGCTACTTATTTTCTTGGAACACATTAATATATAATATTCTACACGTTAATACATAATATTCTGCTTTCCAAATGAACAAAATGATTTTGCTAGTATGTCCAGTGGCGGCATCTCTAGATAAGTAGATATGTACGTTTTGCAAAATCATGGGATAAATTGTTGAAACCAAAAAGGACCATATTGGCATGTGGTATTATTGTCCTTTTAAATTTGCATGTATTTGGTAGAGACTTCTTTGCCTCCAGCAATAATGTGTCGCCTTGTTGCACCATTTATGTCACAAGCTTTAATTCCTGATGTTACATTACATAAAGTCATAAACCAATTATACGGCCAAACACCAAAAAATCATCAATGATCAATCAATATAAATGACTCAAATATTTTCCACATTCCAACATGATGCGTGTTTCCGTTACGAAATTTCCTTCGTTCTAAATGTGTGTTTCACAAGATGTCTTGTTCGGTGACAAGAACGGTTCAAAAACAACCCTTGGCCGGGTGCCTCCTGTTTGGATTGAGCTATATCTGCCTCTTAAAACTTGTATGTGGTCCAATAACATCAACACACCCCTGGTATGTGTCTTCAAGATGGAAGGATTCGATTCCCCACAACATCTGGTCAAGACGTTGATATAGAATCTAGTGTTGATCGATGATCAAAGAAAACACAAGGAAGAACCTTGTTGGGCAGCCTTTGGCCAAAAAATTTATATTTTCACTCAACTTTGCCGTTTTCAGTCAGCTGGTGGCCATACATATAGTTTCAACTATGAGAACCCTAATTTACAAGAGATAAGATAAGACTTCCACTTGGAAAATTATCATCTTAGCATCTACCCGAACTTCCATGCATTGTCTCGATTATCTAGAGGTTGAATCTGTCAATAAAGTCTTCTAGAAAGTTGTAGCCCCATAAGTCTAGTTTTCATAGCATCTTGAATCACCTGAAAACGACGTGGTATAAGAGAATGGCCAAAACACCAAGATAAGATCATCCTGTGAAAACCATAAATTTTAGGCTTTTTTTCTTATATTTGGAACGCCTATTTCCATATCTTCTAACAAACGTTTTTAATGTGTAAAAACATTCTAAAAACATGTAATATGACTCTTAAACATATTATAAAAGAATGCATGATGGCCGAAAACTAGGTCATGCAAGACCTTTTACACGTGTTCGGTACACAAGCATGTCTATATGTTGCGTCCAGCCCACCCTCCACTCCATGCTCTTCGTTTCTTCATTAGATCAGATTTAGAGGCTCTAAAAGAAGCATCAATGCTCAGCTATATTGTCCTCTTGGTATGGCATAAGTTCAAGTATCGAGATAATATTCAGCTTCAGTTCTTTCGCTTTTCTTCTAGTAACTAAATCCTTTGACGCCTCATCGGACATGCTTTCTCTCTCTCCGACCCTCTGCATGTCTTCCACTTGTGGATTGTGCTCCACGTCTTCAGCACAACATGATTCCACTTCCTAAATAAGGTTATTTTTACCTTTTCCCTCACGGTACTTGTACGTTATCTACCATTGAGAAATACTTAGCTTAGAGGACAATCCCCTTTTTTCTCGTAAAAGCGATTAGAATTTGAACACGATGCGTTTTACTGAGAAGGCTCAACCAGCAGACATCGTCTGGCTAGATCTTGCCAGCATCACAACGAGAAAGAAAGAACCAAATGGAAACAACAACTATGGCTCTTGGCCCAGACGTTGTATGTGACTTAGGGCCGATCAGAGCAACAAGGAACGCTTATATAACGTTTTTCTTTCTAGGCTGCAATAAGTAGATCGAGAAGGAGTTTCGCCCCTTGTAGGGCCGATCAGAGCACCAAGGAATGCTTATATGACGTTTTTCTTTCTAGGCTGCAATAAGTGGATCGAGAAGGAGTTTCGCCCCTGGTCCCTAGGAAAGTCGATGATGTTCGAGTATTGTTGTAAAACTAAAATCTTCAATTTGAGCAATAGGAACAAAGCTAGAGGTCTTCCATCCCCCATAGTCCCCTCCCCTCCCCTCTTCCCCCAACCAAAAGAAAAGGGAATATTCGGGGTGCTACAGTATAAGGCTTGAAAGATGTATGTATTGCAATTAAATTATAGGAAACATCTACCACTTAAAATGAGTTATATTACAGAAGAAAATACATATGGAATTTGCCAATTTAACATATGCAATTTACTTTTGCTGCATTTGTTTCCTCAGACCTCCTAGAGGGCCATAACTCTTTTTCCCCCTATCTTGCACTTTACACTTACAACCACTGTTGTTTAAATTCACACCACATTTCAGGCACAAACCTTTGCACTGTGGATTGCAAACTTCAGCAATGGTGATTTCCACATGAATCAGATCTCTGATGTGCTTTGAAATGTCAATTTCTTTTTCTTCAACTGGAAAGTATAACCAATCATCCAACTCAATCAAATCATCTTCATCCTCATCCCCATCTCCCTGTTCAGAGCGTGCGCTTGCTAAGTTGTCTTCCCTGTGAGATAAATTCAATTTTATCGTTTCTGGTTCTTCAATGGGTTCTTCTGTAAGCAGAATGGAGAAGTTGGAAAAGACGGTCTTGGCGGCTGGTTCACCACACCTACGGCAGTAGAAATACAAGACATATTGGCCAAAGAGAATAGGCACAGAAAGAGTATTTCAAATTGTACAATTAGACATGGATATTCTCGATAACGCAGGATCCTTTTTTATTTTTTATTTTGTAACTAAAAATGTACCATATCATGTGGCATTCTAGTTGATAGCACATTACCTGAGCAGGCCAACGTGTATTGGTTGTAATTAATCAACCATGGCTTTGCAGCAAGAATTATCAAAACATTATCTCCACGGACATGTTCCCAACAAACAGCGCAAAAAAATGCATACACCTAGACTTAATATTACTTCTAAAAGGTTGTGAAGAATGCAGGTAAAGCCAAGTAGACAAAGAGAAATGCAAATATTTAGGTGACTTATATACACACAAAATTAGGAGCTTGAGTGCACAACTAGGAAAACAGAAGAATCATTCAAAAGACCAATTCTTGATTTTCTCATTCAACATGGCAAAGTACTCCAAAAACTAATCATAGAATGGCATTGAATGTTAGGCAGTTATATCTTAGGTCTGGTACCAGACAACAACAATCAAGAGGGACAAACATTTTCAACAAATTTCAAAGCATATCACAAAGCAGATACATTACCTGTTACAACCAAGAGTGATGATAGTCCTAAGAATTCCATCAAGCCTCAACCTCCCCTTCTTTCTAGTAACATCAACAGAAATCAGGACAGGTGTTCCATCAGGATAATCTTTCACAGTTTTTGTGACCCTCAATCCCATTACACTAGCATGTGACTTGGATACCTCTGTTGAAAGCTTTCCTAGTCCTAACCTCTCTAAAGTTGTACAATATTCTAAATGCAAAATCGAAGGATTCCTCTTGTAGATAATAGCCTCTCTCCAAGGTGATCCGTCTTCCTCATTTTCTCCTTGTTTCTCATCATCCCAATCAAAACTAGAAACACTTTCCTCATCAAGAAGATCACCAATCTGTTTCCCAGAATGCAGTTTCAGGGAGCTCCAAGATCTCTGTCTTAATGTAAATTTTGTCGAGCGCGTACTAGTGTAAAATAAACTACTTGGACTTCTACTACGAACAAAATTAGGCAAGATATTCAAATGAATGCTATATTGCAGTCTCAAATCCAAGGGCCTTTGGATTACTTTGGAAGGAAGTGAAGGAAGTGCTGGAAATTGCAGCATTTTTCTTTATATTCAGCTAGATAAACAGGAATCGAATTCAAGATTACAGGAAAAAAACCAACAACGAAAGCCCACTAAGCAGATTGAGGGAGAAGCAAAATACTGAACAATCAAGCATCAAGAAAGCCCCTTCAAAATGGTAGACCTAAATCTTTCTTGAGGTTAGACATCCATCAATTACCTGCACAACGACCAAAAACAGTGAAGGTTATATATCTAAAAGCCTTTGTAATTCCAACAAAACTACAAATTAACAGCTAAAAATACTAATATTTTGCAAATATTCTTTGGCAAAGCGTACAAATGGTTGTTACGGAGAAACGGCGAGCCTAGACCTGAGCAACGAGTTCAGAAACGGAAAGAATAGTGCTTGCCGTGCTAACTTCCGACCAGCCGGCGGGATATGACTTGTAGCAAGAGAGCCTTCTGAGGCTATATTTCAAATAAGGATAATGTGGAATACCTATGAAATTCTTTTTTTGATTGTTTTTCTTTGATAACGATACGAATTGAAATTTTTTCCAGCATTTCATTACTCGTCACAAAATAAGAACTGTACAATGATAATCTAGCAGTGTACCAAAAAACGAGAAAAGGTGCTATCAGACTACTTAGCACCTTACGAACTGAAATTTTACTTACAGATGATTACTATTGCGCATAATCCAAAATAATAATTAAAAAAACAGAAAGAGAAAAAACAAAAAACAAAGAAAATGAAAGAAGTATTGTCTAGTGAAAATTGTTTCCAATTTCTACTTTCATGGTTTTATTCATTACTTGCTTGATATTTCTTTATTTGTTGTTTAGCATCATAATTGTATGACATAGTTTTATACTTAATTTTTAGAAAATAACAATACTTTAGCGGCAAATGATAAATATATATTTTTGTTATTTTTACATAATTGATTTGATCTCATGATTCATTCTAAATCATTGATTTATTTAAAAGATGTATATTTGTTTAAAAAAAACATATGTATCAATGTCTTACTTTAAAATTGCCTACAAGTAGATTATACACTATGGAAGTGGGTAAAAGGTACGAGTTTCTCTTCAATTTAGGTAACTTGGTAATTGTGTGTTATAAAGCATTCTGTATGTTTTAAAAATTATTATCAGTTTAATTTGAAATCTAAAAAAGTTCTCGGCTATTTAGGTATGATTCAAGTAGTGATTGGATCGCTTACGCAGTCTTAATTTATACTTTGTATACCAAGCTGTTTTTGCGGTTTGAACCTGTGATTTTAAGGTCACAAATCATCAACCTTACTAGTTGCTACAAGGTTCGCCCTATAAATGACATTTCCGATGCATTAGGCTTCGGCATTTACACAGAGTTCGAAAAAAAACCGGATCGCTTCGCTTACTTTTCACATCGTGCAAAAGGCTGTTACGGTGCTTTTAAGTAACATTGGACATTTCTGCCCTTACCGATGATACTTCTAAGTTGCATACCTCACGCGTGTTCGCCTTTCTCCTCAAAAAGCTAGCTTATTGTATTCATCTTCAAAACCTCGAGGCTTCTCTTAACCTGTAGAGGTTTCTTACACGAGTACGACTTTAGATCAAATCGTTTAATTTTCATATGGGAATTGATATAATTAATGAGTTATAATTATTTGTTAACGTTATTTTTTTTGCAACAGAATCATATGCTGGGCAACTCCGCTTCGGCTGCTGCTGTTTATAGAAGGCAACATTTCTTGATAAGGTGTTTGGGGGGCTTCTGCCAAAGTAACTTTGTTCACAGAAATCGTAATCATAGTATTATCCGAATGCAATCCGTAATGAGTTCTGGGGCCGTTTTGGAGGCTGATGCTGTTAGGGTAGTCAGATCAATCACCCCTAATCTTGATACATCAAGACATAAGGGCCAAGCTGGTGAGCTCTTTGTTGGTTACTGCAACTTTCTTTGCACATTTTTATGAATTTTTTTATTAAAATAAAGCTAAGATAATGGGCAAGTTGTTTAGGATATTTTTTTTGATGATATGCTATGATATGTTAGGAGTAGATCAAAACTTTTAAGCAGTTTGATAGAATTTCATTGTTTTAGTAGATGAATGCCAGATTTGTTTCTCGTAAGCACTATAAACAGTATCATGAATAATAAAGAAGAAAGGCTCATATTTTCCTCCTCAAAATTATAACTCTTAGTATTTTTATGCAATACATATTTTCCTACAAAATGGTATCATAGCATATTTCTTAAGGGCCTCTGAGTGTGAGAATATATTTGCCAACATAAGCATATACACCTAGCTTCAACTAAAATGGCAGGCGGCAACTTTGTGTCAAATCCTCCCGTTTTTACTAGCGAAAACTATAAAATTTGGACTGTCAAAATGAAGTCTTATTTGGTAGTCAATGATCTCTGGAATATAGTAGAGAAAGATCTTGTTCCAGAATTGCCTGAAAATCCAACAATTGCAGAAATGGGAGACGACGGAGATGCTGTCAAAAAGGTCATGTGCATTCACTCAGCAGTTTCTTCTGTAGTGTTTACAAAAATTATGCTTGTGTTACTGCAAAAGAGTGTGGGACGCGTTCAAAGTGGCATTCCAATGCAATAACAAAACAAGACGGATTATCTTCTTTGAACTCCTTAAGATGAAAGAAAACGAAAACATTCAAGAATACTCTAGTAGACTCTTAAATGTTGTCACCAAAATCAGGCTGATTGGAGAAGAACTTCCCAACAGTAGAGTTGTGGAAAAAGTTTTGGTTAGCCTACCAGAACGCTTTGGAGCAAAAATCTCTTCTTTTGAAGATTCAAGGGATCTCTCTTAGATCACTCTAAAATAGTTGGTATTAGCCTTATAAGCATAAGAACAAAGGAGAGTTATTCAGCTTGAAGAAGAAATTGAAGGTGCATTTCAAATAAAAGAATAATATAAAAACCAACATAACACAGATAAAAAGCAGCAGTGGAACAAAAATAAAAAAGATGATGAGGCCAGCAGTGATACAAGAAGAAAAGGTGAATTTCTTTTATGTCCATGTTGCAAGAGAACTTCATACTTGCAACAAAATTGTTTGTGGAGACCAGAGGTTCAATGCTGATCATGCAATCAAATAAGACATGTAGAAAAGGTATGTAAAAACAAAACAGAAGAACAAAATGCTCAACTTGCTCAAGTAGTTGATCCGTTGGAAGAGGATGACTATGATCAATTATTTGTTGCCAGTTGTTTTGCCAGCAACACTTACAGTAATGCCTCGCTAATTGATGGTGGTTGCACCAATCACATGTCATATGATGAATCCATATTCAAGATTTGACAGAACATGCATTTGCAAAGTCGAAATGGAGACGATATTGAAATAGAAGGCAAAGGGGATGTGTTTATTAATTATGGGTCAGGTACTAAAATAATTTCTGATGTTTTATATGTACTCGATGTTAATCAAAACCTTTTTAGTGTTGGGCAATTGCTTGCGAAAATTTTTTCTGGCGTCTTCAAAGACAAAGAATGTGTTATTTATGATCAAAATAGCTATAAGTTTTTTTCAATGAAAATGAATGGATAAAAGCTGTAGACTAAATTGATTGGAAGCTTGCTCAAATGTTATCCATGTTCAGAAGACGAATCTAAGCTGTGCCAAAAAAAAAGAAAGGGGTTTTTCTGATGAGAAGAATGCAGACAAGGAGAAGCCAAAATTCTAAGGAAGCAAAAAGCTTGGTAAAGGCAAACATAAGATCAAGGTTGCCAGTTGTGCAGCAAATAGCGCAAGGAACATGCTGAAAAAGAACAAAATGCCAAGAGAAAACAAGGGAAAGAACTAGTCCAGTTGTCAGAAAAATTGAAAGAAAAGCTTGCAGAAGAACTTGTTTGGTTGAAAGTGATATCAAGCAAGGAGGAGATAGAGACTTTTGCGAAGGCCACACCGAAAGTTCAAAGGGAATAAGAAGCAAAAAATTTGATGAGTTACAATAAAAATTTGCAACAAAAGTGGCAAGGAGGAGATTGTTGGTTACCGCAACTTTCTTTACAGATTTTTTATGAATGTTTTTTTAATTAAAATAAGTTTAGATAATGAACAAGTTGTTAGGATATTTTTTTGATTATTTATATACTATGATTTGTTAGGAGGAAATCAAACCTCTAAGTAGTTTTGATTTTATTGTTTTAGTAGATGAACTCGTGTCAAAATTGTTTCTTGTGAGCACTATAAATGTAGAAATACACGGTCCTTTGTATATTATTCTTTGATAGTATTCTTTAGTGTAGTCTTACCATGTATAGATACTTCATACATTATGGTAATAAGAGGTAGACATTGTTACCGTTGTTGACAATGTTACTGTTAGAATTGAGCCAAGTATAAAAGAGGCTCACTGTAAACATTTTGGGGATATACTGAAATTATCATTTCAGTTCTTATCTAAGAGATTATTCCTTCAGGTTGATTGTTCTTGTTCAAATATTGAATCTGTTCAATAAATAGTGCCATGATAATAAAGAAGAAAGGCTCATACTTTCTTTATCAGAATTATAACTCTTCACATTTTTATGTCATACATATTTACCTACATTCTTCTTCTACTTGTTTATATACCAACAGTTTCTACCCATATCCTTGTAAAGATTTTACGTTCAATAGCTATTTTCTTATTCTAGCCTGTTTCTTTCAAATTCATAAAAAGTTCGAACTTTATTTCCTGGATTCAGGCTTGTTACGTCTATGGCAATGAGTTTTACTCACTTAAGTTTAGGAAATTATGTATTTTGCAGAATGTCTGCAAAATGTTTGGAGAAAGGATACTTCCAGGATAATGAATACTGGGAGTTTCTCTGCCATGCATATGCTTGAGGGGTTGGGGTGGAAACTGGAAAGGTGATTGTGTTTGTTCTGATGTCAGCTGAAATTCTTTTACTGGTGAAGTGTCCAGCATTTGCTAAAACAAATGTGTCATTGCACCACATGGAATTGCATTGCTGGCAGTTGATGAATCTTGTTCTGTCTGTTCCAATCATATCGTAATTAATTTCTTCTGAGGATCGAGCAAGGGATTTGTCTGTGGTCATATTGAAAATGTTTTTGCTTCATCATCTATCATTGCCTCAAGCTGTGATTGGATTGGATGCAAGCCAACATCCTATCTGCACAGAAAGCTGTTAGGGTCTCCCCGTGTTTGATACTTGTAATACTAGTCTTTTCTGATTCAATCAATCAAGGAAGGATGTATATGTGGTCATATCGAAAACGTTTTTCCTTCATCGTCTATTATTATCTCAAGCTCTGATTGGATTGGACGCAAGGCAACGTCTTATCTGCATAGAAAAGCTGTTAGAGTCTCCCTGCGTTTGATACTTGTAATACTATTATTTTTTTGATTCAATCAATTACCCTGGTAGTAAAGGTCATTGTATTTCTTGGCATCAACTAGGGTTCGGATCTTATCCCCTTCCCCGTGTGCGTATGGTGAAAATTTGAAAAAAAAAAAATTTAACTTATGCTAGCTTCCATACACGGACCACTTGCCATTAGGATAATCCGAGTTAAGAAAATTTGTCTTTATTATGGTTCAATCATTGGTTGAAACAACTGCGAACCAACATTTACCTTTTAAATGCATAATTACATGTCATGTTTCCTATTTCTGCAGTTCACGAGACATTTTGGAGGTGACTACTTTTAGAGCTTGATTAAGATTTAGAATCATCGTTGGTCCAGCTTTATATTTTCTTAGATTTGGCTGACAATAATGCCATTTCATCTTGTTCTGTTGTATCATTAACTAATACCCTAAAACAAGGCGTGTTTTCTTTCTTTGGTAAACAGGGAAGATAGCAGTTGTTGGTGGATGCCGTGAATACACTGGTGCTCCATACTTCGCAGCTATTTCAGCATTAAAGCTTGTAAGTGCTGTCAATGCAAATACTTCCTCCATTAAGATTTAGGTTATATTAATACCATAATTCGTTATTCCCAAAGTTATCTACTGAACATTTTATGTGATGCTAAGTACGTATTAGAGCATCATCCATTCTTATTGAAGTTATCTGCTAGTCATTTTTATATGATGCCAAGTATATAATACATGTAACCAGAGTGCTTTGTTTGTTACTTCAGGGTGCTGATTTGTCTCATGTGTTCTGTACTAAAGATGCTGCTCCAGTGATAAAAAGTTACAGCCCTGAGTTGATTGTGCATCCTATTTTGGTAGAATCTTACAACATCAGGTATCTTTGTTTTCATTTCAGATTCTTTAGCTCCGGTTCACATTGTCATGTTGGCTTACATTTTCAGCATCATTTTTATGGGAATGTATTTCCAGGGATGAGGAGAAAATATCAATATTAGCAAAAGTTATTCAGGATGTTGACAAATGGTTGGAAAGGTTTGACTGCCTTGTCATTGGTCCAGGCCTTGGTAGAGACCCGTTTCTCCTGGTATGTATCTTCTAGCTTAGTAGTCTCAGTCATGGATTTGTTATTAGAAATCCCTTAGATTCAGATTGTATGGTTGTCTGAAGGTCCGTGTACTCCCAGAGTACCAGAATCATTTAAACGTTCATGAAAAATTGAAGTTGCTATCTTCCAGATGTTGGTAAACGTGGACTTTGCATATGAAATCTAATGCATTTTAGATGTTCTTTATTTGAAGAATACCTGTTTCATCACTGCCCTTGCTTTCTAGCCTATCCAGCAAGCGAATTGCTACGACTGTAGATTCCTGGTCTGTCTTTTAAAATCATGATGCATTTTATTTTATGATAAATTGTGGATAGAAAAGCTAGACTTATTTTCTAAGGCGGAAGCTAATTTTCAGGATTGTGTTAGTAACATCATGAAGCATGCAAGGCAATCGAATATTCCAATGGTGATTGATGGGGTATGTGCTTAAGAATGTGAGGTTACTCTTCCTTGGCTGTGTAACTTAACTTTTCCACGAAGTATATTTTTATTCTGTGGCTTACTTTCAGGATGGTCTGTTTCTTCTTACAAATTGTCTAGACCTAGTTAGAGGCTATCCTTTTGCTGTGCTGACCCCAAATGTAAACGAGTATAAGCAGCTTGTCCGTAAAGTGCTGGACTGTGAAGTAATTGATCAAAACGGAGCTGAGCAGCTATTAAATCTGTCCAAAGGGTATCTTTTCAATCCTCATTTGTTTATTGGGTGCTAGGTCTCTATTTACTGATGTTCAAGATGCACAATAGTTTTTGTTATCCTCTAATTGATACTCCCTCTATCCCAAAATATAAGTATATGTTAAAGTGGTCCACAGTTTTTCAAACAAAATGGTTAAAATTTAATTGTTGTTCCTCTTTCCAAATTTATCCATGATAATTTAGTTGTTTGTTTTAAAATATATGCATTTAATAAAGATTATTTGGTAAAAGAACTCACTTTCTCTTACCATTTATAGCCTGCGGACTTGTATTTTGGACATCCCAAAATTGTAATATGGACTTATATCTTGCGACGGAGGGAGTAATTGGTGTGAAGTTTTATATTTCTTCCAGCTAATTTAGCTGTGGATAATGAAGTTAGAATGACAATGGATGTTCTAATCCTCTTTCGTTCCCTCCTCTCTCTCTTGATTTCATGTCTTTGTGTTTTCCCATTATTATCGAACTGTTGGACCTTTATTTTCGTTGTTATACTGCTATATCATTATTTGTTGTATGTTTATCCCTTCTCATTAGCGTATCCATGAGTTTGTTTCATGGACTTCGATGAACATAATATCTTTCTCACCAGGACTGGTGGCGTGACAATCTTGAGGAAAGGGAAGTCAGATTTTGTCAGTGATGGTGAATCAGGTAGTCTCTTCTTTTCTTTTGTTTTTTCCCCCTTCCCCTTTGGTTCCGAAACCTTTTAAGGCTTTGCAGAAAAGAAAAACGAGAAAAGAATAGGAGTGGGCAAAGGTGGGGCAAAAGAAAGCAAAAACTTAAATTCTTCAAGCGGACTAATCTTTTGCTGATGGTAGATTAACATGACAGTCATCCTCAGCCATTGCCTATTGATTCGTTATGGAGATTTTTGTTATTTTCTCTCAGCAAATCATGAAAGCTTCCTGTATATCTAAGAGCTCGGGTAGTAAAGGCTTGCAAAGCTGATTTAAAAGCCAAATTCTTTAGTCTCTACATGTTAGCTTATTAGGTTAGAGTAAACAACAACAACAACATAACATTACCCCATTGCCTTAGAGGCTCCCACCTATGGCGGGGTATGGGGGAGTCGGATGTACGCAACCATACCTATGTGTTAGAACACACAGAGGTTGTTTCCCGTTGACCTATAATGAAAATTGCGTGTCAATCAACTGCTACTTCACAATATAAGAAGCGCATCCAATTTAGTGAGTCATTTTGCTTTATTCCATCATACTCCAAAGTCAAGGAAGAGTGTGTCTTTGACTCCATTGGAAATGAAATCAGGTTAGAGTAAAATACAATTTACATAATAAGATACTTGTAACTTCTGCAGCACCCAGAAAAGAGTCCTTATCTTTATTCTTCTTCGAGTTTTCAGATATTTGGAAACCAAGCATGTCTTTGTAAACTGCACTAGCCTACAAGTTCTCAAAACTATTTATGTGTTGCACTTGTCTAAATTGAGTGCACCTGCCCTTGTTATTTATGTTTTATTGATGCTTGTACATGTATGTGGATGGCGTGTTTGGCTCATACAGTTAGCACAGTGGCTATTTATGGTTCTCCTCGGCGTTGTGGTGGTCAGGGAGACATACTCGCTGGAAGGTGAGTGATTTTCATTCTCCTCTGAAGAAAAAAAATAAACTTTTCTCCTAGATTGTGCTATTTGCTTTTTCTTCATCGTGTGATTCTCTTCTTATGGTACAATGTGAGAGATCTTGGAACCTGAGCGAGAGCTATATGAAAACTGTGTCACAAATTAGTGATGTAAGTGCAATCCCATTTGGTAATATGGAAGGGATATGATGAGAATAATATATAAGGCCTCAATCATTAGTTATTTGGGTAACATATTCTTTACTGGCATTGAAGGAATGATGGAAAGAAGCGTTAAAGTTCCCTGGGCAGGGATGTTACTCTTTGGGGAAGAACTTTCCTCATCACTTATCATAATATGATAGAAGGACCATGCAACACTCCTTTGTGAGGAGTTAATAACCAGAATCAGCATGTGTGTGCCATGAACATGCTTTTTTGCTGAGTAAGAAGAGTTTCAGGTGCTCATTTAGGATTTTAAAATAGACTCCTTATACTGTGCTTTTATTGTTCAGGAATACTCTAGTATCTTTTCATTGGCTCGTTGATATTAGCACTAATCCAACCATGATCATTTTCTTGTAATTGCTGCCAGTGTTGCTGTATTTTTATCTTGGGCTCGGCAGTCTGCTAGCCAAGGGAAGCCAAGCATGAACCCAACTATATCAGGCTGCATCGCGGGGTCTGCTCTACTAAGAAGGGCAGCATCGCTTGCTTTTGAGTGCAAGAAAAGGTCTACAGTTACCGGTGATATAATAGAATGCTTGGGCAGAAGGTAAAAAACACTCGTACTACATAAGTAATCCAAACATGTTGAAAGATATTGATCCTATGTATGATTTTGTTTTTTCCCAAAAAAAAAATCCTTTCTGCAGTTTGGAGGAGTTCTGTCCTGTGGATTGCTGACATCAATGAACTAACAAGGTGCTTGGAATATCCATTGTTGTCTCGAAATAAGAGTTCTATGTCGAAAGGAGCCTCTTGAACTTCTAATTCAGAGCTGATAGGTATTTAACTTCGTGGTTCTACCGAAGCTTTCAATTTAGTTCTGAAACTGTCTAGTCGAGTTAGCTCGGGTCGAGTCACCCTGATTTCCCTGCTTACTTTAATGGCTTGTGTAGTGTTTCGTTGAAGTTTCTAGGTTTTTGGTTCAGCGCCGGCATAACGTGTCATGAGTCTTGGAACACATATGTAAAGATATCTGTGTCCGTGAAATCACGACATGTAGCTTCCGAGTCTGTCTTATAACGTGCAAGAAAGTTGTCAATGAGAATCTCTGCAGCATTACTAATCGATAGAAATAAGCAATCAGAGCAATGGAGCTTATACTATGATAGATAGTGAGTCCAACCATGCTGTCACTTCCATTTGTTTTCATCATGCAACTTTTTGTTTAAGAGCTGTGCGTATAGTTTCGCACACGTTGAAGTTTAAACCATGAGTCGCACATTGCCAGAGCTAGGATGCCCAGTTAAAGCATAAGTCATAAAATCAGGATGAAGAAGACTCCCCGTGCGACATAATCTAACTAGGATCTGGGTTGAGCTTTAGCAAATTAGATTCTAAACAAAGAAAGATCATTCATGATAGGCTGTTGAATGGCGAAAGTTGCAACTATAGGTCTGGCAACACGACTAGGTACGCATGTATAAATTTGTCACAGCAAATCATTACCTTGCAGAAAGGCCTGCCTTGACCAACTCGGATAATCCCAGTCGGTACAAAGCTAATGACATTTACAATAATTCATATGATGAAGGAATCTCAACGGCAAAAGACATCATTAAGGAGCACAGTTCAATATCATTAAGACAGTGTAAATATACATGCAAGTTCCAATAACTCCAAGACCCACCTTTTTGACTTCATGTTTTGCCAGACGACCAAACCTAATAACTGGTATTCCTTAAAACATGCATGTCTTGGAATTATTCATGTGGTGTCATCCCTCACTTCCATTTTTATCCCATAGTTCAAAGTTCACATCACTCGGCGAATTCTGCAGAGACCATTTTACCAGATGTGTTAGGCAATAGCAGCATGTAAAATAAGTTGGATCCCAATAAATCATACCATGCAATTGACCTGCAAAACAGGAAAATCGGAAAATAGCACTATCAAGTTGAGCCATAACGAAGTTCTGGGAAATGGCTGAAATCCATTACCTTCTGAAGTGTCGTCTTATTTTCCTCTGTGTGGTTCCACGAACGTAGGGTCAACTCAAGGATAAACATCTCACAGGCGCGGGCAAATACAACAGGTCCTTCTGAAGATGTCATTCTAACATCCTCGTCCGTTGCCAATATTTTCTTGATCCTAGCCACTGGCAGGCTATGGTTTTTGAAATCAGTAACCTGCTCGGTTTCTTGATATTGGCTTGTCCAAAAGTCATGCAGTTGTTACTGCAATTGCTGTAGCTGCTGTTGGTGAATATGCTGATAATCAAGCAGGTGTTGTGCCATTTGCCTGGCTGAGGGAGGAAGGCTGGCTCCCTGCAGAGTATGAACTGGACACTGATGCAGCTGAAGACGAGCAGGCAAATTGGTTAGTTTGACTTCGACATGAACCTCCCTACAAGAAGTCCAAACTCATCATCCGAATCATCTGTGTCACATACCAACGCCTTATGTGATTGTTTGATAGGATCATTTTTCTCTTGTTCCTCAAGTTGAATATCATGAGTAATAAGATTCCCATATAATTCATCTAATGTAAGAGTTTTAAGATCCTTTGATTCTTCTGTGGCCGTCATCTTGGGATTCCATTCTCTTCCCAAGCTATTTAGACGTTGATGGTTAAGATCTTCTTGTTCGATCTTCTTTCCCATCGCATTAAGTAAGTTGTCAAGTTTGGTGAATCTTTGAATAGTCTCTTTGATTTGTTCACCTTTGGGGACGGAAAAATTACAGAATTGCTTGATCAACATCCTCCTCGCCTTTCTAACTTGAGAAGTACCCCTCATGGATCATTTTCAACTTTATCCAAGCCTCACAAGCGGATTGAACACCTTGAATCTTATCTCTCTCATTTGGGGTTAGAGAACTATTCAAGCTGTCAAGTGCTTTTCTATTTATAGCAAATAACAACTCTTCTTCTTGAGTTGGATTATCATAGTAATAGGAGCCTTTGAACCCTTAGTGACGTCTTTCCAGATCCGGTGGCCACAACCACGAAGATGAGTCTCCATGTTAGATTTCTATAGAGAGTAATTATTTGGATCAAACATTGGCACTTTGGTATGAATATTTGATACGAAAGGTATCAAAGTCTCTTGTCTTCTTCTTCTTGTTCTAGAAGACTCACCACCCAAAGATTCTCAATCATAAGGTGTTTCTTCCATACTTGATAGGATCAAGCCTTGCTATTTGAGTGTCAAACAATCAAGGTTCGGCTCTGATACCACTTGTTAGGTCCGTAAAACACACTAGAAGGGGAGGGGGTATGAATAGTGTGTTTATCCAAGTATGGTTCTTTTTCAAATCTTTTTGTAATGGAAGTGGTTAAACCAATACTTGATGTGTTCTTTGAAGAAAATAACTTGCGGAAATGAAAGAACACCAAATTTATAGAGGTTCAAGTCAAAGACTCTACTCCTCTACCTTCTTGCTGGAACAAGAAGGATTTTTGAATAGGAGATTGTTATTTCTCTTTGAGGGGGAGGGGGGAAACAACAATCAAAGAAAATACAAGTACAAGCTAGGTTTAACAAACTTAGCTCAAGAACAATGAATATTCAACCTCTTTGAAGCCTAGCCTCCTTAAGATCTTCTTTGCACCAATAAAACCTTCTAAGGAGTATGATGTAGCTCCTACATCATCAACTAGCCCTTGGAAGCATGAGTTTCGCCCAACAAGAAGCACCCTTTCTTCTTGACCAACAATCTAAATCTTGCTCCTCACAATCCTCACTTATAAGAAGACCTCTTCTCCTTTACAACACACTCTCAACAATAAAGTAATCTTTACAATGATTTTGAGAGCAAAAATAACAAGGAAGACTTGATAGCTTGAAGATAGAAAGTTGTCTTCAAAAATGGAGTCTTCCAAGCCTTATAGACCAATCTTCCAACCGTTGGATAGGAGAGAGAAGAGTGGAAGAAGACTACCTCTCACATGTTGACACCTCATTGCCTTGAAAATCTTTTCTTGAAAGAAGTCACAACTTCTTGTGGAAGCTTTACCTTTTAAGCTCAAAAGGGAAAGATTTTTCCAACTACCTTTGATTTTCTTTTTAAAATAGAGCTACAAAAGTCATGATTGCATGGGAATAAAAAGCACTTTTGTCAATCAAAAGATGTAAGAGAAAGAAAACTGTACCGGCTGAACAAAATCTGGCTGTGCATCAGACATTGGGATGAAGCGCTTAAAGTGACTTTGCACTCAATGGCAATGATTCATGAAGCCCTTTATTTTTTCACTAAACATTCTGTCCAAGAGTTTTTACAAAATGAAGCGCTTGATGTGGTGTTTAATATTTCTCTGTAAAACTTTGCTTGACGCGACTTCGCACTCAAGGCCAAAACTTCATGAAGCGCTTTATGTTTTTCCCTGAACATTATGTCCAAGAACTTTGCGGGATTAAGCGTTTTATGGAGCGTTCTATGTTTTAACAGAACTTCTCAGTTTTGAACCTTTAAGACATTAAGCGCTTAATGCAGCGTTTAATGTTTAAGCAAATGTTTCTGTTAAAACCTTTTGAGGAATCAAATGTTTGATGAAGTATTTCAAGTCTAAGAGGCAGTTTATTAATTTAATTTTAAGACTTCTATATTGTGCAAATCATCAAAACTAATTTGGACAACAACAAATATGGGGGCTGGTGAGATTGGTGAGAAATGACCAGCAACAGAAGTATGAAGGTGGACGAGAGACATGTGTCGAACGGTAAAACCGCGGTGAGAAAGGAAGCGATGGGTGAATCTCATTCGATCCAGAACATATGGTTTCATTGATGAGCTAAGTTCCGGGCCAAGAATTACTCTGAGTTTAGGAACAAGGGGCAAAGGACATGACAATTAGTCCCTTTTCTCCGTTATAGATTTATTAATGGCCTGAGCAACAAGATCACATAAGTTACCAAATAGTTTGATTGAAAGGGATAATAACAAAATTACCTTGACAAAAATACTCTTTTTTGGATATGATAAACATAATGATTTAGATGAGATTATAGTCATGTAGGTAACACACGAAGGAACAAAAATATGCTGCATTAAATTCTCTAAGAAGATATTAATGTGTTCTTGTAACAGATTGAAAACCCTTTAAATAGTAATGTCTAATTTATATTATGCTATGAAGACTCTTATGTTTGAATGTACTGAATTAGTGGGGTAGATGATATACTAAGCTGAATTGCTGACCAAAAGGAAATTTAAGGTTTGATGATTAGTTTAGTAATCGGAATATGGGCATTGGTATCAAAAATCTAGTTTAGGTTCGGTTTTAGAAACAACGGGCAAAGGTTACAAATGCTGTGCTCACGTCATTGGAAGTTTCTGCAATGGCACCCATACTCTGACTTTTACGTTTTAGATCGATATTTACTATGTAATTGATATATACATACATGCATATATCTATCTATATATATATATATGCATATATATGTGATGAGGACAAATTATCAGCTGAGATAACAACAAATATCACCAACTCGTTCCATTACAGTCAACGCCATTTGACCTAACAAAGACTCAAGTCGCTAGTCGCCTTAGGTTTATCTTGCCGGGCGAGTCCAAACACATAAACAAGTCTGCACATCCAAGAGGACGCAAAACGCCCTTGACGCTGATGAGGATCTCAGGTCAGCATTAGTAAAACTCGTCCAGAGACGTTATGGGTTGGACACCTCATTCCCGTTGGCACCTTAGCTCCAGTCATCAGCTTAGATGCACGCGTTACTTTAGCTCAACCTCACCTATCATCCCGGCACAAGCAGCAACTCAGTTCCTGCCATCAGTTCAGCCTCAGATGTCATCTCCGCACCAGGAGACACCTTAGCCATATCTCGCAGGTTGGCCACGCATGTGGCGCCCCAACTTTGGTTGGTCAGCTCGTCCATGGAAACACCTGCCAGACGGACACCTGCCACACAAGTAGCTTAGCGATACAACTCGACACATGGTGAGATATGGTAACCATTCACAAACATGATAGAACACTTGACACTTTTCTATGGTCCCTCAACATACATTGGTTGGCTAAACCATACAAAAACAAGAAATCATGCATAACAGAGGGGAGGTTCAATATCGCACTCCAGACACAGATAGCGAAAAACAGGAATACGAGACATGTTTTTCTAATATTACAGAATACAAACATGGCAAATCCAACAATTGATTTGAGCATCGGAGAGTTCTTCGCAGAGTAATAGCTCGGGACCTCATTTTTTTAACGGGAAAATCTTCATTGAATCATATGATGGCACTTAAACAAACAGATATTTAAATTAATGTGATCAAACTAGATTTTTTCTTTTTTTTTTTTTTTGTGAAAGAATCAAGCTAGATTTCTTGATGTCTTAAAGCTTAGGTTAGCATTTAGGGTAAACTCCACCGTTTAACAATAAAAATACTTTAAATGACAAAACACATGTTTATATAAGCATTACTTAAAAATCTCTCAAACATAATCTCTTGCTTTGCTGCCATATCCTGATACCCATCTGTAGTTTCCTTTTTCTTTCTCTTTTCCTCCTACAATAGTTTATGATACTTGTATTTAGCGTTGCGTTTTACGGCATGTCCACGTGTAATCATCATTTCAAAAACTCCACCGGTTTACTAATAAAAATACTTTAAATGACAAAACAGCTATTCAACGTTTTAGGAGAATGCATATTAGCTATAAGTTTTTTACATTTCAAAAACATCCAAACTGTCTATCCAAAACCGATTCTTCTTCCATACAATTAATCTCGACATGTGACCTCTTTTAAACTCTTTTCTTGCCTTTGTATAATTGCTGAATTTTGCGGTGGAGGTTCACCTAAAGATGCAAAACTCTTGATTGGTGAAAGTTAGTTTTGTGGATGAAGAATTTAACACCAACAACATTACCCCATTGACTTAGAAGCTATCGTCTATGACGAGTATATAGGGTCGTATGTAATAGAGAGAATATCCTCCTTGCCTTTGATTGATTTGATCATCAATATAAGTATACAACATGTTTCCTATCATAGTCCTCTAATCATGCTATTCTTATCTTCTATCATTATGATACAATTATGGAGAGAATATTACATATTTGATATGTGCTATATATGATATAATTTATGATACACAATGAATGCTAATAATAAACATAGAATATATGCATTGATGGCAGCATAACCGTTGGCCATTACACCCCCGCAGTCGAAATGGGAGGTTCGCGAATGTTGACACTGGCTCAAAAATCATCAAACAGAATACGCGGTAATCCTTTTGTGAAAATGTCGGCGAGTTGATGCCGTGACGGAACATGATGAACGCGAATGTGACCTTGAGCGACTTTTTCACATACAAAGTGTATATCCATTTCAATGTGTTTAGTACGTTGATGTTGAACCGGATTACTGGAGAGATAAACAACACTTATATTGTCACAATAAACGAGAGTGGCTTGAGTAAGTGGACAACGAAGCTCAAGAAGTAAGTTGCGTATCCAACAAGATTCAGCGACAACATTCGCCACACCTCTGTATTCGGCCTCGGCGCTGGAAGGGATAATGTCGGTTGACGTTTAGACAACCAAGAAATGAGATTATCACCCAAGTAGATACAATAGCCGGAAGTAGAACGGCGCGTGTCGAGACATCCGGCCCAATCCGCGCCAGTGTAGCATAGAAGATTAGAATGTCGAGATGGAGAGAGATGCAAGCCGAAGTGAAGTGTACCTTTGAGATAGCGGAGAACGCGTTTTAGCGCTGTCATATGTATATCATGCGGTGCATGCATATGGAGACAAAGTTGTTGAACCGCATAGGTGATATCCGGGCGGGTGAAAGTAAGATATTGAAGAGATCCAGCAAGGCTGCGGTGGAGAGTGGGGTCGGCATATAAGGCGCCATCATGGCGTCTCAGTTTAGCGGAGGTGTCAATAGGCGTAGAAATGGGCTTACAATTTGACATGCCCGCGCGTTCAAGAATCTCTATAGTGTATTTATGTTGACGGAGAAATAGACTATCAGAGCTGCGGCTAACCGCAATACCAAGGAAATAACTCAAGGGGCCGATATCTTTCATAGCGAATTCTGATGCAAGAAGGTCCATGAGGCGGCGCCGTAACGCATCAGAAGAAGTAGTGAGAATGATATCGTCAACATAAAGAAGAAGATAGGCCATGTCAGTACCGTGATGATAAATAAATAGAGAATGATCACAACGACTATGAACAAATCCAATAGATGAGGCGTAGTCAGCAAAACGTTGATACCAAGCACGGAGAGCTTGTTTTAAACCATAAAGAGACTTTTTGAGTAGGCAAACATAGTCAGGATGTGTCGGATCACGGAAACCCATTGGTTGATGCATGTATACAGTCTCCTGTAGTGTGCCGTGTAAGAATGCATTTTTGACATCGAGTTAATGAATTGACCATGATTTTGACAACGCCAAATGAAGAACAGTGCGAATAGTGGTTGGTTTGACCACGGGACTGAATGTATCAGTGCATTCAATGTCTTGTTGTCGAGAACGTCCATCACCTACAAGACGAGCTTTATGGCGCTCAAAAGAACCATCAAAATGAGTTTTATGACGGAAAATCCACATGGAACGTAATATGTTAACGTTGGGTGGACGGGGATAGAGGTATTGTCTGCCTACCACTTACCCTCCCCAGACCCTGACGATAGCTTTTGCTGTCGTTGGGATATACTGGGTACGGATGATGATGATGATGATGATGTGTGGACGGGGAACTAGTACCCACGTGTTATTTTTAATAAATGCATCAAATTCATCATGCATGACAGCATACCAATTTGAATCACGAAGGGCTTCGGTTGGATTTCGGGGAAGAGGAGATGAGGATGATGTGACATGAAGATTGAGAGGGCGTTTGGGCTTGACGATACCATGCATGCTGCGGGTTGTAATAGTGCGGACATGAGTGCAGGCGGACGGTTGGGGGGTTGGTGAAATTGGAGATGGCGAGGGGGGGCCGAAGGGTTTGGAGGGTTGGGGGAGGGGGCGGCGGACGGTTTAAAGGGGTTGAGTAGAGGGTTGTGAAGGAGAGGAGAGTAATCACCATGGAGAAAATTGTATTGAGTAGGTGAGTTAGGGGAGATCTTAGAATAGGAGAAAGTGTTTTCGTCAAAGACGACATGGCGGGAGATGAGAGTTTTACCCGTAGATAGTTCATAGCATTTGTACCTCCGGTGATTATACGGATAACCCAGAAAGATGCAAGGGGTGGAGCGTGCATGGAGTTTGTGGATAGTAGTACAGGGGATAAGTGGATAGCAGAGGCATCCAAACACGCGGAGATGAGAGTATGAAGGAGTGGTGTTATAGAGAATTTGTGTTGGAGAAAAATGAGATAGAGTTTTGCAAGGGAGTATATTGAGGAGGTATGTGGCCATAGATAGGACGTGGTGCCAGAAAGATGGTGGAAGGCCGGCGTGGATGAGAAGAGTGTGAATGATATTGTTGATTGTACGAATAGTGCGTTCGGCTTTACCATTTTGAGGGGATGTATGTGGACAAGATAAGCGTAGAGTCATACCATTTTGGTGGCAGAAATTGTGGAATTAGGAGTTTGTATATTCACGACCGTTATCGCACTGCAAGCATTTAACAGATAGACCAAAATTGAGTGTGAATATATTTGTGGAGGGTAGTAAAATGAGAAAACACTTCGGATTTATGACCCATAGGAAATGTCCACAAGAAGTTAGAATAGTCATCAATAAAAAGAACATAATATTTGTGACCTGTGGAACTCAGAACAGGTGAAGTCCATACATCGCTGTGTAAAATATCAAATGGCATAGATGTGTTATTCAGAGAATCGTAAAAGGGCAATTTAACATGTTTGCCAAGTACACAAGATGAACAAGGAGATTTATTACATTTGGAATTGTAACTGATAAGATTTTTGTTGAGTAAAAATTCAAAAACTGAACGACCAGGATGGCCTAGTCGGTTATGCCATACATTAGCGGACAGGGACAATAGCGCGGATGGGGGGGGGGGGGTGCGCCGGGTGAGTGAGAGGGTAGAGGTCACCAGTGCTATTGCATCTCAGAATTTGGGTGCCCGTATGACGATCCTTCACAGAGAAACCAGAAGCGTCAAATTCAATGGTAACATTATTGTCAGTTGTAAAGCGACGAACAAAAATAAGGTTCTTGACTAGTTGAGGAGCATGAAGAATATTTGATAAGTGGAGAGGGGGTAGGGGTGGTGGAAGACGTGTATGACCTGATCCATGAACAGGAATAGAGTGACCACTGCAAACCATAATTGAATTTGAAGGTGACTTATTAAAATAAGACGAGAGCATACCTGAGTTGGAGGTCATGTGGGAGGTGGCGCCGGTGTCCATGTACCAAGTAGGGTATGGGGATTGGAGAGTCAGGGTGTGCATGGCTTGGTCAATGTCAGTAGATGTGTATGGGGAGGAGAAGTGGGAGGCAGTGTGTCATATCCCGTGACTTTTAAGCACGACTTTCAATACTTAAAAGTCAACCTTAAATGCAATTTATTTAATAATGTAGGATGTGAGACTTAGTTACTTAAAATATAGAAAAATAAGAAAAGAGGTTAAAAGTATAATTAAAGGTAATTAAGGAAAATTACCTAACAAGTCCCTACTAAAGGATAGGGGAGTTACACAACACATAGTATAACTCCCCATTAATCCAAGGGGGGCGGTTAAACAGAGGAAAAGGAGAAGAGAAAACCGCAGGAGAAAGAGAGAAAAGAGAAAAGGAGAGGAAGAAGAAGAAGAGAAGAAGGAAAAGGAAGGAAAAGGCCAATCTAGGTTCAATCCTTATCAAGATTCTGCAGTAAATTTGTAAGGCTAACTAGAAACAAAGGCAAGTAATCTTTCTACCTTTACGCAAATTTTGATACTTTAGGCCCTATGTTCTTACAAAGAGAAAACTTGGATCACACATTAGTAGTTTTGGTTTGCTTATGTTAAATGCTTTACTATATGTAATTGTTGTTGTTGTTGATTGAGTAAAGCTATGTTCTTTGGGCCAATATTTGAAATGGTTATGTTGTGATCTTTGTTGATAATTTGCCCATAAAAGTGTTATCCGTAATGTGATCATTGTTTTGGTGTAAGATCTTGAGTTCAATAAGTACATTCTAAGTGTTTTGAGTGTATTTGCAGAAGGTTGAAGGATTAAAGATGTCATTGGTGTAGACTTGTTGTGTTGGAAAGTTGAAGAGATACATTGGAGGTTGTGGGTGATAGAAGGCTTAGGATGGACACTACTTTACATGTTTAGGAATCAACTCTTGCTAGTTGGGTGTTAAGTATGATGAATCTAGGTGCTAAGATGGATCTTGAAGTGTAAACATGAAAGGGTTGAAGGAGGAAGGTGATGGGAGGAAGTTACTGCAGAAAAACTGCATTTCTAAACCGTCAGAACACTTCGAACACCTACATTAGGCGCTTCAAGTCACATTAGGCGCCTAATGTAGGCGTTCAATGTGTCCCAGAGCATCCCCGTACACTTCGAACACCTACATTAGGCGCTTCATGTCACATTAGGCGCTTCATGTAGGCGTTCGATGTATACGGCACATCCCCGAACACTTCGAACGCCTAGTATAGGCGCTCCATGTCCCCATTAAGCGCTCCATGTAGCGTTCGAAGTATACTGGAAGCCTTTTTGACCCTTTAGGCACCCTATGTATGTGTAGTAACTCTATACACTTCTTATGAACATAAAATGCAAGGATATTTGAGGTGTAATTGAGGTGTAGATGGTAAGTTTGATCAAGTAAGAATAAGATTGATTCCCAAGTGAATTGGTGAGACGAACGGACTTGGAAAGATACGAACATGGAGTGTTTGAGGTGCAAGACCGTATACTTGATATGTAAGATGTATGTGTGTGTGTGTTACATGTTTGATACGAAGTTACATGTGCATCCAGCATCATGACATGGACACTTGCATTTGACTTGAGAATTGCTTTGCTTAAGAACATGTGTTTACAAGAGAAGTTTAAAGTTTTCGAAAGGCAAAATGGCTGCTGGTTGATCGCAGAGTATAAAAGTCATGCCTGCAAAAGCAGGGTATAAAAGCGTGACCTGTGAATCAATAGCAGGGTATAAAATATGTTATGGGGCCGTGGACCTATCAGCACAGAAAATAAAGTATTTTATGGGGCCGTGGACCTATCAGCACGGATATATGATGTATGTAATGGGGCCGTGGACCTTTCAGCACGGGGTATAAAGTTATATGTTATGGGGCCGTGGACCTTTTAGCACGGGGTATAAAGTTCTGTTTGCTGTGGACTGATCACCCACATGGTATAAAGTTCTGCTACGCGAAGAATATGATAAGAAGAGTTATGAAATGTTTTGTGAAATGACACGCATGATATGTTTATGAAAGAAGACATATGCATGGGTGTTGTGTGTGATTTTAAAGAAGTACATGCATCATGATACACAAAGCATAAGATTTGATGTGCAAGAGATGTGACTAGCTTATGACTTGCTTATGATGATATGTTGTTTTAGTACATGTTTATTCTCGTATCCGTGTATCATTTATGTGTTTTATCTGTTTTGAGGCATTCTTATAAAGATGCTACTTGCTAACCTGAGCACCTTATTTTGGGCAATGATCTATACACTGGTGACTCGTCGTGTGTGATCCCGTAAGGTGTATAGACGGGCTACTTGCTGGCGATATTTTCGCTAAGAACAGATACTGTATTCCTTTTCAGGTGAGCCGGAATATGAGATGATATTTATCGAAGACGATGGCGAGTGGGCTCAATGGGATGAGGGGCATGGAAATAGATAGATGCTTGACTACTCTCTTTATGTGGAAACTCAATGTTATTATGTTGTTCTGGAACTTATGTTAGCTAGATGAACAAACACCTTTTAATTCCGGTGTACTTTCTAGTTACATTATTGATGGTGAAGTTTTAAATTTAACAACATTTCCGCTGATTTATCTTACGTCATGGATGATGTACGCTTGATCTGCTTTGACGCTTCGTAGTTCTCATAGTAGACTACGGCGGGTGCACTAGTTCCGATGACAGTTTCGGGCCGGGACGCTAAAGGTGGTATCCGAGCCAGGTTTCAAATCTATCTCAGAAAATTAGGTTCATGATCTTTAGAAATTTAAGATATGATTCTTCCTTAAGGTTGATCCTTAGTTGTAAGTACTGATTTCTCTTGAGTTTAAGTCTGATCTGGGTTGGGTGTGTGCGAGCGCGTTTAGCATATAATTTCGAATTAATAGTTTTATTACATACCCTACCCGTCCTTATTCATTCCAGCTTTCAGTAACATCATGTATCTACTGAATGCTAATGGAACGTTAACCTTTCAGAGAAAAATGCCTCCAAGAAGAGATAACACAGGAAACTCTGGCAATGGACAAGAGAACCAGCCACCACAAGTTGTTTTACCCCAGGTGCTCACTGATGCGCTAACGGTGATCGCACAAGGGTTTGCTCAACAGCATCAGCCTCTGCCTCCTCCACCGCCCCAGCATAACATTCGGTTCTTTTATGGAGAGATGAGAAAGATGAGGGTGCTGGAGTTTGGAGGATGTACTGATCCTGAGGAGGCTCAGCACTGGTTGGCTGATGTGGAGAAATGTTTTCGGTTAGTGCAAGTGCCAGAGGAGATAAAGGTTGATGTGGCCACACCTCTTCTAAGTGGCAAGGCTGGCGAATGGTGGGCCGGAATGGTGCTGAGAATGACCCCACCTATCTCGTGGGCACAGTTCTATGATGTGTTCCTGAATTATTATGTGCCAGAGACGGCTATACTGGACAAGATTAGGGCATTCGACCGACTTAAGCAGGGTCGGATGACCGTATCAGAATATGCTGATTGTTTCCACACTTTGGGAAAGTTTGCTCCTGCGATTATGTCAGATAACTGCCTCAAGATGACGAAGTTCGAGAGAGGTTTGGACTCGAGGATACAGTCGGCGATAGTGAATGCGGGGATGAAAACTTATGAAGATATGCTAGATGCGTGTTTCCGCGTCGAGAGTGATTTTCGCCGAGTAGCGGCAAGAGAAGCTAGTGTAGGATCGTCTGACAGAGGCAAAAGGCCAAGAGATGATGTGAGAGTTGGTGGAAGACCCGGACATTGGGTCAAGATTCCAAAAAGAGGCCCAGTTGGAAATATTCAGAGACTCCCACCCCAGAATCCAGTAGTTCAGCAGGCTATAGGAGTTTGTCCACATTGCAACAAGAATCACGTCGGAGAGTGTAGAAAGGTGGCTGGAGCATGCTTTCGATGTGGTCAAGTGGGTCATATGATTAGAGACTGTCCGGAGATGAAGAAAAATAATCCTGGAGAAGCGGCTCAGCAGCCGAGAGCAAAGCCACGAGCAAATGCCCGTGTACATCTTATGATGGACACTGATGTGTAGGAGGCTACCGATGTAGTAGCAGGTACCATTTGAATTAAGTTTAAATCCTTATTGAATTAAATGTTTACGTGCTTAACTTTCTGTGTAAAACTTGATATGGCCTTAGGTGCGGTTTTAGTAAATAAGATGCCTGCCAATGTGCTTTTCGATAGCGGCGCAAGCCACTCCTTTGTAGCAAAGAGATTCACTAAGCACCTTGGTAGTGTGCCTGAATGGTTAGAAACTCCGTATCGTGTTCAAGCGGCCGGAGATCAAATTATGGTTTCGTATAAGCAGTATCGAGATTGCGAGTTAGAGTTTGAAGGCCAAACGTTCTCCGCCACACTGATTCCTATCCAGATGTATGACTTTGACGCGATATTAGAAATGGACTGTTTGGCCAAGTATCACGCAAATATTGATTGTCGACTAAAGAAAGTGACCGTCAAGAGTGCTAAGATGGAAGAGGTAATGTTTCAAGGAGATGCAGAACAAAAGAAAGTTCCCAAGAAGGTGTATGTGTCGGTTGCGCAAGCGTGCAAAGCATTAAGGAAAGGTGCTGAGGGATTCCTAGTGTATGCCATGGATGTTACCCAGGAGGTACCGCCTATTGAGCAAATTCCAATGGTCAATGAATTTCTTGATGTGTTTCCGGAAGAGTTACCAGGAGTACCACCCCCGAGGGAAGTCGAGTTCGAGATAAACTTGGTTCCAGGAACTGAACCTATTTCTAAAGCCCCTTATAGAATGGCTCCGGCAGAGTTGAGAGAGTTGAAGGAACAACTGCAGGAGTTATTAGACAAGAAGTTTATCCATCCTAGTGTATCGCCCTGGGGAGCACCTGTTTTGTTTGTAAAGAAGAAAGATGGTAGCATGAGACTTTGTATCGATTATAGAGAGTTGAATAAAGTTACCATCAAAAATAAGTATCCCCTTCCACGAATTGAGGATTTGTTTGATCAACTCAGGGGCACCAAGATCTTCTCTAAAATTGATCTCCGATCAGGGTACCATCAATTGAGAGTGAAGGCTGAGGACATCACAAAGACAACCTTCCGCACATGATATGGTCACTATGAGTTTTTGGTGATGCCGTTTGGATTAACAAATGCCCCTGCAGCATTTATGGACCTTATGAATACCGTCTTTCGGGAACAGTTGGACAAGTTTGTAGTGGTATTCATAGATGATATTCTGGTGTATTCTTCTGACGAACAAACTCACGCTGAGCATTTGAGAACCGTTCTAGGTATTTTGAGGCAGAAACAGCTATACGCTAAGTTTAGCAAGTGTGAGTTTTGGTTAAGAAGTGTGGCTTTTCTGGGTCATGTGATATCGGAGGAGGGGATTGCTGTTGACCCGAAGAAGGTGGAAGGTATAATTAAATGGCCTAGACCTACCAATGTCACAGAAGTGCGAAGTTTCTTGGGTCTAGCGGGCTATTACAGAAATTTTGTTGAGGAATTCTCAAGAATAGTTGTACCTCTCAGTCGCCTTACTCAAAAGAAATCCAAGTTCGAGTGGAAGGCGGAATGCGAGCAAAGCTTTACGGAGCTTAAGAAGAGATTAACGACAGCTCCAGTATTGGCTCAACCCTCCGGAACTGATGGGTTTGTGATTTATAGTGATGCGTCGAAAAATGGTGTAGGTACGTAAACTGTAGTATAAGGTTATGATCTTGTATACCAATTAAGTTTAGACTAACACCTTGTTTGTAGGTTGTGTTTTAATGCAAAACGAACGAGTCATCGCATATGCCTTAAGACAGCTTAAGCCTTACGAGCAAAATTATCCCACACACGATCTGAGCTTGCCGCGGTGGTGTTCGCCTTGAAGATCTGGCGGCATTACTTATATGGAGAAAAATGCGCGGTATTCACGAATCACAAGAGTTTAAAGTATTTATTCTCTCAGAAAGAATTAAACATGAGGCAGCGGAGATGGTTGGAGTTGCTAAAAGACTATGATTTGACAATCCATTACCATCCAGGAAAGGCTAATAAAGTGGCAGATGCGTTAAGTAGGAAGTCCAGCCATGCGCGACAATCACCATTAGAAAGAGAGATAGAGGAATTCGATTTGGATTTGATTGACTCCACGGTGAACGTACTGACAACATTGACCATCACGCCAAATTTGATTGACTGGATAAAAGAGGCTCAGAAGAAAGATAAGGCCCTAAATGAAATAACAGAAAAGGTGAAACATAGTCAAGTTGAAGGATTTCGGACCAAAGAGCATGTGAGCTTATGGTTTAGGGAAAGATTATGCGTACCTGATGTTGATGAACTTAGAAAGGAAATTTTACAAGAATCTCATAGTTCGAGGTTATCAATACACCCTGGTAGCACCAAGATGTATAAAGATCTCAAGCAATATTATTGGTGGTCCGGAATGAAACGACATATTGCTGAATTTATAGAAAGGTGCTTAGTTTGTCAACAAGTCAAGGCGGAACACCAAAGGCCGGGAGGATTATTGATGCTGTTAGAGATCCCGGAATGGAAATGGGAACATGTCACGATGGATTTCGTAGCTGGTTTACCAAAGACAAGAAGTGTATATGACATGATTTGGGTCATCGTGGATCATTTAACAAAGTCTGCCCATTTCCTACCCGTTTCAAGTGAAGCACCTCTTGACAAGTTAGTGAATTTATATATGGAGAATATTGTTAGCTTTCATGGTGTTCCAGTAAGTATAGTGTCCGATCGGGATTCATGGTTTACATCTAAGTTTTGGACAGCATTCCAGAAAGCCATGAGTACGGAATTAAGGTTGAGTACGGCGTATCATCCTCAAACTGATGGATAGTCCGAGCGGACTATTCAGACCTTGGAAGATAGGCTAAGGGCTTGCGTGTTGGATTTTAAAGGGAGTTGGGATGGAAAGGTAAAGCTAATGGAGTTTTCTTATAACAATAGTTATCACTGCGCAATTGACATGGCTCCTTTTGAAGCTTTGTATGGAAGGAAATGTAGGTCCCCGGTTTATTGGGACGAAGTAGGTGTGAGGACCATCACCAGACCTGAGCTATTGGAGAAAATGCTAGAAAAGGTGAAAGTCATCCGGGAAAGACTCAAGGCGGCTCAGGATCGCAACAAGAGTTGGGCAGATTCCAAACGACGACCATTGGAATTTAAGGTGGGTGAGAAAGTCTATTTGAGGATATCACCTACAAAGGGTGTTATGAGGTTTGGAGTAAAAGGCAAGCTAAGCCCTCGTTTTATTGGTCCTTATGAAATACTTGAGAAGGTGGGAGCCTTGGCATATAAGTTAGCGTTACCTCCGGTGTTGGCGCAAGTTCACAATGTCTTTCACGTATCACAACTAAAGAAGTACGTGACGGATCCAAGTCATGTACTTGAAGCTCAACCTTTGGAACTTAAAGACAATGTTACAAAGGAAGAGATACCCGTGAAAATTGTAGACCGGAAGGATCAAGTGTTGAGAAAGCGAGTGATTCCTTATGTAAAGGTCCAGTGGAGCAACCACACGGAACGTGAAGCCACTTGGGAGCTCGAAGAACAAAAACGGGAGAAGTATCCTCAGCTCTTTGACTAAGGTACGTAAGTTTCGAGGACGAAACTTTTTGTAAGGGGGTGGAATGTCATACCCCGTGACTTTTAAGCATGACTTTCAATACTTAAAAGTCAACCTTAAATGCAATTTAGTTAAATAATGTAGGATGTGAGACTTAGTTACTTAAAATATAGAAAAATAAGAAAAGAGGTTAAAAGTAGAATTAAAGGTAATTAAGGAAAATTACCTAACAAGTCCCTACTAAAGGATAGGGGAGTTACACAACACATAGTATAACTCCCCATTAATCCAAGGGGGGCGGTTAAACAGAGGAAAAGGAGAAGAGAAAACCGCAGGAGAAAGAGAGAAAAGAGAAAAGGAGAGGAAGAAGAAGAATAGAAGAAGGAAAAGGAAGTAAAAGACCAATCTAGGTTCAATCCTTATCAAGATTCTGCAGTAAATTTGTAAGGCTAACTAGAAACAAAGGCAAGTAATCTTTCTATACGCTTTACGCAAATTTTGATACTTTAGGCCCTATGTTCTTACAAAGAGAAAACTTGGATCACACATTAGTAGTTTTGGTTTGCTTATGTTAAATGCTTTACTATATGTAATTGTTGTTGCTGTTGATTGAGTAAAGCTATGTTCTTTAGGCCAATATTTGAAATGGTTATGTTTTGATCTTTGTTGATAATTTGCCCATAAAAGTGTTATCCGTAATGTGATCATTGTTTTGGTGTAAGATCTTGAGTTCAATAAGTACATTCTAAGTGTTTTGAGTGTATTTGCAGAAGGTTGAAGGATTAAAGATGTCATTGGTGTAGACTTGTTGTGTTGGAAAGTTGAAGAGATACATTGGAGGTTGTGGGTGATAGAAGGCTTAGGATGGACACTACTTTACATGTTTAGGAATCAACTCTTGCTAGTTGGGTGTTAAGTATGATGAATCTAGGTGCTAAGATGGATCTTGAAGTGTAAACATGAAAGGGTTGAAGGAGGAAGGTGATGGGAGGAAGTTACTGCAGAAAAACTGCATTTCTAAACCGTCAGAACACTTCGAACACCTACATTAGGCGCTTCAAGTCACATTAGGCGCCTAATGTAGGCGTTCAATGTGTCCCAGAGCATCCCCGTACACTTCGAACACCTACATTAGGCGCTTCATGTCACATTAGACGCTTCATGTAGGCGTTTGATGTATACGACACATCCCCGATCACTTCGAACGCCTAGTATAGGCGCTCCATGTCCCCATCAGGCGCTTCATGTAGCGTTCGAAGTATGCTGGAAGCCTTTGTGACCCTTTAGGCACCCTATGTATGTGTAGTAACTCTATACACTTCTTATGAACATAAAATGCAAGGGTATTTGAGGTGTAATTGAGGTGTAGATGGTAAGTTTGATCAAGTAAGAATAAGATTGATTCCCAAGTGAATTGGTGAGACGAACGGACTTGGAAAGATACGAACATGGAGTGTTTGAGGTGCAAGACCAATTACTTGATATGTAAGATGTATGTGTGTGTGTTTTACATGTTTGATACGAAGTTACATGTGCATCCTGCATCATGACATGGGCACTTGCATTTGACTTGAGAATTGCTTTGCTTAAGAACATGTGTTTACAAGAGAAGTTTAAAGTTTTCGAAAGACAAAATGGCTGCTGGTTGATCGCATGGTATAAAAATCACGCCTGCGAAAGCAGGGTATAAAATCGTGACCTGTGAATCAATAGCATGGTATAAAATATGTTATGGGGCCGTGGACCTATCAACACAGAAAATAAAGTATTTTATGGGGCCGTGGACCTATCAGCACGGATATATGATGTATGTAATGGGGCCGTGGACCTTTCAACACGGGGTATAAAGTTATATGTTAAGGGGCCGTGGACCTTTCAGCATGGGGTATAAAGTTCTGTTTGCTGTGGACTGATCACCCACAGGGTATAAAGTTCTGCTACGCGAAGAATATGATAAGAAGAGTTATGAAATGTTTTGTGAAATGACACGCATGACATGTTTATGAAAGAAGACATATGCATGGGTGTTGTGTGTGATTTTAAAGAAGTACATGCATCATGATACACGAAACATAAGGTTTGATGTGCAAGAGATGTGACTAGCTTATGACTTGCTTATGATGATATGTTGTTTTAGTACATGTTTATTCTCGTATCCGTGTATCATTTATGTGTTTTATCTGTTTTGAGGCATTCTTATAAAGATGCTACTTGCTAACCTGAGCACCTTATTTTGGGCAATGATCTATAAACTGGTGACTCGTCGTGTGTGATCCCGTAAGGTGTATAGACGGGTTACTTGCTGGCGATATTTTTGCTAAGAACAGATACTGTATTCCTTTTCAGGTGAGCCGGAATATGAGATGATATTTATCGAAGACGATGGCGGGTGGGCTCAATGGGATGACGGGCATGGAAATAGATAGATGCTTGACTACTCTCTTTATGTGGAAACTCAATGTTATTATGTTGTTCTGGAACTTATGTTAGCTAGATGAACAAACACCTTTTAATTCCGGTGTACTTTCTAGTTACATTATTGATGGTGAAGTTTTAAATTTAACAACGGTTCCGCTGATTTATCTTACGTCATGGATGATGTACGCTTGATCTGCTTTGACGCTTCGTAGTTTTGGGACGGGGCGCTACACAGTGTGGGCTTGAGTGGGGCGAGGGCCTAGTAGGCCGGGTTTGGGGTTGATGTGTTGGAGCGGGTGGAAGGGAGGGATAAGGGCGAGGAGGGTTGAACCAAGGCGGTGAGGGCCATCGCCATGGTGGGTAGGATTGCCAGGGGTTATATGATTGTTGCCAGGGAGGGCGGTTGGAACGGCCATGGCCGCGTCCGCGACCGCGGCCACGGTGGGAAGGACCGCGGTAGTTGGGATGGGCGGACTGGGGAAAGGATGTTGGGGTGGGCGGTTGAGTGTCAGGAGAGGTATGTGGGTGTGTGGTGGTGGTATTGAGGGCGGCATCAGCAACTTTGGCAGCAGAGGCAGTGTGTTTGGACTTTCTGGTTTCTTCGAGGATAAGGCGAGAACGTGCTTCATAGAAGGTAGGTAAGGGGTTGCTTTGTTGGATGATAGTGGCAACACCGTCATAATTTTCGTTCAGACCACTAACGAGTTGGAGAACAAGGCGTTGATCAGAGACAGAAGAACCAACATTAGACAATTGATCTGCGAGAGATTTCAATTCTCGACAATAAGAGGAGACGTTAGAAAAATTATCAAGTCGTGTATTAGAGAATTGATTTTCAAGATAGACAGCACGGGAGTGTTTGTTATCTTGAAAGATGTTTTGCAAGTTGTTCCAAGCGTTCTTAGCAGTGAGGTCAGGAGCAAGAATGGCGTGCAGTAAATCAGTAGAGATAGTACCATATATCCATTGTAGTACAATGGCATCGAGGCGGCTCCATAGTTCTGTGTCTTGAGCGCTTTTGTCTGTGGAAGAAGAGGTAGTAGATGAAGGTGAAATGATGTGATCAAGCACTTGATATGCTCAGCCAGTGAATTTTGAAGAGTTCAGAACAAGAAGAGTATTGGCTTTTCTCCATTTCAAGGGTGATTGGAATGAAGTTTTTGATGTTGGTGACAGCAAGTGCGGGATGAAACTTGGTGTCAGCCATTTGTGTTAAGAGAACGTGAGGGGCGGCGAGATGGTGGCCGGCGGTGGGTGCAGAAACGTAGAGGACGATTATGGTTCTGATAACATAACAGAGAGAATATCCTCCTTGCCTTTGATTGATTTGATCATCAATATAAGTATACAACATGTTTCCTATCATAGTCCTCTAATCATGCTATTCTTATCTTCTGTCATTATGATACAATTATGGAGAGAATATTACATATTTGGTATGTGCTATATATGGTACAATTTATGATACGCAATGAATGCTAATAATAAACATAGAATATATGCATTGATGTATGCATTGATGGCAGCATAACCGTTGGCCATAGTATGTACGCAACCATACCTATGTGTTAGAAACATACAGAGGTTGTTTTCTGATGGTCCATGATGAAAAATGCGTTAAGCTGTATCGATCAACTGCTACTTCATAATATAAAAAGTACATCCAATTTAGTGATAGAACCTTATAAAGATGAAGTGGACTAACAAAACCTCCACTACCATACATAATTGTTGCATGAAAATCCAAGGAAGACATGGTTGTTTAAGTAATAGCCACATATTCCTCCCATTTCCTTTGCCTTTTGTTTGCCTTTCTCTATAAGGATTGGCTTTTAGTTGTTCAAAGAGAAGACCATCTGGTGTCGTTTATCCACTATTACTTCCTCCTGGTAACCATGTCTCAGTAAGATCACATCAACTTTTCATTTACTCTATACCATAAGTGATGGGATGAAGTACATATAATAAAAGGACGTTTCCGGTGCATTAAGCTTCTGTATTTGTACAGGGTCTAGGAAGGGACCGGATCACTTCGCGATCTGATGTGCGCAACCTTACCCTACACTTTGTGTATGGGCCTGTTTCCGCGGCTCAAACCCAAGAGCTCAATGTCACAAAGCATCAACCTTACCAATTGCTACTCGCCCTCCATATACATATATATGTTTTTCTTAAATAACTTTCAGTGATTACACATGTTGTTCGCCCGCCAGTAACACTAACGGTGATGATAATGTATATTTACCAATATGTCACCGAGCCGACATTGAGGATTAATTTTGTAACTCTTTTTTATTCTACCGTAAGTTTTATTTATAATATATGTATAAATCACTAGGGCTGTAAACGAGCCGAACGAGCCGAACATTGCGTTGTTCAAGCTCTGTTCATTCAACTTAGCGAACGAACCGAGCTTGTTCGTTTATTTAAACGAACAAATTTATTTGTTCAAGCTTGGTTCGTTTAACTCATGAATAACATTAACGAACCGAACACCTTAAACGAACGGTGCCACTTACCGAGCTCGAACAAAAAAAGGTGTTCAAACTCTGTTCATTAACCTTTTATCCGAGCCGAGCTCAAGTTCGAGCTCGAACCAAACGAGCCGAACAACCGAACGGCTTGGTTCAATTACATCCCTATAAACCACTATTAAAACAGAGACATTGTAATAGTAGATAACTGGATTTGAACTCAGGGTCTATGGTCTTGGATGTATGACCGATAAACCATAAAACCAAGCCTCATTAGTTTATTATAATTTGAGTTTGTTACACATTTTATTATAAAGAATAGGTTCATATGATGTATAAACTGGAGAGCCCTGAACCTCGAGTGCTAATCTCAAGGTATAACACAAGTTCACTGTCTAGTCTCTTTCTTCATCTAAAAACATCTTTTATAGGAACATCTAAGACATTTAGAAAAAGGGCGTTCGTGGTAAACTAGGCTCCCGCGTTTGTATAGGGTCTGGAAAGGGGTCGGATCGCTTCGCGATCTGATGTACGCAGCTTTACTTTGCACTTTTTTGTGCAAGAGGCTGTTTCCATAGCACGAATCTGTGACCTCAATGTCACAAAGCAGCAACCTTTCCGTTTGCTTTATGGCTCGCCCTCTAAGGCATTCAGGAAGAGAATACAATACAATACGAGAGCCGCCACTCTGTACTCGTAAATTCCCTTCAACACTAGAAAAGTTTCCATCCTGAAGTCCTTTGATATAAGAAACTACAAAAAATAATAAGATAATTATCTTTATTTTTATGGGATCCTGATTTCATGAATATAGGTAGAAGTCTAACGAGCCCACGATCTAATACAGATGTACTATGACATAGTTGAGAAACACTGGTTCTTGACGGTGGGTTGGTTTATTTGCAAGACCAGCCTTCAAGCCGTAAGATCCGATACAAAAAGCCACCACAAATAGATCCCAAGGTCGGGGCAACAAGATATATCCACAAGAAATTGAAGTCCCATAAAAGAATTGCTGGCCCTAGTGATCTTGCAGGGTTCATTGAACCTCCAGAAATAGGCCTACAGAATAGTGGTCACTATGAAGTATCCAGTTTGAAATGAATCTTGAAGTTATTAGTACTTGAAATGAGAAGAAAAAGTGTTACCCAGTAATGAGGACTCCAAGGCCAATAGCAACTCCAGCTACAAATGCAGACAACTGGGCTGTCTGTTTATCATCAAATCAGCATTAGAACATATCATTTCACTTAATAATTTGTAGATTGAATGTTTACTCATTTGCAATAGCATCACTGACAATCTCAGACTAACTTCTTGAATCACATATGGCACGAATATTTACAATCAGTTTCACTAAAACAGACCCCATATCTAAAGTTTCAGCAATCAAAAAGTAGGAAGTTTTGCTTCATCACAATTTGCTAGTACAGAAACCTTTCAAGTTAAACTAGGAGTGGATACATTGCACGCTGTAGTACCAGGATTTGTATCAAGCACACATGTGTGACAAGGATTTGTAGATTGTTTTCCATTTCCAAGAGTTAAAGACACACTCTTCCTTGACTTTGGAATATGATAGAATAAAGCAAAATGACTCAATAAATTGGCTGCATTTAGTTTATTCTGTGTTGTAACAGTTGATCGACACGCAGTTTTCATCATGGGCCATCGAAAAAAACCTCTGTGTGTTTCTAACACGTGTATGGTTGCTTACATCCGAGCACCTCATACCCCGCCATAGGCGGAAGCTCTAAGACGATAGGGTAATGTTATTGTTGTTGTGTTGTTGTTCATTATGTGTTGTAATGAATGGAGTATTAAAACTAACCATAGTTTGGCCATGTAAGATGCACATTCATAAGTGCATTTGAAAATTTGCCACCTAGGTCAGCCTGGAAACAATATAGAAGACTAGCTTTCATACCGAAAATAATCTCATTTTAACTTCTATATGTAGTTTATAAGACAATACAGAAGACCTAAGCCTAAACTGCCACAGCAAGAAGAAGATAGGTTCTTACCGATCGAGGATCATTTGTCATAGTAGCAATCAAGAAGAGGATGATGAAGGATGAAATGAACTCGACCCAGAAGGCTGCAGAGCAACCATGAGTTGGTCTTGTCATCAAAAGCTCAATGTCAATGCCATACACGAACCACCCTACTGCGGTTCCTAGCACTGAACCGCTTACTTGCGCTGCTACATAAAGAGGAACCTTCACCAAGATAATGCAAAATGACATCAATGTTAGGACTGATCTTACCACCATTTTCATACCGACATGTCACACAAGAAAATCTTATTGGTCACAAAAAAAGTCTAGGGCATAATGACAAGAATGCAATAGCATTTCTTGGATCAAAGTAGGGCATTCTTTAGAGATTACCTCGGACCAAGGAAATGGACCAACAGTAGCAAAAGCAATAGTGACAGCAGGATTGACATGAGCTCCAGAGATAGGACCAAAGGAGATAACCACGACAGTTACTGTTAAAGCTGCTGTAGCTGCATACTCAAGCAATCCTGTTCTAACTCCCATAACGCTCATGCTTGCAAGGATTCCATAGACACAGAAAACCACCATAAAAGTCCCTACAGCTTCTGCTGCAATCTGCGTTTTGGAAAAATTGCATTATCAAATAAGAAAATAACTTCATGCTTCTACTCAATCAATCAATCAATCGAACCCAGTATTTTTCAATGACAGCAAAAGCTATCGCTAGGGTATAGGGAGGGCAAATGGCAGGCAAACAATACTTCTATCTCAATGGATAGAAAGTTTGCTTCTAGTGAGACCGCCGGCTCTATATGTATCTGCATAAACGGCACATTAATACGGATATGATGTGCTAGTATGTTACTGAGGTAATTCAAGAAATACAAAGCGGAGGCTGCCGATATTAAAATACTCCTAACCTGTATATGTACATATAATATAAAACAACGGTAGAACATAAACAAAAAGTGCAACATGCTTCTACTATATATCTACAAAAAGAAAACCACTACCTTTCGAATGAGATTTCGACTGATTGAACAAGGAAATCTGAAAAGGGCTCTCTCGGAGGATTTTCCATTAGCATTACCTGATATTGCATTAGTTACCAACTCTTGATTGTAAACATTGCAAGATGATGGTTCAATCGAAACATCAAGGGCAGGGGGATCTTCAACAGGTGATAACATGATTAACTTTTTCTATCATGCAGCCAAAGTTTTGTGTGAGGTCAAGTGCTTATATATTCCTCTCTCAAGATGTATAGCTAACTTACATAATTTTCAAGATGATCACAGAAAGATCATACTTTTCGATCTTTTATTTATTTAAGATACCTGCTTTTCTGTGTGGAAATATGATTTCTCTCCATCAAGAGGAATTCTGCTGCTCCTATTATGTTGAGTTCTTCAGGACGAAAATATGTTAAAATACCACAGAATCCTTGTGTTCCTCCCACATCCCTCCTAACCAAAAACAGGTTACTTCACACTTTTGCAATGTCTCAATAAAAAAAAAAAGGCTTAACGTTGTCTTAATTGTCCCACTTAGTATTTCATCCTTTTTTTATTTTCCCTTAAGTTCTGTAGTCTGCACCTTGTTCTGCAAGTAATTTTAAAAGCGAAAATAAGAACTTGGAAATTACACAACTGCAAGAACTAAAATTGCACCTTGCCATTGAAAAATTACATCTGAAAATTCCTCGAAATGAATAAAGCCAACGAAGCCGTGGAGCATGTAACACATAAAAGCTATAGCAGCTCTAAGGATCCAAGCAGCACATTACATTCTTAAAAATACTCCTTAAATTGAAGAAAAAGAAAAAGGTGAAAAAAAAAACTATAGAAATGATAACAGGAGTGTGAACAATGTTACTGACATATAGGCTGGAAGCTTGTAAACTTTTGTTCCACATTCTTTGTAATTCTTGCCAGTACTAACTCACCATTCATGAGAGCCGGCCTAGGAGCAGGTTGATACTTTGTGAACTTCAGGTTACGGGTTTGAGCCGTGTAAACAGCCTCTTGTACAAAGTACTGGGTAAGACTGCGTACAACAGATCGCAAAGCGATCCAGTCCCTCCTCGGACCCTGCACAAACGCGGTAGCCTAGTGCACCGGAAACGCCCCTTTTACTAACTGACCCTTCATGAACAATGACCAGCAATGATACAGGCACCATAAGCTGCCAACCTGCATTAACACACCAATCAAAGTCATGCTGTAATTCTGTATAAGAAAAACATTGACAGAGTAACTTGTTCGCTCATTTTGTGAATTAGTCTGAACTTCTAAGGTGACACGGAAGTCGCAGTTTTTAGAGATGCCTTTGATGTAAAATCAGTCGTCTGTTGGAGCATTTACATTATTAACTTCCATTTTCTATTAAGCCTTAATCCTATGGTTCTTCTAAATATTCTCATTGTACTTCATCTCACAGAGTAGCTTTATTGTTCCTAAATAGAAACAAATATGGAACAAAACCAACATTATGAAAGCTCATGAATTTCGTACAAGCGTAGAAAGGAAAGAGTATGCCAATCAATTGGGAGGATATCTTCAATTCCATCTTCTACCACACTATGATATAGTAAAGTGATGTGAAACTAAGACACATAACATGATCCTGTAATAGAAAATAAGATAGAGAATGAGATAAACCATTTCTCTCATCAATTGGACAAAGGAATTACTCCCTGAATCTAAGACATGCACATGCTCCCGCCGAAAATAATACTTCATCCATCATATTGACATAGTTGACTTTTTTTATATTATCTACAAAAGTCAACTATAAAAATATTTTTTTAAAAAAAAGTGATAAAAAAATTCCACATGCAGCCAACAAGATCCACACGCTGAATATCAGCAACAACTTTTCTTAAGCTAAACTTCAAATCACTTTGAGGTACTTCTGTCATGTGAAACTTTCTTGAATCAAGTGCATAGAGGTGCGCTTTTTTTTTTCTTTTTCCAAAGGGTCAATTGACAAAATCTCAAGTAGGAATCAAAAAGAAAAAAAGAAAAAAAGTGTTTTAGGTCAAGATATATCAAATCAAAAATAACCATTTTTGTTTATATCAAAGTTACGTGGACATCAAACAAGCTAGTAGAGTTGATAGCGGTAATTGATAGTAGCAGATTAATATGCGCCCATTACCAACTCTTCAGTTTTAAGTCTTTGTGAACAAAATGTGGCAATAAAATATTTTTCATCTTTGAATGGATAGAGTGTCAAATTCTATACAATTCAAGGAAGAAATGGAGCAGATGCTAAGCACATCGCACAACAGAGAGAGAGAGAAAGAGAAAGAATCAAAAGTTGCATGAATTGGATTGAAAAATCTGTTAGAAGCAACTGTCTCTGTTTATAATATAACCGCTTGTTGAAGCGGGAAGAAGGAAAAGAATAGCAAAATTACAAGAATGTCCTCCAATCTTTATTATGTTGTACACATTAAGTAGGGGCATTACTGTCATTCCACTCCATTTAAACTCCCACCTTGAACTGTCTCTCCTTCCTCCGTCACTTCGACTCCAACACCACTTCTGCACCCAGCTGGCCGTTAGCCCCTTTGTCCATGCAAGAAATTCTCTACCATTCCTCACTCAACCACCTCAGTTTCAGATTTCTCAACACCCCCCTTCAATCCTGAGTGCGTAAATATGTTGCAAACTCCTAATGATGCAGTCAGGATGCCTAGCCTTTTTGAATCCAAGGCCTTTGTAAAAATGTCAGCCAACAGTAGCTCCGTTCTGATGGGCATATGTTTAATCACACCTTCCTGAAACTTATTTCTTACAATGTGACAATCAATTTCAATATGCTTAGTCCTTTCATGAAATACTGGGTTCTCCACTATGTAGATTGCGCTTTTGTTGTCACAAAATATTTCAACTGGTTCACTGTGCAATACTCTCAAATCCTTCAACAAATAGAGAATCCATTGAACCTCACAAGTTGCTGAGGCAAGAGCTCTATATTCTGCCTCTGATGAAGACTTGGAGACAATAGTTTGTTTCTTTGCTTTCTATGAGACTAACACATTCCCAAGAAACATACAGTAGCCAGTTATTGATTTTCTGCTCTCCACACAACCTCCCCAATCTGAATCCGAAAACGCAGTTAGCTTTAGTGATCCTTCGCTAGGAAAGAAAATCTCTTGGCCAGGAGTCCCTTTTAAATACCTTAGCAACCTTTGAACAACACTCCAGTGCATCTCTGTAGGTGTATCTAGGAATTGGCTCAATTGCTATACTGTGTAGCTAATGTCTGGCCTCGTAATTGTGAAGTATAACAACTTACCAATGAGTCTTCTATACCTAGATACGTCCTCAAACAATGGTGAGTCCCTGTGAGCTAGTTTCAGGTTTTGTTCCATGGGGCTATGCGCAAGTTTAGAAGCCAGGTGTCTAGTATCCTCCAAGACCTCTAGTGCATATTTCCTTTGGCAAACCATGATCCCCCCTTGAGACCTGACAATCTCCAAACCCAGAAAATATCTCAATGGACCAAGATCTTTAATTTTGAAGGTCGAGTGTAATATGTTTTTAAGTGTTTGTATAGCTTGAAGTGAGTCACTAGCAAGCACAATGTCATCTACATAGATAAAGAGAACCAAAAAAGTGCCATTGGACAGTTTAGTGAACATAGTGTGATCATTTTGTGACTGGGTGTAGACTTCAGACAAGAGAAATGATGTCAATTTTGCATTCCATTGTCGGCTGGCTTGTTTCAGCCCGTATAACGATTTGTTAAGCTTGCAAACAGTCCCTGGGGAAGCAGGAACACCTTCAGGTGGCAGCATGTAAATATCTTGATCAAGGTCCCCATGTAGAAAGGCATTATTGATATCCAATTGATGTAGAAACCACCCCTTGAGTGCTGCTAAAGCCAGAACCAGCCTAACTGTAGTCATTTTGGCCACAGGGGAAAAGGTGTCTCTATAGTCTACACTCGCTTATTGAGTATAACTCTTTGCAACCAATCTGACCTTGAACCTCTCAATATTTCCATCAGCTTTTCTTTTAATTTTGTACACCCACTTGCAGCCTATAGGTTTCTTGTTAGGAGGAAGAGGCATCATGGTCCAGGTATCATTGGCCTCTAAGGCTGTCAACTCCAGATTCATTGCTTGTTGCCAGTCTGCAGATGTGGCTGCTTGCTGATAAGATTGAGGTTCTTGCTGCAAGTTAACGTTAAGCACATAATTTTTGAATTGTGGAGCTAGCTGACCCAAAGAATAGTAATGTGCAAGGGGATATGTTAAAGAAGTAGGAGAAACATGTGACGCAGACAATTGACTACAGTGATAGTCATGTAGATAGATGGTGGTTTTCTGAATCTAGCAGGACGAGTAGATGGCTGATTGGAATGAGAAGTGTGGTCCAGGCACTGAGTGTTATGTGATGATAGTGAATCACCTTCTCCACTAATGACCAGAGGGATATCCAGTATGATGTTCTGTGAGGGGTCAGTGCTGAGTGTTTGAGGTGATGCAGTGGCAAAATGCGGTGTAGGAGGATCACAGGATGGAGGACTTTCAGAAGTAGCAGATGAAGGAATTGAAGAACTGGGAAGGTGATGAGTGTTATATGATGATGAAGGAATGTCAAAAGGAGAAGAGTGGTTTTCAATAGGATCAGCTGTGTGTAAGGATGGAAAGAAAGGAAAGATAGTATCTGGTGGAGGCTGTACATAGTCATTGGCATAAGGAAATACTGTGTCCATAAACTGTAGATCCCTGGAGATAAGAATATTTCTGGTCTTGATATCCTGGAGTATGTAGCCTTTTGTTGTGGATGACATGCCTAGAAACAGGCATGGAATGGCTCTGGGGGTAAATTTGTGTTTGTCAGGAGTGGTATTATATGCATAAGCCAGACACCCAAACACCCTAAGGTGATGATATGTTGGTTGTTTTCTGAACAGGGATTCAAAGGGTGATATATTAGATAGGACAGGAGTAGGATTACAGTTTATCAGGTACACTGCATGGGATACAACAAAACCCCAGTAAGACATAGGCAGGTTGGCTTGAAACTTGATGGATCTGGCAACCCCTAGAATGTGTTGGTGTTTCCTCTCTACCAACCCGTTTTGCTGTCGAGTGTAGGTGCAACTGGTTTGATGTATTATCCCATGTTGCATATAAAAGTCTGGCATCTTAAACTCCACCCCATTATCAGATCTGAGTACTTTAACTTGTTTATCAAACTGAGTATGTACATAGTGGCAAAAACTTTGTACAATATGTCTTGCTTCAGATTTAGATTTAAGAAGATATAGCCATGTAAATCTACTATAGTCATCCACAAAAGTGAGGAAGTACTTTTGGGCATACAGAGTGGGGTACCTATTTGGTCCCCAGATGTCAATATGAATCAAATCAAAAGGGTGAGTGGATTGAGATATAGAAATAGGAAATGGTAATCTTTTCAGTCTAGCCATTGGGCAAATCATACAAGGCTCATCTAAATCTCTTGATGAAACCGAAGCATCATGTTTGTGAATTTGTTTTATTCTGGGCAATGAAGCATGCCCCAGTCTGCAATGCCAAAGCATGGTAGGTGAAGCAAGACCAGCAGCTGTATGACAAACATATTTCTGCATTGAGGCAGTTCCATTCAAAGAGTATAGACCACCAGACAAATTAGCTGAACCAATCATCCTCTTGGACAATTGATCCTGGATCAAACAACAGGAGCCAAAGATTTTAATAAGAAGATTAGATTCTGAAGCAAGTTTACTCAAAGAAATTAAGTTGTAAGCAAAAGAGGGCACATAGAGGACATTATATAGTGTAAGTAGAAGATGGCAGTTCCATCTTCTACCACACTATGATATATTAAAGTGATGTGAAACTAAGACACATAACATGATCTCAGTTACTGTAATAGAAGAAAAGATAGAGAATGAGATAAACCATTTCTCTCATCAATTGGACAAAGGAATTACTCCCTGAATCTAAGACATGCACATGCTCCCGCCGAAAACAATACTTCATCCATCATATTGACATAGTTGACTTTTTTTATATTATCTACAAAAGTCAACTATGAAAATATTTTTTTTAAAAAAAAAGTGATAAAAAAATTCCACATGCAGCCAACAAGATCCACACGCTGAATATCAGCAACAACTTTTCTTAAGCTAAACTTCAAATCACTTTGAGGTACGTTTGTCATGTGAAACTTTCTTGAATCAAGTGCATAGAGGTGCGCTTTTTTTTTTTCTTTTTCCAAAGGGTCAATTGACAAAATCTCAAGTAGGAACCAAAAAGAAAAAAGAAAAAAAGTGTTTTAGGTCAAGATATATCAAATCAAAAATAACCATTTTTGTTTATATCAAAGTTACGGGGACATCAAACAAGCTAGTAAAGTTGATAGCGGTAATTGATAGTAGCAGATTAATATGCGCCCATTACCAACTCTTTAGTTTTAAGTCTTTGTGAACAAAATGTGGCAATAAACTATTTTTCATCTTTGAATGGATAGAGTGTCAAATTCTACACAATTCAAGGAAGAAATGGAGCAGATGCTAAGCACATCACACAACAGAGAGAGAGAAAGAGAAAGGATCAAAAGTTGCATCAATTGAATTGAAAAATCTGTTATAGGCAACTGTCTCTGTTTACAATATAACCGCTTGTTGAAGCGGGAAGAAGGAAAAGAATAGAAAAATTACAAGAATATCCTCCAATCCTTATTATGTTGTACACATTAAGTAGGGGCATTACTGCCATTCCACTCCATTTAAACTCCCGCCTTGAACTGTCTCTCCTTCCTCCTTCACTTCGACTCCAACACCACTTCTGCACCCAGCTGGCCTTCAGCCCCTCTGTCCACGAAAGAAATTCTCCACCATTCCTCACTCAACCACCTCAGCTTCAGATTTCTCAACACCCCCCTTCAATCCTGACTGCGTAAATATGTTGCAAACTCCTAATGATGCAGTCAGGATGTCTAGCCTGATTGAATCCAAGGCATTTGTAAAAATGTCAGCCAACAGTAGTTCTGTTCTGATGGGCATATGTTTGATCACACCTTCCTGAAACTTATTTCTTACAATGTGACAATCAATTTCAATATGCTTAGTCTTTTCATGAAATATTGGGTTCTCCACTATGTAGATTGCGCTTTTGTTGTCACAAAATATTTCAACTGTTTCACTGTGCAATACTCTCAAATCCTTCAACAAATAGAGAATCTATTGAACCTCACAAGTTGCTGAGGCAAGAGCTCTATATTCTGCCTCTGATGTAGTTCTTTTTTTATCTTGAAAAAAGATACTTTCAATGAACCAATAATGCCAAAAAAAAATACATTAGGCTTCTGTGATTTGCCTTGGTTTTGTTGATGGAGAGATGAATCCTAGGACTTCTATTGTGATTGGTGGGCATCAAATTAAAGATAACCTCTTACCATTCGATCTTGATTAGGTTATGAGTTCGAACCGTGGAAATAGCCTCTTGTACAAAAAGGATAAGATAAGGTTGTGTACATCAGATCGCAAACGATTCGGCTCTTTTCAAACTATACATAAACACAAAAGCCTAGTGTATCGAAAACGATGTCTTTTTATTATTCAGGCAAATAAGATGTGCCAATTTCAACTTCACATCCATTGTGTAATGCTTTCAATGCATTATTTAGTCGAAGTAACCTAGCGAAACAGATGCCACATGCTCCTAACATGGTTTAGAAACGTATATACAAGTATGCGAGTAATTTCATATACAACTTGCTTGTTAAACAAAATCATCTCTTGCAAACAAAGGAATATATCCAACTTACTCTAATATTGTTGGAGTTTAGTTGAACTGAGCCGATCTGCTGCCGACCTGACGTTGCCGACCTGACGAGCAGACCTGAAGTGCCCTAAAGTGCCTGACTGAATTTTTAAACTCACTGGCTAGCTGGCCGACCTGACCTCGAGTTCTTCACCAGTCAGCTCGGCAGATTTGTAGCGCTAATTACGTCTGACTAGATTTGATTGTAGATATCTAGTCTAATCAAATGTATCTTATTCATTGAGTTTATCATGTACATAAATTAGATATATGATAGTATTTCTATTGATCTCGTATTGATCTCTTTAGCTATAGATTAGCACAAATTGCTCGTTTGTAATTTTTGTAAATTAACGGCAAGATGAATAGAAAATCCAGAGATTTGAGTTGCCAAAAGTCTTTGTCCATATCTGTTTTTATACGGTATCAGAGCGAGACTGTGTTTTCTGATCCTTTTCCTTCAGAAATCTTCCTCATCAGCCATGGTAGCCGAATCTTCCTCCTCTTCTTCTCAAACTACGGCAATCGAATCCTTTCACAGAAAAATCATATCTTCTTATGATTTGCACTCAGGTGACCATCCTGGGTTACTTATTACTCATGTCTAACTCATAGGATCAAGTTATGAAGAATGGACAAGGGCCATTCGTGGCTCCTTGCTCGCCCGACGAAAGTATGGATTCCTTGATGGAACCATATCTCAGTCTACTGACGGGTCTCCTAACATGTCTGATTGGGAGCTCGTCAACTCAATGATTGTGGCATGGATTTTAAATACGATTGAGCTCAGCCTACGTTCTATCATCTCGTACTCATAGAATGCTAAGGAATTATGGGAAGACATTAAACAGCGACTCGTTGTTCTGAATGCTCCGTGAGTGCAACATTTGAAGAAAGCACTCGCAAACCGCAAACAAAATGGAGATTCTGTGATGACATATTATGGAAGATTGAAGAAACTGTGGGATGAGTTAAGAGATTACGACGACATCCCGATGTGCTCCTGCAACGGCTGTGAGTGTGATTTGCGACAAACACTCAGTCGTCGCAAAGAAGCTGGCCGAGTTCATCATTTCCTTATGGGACTTGATGAACATACGTTTAGAATAGTGCACTCATCTATCCTCAACCAGAAACCTCTTCCTACTTTGAACAGAGTTTATCACATAACGGTCCAAGTGGAAAGCCTAGGGTCTATTGCACTTGCAGAAGACAAGCGTGAATCTTCTGTCTCTGCTCTGACAGTATCAGGAAAGTAAGGCGTTGACAAGAAGAACTCCAAATTTGCGATGGTGTGCACACACTGCCGAAGGAAGAGACACGAGGCCAGCGGATGTTTTCAAGATATTGGTTATCCTTACTGGTGAGGTAACCGACCTAAAGGATAACTCAAGACTAAAGGATCTACCCTCCGACATCTTTGCGACCCAAGGTCACAGGCGGTGCTGCACATGTGGCAATTGCCTCATCAAAAGCATCTTCCACCTCGAGACGATGCACATAGGGGTGCAAAGATTCTGGCCGACCTCTCTACAGCCGAGTTGAGCTCACTTCTCCGAGCTCTGAATACACGTAAGCAAATGACTCCGGAACGCATAAGTGGTAAGCAACCTGACTTCTTTTGGATTATAGATTCGGGAGCTTCTCATCATCTGAATGGTAATCTAAACCTTTTATATAATTGTGTCCCAATCACGCTGTGCAATATCTGGCTGCCCGATAGCACTATGACCCAAGCACAGCAACAAGAGTTAGCTCGGTTGAATGGAGAACTGATGCTAGACAAAGTGTTCTTTGTCCCAAACTTGACTTGCAACTTGTTGTCAATGTCACAGTTGCTGCATAATCAAAATTACCTTGTTAAATTTACTAACGAAGGTTACGTGATACATGACTGGAATACCAACACTCAGATTAGAGCGGGGTGATGTGTTCGAAGGGTTGTACGTCTTGAGAAGAGCAGATTATATACGGATGCACGCAGTAGGGAAGCAATTCGACGTCTCCTTGTGGCACAATAAGTTGGGACATCCTTCCAATCGAGTTTTGCGTCTATTACATGGTGTAGTCTCTTCCTTTGATGGAACTAGCACAACTTGTTGTGAGGTCTGCCTTCGTGCAAAGCATACTAAAGAACCATTTGATTTAAGCAATACGATTACTGAGCATTGTTTTGATTTAGTGCATTGTGATATATGGGGTCCTTACCGACACAAAACTTCTTGTGGTGCTTCTTATTTTTTGACTTTTGTAGATGATCATTCACGGGCAGTGTGGGTGTATTTATTGAAAACCAAAGATCGTGTACCAACGTTGGTGAAACAATTCTTTGCCATGGTTGACACCCAGTTCGGCCGAAAGATTAAAATTTTTCGTACTGACAATGTGACAAAATTCTTACCACTGATCTCTTTCTTTGCCGACCAAAATGTAATACATCACACCTCCATTCGATATACACCCCAACAAAATAGAAAAGTAGAACATAAACATCGAGACATCTTTAATGTGGCAAGAGCACTCCGTTTCTGAGCTAACCTTCCCTTAAATTTCTAGGATGAGTGTGTTCTGATTGCAGTTCATCTTATAAACCGCGCTCCTTCTGTCCAACTCGGAGGCAAGACACCTTACGAAATTCTATTTGGCCGACCTTCCAATTACAACCACCTTCGAGTTTTTGGCAGTTTATGTTATGTTCACAAATGATCAACGGGATGGTGACAAGTTTCAACCACGCAGTAAAAAATGTATCATGATTGGATACACCTCTGGTAAGAAAGGATGGAATGTGTACGACCTAGATACTTGTCAATTCTTTGTTTCCCATAACATCATCTTTGCCGAGGCCATGTTTTCATTTGTCAGTAGCCCTTCCTCTATTTCCTCCCCATCTGTGGAATCTTTTCCCAACAACTCACCCATCATTAAAACACATTTGTCCTCACCAGATACACCTCCTTCCACACCCATGCTGAGCTCAACTGAACTAAGTCCATCACACCAGCCCAGTCAGCCCAACCAAAACCAGATACCCGAGCTCAGCATGGATGAGCAGATCCCAACACCTGAACTTAGCACTGGAGGACAAACTTCCACATCTGAGCTGACCTCACCAGCTCATCCACCACAGCTCGGCAGAGGACAACGAGTCAAGCAACTTCCTGCAAGATTGGCTGATTACGACTTAAATGCTATTCAGTCCAGCCTTTCTCCTACATCACCCACTCCGACTGTTTCTTCAGGTACTCCTTACTCTATCAACAATTTTCTTAGTAATCATCGTTTTTCTGTTGTCCATTGAACTTTCCTTGTGTCCATCACCTCGAGCACATAACCAGACTCCTACTCTCACGCAGCAAAAGATCCTAACTGGCGGGCTGCCATGCGCGAAAAGCTGTAAGCCCTTGAGGACAATAAAACTTGGACTTCAGATGAGGTGCCTCTTGAGAAACGTGCCATTGGCTGCAAATGTGTATACAAGGTTAAACATAACTCGGATGGGAGTATTGAGCGCTATAAGGCTCGGCTGGTTGTGCACGGCAATTGTCAGATCGAGGGGATTGACTACACTGAAACTTTTGCTCCCACCGGGAAGATGGTCACGGTTTTGTGTACTCTTGGCTCTAGCCGCTGCTCAACGGTTTTCTACCTGTCAAATGGATGTACGAAATGCATTTCTTCATGTTGATCTTGATGAAGTAGTATACATGAAACTACCCCTGGGCTCTCAGCGACCTCACCTTGCATCGTCTGTTGTTTGCACAAATCCTTATATGGTCTTAAGCAAGCTCCTCGGTGTTGGTTTGCAAAGCTCTCTTCTGCTCCGCGCTTTTATAGTTTTGTTCAGTCATATTCGAATTATTCTATATTCAGCTATGCCCGTGGTCATATTCATATTTATCTCTTGATCTATGTTGACGATCTTATACTTGTGAGTAATGATTCTCATGAGATGGAGGTTGTTAAAACATATCTAAGTACCTGCTTTTATATGAAAGATCTCGGTCCTTTGAAATATTTTCTTGGCCTTGAAGTTGCTCGCAGTGGGTGCAGCTATTTTTGTATCCCAACGTAAGTATGCTCCCGACATTATTACAGATTGTGGCTTGCTTGCTTCAAAGCCCGCCTCTATACCCTTGGAACAACAACATCAGTTGGCTCAGTCTACAAGCTTTCTTCTTGAAGATCCACTTTCATATCGACATCTGGTTGGTCAATTGATTTATTTATCTGTCACCAGACCTGAGCTCTCTTATGTTGTACACACACTGGCCCAGTTTATGCAATCACCTAGGCTTGACCACTGGCATGCTGCTCTGCGTGTTATTCGTTATCTCAAAGGCAGCCCGGGTCAACTGCTTCTCTTTCCGACCACTAATGATCTCTAATTAACTGCCTACTGTGACTCGGATTGGACAAACTGTCCTCTTACTCGACATTCTCTTTCCTTCTACTTCATTCAACTTGAAACATCCCACATCTCGTGGAAGACTAAAAAGCAATACACTGTCTCTCGTTCCTCTGCCGAGGCAGAATATCGTGCCATGGCTTACACAGTTACACTACCTGCGAGTTGAAGTGGCTGCTTGGTCTTCTTCGGTTTATTGGCATATCTCACTCAACTCCTGTTACTCTTTACACTGACAGTCAGTCTGCATTGCATCTTGCCCATAATTCTGTTGCTCATGAACGTACTAAACACATTGAGGTTGACTGTCACTTTCTTCGGGATGTCGTCTTAGATGGACAAATTCGCCCCCCTTCATGTCTCCACAACACATCAGCTTGTTGACATCCTTACAAAGTCCCTTGGTACTCGTGAGTTTCGTTTTTTGTTGTCCAAGTTGGGCGTTTCCGACCTCCACGCACCAACTTGAGGGGGGGTGTTGGAGTTTAGCTGCGCTGAGCTAAGCTGCTGCCGACCTGACGAGCAGACATGAAGTGCCCTGAAGTGCACTGATTGAACTTTTGAACTCATTGGCTGGCTGGCTGACCTGACCTCGACTCCTTCACCAGCTCAGCTTGGCAGATCTGTAGCGCTAATTACGGCTGACTAGATTTGATTGTAGATATCTAGTCTAATCAAATATATCTTATTCATTGAGTTTATCCTGTACATAAATGTAGAGATATGATAGGATTTGTATTGATCTCTTTAGCTGTAGATTAGCACAAATTGCGTGTTTGTAATTTCTATAAATTAACCGCCAAATGAATAGAAAAACCCAAAGATTTGAGTTGACAAAAGTGTTTGTCTATATTTGTTTTTACAAATATTTTTCTTAACTAGTTCTATATTTGAAAAAATCTATAGCAAACGCAATTTACAGAAGCAGTGAGCAAGAGACATTACGTCGAACACCGTTAAACACCAACAAAATGCTACGATTGAGCAATCAATATAACTCAACAACGAAAATGGAGAAATGGAGAGAGAAGAATTGAAGGAGAGAAAATTTCACTCAATATTCAGAGAAGGAAAACGGTTACAAGGAATTACCACAAAAACTGCTCCTAACTACCCATCAAAAACTATTTATACACGCTATTTACAGACCCTACGAAGAAGAAAAGGAAATAACAAAGTTACAATTATGCCCTTAAAACCTCCGCAACTCTTTTACTTATGAAAGGGCATAAACGTCCTTTCGCGTCGTGTTTGAATTAACCGCCACAAATAACCGTCTCTCTTCTTCCTTTTCGCGTTCAGCACGCACCACGCTGTGCTCCTTCACTCTGGCAACCCGCTAGTTGCTCAACACCCGCAACTCCCAATTCATAACAGCCACTGTACCAACCTTTTTGACCACAATACTTGACCATTGCTCTTCAGCTCACTTACTCCCTTGAGCTCCCAGCCTTTGCACCACTTGATTCGTCAGCTGCATCTCCTTAACACCCCCCCGCAATCTGACTGCCTGTACACATTACGCACACCCAATGCTGCAGTCAAGGTTTGCATTCGTTGTTTGTCCACAGCCTTTGTAAATATATCCGCGAGTTGCTTATCAGTTCTCCGGGCATCGTTTTGATCACTCCTTCCAAATTTTTTGCCTTAACAACGTGACAGTCTATCTCGATGTGTTTTGTCCTCTCATGGAAGACAGGATTCTCAACGATATAAAGCGCACTCTTATTATCACAAAACAACTCCACGGGTGCCTCTTGTTGTATTCCCAAGTCTCCAAGCAAATAAAGCAACCATTGCAATTCACAGGTGGTAGCAGCCAACGCTCTATATTCTGACTCTGAGGATGATCTCGAAACCGTAGTTTGCTTCTTGGCTCTCCATGACACCAGAGCATCTCCAAGGAACACACAAAACCCCGTAATCGATCTCCTAGTCTCCTGACAACCGGCCCAATCCGTATCAGCAAACGCCGTGAGCTTTAACTCTCCTTTGCCGGGAAAAAATAAGCCTTGTCCCACTGTCCCCTTTATATATCTGAGCAATCTATGAGCTGATCTCAAATGCAACTGAGTAGGCGAATCCAAAAATTAACTTAACTATTGTACAGTGAGAGCAATATCGGGTCGTGTGATGGTCAGATAGATTAACTTGCCAATTAAGCTCCTGTAACCTCCAATATCATGTATCAACTCTGAATCGTT
>AP025050.1:10021917-10061213 GCA_036186865.1 Eustoma russellianum
ATGCCCAAGCCTTTGATGCCAAAGCATGGAATTTGAAACTACATCAGAATAACAAGAAAAGGGTCTAAAACACGCAGAATCAGTAGAGACTGCCTCACTGGTGCTCTTTGTTAAGGCAATATTCTTCTCCCCGGAGTGAGTGAGGTAGTATAGGCCGTGATTGAGCTTAGCTGAACCAATCATCCTCTTGGAGTATTGGTCCTGAATCAAACATCCATTTAATGAGAAATGAACATCAACATGGGAATCAGTGACTAACTTGCTAAGAGAGATTAAATTGAAGGAGAAGGTCGGTACAAAAAGAACATTGGAAATGGTAAGTTGAGGATTGATAATTACAGTGCTAATGTGTGTGGCAACGGCAGTGAGATTATTTGGCATTTTGACATGAATATTGCTAACAGGAGTAGAGGAATGAAACAAGGACAAACAAGAAGAAATATGATCAGAGGCCCCCGAGTCCAAAATCCATACACCTGAAACATCAGAAGTAACCTTACCTGTATCCTTACCAGAACGTATTACAGCCTGTGCATTCATGACAGCAGGCTGTGAAGCAGGGGCAAGAGAAGGATGTTTACCAAGCACCCCATCCTTCTCATCCAGCAAACTCAAAAGCTTATTGTATTGCTCCACTGTAAACGTTGGAGCAGAAGAAGCAGACTGAATGCCTCTGTGATCATTCAAGAAGCTACCATCAGATTCATCACTGGAGGTGTTTACCAAATTTACTTGCGGCTTAGCTTTATATCCAGGAGGATATCCATATTTCTTGTAACATCTGTCAACGGTATGTCCACTCATACCACAGAAGGTACACACCGGCCTTTGTGACACATTGTGATAACCTCTATTCGTCCCTCGTCTACTACTCCCCCCTTGAGGTCTGTAACTGAAGCTTCCAACCGCAAAACTTGAGGCAACATCGTTAGGGAGATTATCATTACAAGACTCAACAGGAACATTGTTTGCAAGCAACACAGACGGATTATTAGCAAATTGCGTTTGAGATGCAGATCCATTCATTATCTTCCTTTCAAACTGAAGTGCCATGGAAAAGGCAGTAGAGATATTCGGCATGGGAGACATAACAAAGATTTGAGATCTCACTGGGATCATACTCAGCACTCAAGCCTTTTATGAATTTATCACATAATCACTTTCAACAAACTTAGTCATCTTATCAGCAACATCACACGTGCACCTACGACATTCACATTTAGGTATGGGCCTGATAACCATCATCTCTTCCCATACAGATTTTAGTTTGGTAAAATATTCGCTAATACTCATACTCTCTTGTTTTATCGCATAGAATTCCTCAGGGAGGTCAGACAGCCTGAGAGGATCTCCTCCGGTGTACCTAAGAGTGATCCTTCCACACATCTCGTGCAGACTCGTACCACATAATGCTTTGAGCAATTGAAGGACTTACACAGTTTTGAATCCAGGACTGCACCATTGTGTTGCACTGATCCAAGCAAAGTAGTCGTCATCGTCATCATTTGGCCTCTCCATGGTGCCGTCAATGAAACACAGCTTGTTTTTGATAGTGAGCGCCATCCTCAGAGTTCTGCTCCATGAGTGAAAGTTATGCCCTGTAAGTGGTGGCTGAACCAACACGGCTGCTGGACTTTCATTCGGATGGAGGTATAATGGACTAGCCGCAGGATTTTCAACAGATTTCTTCTTCGAAGTTGAAGCTATGTCAGCCATAAGGATCAACAACTAATTGTCGCACAGCAAGCGTCAATTCTTAGAAAAATCTCTCTGATACCATGAAAAAATCTATAGCGAACGCAATTTACAGAAGCAGTGAGCAAGAGACATTACGTCGAACACCGTTAAACACCAACAAAATGCTACGATTGAGCAATCAATATAACTCAACAACGAAAATGGAGAAATGGAGAGAGAAGAATTGAAGGAGAGAAAATTTCACTCAATATTCAGAGAAGAAAACGGTTACAAGGAATTACCAAAAAAACTGCTCCTAACTACCCATCAAAAACTATTTATACACGCTATTTACATACCCTACGAAGAAGAAAAGGAAATAACAAAGTTACAATTATGCCCTTAAAACCTCCGCAACTCTTTTACTTATGAAAGGGCATAAACGTCCTTTCGCGTCGTGTTTGAATTAACCGCCACAAATAACCGTCTTTCTTCTTCCTTTTCGCGTTCAGCACGCACCACGCTGTGCTCCTTCACTCTGCAACCCGCTAGTTGCTCAACACCCGCAACTCCCAATTCATAACAGCCACTGTACCAACCTTTTTGACCACAATACTTGACCATTGCTCTTCAGCTCACTTACTCCCTTGAGCTCCCAGCCTTTGCACCACTTGATTCGTCAGCTGCATCTCCTTTAACAATATTGATTTATACACTACTTATATACGAGACCTAAGCTTCTACGCGTTTATGACAGACAGAAAAGTGACCACCCGCTGGCTGCCAGGCCTTGCTTTTTTACTTAAAGATTTAAAACACCAAGGCAACACCATAAGGGTACTTATTTTCAGACCTCCAATGCTGATCAACAGTCAACACGTTTTAGGCTTTATTGCACGTCGTATCCTAATTCCTAATGATCAATCAAGATAATATACGCCGAGAGCATAATACAGTTGTTATTCAGATTTAAATTTGCTCTAAGTTAAGAGTTCGATTATAGAGACACACATAGTGTGTGTTCCTTCGACCTAGTTTGCGAGAGAACATCTTGTGTGTATCACCGCGTAAGATCTCACCCAATCTAAGAGACGTTAGGCTCATGATTTACATCCTCCACACATGTTCTCTGGAAATAAAGCGGTGGGCCTCAAAGTGAGGGATTTCACCTTTTAATCCGATCAATATAATACCTGCTCCCATTTTTTGACTTTGTTTTTTCCCCGGATAATAGCTTCTATTATCTGAGAGAAAGACAACTATGTCATTGGCCCTTCTCCAGAAAAAGAATGAAAAGTTTTGCTACTAACAACTTTGAGAATTGTTGAGTTGGGTCATCCTTACGTGGAGTCCAATATCTAAAGTCTAGAATTGTTACTCTAAAAAATAATTGAAGAAAAAATAAATTTTTAATGAATCAATAAGAATGGATCCATGAGAAACATCATTAGCATAACGAAATTATCATTCAAATACCATTTAACTTGTGTTTTTATTTTTAATGAATCAATAACACATTCTTTCTTGACTTTGAAATATGATGAAATAAAACAAAATGACTACGCTTTTTATATAGTGAAGAAGCAGTTGGCCGACACAGCTTGACACAATTTTCATTATGGGTCATCTGGAAACAACCTTGTGTGTTTCTAACATATGAGTATGGTTACGTACATTCAATCCCCCATAATCAACTATAGGCGGGAGCCTCTAACACAATGAGATAATTTTTTTGTTGTTGTATATAATATTTAATGTTAATTATTTTCTAGAAAAACGTCAATTTATCAATACATCACATCAATAGCAAATTTATTTATCGACCAACGTATACAGCATTGGAGTAGCACAATTGTGACAAGGCGGCACGAAACCGTGACAAACCTTTCATATAAAATTTACACGTTGAAAATAAAACTTCACACATGAAACATATACAGATGACTTTGATTATTCCTCCAATGAGTTGCCACCACCAAACACCACGTGATAACGTGAAACTTTTATTTTGCAAGTTTGCTTTGACCAAGAAATGAAGTCAACCATCAGACATTGGAAGTGAAATTGAAATTGGCACAGGTTGTTTGTCTGAACAACAATGAAGAGCTAAATCCAAGTCTTGATGAAGCAAGATCGAACTGCAAGAGATTATTTTCGATTTGATGTCCTCCAATCACAATGGAAGTCCTAGGATCCAACCCACCATCAACAAATCCAAGACAAAGTACATTACTACTCACTTGAACCATTGAGTTTGCTCCAAAAATTCTCCAAAACACTTTGCTATTTTGTAGCACAAAATCAATTTGTGGCACGGCTGGTCCGACTCTTGTGCTCCCAATCTTTGTGGCATCAAAACACACCTCAAATGGTGCGACCGCCGCGACCCTCGGCACGTTTGACAGCGCACCTGTGAACGCATTCACGACAGCTTTGTAAATTGAAGTTTCCAAGACTGTGTAAGGATTAACAGTACTTATTTTTGTTCCACCATTCCCTTCTTTGTCAAATTTAAGAAGGGTCGTGTTAACCGGAACGACTTTTTGGTTGATCTTGATGGATTTTACTCCAATGAAGTATTCAGCTGAAGGCTCCCCTGCAGCGTAAGCTGATGCAGTGCTCACTGGATTTATAAACAATGGGGTGTAGATTAAATTTGTGGAAGCATCTATATTTGGGAGGAATACATATGGTCCATTACCAAATAGTACAACACCCTTTGATCTTGTGGAAGAGCTCAAGCAAAGTGCGAATTTTCGGGGAAAACTAAAAGATGAAGAAAACTGTGGTGGAAGTGAGATTTTAGTCCTTCCTAGGCCAGCCATTCCGGTCACACCCGCGGCGAGGCCGTTTATAATAACTTGTGAGCCACAAACAAATAGGAATTTGGGTACAGAAACAACCTTTCCAGGGTTCTTTCCGTTTGTGGATTGAAGTGAAACGACATCAGAAGCGAGCTCGCCGCTCGTGGCAGTTCTTGTGATGGAGTTATCAGGAATGAGGCTACAGGTGTTTCTATTGCACCCTGGCTTAGGTGGAAAGCAGTCTCCACAGGCCGTGCTACGAGCAAGGGAGCATGCGGCTGAGCGGCAAGGGACGGGGCGGTAGGTGGAGGAGACATAGCCATGTTCGCAATCTACCCAGAAGAATTGGCCACCAAGATCAAGGGTTAACTTGAGGGGTACAAGTGGGGTTCTTTGGCTGAAATGAGTGATGTATTGGTTAGTTGAAGCGTCTTTGGAGACGGGAAGGATCAAGGCTTTTGGCCTGAAGGATGTTGTTGCTGCTAACGATGAGGATATTAAGAGATATGAGCAGATGATTATTGTATAAAAGGAGGAAGCCATTGGAGTAGACAAAATTGGCTAATGATGGATGCAATAGTTTTCTTGCTGTTTCTATATATAGAAATGAAAGTATCTTGTGTTTATCCATATCCAAATCATAATTTAAAACAAGTAATTACTAAGAGAAAAGAGTCAAGTCGCCCATAGGGGGGTAGTTTTGACAAGTTCAAAAGGGTTGAAATAAGAAGGGGCAGAAAGTGAGGCAAAATATGTGGCCTCCAATCACGCACTGTCACGTGTACAAGAAATTCTTTTTTAATTACAAAAAAAATTAAACTTCTTTCCTTATTGTATACGTGGCAACGCGTGATTGGAGATCTCATATTTTGCCTCACTTTCTGCTTCTCCTGGTCTCAACCGAGTTCAAAACAGTACAGGATCTTGTAGTCTCCAACCAATACGATGAGTTTAGTTTTTGAAAGGGAACACAGATGATATAATCTGTCTCGTGAAAGGTTTTGTCTTGAAATTATATACATCTAGATCGAAAAAGAATCAACGGAAAAGAAAAGAATCAGAATTCATCGACAGATTTCTCGAACCCAACGAAAGATGAAACATAAATCATAGATTTGCTAAGCCCTCTCGAGGACTTTATTAAAGAGGAACCTCGTGTAAATTCCATGGAATAGGGTTGATCTGTCATATTTGGGAATAGCATGCATCACGGTAATGTAGATTGAGCTGATGAATTATTTATTTTGTGTTTATTTTCGAAGTGTTAACTGTTAAATATAATCAAGTGAAATTATTTGTGGATTAAGGACATGTATGTTAACTATAAATGTTGTTTGTATTTGCTTCTGCATGTATGATTTCTATAACATGTATATATAGGTTGCTTATTGAGTCCGTTGATTTTAGCTCACACCACCACTCACCAGTTTTGCAGGCATGAGAAGTTAGGGTATGCTTGCACATAGGGCGTTGTCGTGTGAGGATGTCGATAGACTTAGAAGACTTTTGCTTAATGACGTTGACTGAGGCTTTTGGGTTATTTATAAGGTTGTTGAAGTATTAGATATGTTTGATATTATACGATTTGGGAGTTCTGCTCTGAGACTTGGTTTATTCTTTGTATTTGAGGATGTTTTAATTACAAATTTTAGTTTATGACATCTCCGTAGGAAAAAAAATTCTACGTCATTTTTGACATATAAGAGGTTAATTCGACGCCTTGTAGATCTCTTAGCAGACTACGACGGGTGCATTATTTCCGATGCTAAAGCTCGGGAGCGGGGCGCTACATGATCCTATCCATGGAGATTAGGTAAACATTCTATTCCAAAATAGACACATTGTTTGATTTTTCTTTTTAATTGTCTTAAAGAAAATCTATACAGTTCAATGTCAACTTTTGAGATGAAACACGGACTTGCACGTTCTACCTTTAAATCAAATGTTCTTTTTTTCCCCCTCCATGGAATATTAAGGAATGACGAAAGAAGCATATTCTAAGCATAAATATAAGTCCTCTTCATAACATTCTTCTTTCAGTTGTCGATATTTATTTATTAAGAAGTAACTAATAATAATACAACTAGTATATATTTTTCACTATAATAAAACACTGCTCTCTATATGGCAGCATTGTTAGTTTGACTTGCACACCTCTTGATTGCGGTGGGTGGAAGATGCTTCAGAAATTACCACACATTCAATTAATCTAATACTATAATACGTACTCTTATCTTGTAAGTTTATATTAATTATACAGTCTTTTCATATGCTTTTTAGTTAAATATTATCTCTGTCTATGTTTTCTATGCTTATGGTTTTCATGGGCCTATGGGGAAATAATTTTAATTAAGATTTTAATTTTTCTTTACCATATTGCATTGGGTTAGTACTTTGATATGTTTTCTCTAATGGTAATTTAATTCGGCAAGCTGAATGAGATTTCCCCTAAGTACTTTGTATTTTCTATATGTTTTGGGAACTTATGTTTTTGTTTGTTTTCTCGCTCCTTATGTATCTTTTTTAAGTTTTCTTTTACACACAAGAAAAGGTACATATAGAGTCGGTGGTCTCACTTAAAACAAACTCTCTATCCTAGGGATGGAGGTTGATGAAGCCGGATCTTCACCAAGGGTCTAAGATGACCTCAAATAAACGTCGTCAGTTAACTTGAAGAGTCGCTAACCGATTTGAAGATTGCAGCTGGAATAGCTTCCTGGAAGTCCTGCACAAGGAAGCAAAAAATCAGAGGGCCTGGGGGGATGACCCTGGGTAAAACCTTCCGACGCTCAAGTCAGTTTGGGCCATTTCCCACGGAGAATATAGTTTAGTGTGTGGAGTTAGAAAATTCTCACAGGTCTTGGCTGAAGAGAAAATTCGATGTATTATCTCCAGGAGATAGGAAAATGTTTCGATCCTTTTTCCGGTCTGCGTTAGCTTGCTTGTATTGGTTTTTCCCGCCCTTGGCCTCTTATAGCGAATGAGACGTTTGCTTGGGGCACAAAACCTATGACGCCGTAGGTTTGCTGATATGACCGATAGGTCGGCTGATGTGATCAGTAGGTCGGCTGATGTGTCCTTGGCGTGTACAGGCTGAATAGCTAGACGTGTACTCTTCTTTTGAACTGCACTTCTGCCTGATGGTTCTACGATGTAATGTTGTGCTTGACTCCTTCGCCGAAGTGCAAAACTAGGCTTTGCCGAGGTGCAATGTTGAATCTGACCGAAGTGATCTGGAGTGTAGCACTTAGGCTGAAGCTGAGGTTGAAGTTAGGTGCCGAGGTGCAGTCCTTGGCCTATTCTTCGATAGTAAAAAGGATGTCATAGGACACAGCCGAAGTGTAGTCAAGGCTGAACAGCAATGCTTGGGTGCTGAACTGCAGGAGTTGTATCGTTGACTGTTGTTGACTAACAGACGATTAATTCTGGTTTATCATTTGCCCCCAGATTTTGTGTGGTCGAGCTGACCTGTGAGGGCAGACAAATCTATTCTAACGAGTCTGTGACGTGTCTCCATTAATTGAGCAGTTATCCTCTTAGCTGCGCCGTAATTCCCGCTTTTAATGTAAGCGTCACTTCTAACGCCTCATCATTATTTTTTCAGTGGTTTCAGTACCCGAGGAGGGAGAAAATACTCGAACCGTCGCCGGTTCAAATTTGAACGAAAAGTTGCAACTTTTGCTTTTCTCTCTTATAAATAGGGGCACTTGCCCTAATTCTTTTTTCTTTCTTTTCCTTTGTTCTGCAAACGCTACTCTGCTGTCTTGTTCTTCTTCTTCGTCTTCGAAGCCTCTCTCCGTCCTTATTCCGGCGTTCTTTCTTTCAACTCAACCCTCTGATCTTCTGTAAGCTTTTCTTCTTCTTACTCATGGCTTTTGTTATTCCATCCCCTTCTTCTTCAGATTCCCAAAACAGATCAGCTCATTCTTACCTAGCTGATCTGGAGGGTGACCAAGAGGTCCAATATCTCCATGAGAGATCGGATTCCAGAGAGGACAACCGCCCTCTAAGGAGGTTGCGCCTTGCAGGTGAACCTTTCAAGGTTACTTCTACCTCCTCTTCCATAGTACCCCTGTTGTCCATTGACAGGGGTTCACCTTCCCCAGTAGTGCAAAGTTCAGCCTGCACTTTAAAAAATGCTGATCTTTCTAGGTTCTGTACTGAGTTTAACATAGATAGAGATACCTTTTTCCCAATTTTACCTCTTCCTCATCCAACTGCCTATGATCCACCCGCTGGGTATGAGGCAGTTTACGAAGAGTAATTCAAATCTGGGTTTGATTTTCCTGTTCCTGGACCTTTTCTTCATATCCTTGATTTTTATAATCTTAGATTACCTCAAATTATGCCCAACGGCTTGAAGGTCATTGCCAGTTATCTGCTCTACCTAAGAGCAGCTGAGGCAGAATTTGACCTAGCCGTCTTCAGGGGATGTTTGTGTGCAAACAAAAAGAAAGCTGGTACTACTTTAGTAGGAGACATCCTAATAAAGTTATTAACCATGCCATAAACATCCATTCTTCCATCAAAAATTGGAAAGGCCGCTTTTTCTTCATCAAAGCCATAGGTTACCTGAAAGAACCCTCTGGAAGTCCGGCCCTGCAGATAACAAGAGGCCAAGCGAAAAAGCCTGCGATGAAGCCTCGAGGTTACTGCACCTTCCCCAAGCTATAGACTAGAAGATTGTGGATAGGTCGGTTGTGAAAGCTGCCGACCTGGACCACATGTGGCCGTCACACCAGTTTGAAACCCTTGGCTCCTCTGCCTTAGCCTTAATCTTGGGTATGTATCCATGCTTCAAACGTCCCTGGTTTTTCTTAATGTTGCATGTGCGTTTTGACTGATCTGTTGTTACATCTTGCAGGAACCATGGTGTCTGAAAATCTCGGCAAGCTGAAGAAATTGGTTCCTAAGAAAAGGAAAAGAGAGGATGGGCAATCCTCCTCCTCTGCTCAGCCATCCACCAAGACTTCTGCTGAGGTACAGGCCCTGCCTGCTCCTCCTATCGCTCCTCCACCCAAACAAGGTAAAAATTAGTAACTTTGACGTTGATGCCTTGTTTGTTTTATTTCAACACTTTAACTTGGTTTTTGTTGCAGCTAAAACTTCAGTTGGCACTTCTTCTGCTGCAGCCAAGAAACCTGTTCAGGCTGCAGCTCAGTCTCTGAAGAAGAAAGCTTCTGAGGCCCCAGCCTTGCCCCCAAAATCAGCTGCAAAGGCTGGGGCAGGAACCAAGAAGACTGCTCCTCCTGTTAAAGTCACCTTCAAGACTTCACAGGCCAAAACTGTTCTCCGCCAACAAGTTCTGCTCCTGTTCCTGCTGCACCAAGTTCTGCTCCAGCCTCGGCGGCATCAATTTCTCCTCCAGGAGGGTTTATTATTAGGGATCCAAAAGATACCCCCACTGGAAGAGTTGTTTTAACTTCAAGGGAGGACGCTCCCCAGCATCCTCTTGGGAAGGCTCCATCTGAAGAAGAGCCCTCTCATCAGCACCGCCATGTCTGGAAGAACCTGGTGTACTGCTTTGCTGATACTGCTGCCCATCCAGGGGTGGCAAGAAAGTTGGTAGATCTGCCAGTTCTGCCCATGGATTGGGACCGCTTTGCCCTCCAGGACTGGGATTCTGCTCTCAATACGTATTTTAGGAACATGTCCATGGTAGGTTTCCTTCATAATTCTCAAAATTTTTACTTGAGTTGTTGAAGTTCCTATTTGACCATATTGACTATTGCAAGTACCGAGCTCAAGAGTGTGACATGCTCAGAAGAGCAGAAGAGATGTGCAGCATGGTGGTTAAACTCTCTGAGTAAAATGCTGACTTGAGAAGGCCAATGACGAGTTGGCAGAGATGGCAAGGCCTGATAATTCAAGGCTGGAAGAAATAGATGCTGAGCTGAAGACATTGAGGTCAGAGATGGACTCAACGAAATCAGAGTTGGACTCCTTGAAATCTGAGAATTCCAAGCTTAAGGAAGACAAAGAGGAGTCTGACCCTCGGCTTGCAGTGGCAAATTCACAAGTGGATGAACTGAAGGAAGTTATTACCAACCTAGAGCTGGTGTCCACCAAGACCCAGGATGAGTTGGAGTTCTTACAGAAGGAATTCCACAATTGTGAGCAGGAGTTGTCCCAGCTGAAGAGCCAAGCTGAAGCAGATCAAAAGAGCAAGGATGATCTGGCCCAGCAACTTGAGGTAGAAAAGAAGAGCAAAGCTGAGCTCATCTCCCACTTTGAGCTTCAAACTGAAGAGATCAAAAAGTCTGACGTTGCTGAGTTCAGAAAGTCTGAGTACTTTGTGGATAATGTGATGAAGATGCAAGGCTCTGTTTTGGCAATGGGACAAACTTGCGCAATTGATGCTTGCTGCGAAGTCTATCCAGCCTTGGATAAGGATCATCCTCAACTTGCCGATCTTTAAAACCCCGAAGCCGAAGCTATATTTGATAAACAACTCAAACAATTCAAGGAAGGGGTTGATCTCAGAGAGGCTGATGAAGAGGAGGAGTAGAATAGGATTTTTCTTTTTTCTTGTAACTTTTGTAGTTGTAATAGATATACTCTTCAATGAAAATCCAATTTTCTCCAACTTGTGCTCTTCAGCTTGTTATAATTTTCCTGACTTTGTCTTCTGCATGTGAGACTTTACTTGCTCTATATCCATAGTTAATTCAAGTATTTGTCTTCTTCTTGTGAGACTTTACTTGCTCTATTTTCATAGTTAATGCAGGTATTTGTCTTCTGCTTGTGAGACTTTACTTGCTCTATTTCCATAGTTAATGCAAGTATTTGTCTTCTGCTTGTGAGACTTTACTTGCTCTATTTCCATAGTTAATGCAAGTATTTGCCTTCTGCTTGCGAGACTTTACTTGCTCTATTTCCATAGTTAATGCAAGTATTTGTTTTCTGCTTGTGAGACTTTACTTGCTCTATTTCCATAGTTAATGCAAGTATTTGCCTTCTGCTTGCGAGACTTTACTTGCTCTATTTCCATAGTTAATGCAAGTATTTGTCTTCTGCTGGTGACTTCAGCTCCGCCAAAGTTCTTTAAATTATCCTCCGTAGCAATTTCTGTCCTCAGCTCTGCCAAAGACAATCTTTTAATCTTTTTCACGTTGGATTTTTCCCAAGTGCTGGACTTCAGCCTCATCATTTGGCTCTACCAAAGATGTTATGCTGCTTGATTTAACTGTAACTCTGCGGGGCTTTATCTTTGCAATTGCAATAAATTTTAGACAAAGTAAATCTGTTACTTGATCTATTTATGCAAAATGAAGGAATCACACATTGACTCTTCCATAAAACACTGTTTTATTCAATTTCCAGTACTGATGGTAATAAATGATTTACATTTTTCTAGCACTGCTAGTAAATGAATACTGTGAAAAACTTCTTTGGGAAAACCACTCAGACCTGCTGAGGTAAAATTCATCATTGATGTAGAAGCCTTAAATGAGTAGAATGCCAAGTTCTTGGTAAAGTTTTGCCTTCCAAGGTCTGTAATTTATAGGCCCAATTTGAGCGCACCTCCTCTATCCGATAAGGACCTTCCCACTTAGGGTTAAGAGTCCCAGCCGGCGCTGCATGGCTTGCCTCATTGTTGCGCACTACCAAATCCCCCACTTGATAGGATCTCGGCCGTACTCGAGAATTGTAGTATTGAGCAATTAGATTCTTGTACCGAGCCATGCGGACATGAGCCTGCTCCCTTTTTTCCTCCAGTTCATCCAAATTCAGCCGCAACTCTTGGTTGTTGGTTTCAGCGAAATAGTAATCTGTTCGAATGGAGCTGGAACCAACTTCGGCTGGGATGACTGCCTCAGTGCCATACAATAAGGAAAATGGTGTTTCCTTAGTGGAGGTGGAAGGAGTAGTTCGATATGCCCATAATACGCTTGGGAGTTCCTCTACCCAACTTGCTCCAATTTGATATAGACGTTTTCTCAATCCATCCTTGATTGTTCTATTTGCCAGTTCAACTTGTCCATTAGCCTGAGGGTGTGCTACCGAAGTGAATCGCTGTTCGATTTTGAGCTCGGCACACCAACTCTTAACAGGGTCATCAGCAAATTATTTTCCATTGTCTGATATAAGGACTTGTGGAAGGACGAAGCGGCATATGACATTTTTCCACAAGAACTTTTTGATTTGATTTCCTGTTATTGTGGCTAAAGGCTCTGCTTCCACCCATGCGATCGAACGCACTGCGCCGATCACGATCTTTTCCTTCATTGCGTCGATCCTCCTTTTTGGAACCGGATCGGCTTTCTTGCCAAGCTCCTTGCTCAGCTTCCCTCTTCAATCTGTTTGCCTCCTCTCCTCGGGCAAACTGGTGGGCTTTCTTCAAGCATTCCTTCAGGGTTGTAGGTCCCTCTTCAGCCAGTTGGGAGAAGAGGCGACCAGCTCGGAGTCCATTGATGAAGGCAACAGCTTTAACGCCTTCATTCCTGTCACTGACCTGCTGTGACTCATCTGAAAAACGCTGCATATACTTCAAAACTGACTCATCCGGACCCTGTCTCAAGGTCATTAAGTGGGATGAGTTCTTCACAAAAGGAGTGCTGGACACAAACTGCGATTTTAAACTTTTGTGCCAGCTGCTTGAAAGACTTCACTGATTTTGATGGGAGCTCTTGGAACCATCTCCTGGCCTTTCTCCGTAAATACAAAGGGAAAGTTTTGCAACGCAGAGGATCTGGGATGTTTTTCAGGCTCATTGCAGTTTGGAACTGGAAGAGATGATCTGTTGGGTTTGTGGTCCCATCATAAGTGTCAATCTTTGCTACCTTGAAACTGTCTGGCACCAAATATTCTGCAATATCACAGGAAAAGGGACTTTCCTAGGCTACTTGCACAAATTCGTGTCTGTGCTCTTCGTAATAAGCTCTCGGCCTGCGAAGAACTTCTTCGTCCCTCGGGACGCTCTTTAAAGACTTTGACCTCACACTTAAGTGAGGTCTGGACATATGTTCTGACTTCACGGTTGGAGCTTTGAAACTGTGTCTTCTAGCATCCGCCATAAAACCTCTAGGCGGTCTAGAGGACTGGTTTTGTGATACTTCTTTAGGAGGCAAAGGTGGATCTTCCTCCATCACTTGCACCTCCGGCTGTTTGCCTTTAAGCTGCTGTACTACAGCCTCGAACACGTCCATGTTCTCTGCAACATATCTCATCGCTTTATCCCTTTCTTCCCTTGAAACTTCCAGAATAGGATTAGGATTAGGCGACTCAGGAACCCGAGAAACCTGTTCAGGGACACCTGAGCACGTAATCATGCGCCGTGGCTGGTTGGATGACTCACCCAAACCTTCACGACGACCTTTTGTCATAGATAGATGTTGGCTGTCTTGAGTTTGAACTTTTTACTGGATTAAGGGACTAAGGGGCCCTCCTTCTAGCGCTAAATGATGAAGCCGGATCTTCACCAAGGGTCTAAGATGACCTCAAATAAACGTCTTCAATTAACTTGAAGAGTCGCTAACCGATTTGAAGATTGCAGCTGGAATAGCTTCCTGGAAGTCCTGCACAAGGAAGCAAAAAATCAGAGGTCCCGGGGGGATGACCCCCTGGTAAAACCCTCCGACGCTCAAGTTAGTTTGGGTCATTTCTCACTGAGAATATAGTTTAGTGTGTGGAGTTAGAAAATTCTCACAGGTCTTGGCTGAAGAGAAAATTCGATGTATTAGCTCCAGGAGATAGGAAAATGTTTCGATCCTTTTTCCGGTCTGCGTTAGCTTGCTTTTATTGGTTTTTCCCACCCTTGGCCTCTGATAGCGGATGAGACGTTTGCTTGGGGCAGAAAACCTATAACGCCGCAGGTCTGCTGATATGACCGGTAGGTCGGCTGACGTGATCAGTAGGTCGGCTGATGTGTCCTTGGCGTGTACAGGTTGAATAGCTAGACGTGTACTCTTCCTTTGAACTGCACTTCTGCCTGATGGTTCTACGATGTAATGCTGTGCTTGACTCCTTCGCCGAAGTGCAAAACCAGGCTTTGTCGAGGTGCAATTTGAATCTGGCCGAAGTGATCTGGAGTGTAGCACTTAGGCTGAAGCTGAGGTTGAAGTTAGGTGTCGAGGTGCAGTCCTTGGCCTATTCTTCGATATTAAAAAGGATGTCATGGGGCACAACCGAAGTGTAGTCAAGGCTGAACAGCAATGCTTGGGTGCTGAACTGCAGGAGTTGTACCGTTGACTGTTGTTGACTAACAGACGATTAATTCTGGTTTATCAGAGGTATTGTTTGCCTGCCTGTCACCCTCCCCAGACCCTAGCGATAGCTTTTGATGTCGTTGGAATATACTGGGTATGATTGTTGTTATACTATTGTTGTTTACATACAAGAAAAATATATAAAACAATAAACCAAACATATATGTAAACTTTAAGAGAAAATATAAAGAAAATGTAAATTAGAAAGAAATTCTCACTTAGGTTCTTGAATTAAAGAAACTTCAAATTTCCCTTAGTGTGCGTGGAGGGAGGGAGGGATGGTAGGGGAGGGGAGAAGGGGTGGTAATTTTATTCACGGGCATATATTTGTAGGATTACGATTTCTTCACCCCCACTTTCCTCACCCCTTTTGTGACCACGCGATACGTGGCAGCAAAGGAGGGTGGTGAGGCTAGATGCAGGTGACCCTCATCTAGTCTCACCATCCCCCCTTGCTGCCACGTGTCGCGCGGTCACGCGTCACCGCACCCTCTTGCGGTGAGGGGATCCTATCCCATATTTGTATGACCTCTTGGGCTCCTTATCAGGCTGTCGTTAATTTTATATCCTACTGAATAAAATTGAAAATAATAAAAAAGATAGACATTTGCAAAAGTCAAGTAGTAAAAAAGTCTGTCTTTTTTATGCTAACTAGTGTTCTATTTTCTATCTCCCGCTTTCATATACGCATGGGAAAAAAACAGAAAACAGAAACAACGAAAATTCTTGAATGATATTAGTCAGTAGTTATCACTTTATCCTTTGGGATCAATAATACGAGATGAGATTTTCTCACCGCCTCCACCCTTATCTTATTGTCCACCGCTCGACACGTGGCAGCAAGAAGATGGTGAAACTAGATGAGTGTGACAACAATACACGGTGGCACAATCCATCTTCCAGTCATTATATCAACACGAAATTATGTAATAATATATACAGTCTAATGATTTAAGAACAAATCATTCCATATCATCGTCGTATTGCACTATTTTTTTCGACGTATCTTCTTTTAAACCTATCAATCTAGGCAAACTTACTATGGTTAATAAATAACTGCTAACAATTTAAGGATCAATAAGATAAAAAGTAACTGACATGTGGCACTGATGAATATGTTAAATAAAAGATATGTCTCCAATTATAATGTTTTGTATTGACGGTGAAGTAAATACTATGATTTACTCAATGATCACTATACAATTTGTCATCAATCTAACATCAATCTTTGGGAATATAAAGTGATTAGCATCATTACTTCTTAATTTCCATTTTCATTAACTTGAAACTAGAATGAAATCTTAGTTTTTTAACTTCTATTAGGAGGTATGGTAATTGAGGGCGAGCATTGAAGCAACTGGTATGATTGCTGCTTTATGATCTTGAGGTCACGGTTTGGAGCCACAGAAATAGCCTATTGCACAAAGTGTAGGGTAAGACTGCGCAAATCAGATCGCGGTCCCTCCCTGCACCATGCGTAAATACGGGATCCTAGTACGCGGGGAACTTTTTTTAGGAGGTATGGTAATTGGCTGCAAATTTATCAGCACCAACATAATTTGTGTATTTCAAATACTAGAATGAACTATACGTAACAATAATTTAAAACTACAGTTTCTATCTGAAGCTCTACCTATCTCAAATAGCATTCGTTCACAAGAAATTAAGACTTATCGTGCAAAATATTGCATGTGTTTACCGTTTCAAGCAATTGTGTACTACGGTACCAGTACATTTATGGTTGAATAGCTGTACTTTGTACCAAAATGTTGCGGGGAAGAGATAAACGTTGATTTATTCAAAGGCGTCGACTTTCTACCCTTTTCAAACACCCCTGCTGTCAATCTTTATTATATACTTTCAATACGTAATCGATGACACTAAAAAATGCAATAAATTTACCTTTATAATCAAGTTGAATATCTGAAGTCGGGCCTTGGAACTACTGGTAAGTTTGCTGTTTTGTGATCTTAAGGTCACGGGTTCGAGCCATGTGTTAGATTTACATAGTAAATCTGTTACCCCGAGGATCATTTAAGAGAACACAAAAGCAAAGTGAATAAATACGAAAGTGTATCTTGCTCTATTGTTAAACGATGTAATAGTTGACATGCGTGACATCTGTGTCTACCAAGGAATTGCACGAACCCATCAGTTGTTAAATTCACTAATAAAATATCAACAACTACCACTACTATTCCGGTGAAAAGAATAAGTAGTGTGTTTCTCTCTCGAAAGTGTTTTATATACATATATATATATATACATATATATACACACATATATATATATACACACATATATGTATATATATGATGAGGCCAAGATGGTCACCATGTGGGTCAGAGATGACCCAGAGGATGTGCCGTTAATCTTCTGTCCAAATCCTTCAACGGAGCCTGAGAAAGAAGAGAAACATTAGAGGTCCTGGGGCGCTACCCCGGGAAAACCCTCCGACGCTCAAGTCAGTTATGGGTGTTTGCCTATGCAATTTATGCTGGAATATAAGGTTTGAAGAAACCTGAGAAATATGTCACTGAGTTTGTGAGTTTTGTGTTCTGGCCGAGATGAAGTTCTGGATATAATGCTCCAGTTGTTCTTCAAGAATCCCCCCCCCCCTTCCTCGTCTGGGTAAAGGGTATTTATACTTGAGATTGTGGAGGTCTGACCCCCTGCCTGATTAATGAGATGGTGACATGGCTGAGATGACGGTCTAATCCGTTGCAGAGATGCAGTGTGATGGGACTAAAGCATGAGATCGTAGCTGTTTGTGTAGGTCGGCCTGTAATGATGGCTTTGTACTGAACCAATTACTGCTTGACATCTGGAAAGTATTCTGCAGAGCCGCTAAGTGGGTCCCAGAGCATAATTGACGATATCTTCCCTTGATCTTATCTGACAGTTCTTGGCGTTATTTGGCCGAGCCGGGTATGTGGCCGAGGCCGAGTTAAACATTCTGCTGAGGCTGATTGTAAACATATGCCTTTGCCGAGCCGAGCAGAAGTTATATTTGAATTGGCCTGGGCTATTTTAATAAGCTTTTAGACGAGCTGTGCTGAAGTGCATTCTTGCCGAACTGCAGTTCAGTCCGGATGCCGAGGTGTAGCTTCTGATGACAAAAGTACGACCGAAGTGTAATTTGGCCGAGCAGCAGTGCTTTTATACCGACCTGCGGGACTTGACACATTTATGCCCAACGTCTACCGTTGACTGTTATTGACTAACAGGTAGTTTATTTGGTTCATCATTTGCCTCCAGATTAGTTTGGCCGAGCTAACCTGAGGAGGACAGACTAATCGATTCAGAATCTTTAATGAGTCGTCCTTTTAATGACGACGTGTCAACCTCTGATTAGACTGCTCTACACATTTACTGGCTGCACAAAGTACGAAACGTCACTGCTTATCTGGCCGAGCTGACCAGAGAAAGCAAATTAATCGGTTCAGAGTCATAATGACGTGTTGGCCTCTGATTGGGATGCTCTGCACATTTACTGTCTGCGCAGAGCACGAAGCGTCTGTTACGCATCTTTTCATATTCGGCCATTGTAGAGATCGAGGACAATAATTTCAAAGTGACCTTTGGGCTGCCGAGATGAAATCCTATAAATAGGGCTTTCCTCATTCATTTGAAACTTTTATTTCTGCCTTCTTCTCCGGCTACTCCCAGAGTTCCTCCGACAGTCTTCTCCGTCATCCTTTGCAGCTTTCAGCCTCCATTTTTTCTCATCCTCCTATTTGTAAGTCCTCTTTCTTACTTCACTTTTTGCAATGTCTTCTTTCAACAATTCCCGTGATTCGCAAAATCTTTCCGAGGGTGCTTCTTATGCTACCCAGTGGAGAGAGTTCCAGCTCTCCATCTCTATCCAGCAGATCAGGCTATGCCGATCATCTTCCTATCAGCACCCTGTGCCAGACCACTGGTAATCTGCTCAGTCCAGCAGAGCTGTCACCGTGGTCATTCTTCACCGGAGCAAGCAGGGATTGCTCCCGCTCCGACCTCTGTAAATCCTCCGGCCCCATTAAGGGGTCCATCTTTTTTTCTGGGGTCATTGAGAGGGGTCTGCCCTCTACCCTTGTTCAAGAGTCCTTTTCTTCTTTGTCCGAGGCCGAGCTGGATAAGATCTGTAAGCTTCATAAAATAGATCGAAGTCGGTTCGACCCACTTTTGCCCCTTCCTGGTCAGACTGCTTATGATCCCCCTAGGGATTATAAAGCAGTCTACGAGGATTATTTCAAATCAGGTCTTAACCTTCCTATTTCTGAGCCACTTGTTCGTATTATGCGGGCTTATGGACTCAAACTTCCTCAAATCCAACCCAACGGCCTCAAACATATTCTTTGCTATCTTTTTTCCTTAGAATAGCTGAGTCTCCTTTCAATACCCACGTTTTCAAAGCCCTTTTTGCTTGTCGGGCCTCGCATAGCTGGTATTACTTCAGCAAGCGAGCGTCTAACACCAACTTTCCCTTTGCCATCAATATTCCTACCTTCAATAAGAGATGGAAAGGTAGATTCTTTTACGTTAAGAAAGCTGAGCTGCCGAGCGGAAGCATCTGGAAGTCTGGCAGAGGTAACAACTTGAAGCCAGGCTCGGATTACTGCAATGAGGCAGCCAGATTGCGAAGTCTGCCCATAGTCATTGACTGGCAAAAGGTGGATCCGAGATCTGGATAGCAGCCGACCTGGGCCACTCGGCTGTTGGTGATAACTACTTGCCAATCTCCCCAGACAACTTAATCATTGTCCTAGGTTGATATTGTTGTATTTCCCTTTCAACAAGCTTCCCTTCTTTCAGTGCTTAGCTGTCTTATCCTTAATGCAGGTGCAATGGTTGGACCTTCTTCCCACTCCAGCAAATTGGCTGAGGCAACAGCCAGGAAGAAGGCCTGCAAAAAAGAAGAATGGCCACCCTTGGTTCTGGGGAGCTTCTACTTCAGCTCTGCCCCCAGTTCCAACTGCTGCTGCTGCTGAGCCCGAGCAAGCAGAACCTGAATCATGTAACAAATTTCCTCAACTTCAAAAATTTTCTAAGTGTTGAGATTTGTTTTTGTCTTGATCTGTTTTGCTTCTTTGCAGCTCTGCCGATCGAAATATTTGATGACGAGCCTGAGGCCGAGATCCAGCCTCAGGCTTTTGCTGAGCCAGAGCTTTCGGCGGAGATTGATGAAGGTTCAAGTCTTCGCCCCAGAAAAAGACAAAGGGGTGAAGGCTCCAGCAACCGAGATCCAGGGCCATCTCAGCCTTCAGAGATGGTCGTTGCTGAGCCGGCTGAGGAGAGCTTGCCTCAGCCGAATGAATTTCATGACCCAATACTTATTGGGTTTTCAGAGGGCGACTCGGCTGTGGATCCAGCCATCGCCAGAAAGCTGAATAAAGTAGCAGTTCTGCCCCTGGACCATCAGAAATTCAGGGCGACTGCTTGGGAAGAGTTGAAGAACGCCTTTCAATCCAACATTGCTTTGGTAAGCAAAGACTTTGCTGAGTGCTTCGTTTGCTTTTTACTACTTAGTCATTTTTCCTCACTCTGCCTTCCTTGCAGGTCCGAGCTCAGGAGTTGGAAATTCTGACTCGAAGTGAAGGATTTCTTGAAAACTCCAAGTTAAAAACAGAGAACTTGAGGAAGCCGAACTGAAGAAAGCCGAATTGACTCAAGAAATCACAACTTTGCGGGCCAACGTTTCCCAACTCCAGCATAGGGCTGAAGATGCTGAGATGAAGCTGGCCACCTCCAACTCAAAGGTGAATAAGTTGGGGCATAAAGTGGCTGACTTGGAGCTGGCCTCCACTCAAACTCTGAATGAGAATGAGTTTCTGAAAAAAGAAAATGCTGAGCTGATGCAGAAGAGCAAAGCTTATGAAGAGCAACTGGGCTTACTGTGTCATCAACTGATTGAAGCTGAGATCAAAACAATTGTGGACTTCAAGAAGTCCAAGTTCTTTGAGGAAAAGATCCTTCTGCCAAGTTCTTTGAGGAAAACATGATCCTTCTGCAGAGCTCAGCTATGGAGGTCGGCCGAAAAGAGGCCATTGACATATGCTCAGAGGTGCATTCAGAGCTGAAAGAAAATCCTCGTCTGACCGAGATCTACAATGCAAACGCTTCCCAAGAGTTTGACACTCAGTTTCAACAATTCTTGGATGGAGCCGACTTGAGAGAGGAGGAAGACTAGACTTAGGATTTTTCTTGTAACTTTACTGAGTAGATGTCAATGTACTTCAAGGATTATCATCAATGAAAAATTTGTCTAAGTCTGTGCAGTTTCTTTTGCTCTGCTTTTTTACGCCAGTATTTCTGCTAAGTTTGTTTCCCAAACTTACTGTTGCCGAGTTCTTATATCGGTCTTGGTAAACTTGATCAATTTTTCTGAAAATAAACCAAGTCACCAAACTTCTAAATACAGAATAAACCTTTTTTTGCCGAGCTGAACCAAGAATTGAATAAGAACGACTCTTGCACTGCCTTGGCTGAGCTCCAATATGAATAATACTTAGTAATAATCTAAGTTTTTTAGCCAAGCATATCCGAAGTATGTTGGCTGAGATGAAATCTTTTTAACTCAAACCTTCCTTGTAGGGCCGAGATGTATCCCATGTGCTGAGTCTTGCTCAGCCATCTCAAACCTACTGGGTTGAAATATAGGAAAACATGTCCCAAATGTTGAGACCTGCTCAACCTTCTCAGACATGCCGAGGTAAAATTTTGGGAAATCTGCCCCCAGATGTTGAGACCTGCTCAACCTTCTCAGACATGCCGAGGTGAAACATAGGGAAAACTGCCCCCAAATGTTGAGACCTGCTCAACCTTCTCAGACATGCCGAGGTGAAATTTTGGGAAATCTGCCCCTAGATGTTGAGGCATGCTCAACCTTCTAAGACATGCCGAGGTGAAATATAGGGAAAACTGCTCCCAAATGTTGAGACCTGCTCAACCTTCTCAGACCTGCCGAGGTGAAATTTTGGGAAATCTGCCCCCAGATGTTGAGACCTGCTCAACCTTCTCAGACATGCCGAGGTGAAATATAGGGAAAACTGCTCCCAGATGTTGAGACCCGCTCAACCTTCTCAGATCTGCCGAGGTGAAATTTTGGAAAATCTGCCCCAGATGTTGAGACCTGCTTAACCTTCTCAGACATGCCGAGGTGAAATATAGGGAAAACTGCTCCCATTGTATGCGAGGTTTTATTTGCTCTATTTTTATAGTTTGCAAACATTTGATCTTCTGCACTGCGAAGTTCCATTTTTATTTGCTTTATGCAAATATTTGTCTTCAACTTGCTCTATGTTAATAGTTTGCACTATTTCAAGACTCATGCAAGTATTTCTCTTTGGCTTCTGCGAAGTTCCATCTTCATTTGCTTTATGCAAATATTTGTCTTCAACTTGCTCTATGTTAATAGTTTGCACTATCTCAAGACTCATGCAAGTATTTGTCTTCAACTTGCTCTATGTTGATAGTTTGCACTATCTCAAGACTCATGCAAGTATTTGTCTTCAACTTGCTCTATGTTGATAGTTTGCACTATCTCAAGACTCATGCAAGTATTTGTCTTCAACTTGCTCTATGTTGATAGTTTGCACTATCTCAAGACTCATGCAAGTATTTGTCTTCAACTTGCTATATGTTGATAGTTTGCACTATCTCAAGACTCATACAAGTATTTGTCTTCAACTTGCTCTATGTTGATAGTTTGCACTATCTCAAGACTCATGCAAGTATTTGTCTTCAACTTGCTCTATGTTGATAGTTTGCACTATCTCAAGACTCATGCAAGTATTTGTCTTCAACTTGCTCTATGTTGATAGTTTGCACTATCTCAAGACTCATGCAAGTATTTGTCTTCAACTTGCTCTATGTTGATTTTGTACTATCTTCAACTTGCTCTATGTTGATAGTTTGCACTATCTCAAGACTCATGCATCTTCAACTTGCTCTATGTTGATATTTTGCACTATCTCAAGACTCATGCAAGTATTTGTCTTCAACTTGCTCTATGTTGATAGTTTGCACTATCTCAAGACTCATGCAAGTATTTGTTGCTCTATGTTGATAGTTTGCACTATCTCAAGACTCATGCAAGTATTTGTCTTCAACTTGAGAGACTCAGAAAGAGGTCCTCCTTCTAGCGCCAAATGATGAGGCCAAGATGGTCACCATGTGGGTCAGAGATGACCTAGAGGATGTGCCGTTAATCTTCTGTCCAAATCCTTCAACGGAGCCTGAGAAAGAAGAAAACGTTAGAGGTCCCGGGGCGCTACCCCGGGAAAACCCTTCGACGCTCAAGTCAGTTATGGGTGTTTGCCTATGCAATTTATGCTGGAATATAAGGTTTGAAGAAACCTGAGAAATATCTCACTGAGTTTGTGAGTTTTGTGTTCTGGTCGAGATGAAGTTCTGGATATAATGCTCCAGTTGTTCTTCAAGAATCCCCTCCCCTTCCTCGTCTGGGTAAAGGGGTATTTATACTTGAGATTGTAGAAGTCTGATCCCCTGCCTGATTAATGAGACGGTGACATGGCTGAGATGGCGGTCTAATCCGTTGCAGAGATGCAGTGTGATGGGACTAAAGCCTGAGATCATAGCTGTTGTGTAGGTCGGCATGTAATGATGGCTTTGTACTGAGCCAATTACTGCTTGACATCTGGAAACTATTCTGCAGAGCCGCTAAGTGGGTCCCAGAGCATAATTGACGATATCTTCCCTTGATCTTATCTGACAGTTCTTGGCATTATTTGGCCGAGCCGGTATGTGGCCGAGGCCGAGTTAAACATTCTGCTGAGGCTGATTGTAAACATATGCCCTTGCCGAGCCGAGCAGGAATTATATTTGAATTGGCCTGGGCTATTTTAATAAGATTTTAGACGAGCTGTGCTGAAGTGCATTCTTGCCGAACTGCAGTTCAGTCCGGATGCCGAGGTGCAGCTTCTGATGACAAAAGTACGACCGAAGTGTAATTTGGCCGAGCAGCAGTGCTTTTGTGCCGACCTGCGGGACTTGACACATTTATGCCCAACGTCTACCGTTGACTGTTGTTGACTATCAGGTAGTTTATTTTGGTTCATCAATATACATGTATACATATATATATATATACATATATGTATATATATATGTACAGACATATATATATATACATATATGTATATATATATGTGTATATAGATATATATGTGTGTATATATACATATATGTATACGCAAGGCTCATCAAAGGAAAAGAAACTCCAGCAATGAAGTAAACAACAAAGCTTCAGCAATGAAGGAAAAAACGAAGCTTCAGCAAATGGATTTTCCCTTTCACTTTCAAAATTACCCCAAGCACTTGCACTTCACACCTTTATATATTAAACATATTAAAGTGAAACGTTTCAATTCAATCAATTGGAAATTCAATTATAAACGTTTCAATTTCCGTTATATTAATATATGAAACGTTTTCATACATTAATTTTAAATTATATATGTAACGAAATGTTTAATATACATATTAAATAGCTTACTTAAAACACTTCGAGAAGAATACTTGCGGGCTCTTGTCTCTCAGGGACCAGATGTCATTAATAATATGGTCTCGACTTTACGAGTCCTATGATCAAGGACTGTAACCGTACGACTGTCTACACATTTAGTGGTCCATTCAAATTATACTATGTATCCACTAATATACTGCAGTGATCGCTTAACGTATGGATACATACGTAATACAAATATTACGTGATATTATAGGCTTTTGTGATGCATAGGATATTAATTTCATTTTGCTTTTTGATAAAACTAATTCCATGATAAAGTTGTTTATGATGAATGTTGATTTTTGCTTTTGAGAGTTGGTGCATAGAAACATTTTGTTTAATGGTTTGCTTGATAAAACAAAACTCAATGTTCTCATGCTTGTCTATAGTTAGTCTTTGTGGGCTAACAAGATGATTTTCTTGAGTTATTCATTGACATGAATCAATGACGGAAACAACTTGAGAAGGTGCTAACACTTGATGAATGATACAACATTGTGAATTTAAATGAGTTTTCTTAGGATAAATCATGGACAATGTAGGGTCCATCATGGTTGACCTTAGAATATTGAGAGAATGAAACTTATTTTATTTGATGTGAGCTCTCTATGACGGTAAATCAATCCATTATTAGTAGACATCATACAAACGGGGCTCAATGTGATAAAAAAAAGTCATATTTTGCTACTGAATTAACACCTTTATGTTCAAGGAATCCAACAACATAAAAGTAACTTTTAAATTGCAAGTTTAATTTTGTGTTATAAGATTTTTTAAGATAAATTGCGTCCAACATATTGTTGGTGTGAAATCACTCTGGCCCAGACTATGAAATTAAATTACTCGGGACTACAAACATTTACGAATTTTTCAAAAATGACCTTAATCGCAAACAAGGTGTGTTATGATGCTGAAGCGGGACAAGGACACCAAGAATACGGTGTACATGCGATTCAGCATGTACCATCTTCATGGTGTATGCATATAGATGTAAAAATTAATTAGGTGTAAGAAACCCCGTAATTAATTTATATGTGCACGGACATCCAGATGAAGGTGTTCTCTATTCTAGCTTGTACATTGATGAAGCCGGATCTTCATCAAGGATCAGAAGTGACCCAAAATAAACACCGTCAGTTGGATTGAATAAGATGACTGAAATAACTTTCTGGAAGTCCTATACAAGGAAGCATAAATCAGAGGTCCCGGGGGAGTGACCCCGGGTAAAACCCTCCGACGCTCAAGTCAGTTTGGGTCATTCTCACTGAGATATGATTTTGTATGAAGAGTTAAGATCTCACAGTTTTTGACTGAGGAGAAATTTTTGTGTTTGCTCTAGGAGAGATGAAAATGTTTCGATCCCCTTCCCTTGGTGTCCGTTGTCTTGCTTTTGTTACTTTCCCTTCGTCCGTGGCCTCTGATAGTGGATGAGACCTTTGCTTGGGGCAGTAGGGCTATTGACGTTGTAGGTCTGCAGAGTTGACTAGTAGGTCGGCTGATGTGACTAGTAGGTCTTCTGATGTGACAGACATGCACAGGTTGAACAATATGATATGTACTTATTCTTTACACCGCACCTCGGTCGGTAGGTCCCACAGTTGTGCCGGACTCCCTAGCCAAAGTGCAAAGATAGATCTGGCTGAAGTGATTTGGAGCGCCTCTTTCTGTTGGAAGCCGAGGATGAAGCTTGATGCCGAGTGAATGCCGAGGTGAATCCCTTGGAGCATATCCTTTGATAAAAAGCGGATGCTTTGAGGGACGGTACCTTGCCGAGCTGAAGTGATACATGGCCGAGCAGAGGTTCATTTCTGCCGAACTGCAGAAGTTAAGTCCTTTGCACATTATTCTGCCGTTGACTGTTGTTGACTAACAGATAATTATTTTTGGTCTATCATACATCGAAATGACGGTGTGTATAGATGTACGCAAGACTAAAGTATGATAGTACAAGATCACTGAAATATGGTATATTAGACAGACACACTACATACCCATGCAATGGCATGAAAAACTTAAAACATAAGATTAAAAAAACGAAAAACATTTGCATAGGGAAGGAGATCTATTTTGAGCTAATGCTATCTAGGGGTGCCTCAGTGGGTGTGAATTAGGAAGAAGAAGAAGGCAAATCTGAATCATATGGTCCAAGTATGAGGAGGAATGTCAGCCGTTGATGTGCAAAAGAAATTTGGTGATTTTTCCTTGAGAAGATTGTTCTCAGTTTCAGCAGCAGTGCATCTATGCTGCAATATAATCCTAAATTAACTGAATTCATTGCATGCAATTATTTTGGTAAACAGTACAATAACTGCATCTTTCAATGAGATTTTTTGAGATCACAGACAATTTTCGGTGAAGTAGATGTATACATGTTGAATCAACTTGTTATTCTTTTCTTTCACATACAATCAATAATATTTTTAGTGGTTGACTTATATGTAAATATTAATCTTCTACTAATAGCAAACTCGATTGAGGAAATTTTTGCTTGGCTTGAAAGAGTGAATAACAAGTTATGTCAAGAGAATGCTAGACTCGATCATGCAATGATGGAAAGTCTTATCCCACATGGTCATAATGTAGCAGCATCGTAATTTTGAGTTGACACATCTGAATGAACAAATTGAACATTTGCAGCAAGTAGTTCTACAGAAAGAAAAGGCTATGAGGGAAGAATGTGATCAAGGGATGATTGAGAGAAACCGGTGGATTACACTAACTAATTGTTTGGTTTTTGAGATGAAGGCATAAAGGGAGCTGGAGAAAAAGTATGATAAGGCTAATGTTAAAACTTGACGTGTTAGATTATAAATTCATGATCTAGGCCAGTCTAAAAAACAGAAGGTGAATCAAACAGCCATGGATTTGTTTTAGGTCATCTTCTTTTATTGAAAAGTAATTGTGCTTTTTTATATTGATAAACATGTATCAAATTTTTTATGAGGTGTTACATGTTGTGTTGTTGTTAGAGAAAGTGATGCAATATACACTGTATTGGTAGTTGGATACATCGTATAACGATAAAGATTGTATGCGTTGGTTTATAGTATACTCCGTGTGATAGTATAATCAAAAGAACCCTTCAAATTAGAGGGTACCGTGCATCGTATGATGGTGTATAGTGATATTAAGGTAAAAATTTAAACAAATTAAACACCGAGAAAAGTGCATGGCCATGTTTAGTTAACAGCATTAATCTAAAATTACAATGTGCGGTTGGTATTACAATCTATATTTGTCTTTGTCTCATCAAGTGGGGCGTTGAACAATTTTTCTGGCCGTCAGTGTCCGTCCGGAAATTTTCTTTAGGGTAAATTTGTTCCAACTACATATTGTTGTTTCAGAATTACTTTGGGCTCCGGTCCAAAAAAGTATCAGCGTGGCACGAGGAAGGTTATATCTGTTGGAGAAATTAAAATGGATAAATGAGAAGTTAATGCTCCAAGTAAGGATAAAATAATTTGAAAGTCGGTTTCTTAACCGTAGTTCAAATTTGAGAATCGGTTACTTAACCGTACTTCGAATTTTGAAAATCAGTGTAACCGTAATTTAATTTTAAAAATCAGTTATTCAAATTTGAAAAGCGGTTATTTTTATCTGATCTAACGGTAGCAATCTGATCCGACGGCTGTGGTTAAACTGTCAATCAACCACCCTAATCAAATTTTCCCTATAAATAGTAGCTAAGTTAACTCTCTGGTCACACTCACTCAGAATCCGATATTCTCCTCTCCTCCTCTGCATACACGTGCTATTCTCCTCTTTCTCTTTCTACATTTTGCATCAAGTCCGAGAAGTTCAGGGCATCTTACAGGTTCGTAGAGTTCATACGCTGCAGTGTCGCTCGTCTGAACTGACTTCCGTTGTATCCTGGAAGACGATTGTTCCATCCGGTTGGGCACAGTATACCAGAGCAATACGTCTTAAGGACAGAGTCCTGGACTCACCTCGGATCTCTACTCAGCTGAGCTGTTGAGGTTATTGCCAAGCTGAGCTCTGCTTTGTGCTAAGCTCTGCTTCGTGCTGAGCTCTGCTGTTTGGCTGAGGACATTCGTTGTTCTGCAGCTCTGCCGTTCTGAGCTCTGCTCCGCTGAAGCGGCTGAAAGCCCAACTTTCGTAGTTGTGCTGAAGTGCCGAGGTTGGCAGATCGGTGATCAGTCCAGAATGCAAATACAATTGCGCTGACTGGAATGATCTGATCTGTCTGATCAGTCTGACTTTAGTTCAGCTCGGCTGGAGGGCTGATAGCACAGAATCACTGTTTTGAAGTGCTGTTCAGTTCAGGTCGGCAGGTCGGCTGACTGTTCAAACGCAAACTCATTTGCGATATCTGAACTGTCTTGACTTAGCGGATCTATCCAGCCTACCCTAAGCTCGGCACGTCGACCACTTCTTTATTCCAAGAGCAAATCGTACAGAAGTCAATCTGACGTGAATTATTCCCAACAATTCTTAAGACGTATTCGTTTTGATTCTGTACTGATTCCTGTTTGTTTCCGATCTTACAGAAACCTGATGGAAAACGCAAGCTCTAGCTCGGTTCAAGACGCAGATGTACACAGTTCTGCCCCAATGGCACCAAATGCTGGGGTGCCGAGACATGCTCCTCCTGCACAAGGTCCTGCAGTGGCCCAAGTGAGAAACCTGAGAAGTTCAGTGGGAGCTTCTTCAAGCGGTGGCAGCAGAAGATGTTGTTCTTTTGACTGCCATGGGGTTGGCTACCTTTCTGACCGAGGACACACCTGTGGTGGATCCACCGGGACCAAACCCAGAATATGTAGAACAAACATTCTGTTGAAGCATGAACTTCAATAATTATGTTTGTTTGAGCCATATTCTGAGTTGTTTGGACAACTCCTTGTATGGTTTGTACTGCACGTACAAAACCGCAAAGTCTTTGTGGAAGGCTTTGAAAAAGAAATACCGTACGAAAGATGCCGGCACTAAGAAATTTATTGTCGGCAAATTTCTGGATTTCAAAATGTCTGATTCTCGCAATGTTGTTTCTCAAGTTGAGGAACTTCAGACGTTGGTTGCCGAGATGGAAGAGGAGGGCATGTTGCTCAGTGAATCTTTCGTCGTGGCTGCAGTGATTGAGAAGCTACCTCTTTCGTGGAGGAAATTCAGAAGCTATCTCAAACACAAGAGAAAGGAGATGACATTGGAAGATCTGATTGTCCGACTCCGCATTGAGGAAGACAATTGCAGATCTAAGAGAACGCCACAATCAAGCTCTGGTAAGGCCAAGGCCCATGTTGCAGAGGCCAAGAAAAAGAGGGTCAACTCAGGGTGAACAAGAAAGGCAAGCATATCGCCAAGAAGTTCACTAGGAAATGCTACAATTGTGACATTCAGGGCATGTCAGCAATGAATGTAGAAAGCCCAAGAAGAAGCAGACAAAGGCAAAGGCCAATATAGTCGATGTCATAGATGATCTAAACCCTGTGCGATGGTCTCAGAGTGCAACGCTGTAGGGAACATGCGCGAATGGTGGCTTGATACTGGCGCCACAACATGTCTGCTCCAGCAGAGAGATGTTCACGAGTACCAGTCTGGGAACAACGAACAACTTTACATGGGCAACTCAGCCTCTTCGAAGATTGAAGGCGAGGGCAAAGTTAGTCTGAAGCTCACCTCAGAGAAGCATCTGACTCTGCAGAATGTGATGCACGTCCCTAACATTCGGAAGAATTTAGTATCTGGATCTCTTCTAGTCATGCATGGTTTTAGACTAATGTTAGAATCCAATAAAGTTATTCTTTCGAAAAATGGCATTTATTTGGGGAAGGGGTACTTGTCGAATAGGATGTTTAAATTGAATGTCATCACTATTGTACCCAAAAGAGATTTGCCCGCAGAGGCTTAATAATGCTTCCTCTTCTGCTTACATGATTGAGTCTTCTTGTTTATGGCATTTTTGTTTGGGACATGTTAATTTCAAGTCAATACAACGAATGGTTAATCTTGACTTGTTGCCCAAATTAAATTTTAATAACAAAAAATGCCAAATATTGTTGAAGCGAAGATGGCAAAGACGTCATTTCCTTCAATAGAAAGGAACACTGAACCTTTGGATTTAATTCATACCGATGTGTGTGATTTAAAATTTGTGCAAACGAGAGGTGGTAAAAAGTATTTCGTAACTTTTATTGACGATTGCACACGATACTGTTATGTATTTGCTAAGTAGCAAAGACGAGGCCCTTATGCTTTCAAGGACTATAAAAATGAAGTTGAGAATCAACTTAGCAAACGAATTAAAGCAATTCGTAGTGATAGAGGTGGCGAATATGATACACCGTTTAATGAATTATGTTCGAACATGGCATTATTCATCAAACGACTGCACTATTCACCTCAATCGAATGGTATGCTGAACGCAAAACCATACTCTAAAAGAGATGATGAATGCTTGTTGATAAGTTCGGGTTTGCCTCAGAACTTGTGGTGGGAAGCAATTCTCTCAGCCAACGTTTTTTAAATAGAATTCCATCTAAGAAGATGAATGAAACCCCATACGAGCTTTGGAAAGGCCACAAGCCTAGTTAAAAACTTGAAAGTGTGGGAGTGTCTGACAAAGGTTGTTGTACCTAAACCATGACAAGTTAAAATCGGGCCTAAAACAGTTGGACTGCGTATTTATAGGATATGCGACTAACAGTAGTGCATATCGGTTCTTGGTGCACAAATCGGTATTCCTGACATACATGAAAACGTTGCCATGGAGTCAAGGAATGCAGTGTTCTTCGAAGATGTCTTTCCGAGGAAAGACAAAAATCAAGAAGAAACAAGAATTGGTAAGCGAATGCGTGAGGCGACTCCTCAAGGGGATGAGGAGCTTCGCAAAGCAAGCGTGCCAGAATGCCAACTTCGTTTGGACCGGACTTTCTAACCTATATGGTAAAAATGAGCCAAGGAATTTTTCTGAGGCAATGTCAACTCCAGAAGCTCCATTCTGGAAAGAGGCAATTAACAATGAGATAGACTCGATTCTTCAAAAGCACACTTGGGAGTTGGTTGACCTTCCACCTGGAAGTAAACCACTTGGTTGCAAGTGGATTTTCAAGAAGAAACTGAAAGAGGATGGGTCTATTGAAAAGTACAAAGCCAGGTCGACAAAAGGAAGGCTTTGACTTTTTTGACACCTACTCACCAGTACTAGGATCACTTATATAAGGGTGCTAGTTGCTATTGCCGTCTATAACTTGGAAATCCATCAGATGTATGTGAAGACTGCTTTTCTGAATGGTGAGTTGGATGAAGAAATCTATATGGAACAACCTGAAGGGTTTGTGGTTCCAGGACAAGATTCCAAAGTTTGTAGACTCGTTAAATCATTGTACGGACTTAAGCAAGCGCCAAAACAGTGCACATGAAATTTGATCAAGCTATGCTAGCTAATGTTTCAAGATCAATGAGTGTGACAAGTGTGTCTACATTAAGAGCACACAGAATGCATATGTGGTAGTATGTCTCTATGTAGACGACATGCTAATCATGGGGAGTACTCGACATAATCTTAAACACAAAGAAGATGTTGACGAGAAACTTCGATATGAAGGATATGAGTTGCCAATGTTATTCTAGGAATTAAAATTTCTAGGATAACCAGTGGACTCGTACTGTCACAAACTCACTATATTGAGTCTGTTCTAAAACTGTTTAATATGGTTGATGTGAAACCAGTAAAGACTCCACTCGACTTAAGTATACACTTAAGGAAGAATTGAGGCGAGCAGTAGCTCAATTGGAGTACTCGCAAGTAATCGGAAGTCTAATGTACATAACAAACTGTACAAGGCCAGACTTAGCATACTCAGTAAACAAATTGAGCAGGTTTACAAGTAATACAAGCGATGAACATTGGAATGCTCTGAATAGAGTAATGAGATACTTAAAGTATACAATGAATCTTGGATTACACTACTCAAGATATCTAGCAGTATTGGAAGGCTATTGTGATGCCAACTGGATATCTGATAGTAAAGATTTCACGGTTGGTGGAGGTGCTGTATCGTGGAAATCCACGAAGCAAACGTGCATAGCTCGTTCCATGATAGAAGCGGAGTTTATCGCACTTGATAAAGCCGAAGAAGAAGCTGAATGGCTTCGAAATTTCCTAGAAGATGTGCTCTGCTGGCATAAGCCAATTGCTCCTATCAGCATACACTGTGATAGTCAGTCGGCTATAGGACGAGCTCAAAGCAGCATCTATAATGGTAAGTCTCGGCACATGCGTCGGAGACACAATAACATTAAGCAGTTGATTTCTAATGGCGTGATTTCCATTGATTATGTAAAATCAAAGGAGAATCTTGCGGATCCGCTTACAAAAGGCTTGCCAAGAGATCGGATGTCAACCTTGACAAACGGAATGGGACTAAAACCTATAATGCATGAATCTTTGTAACGGTAACCCAACCTTGTTGACTGGAGATCCCAGAATCTTGGTTCAATGGGACAACTAAGTGTAGCGCCCCGCTCCCAAGTCCTAACATCAAGAACAGTGCACCCACCGTATCACATTAAGGAGAATACAAGGCGTCGAATCAATCTCTTACATGTCAAAAATGACGTAGAAATTTTTTTCTCGCGGAAGCGTAATTCATAACTTAAATGAAACTCCAATAATCGTCATTACATTACTGAATAAAAATTCTGATAATAGAAGTAGTAAGAAGTGTGTGAAAAATCCCCAAAGTATAAGTAAACATAAACAGCTACATAGCCCCCTCGTAACCTAGCTGCAGCTATCAACCAGCCCACTCTGCTATGTCCGTCCCGTCCTCAACGAAGATGTGCTCCTAGTCCTCAACCGCTCACCTGGGAAGTAGGGGTGAGTGACAGAAAATCACCCAGTAGATGCCTGCCTCAAACCAATACAAAACATGCATACCGAAACGATATAACCACATAGCACATAAATATGATATAACATGCATAAGATAAAGTAAAACGGTAAGTAAATCACTCCACATAAAATGCGCAATTACGCGATGCATGCCCCATCCACGTGTCACACGCAACAAATATCATGACACACAATATGCCCCTAGACCTATATGCAATGCATGATCTCGGGATTGACTGGATGTCTGTAACCCGTACACTACAATCCACCCTGACCGATGCCCATGGCACATACACCATGATCCACCATGACCGAGTACCCATGGCCCGTACATCATGATCTACTCCACTCGAGCGTCTGAGACCCGTACATCTCAACCCACTCCAAATGCAATGCACGTGCCATGAATGCAACAACAAAGTCGCCTGGGGCCCGTACGCCCATCCTCACCATCTCCGGCACTCAATATTTGGCTTCATAAAATTTTCGAATATTGAAAAGTTGTTATTTATCACCACCCTTATTTTTCCGTAGCTTGTATTAATTTACTAGAATTTTCTATTAATTTCCCCTATGTTTCCCTTATTTAATTCTATTTATTACTATTAATTTTAATTACTTAAATTTACCAACTTCAGAAATTAAGTGAAAATAATTTAATTTTAACCTTTTATATTTTTTGGAACTTATTTGAATTTTATTGGTATTTAATTATATTTTTTTTAGCCTGATCCGCCAAACCCGATACATTTTTTTTGAGAGGTTAATGGGCCGCCTTCGGTCCGACTCGCTGGCCAGTCGTCCCGGTCCATTGGCTGGCCTATTCTTTGTCTTAATTTAATTATTTATTTATTTATTTAATGGTTGTTCCACCAGTGGTAACGCGCGCTGTGATTCGTTTTTGATCTCAACCCCCATTTTATCATATTTTCAGTCTATAGGAACCTATTCTAAGGTCAAAACAACCTTTTTAAAAGCTCCTAATGTAAAAGTTCCCCTTTTCTCCAATTCTTTAAGGGTATTGTTTTTTTTTTCCGATTCCATCATACCACCAAATTCACACACATACACGCACATAGTCATAAACAATATCTCATGCTTTCTAACATATACAAAAAATTAACAACTTAAACAAATAAAAACAACGAAACACATTAGTATACCATCAAAGCATGCATGAATCATACCCGTTTGAGGGGGAAGAGGCACCTACCTTTTGACGAGTTAACTTCTTCTCTTCTAGGCTCGAATCTAAACAATTGTAGTATAAACATCAATACCTATAATAAAGGTGAATTTTACTTACTTAAAATAATTAGTTCATAGCTTTCTATTTTTCTCTATTTGTCATACCAACACACTATATATTGTTATATTTTATTACCATATACCTAAAAATTATACAACAACATACTCCACTCCCCTCCGAAACAGGTTTTTTTTCTTCCAGCCGACATTTATACATGTCCACTACTTACATATAATTTCAGATTGTGAATAGAAATAATATTGAATTTTTGTTGACCCTTCAAATAATGCATATTACTATTTAATATTTATCAATAATGACCATCTACACATTCAAATATTATACCCTATATCCAAATATCATGGTGTCCTGAAATTAACATTCTCGGCCCACATATACTCATATATATATATATATATATATATATTATATATATATATATATATATTGTAATACAAAATAAAGTGCCTTATATTCATAAATGTAATATACTGACACCTTTTCAAAACTCAATTGGTGCATGTTATGCATTCTAAATTGGAAACCAAAGACTTTAATATTTTTCTTGTAAACCTTCGGCTGTTCCCTTTTCTTTTTTTTGGTCGATTAATCGAAAGAATGCTAATTCAATAAAAAATATAACATAAATATCATATCTACTATATTCATATAATATTACTTTTGAAATCCAATTTCCCCACCTTTTTTTTATGGCCACTCGGCCAGTGAGCAAAATGCAACCCCAAATATACTTTTCATACCAATTGCTCTTGCACCACGGCGTACATCACACACACACATATACATACATATATATATATATATGTGTGTGTGTGTATGTATATATGTATATGTGTATGTCTCATCTATGTTATGTCTATATGTATATATTTACTTGTATATATTCTCTCTGTTCTATGTATATGTCTCTCTATATGTATCTATCTCTGTCTCTCTCTCTCTGTCTCTCTCTCTGTCTCTCTCTATCTGTGTCTCTGTCCTGTCTCTCTCCTCTCTCTGTTCTCGGTATTATCTATATCTCTGTGTGTGTGTGTGTATATGGACACACACACACACATACACACACACACCCACCCACACCCACATATATATATATATAGACACACACACACATATATGTATATATATATTCAGCCACATACGAACACGTATATACATTCATCTATACATTCAAATTTACTTATGCATGATCTACATTTTATACTAAAATAACATTATATAGTTTGCAAAATCATAGAAAGTAAAGAGATTACTTACATCAATTTCTATGCTATAACCGTACGATTGAATTTGGCTTGGTGTTGGACAAGAATTATTCTTTTTTCCCCTAAAGTGCTTCTCGGCTGGAATAGCAACAAAGTGCAGCAATCTTTTATTTTTCTCTTTGCTTCTGATGGGGTGGGGTTGAAAGTTTGGAAACAATAAAGGTATTTGTTGTCATTGTTGCTGATGGTGTGAAAGAAGATTGCACCATATATTTCTTTCTCCATTTGCTGCTGTGTCGACAGAATTGGTGCAAGGGGGAAGATGTTAACGGCGGCAGCTGCAATTTTTTTTTTGTGTGAAGAAGGTGCCGACCATCCTTATATATAAAATAGATTAGGTTTAGTTTAGGGTATATGCATATATAGATGAATGTAATTAGGTTTCCTATTAGGTAGAGTTAGTTTATGTAAAGTATAGCTTGTGGGAGTTAAATTTTTATCCATATCATATTCCAATCCTAATGGTATTAGGATATCTACTAATTCATATTAAAAATTATACTTTTCCTCGTAAGTATTTTCCTATAAAAATTATTTTTCTTCCTTTTTTTTTACAACACGAGGTGTAACACTAAGTTATGGAGTTCAGTGAGCACTTACTCATTCTGTTAATAAAAGTGCTGTCTGCAGAGAAATGAGGGTAAGATGAGGCTTTTAATGGTTCCTATATCTTGATATGTCAAGTGGGGTATGACAGAATACTCTTGATAGGAAACACATATGTAAATGTGAAGTGTAGCCGCTTCTATGAGAATTTTGTAAGGCCAAAGTTCTCTAACACACTTTCTGAAACCAGGCGGTTCATGGTCAAACGAACACAATCATGAGAACCAAAAAAAGGTGTTGAAGGAAATGTTGTGTGAGTACAATTACTAGGTTCACACTAAGGCCGGTTAGTTCAAGACATTAAGTTCACTAATTAGCCGAGTGGATCCGATAGTATATCACTAAGAAAGGTTCAAAGCCAAAAGCTACCTCTTCTGATGCAACATTTTCTTGTCTGACTTCTCGGTAGAGTCTGCATAAACACTTGCATTAATTCCCATTCACGTGGGGGATTGTTGGAGAATTGAAGTGGGTGAATGAGAATTTAATGCTCCAATAGGGATAAAATAATTTGAAAGTCGGTTTCCTAACCGTAGTTCAAATTTGAGAATCGGTTACTTAACCGTAATTCAAATTTGGAAAATCAGTTATATAACCGTAATTTCATTTTGAAAATCAGTTATTCAAATTTGAAAAGCGATTATCTGTTATCTGATCCGACGGCTGTGGTTAACTGTCAATTAACCATCCAAATCAAATTTTTCCCTATAAATAGTAGCTAAGTTAACTCTCTGGTCACACTCACTCAGAATCCGATAGTCTCCTCCCCTCCTCTGCATACACGTGCTATTCTCCTCTTTCTCTTTCTACATTTTGCATCAAGTCCGAGAAGTTCAGGTATCTTACAGGTTCGTAGAGTTCCATACGCTGCAGTGTCGCTCGTCTGAACTGACTTCCGTTGTATCCTGGGAGACGATTGTTCCATCCGGTTGGGCACAGTATACCGGAGCAATACGTCTTAAGGACAGAGTCCTGGACTCACCTCGGATCTCTGCTCAGCTGAGCTGTTGAGGTTATTGCCAAGCTGAGCTCTGCTTTGTGCTATAGCTCTGCTTCGTGCTGAGCTCTGCTGTTTGGCTGAGGATATTCGTTGTTCTTGCAGCTCTGCCGTGCTGAGCTCTGCTCGGCTGAAGCGGCTGAAAGCCCAACTTTCGTATTTGTGTTGAAGTGTCGAGGTTGGCGGATCGGCGATCAGTCTAGAACACAAATACAATTGCGCTGACTGGACTGATCTGATCTGTCTGACTTTAGTTCAGCTCGGCTGGAGGGCTGGATAGCACAGAATCATGTTCTGAAGTGTTGTTCAGTTCAGGTCGGCAGGTTGGCTGACTGTTCAGAACGCAAACTCATTTGCGGTATCTGAACTGTCTTGACTTAGCGGATCTATCCAGCCTACCCTAAGCTCGGCAGGTCGGCCACTGCTTTATTCTAAGAGAAAATCGTACAGAAGTCAATCTGACGTGAATTATTCCCAACAATTCTTAAGACGTATTCGTTTTGATTCTGTACTGATTCCTGTTTGTTTCTGATCTTACAGAAACCTGATGGAAAACGCAAGCTCTAGCTCGATTCAAGGCACAGACGTACACAGTTCTGCCTCAATGGCACCAAATGCTGGGGTGCCGAGACATGCTCCTCCTGCACAGGGTCCTGCAGTGGTCCAAGTGGAGAAAACTTAGAAGTTCAGTGGGAGCTTCTTCAAGCGGTGGTAGCAGAAGATGCTGTTCTTCTTGACTGCCATGGGGTTGGCTACCTTTTTGACCGAGGACCCATCTGTGGTGGATCCTCTGGAGGAACAGACCCAGAATATGCAGAACAAACATTCTGTTGAAGCATGGAACTTCAACAATTATGTTTATTTGAGCCATATTCTGAGTTGTTTGGACAACTCCTTGTATGGTTTGTACTGCACGTACAAAACCGCAAAGTCTTTGTGGCAGGCTTTGGAAAAGAAATACCGTACGGAAGATGCCGGCACTAAAAAATTTATTGTCGGCAAATTCCTGGATTTCAAATTGTATGATTCTCGTACTGTTGTTTCTCAAGTTGAGGAACTTCAGACGTTGGTTACCGTGATGGAAGAGGAGGGCATGTTGCTCAGTGAATCTTTCGTCGTGGCTGCAATGATTGAGAAGCTACCTCTTTTGTGGAGGGAATTCAGAATCCATCTCAAACACAAGAGAAAGGAGATGACATTGGAAGATCTGATTGTCCGACTCCGCATTGAGGAAGACAATCGCAGATCTGAGAGAACGACACAATCAAGCTCTGGTCAAGCCAAAGCCCATGTTGTAGAGGCTAAGAAAAAGAAGGGCCAACTCGGGGTGAACAAGAAAGGCAAGCATATCGCCAAGAAGTTCACTAGGAAATGCTACAATTGTGACATTCAGGGGCATGTCAGCAATGAATGTAGAAAGCCCAAGAAGAAGCAGACAAAGGCAAAGGCCAACATAGCCGATGCCATGGGTGATCTAAACCTCTGTGCGGTGGTCTCAGAGTGCAATGCTGTGGGGAACATGCGCAAATGGTGGCTTGATACTGGCGCCACTAGACATGTCTGCTCCAGCAGAGAGATGTTCACGGAGTACCAGCTCGGGAACAACAAACAACTTTACATGGGGAACTCGGCCTCTTCGAAGATCGAAGGCGAGGGCAAAGTTGTTCTGAAGCTCACCTCAGAGAAGCATCTGACTCTGCAGAATGTGCTGCACGTCCTTGACATTCGGAAGAATTTAGTATGTGGATCTCTTCTAGTCATGCATGGTTTTAGACTAGTGTTAGAATCCAATAAAGTTATTCTTTCGAAAAATGGCATGTATTTGGGGAAGGGGTACTTGTCGAATAGGATGTTTAAATTGAATGTCATCACTATTGTACCCAAAAGAGATTTGCCTGCAGAGGCTAATAATAATGCTTCCTCTTCTGCTTACATGCTTGAGTCTTCTTGTTTATGGTATTTTTGTTTGGGACATGTTAATTATAAGTCAATACAACGAATGGTTAATCTTGACTTGTTGCCCAAATTAAATTTTGATAACAAAAAAATGCCAAATATGTGTTGAAGCGAAGATGGAAAAGGCGCCATTTCCTTCAATAGAAAGGAA
>AP025050.1:10061536-10231114 GCA_036186865.1 Eustoma russellianum
CGTATTTATAGGATATGCGACTAACAGTAGTGCATATCGGTTCTTGGTGCACAAATCGGATATTCCTGACATGCATGAAAACGTTGTTTTGGAGTCAAGGAATGCAGTGTTCTTCGAAGATGTCTTTCCGAAGAAAGATAAAAATCAAGAAGAAACAAGAATTGGTAAGCGAATGCGTGAGGCGACTCCTCAAGGGGATGAGGAGCTTCGCCAAAGCAAGCGTGCCAGAATGTCAACTTCGTTTGGACCGGAATTTCTAACCTATATGGTAGAAAATGAGCCAAGGAATTTTTCCGAGGCAATGTCAACTCCAGAAGCTCCATTTTGGAAAAAGGCAATTAACAGTGAGATAGACTCGATTCTTCAAAATCACACTTGGGAGTTGGTTGACCTTCCACCTGGAAGTAAACCACTTGGTTGCAAGTGGATTTTCAAAAAGAAACTGAAAGAGGATGGGTCTATTGAAAAGTACAAAGACAGGTTGGTAGCAAAAGGCTATCGACAAAAGGAAGGTTTTGACTTTTTTGACACCTACTCACCAGTAACTAGGATCACTTCTATAAGGGTGCTAGTTGCTATTGCTGCAGTCTATAACTTGGAAATCCATCAGATGTATGTGAAGACTGCTTTTCTGAATGGTGAGTTGGATGAAGAAATCTATATGGAACAACCTGAAGGGTTTGTGGTTCCAGGACAAGAGTCGAAAGTTTGTAGACTCATTAAATCGTTGTACGAACTTAAGCAAGCGCCTAAACAGTGGCACTTGAAATTTGATCAAGCTATGCTAGCTAATAGTTTCAAGATCAATGAGTGTGACAAGTGTGTCTACATTAAGAGCACACAGAATGCATATGTGATAGTATGTCTCTATGTAGACGACATGCTAATAATGGGGAGTACTCGAGACATAATCTTAAACATAAAGAAGATGTTGACGAGAAACTTCGATATGAAGGATATGTGAGTTGCCAATGTTATTCTAGGAATTAAAATTTCTAGGATAATCGGTGGACTCGTACTGTCACAAACTCACTATATTGAGTCTGTTCTAAAACAGTTCAATATGGTTGATGTGAAACCAGTAAAGACTCCACTCGACTTAAGTATACACTTAAGGAAGAACAGCGGCGAGCCAGTAGCTCAATTGGAGTACTCGTAAGTAATCAGAAGTCTAATGTACATAACAAACTGTACAAGGCCAGACTTGGCATGCTCAGTAAACAAATTGAGCAGGTTTACAAGTAATCCAAGCGATGAACATTGGAATGCTCTGATTAGAGTAATGAGATACTTAAAGTATACAATGAATCTTGGATTACACTACACAAGATATCCAGCAGTATTGGAAGGCTATTGTGATGCCAACTGGATATCTGATAGTAAAGATTCTAAGTCCACCAGTGGATATTTATTCACGGTTGGTGGAGGTGCTGTATCGTGGAAATCTACAAAGCAAACATGCATAGCTCGTTCCACGATAGAAGCGGAGTTCATAGCATTTGATAAAGTCGAGGAAGAAGCTGAATGGCTTCGAAATTTCCTAGAAGATGTGCCCTGCTGGCCTAAGCCAATTGCTCGTATCAGCATACACTGTGATAGTCAGTCGGCTATAGGACGAGCTCAAAGCAGCATCTATAATGGTAAGTCTCGGCACATGCGTCGGAGACACAATACCATTAAGCAGTTGATCTCTAATGGCGTGATTTGCATTGATTATGTAAAATCAAAGGAGAATCTTCCGGATCCGCTTACAAAAGGCTTGCCAAAAGATCGGATGTCAATCTTGACAAATGGAATGTGACTAAAACCTATAATGCATGAATCTTTGTAACGGTAACCCAACCTTGTTGACTGGAGATCCCAAAATCTTGGTTCAATGGGACAACTAAGTTATGGAGTTCAGTGAGCACTTACCCATTCTGTTAAATAAAAGTGTTGTCTGCAGAGAAATGAGGGTAAGCTGGGCTTTTAATGGTTCCTATATCTTGATATGTCAAGTGGGGTATGGCAGAATACTCTTGATAGGAAACACCTATGTAAGTGTGAAGTGTGGCCGCTTCTATGAGAATTTTGTTAGGCCAAAGTTCTCTAACACACTTTCTGAAATCAGGCGGTTCATGTCCAAAACGAACACAATCATGAGAACCAAAAAAGGTGTTGAAGGAAATGTTGTGTGAGTACTATTGTCTAGGTTCACACTAAAGGCCGGTTAGTTCAAGACATTAAGTTCACTTATTAGCCGAGTGGATCCGATAGTATATCACTAAGAAAGGTTCAAAGCCAAAAGCTACCTCTTCTGATGCAACATTTTCTTGTCCGACTTCTCGGTAGAGTCTGCATAAACACTTGCATTGATTCCATTCACATGGGAGATTGTTGGAGAAATTAAAGTGGGTGGATGAGAAGTTAATGCTCCAAGTAGGGATAAAATATTTTGAAAGTCGGTTTCTTAACCGTAGTTCAAATTTGAGAATCGGTTACTTAACCGTAATTCGAATTTGGAAAATCAGTTATGTAACCGTAATTTAATTTTGAAAATCAGTCATTCAAATTTGAAAAGCGGTTATCTGTTATCTGATCTAACGGTAGCAATCTGATCCGACGGCTGTGGTTAAACTGTTAATTAACCACCCTAATCAAAATTTTCCCTATAAATAGTAGCTAAGTTAACTCTCTGGTCACACTCACTCAGAATCCGATATTCTCCTCTCCTCCTCTGCATACACGTGATATTCTCCTCTTTCTCTTTCTACATTTTGCATCAAGTCCGAGAAGTTCAGGGCATCTTACAGGTTCGTAGAGTTCATACGCTGCAGTGCCACTCGTCTGAACTGACTTCCGTTGTATCCTGGGATACGATTGTTCCATCCGGTTGGGCACATTATACCGGAGCAATACGTCTTAAGGACAGAGTCCTGGACTCACCTCGGATCTCTGCTCAGCTGAGCTGTTGAGGTTATTGCCAAGCTGAGCTCTGCTTTGTGCTAAGCTCTGCTTCGTGCTGAACTCTGCTGTTTGGCTGAGGACATTCGTTGTTCTGCAGCTCTTCCGTGCTGAGCTCTGCTCGGCTGAAGCGGCTGAAAGCCCAACTTTCGTAGTTGTGCTGAAGTGTCGAGGTTGGCGGATCGGTGATCAGTTCAGAACGCAAATACAATTACGCTGACTGGACTGATCTGATCTGTCTGATCAGTCTCACTTTAGTTCAGCTCGGCTGGAGGGCTGATAGCACAGAATCACTGTTCTGAAGTGCTGTTCAGTTCAGGTCGGCAAGTCGGCAGACTGTTCAGAACGCAAACTCATTTGCGGTATCTGAACTGTCTTGACTTAGCGGATCTATCCAGCCTACCCTGAGCTCGACAGGTCGGCCACTGCTTTATTCCAATAGCAAATTGTGCAGAAGTCAATCTGACGTGAATTATTCCCAACAATATCTACTCTAGAGTTCATCTTATAGTTCATACAATTTATAAGAGGATGATGAATATTCGGATAGTTTGGTCTAGAAGTGATGTAGAGGATAGTTTTTAGCCATCGTCTTACACGTTGAGAAGTTATGGTTGATGTAATTTTCTTGTATAGTCTTTACATGTAATAAAATGATCCTTAAAGAATAAACGGAAAACAAAAGCAGACTTTCTTTGAAAACTGATATTTTGTTCCAATTGTGTGTTTTCCCGAGAATAGATTTAGAACCAACACGATGCAACATTGAGCATAACATAATAAAATTAATATTTTGATGGTTAGATAGAGAGATCGATATAGTGATTTATATTGACTACATTTGACTACTTTTGGTGTATATGCACAGCGAGTCCTGGTGAGTATGACACTATATCATGGTGTAATAAATCTAGAGACTCCAATGTGTATTAAATCTAAATTTGAATTTTGTTGAAAATCTAAAATTGGATTTTACTACATATCGAGATCACGATGTTTATAACGTATACTATGCACTGGGATCTCATTGTGTAGTAAATTCAACTTTAAATTTGATATAATCCAAATCTGGATTTACTACACACCTGAATTACAATGTATACCACGATGTACTATATACTGTAGTCACAAAAGGTTTTGACAAAAATTACGAAGCATCTTTTGTAGATAAGGGCATTTTTGATTATGTTCAAATCACCAGGATGAGAAGCAAATTCCAGAAAATGTATGGGTCATCGTCTCTCCTTTTATTTAAGTATTCATGGTATTTTTAATTATTGTTTCAATATTTTTCATTATAAAGATGTATTTTCGGGTTTCAAATTGCGAGTCATTTGTTAGGACGTTCCAAAAAGTATCCATTTTTTATTTTATTGATTAAATAATTATACAATCTTACAAAATGTTCTTAGTAAATAAAAAACAACAGATTAAATGATTCACAATATAAAAGTAAGATTACATAAAACAAAATATTAAATAATATTCTTTTAAATTGTTATAGTTGAAAACGTGAGGGAGAGAGGGTACATTCACGTGCGAGGCTCTTGCCAAGAGTAAAGCAGTTGCGGAAAACTAGAAATATTCTGCACTCTGACGTTTCTCCTTGAAAGTTGAACCCGATTCGATCGCACCTTTGTGGAGCATATTTGGTTAGCGGACTCTATTCGTGCAGTTTCAACGATCGCATCACTAGAGGATAATCTCTTTCTTGGTTGGAAGTTCGAATAATTGATTCAGCTTCTGTATTTCTTGCTCCTGCCAACATTTGGCCGTGAAATTTACCGCAAGAACCAGTTTTTCTAGGATTTCCGAATTGGCCAAGATTATACTTTGACTTCATCTGAATTTGTTTCGCAAAGGTAACTTTTCATATCTTAGATTATTTGGTTTCCTGTTTTTTTTCTTGTGTGGAGGAGGTGGGGGAGATCTTCCTTTCTTTTCTTGCTAGTTTAGGTAATAAGAGGATAAAAGAATTTGTGGATTTGATATTTTTTTTGCGTATTTTTTATTCTGTTTATTTTTTTTCCTTAGTTGCTGTCGTTTTTATCTGAATGATGGTATAAGGGATCATAAATTGTTTAGTCTTCCTCTGGGGCTTAGTTACCTATGCTTCTTGAGGAAATGCCCCCCTCTGATACCAATAGGCTTGGATGGTGTGAGCCTAGCATTGTGAATTTCTGGCTGAATGGGAATTGCCCGCATGCATTGGTTGGTTAGAATTTGCTCATATAGCTCTTAGCATAGGCCAAACCAGGCTCAAAGTGTGTGTCCGTCTCCTGAATAAGAACTTAAATGTCAGAGGTTGGGTAGAACTTACTCTAAAGCTCTTAGTATAAGCAAATGAAGGGGAAGTATGTTATCACCCATATTAAAAACCGGTGAATAAATGCTATGTTAGCTCATATACAGGGTACCAACAATGATCACAGTTTTACATTACCATTGTCATTACTCAAAGCAATTCCTTTCACCTCACTGGCTAAGTTTAATCCCTTACTCCAGTTTGGAGCTCCTTCCATCTCTGAAAGTGCCAACAAGTCTGCGGGAACTTAAAAATTTGTGTAAATTTTGCGTCGTGATGAAATTTTCTGGATTTGGTACACATATATTAATGTAAATGTAGCTTCCTTTGTTAATATCATGCCTACATACGCATGATCTTGTGGAGCAATTTTGATGGTTACATTTTAAATTTATACTGAATGACTGAAGCACTTCAGAGTCGGTAGCTTGCGTTTTGTATGGATAATGTAGATATCGGATTTCCCGTAGAAGCCTTTTGTTCCACGTTTGGGTATTCTCGTGGTTTCATCACTTAAGTTTCCACTCTGGTTACACTATGTCTACTGGTTTTTAGCCAAGGGCATTTAGAAGATTATATTTGACTTTGTGTGTTCTACTGGAGTTTGTAAGATACAGCTGTGAGATTCTTTGAAAATTGAATTTTGAGTTGTTTTGTTTATTTTGATACGTAATTTTATCCTGCAAAGTTTCTATTTCACGATGATGTTGGTAGAATATGCATGTAGCAGTTTGTGGACCAATTTGAGTGTACATATATGAAGTAATCTAATCATTCTGCTTTAGTCAATTTTCTGCATAATTGACATATGCTGCTAGTGGTAATTGTTTACGCGATATTTGGAATGAAGATGGTTATGGAGAATATGAATAAGAGAAGATATATGTATGCAATAGTTTTTGGCTGGTTTATTTGTACATTAAGAGAGTTGTAAAAGACCTGTTAATATTAGAATTGATCCAAAGTTGATCTTGTGGACAATGCACCTTCTGTCTTGGAAATATTTTGAGCCTCCCCTCAAAACTTTTGTCTGCTTCCTCTGCTTTTATTCTAACCTTCCACCCTACCCCTTCCTCCCAGACCTGCTCTGGGGATCTTTCATTTGAAGGAACTGAAAGGAGTTTTTGGGATATGCAAGTTTCAGTGTTGCGGTAAATTAGTGGTACAGTTGCTTTTCTGGAAACTAATAGTATTTATGATGGAAAATATAAATATAGAAAGAATAGTTTATGTAACACAGTTTAAATCTTTAAGACAAAGCAGATATTAGTATCGATGTATGACACCTATAACCCGAAGTTTTCAGGTTAAAGACAATTGCTCAGCATTTCCTTTTCATTGCCTTCATTTATGTATTGCTTGACATGTTTTCATGTCGTTCTTTACATACAAGCACTTGACTTTTGGCCCACCTCAGAATAATGGACCGGTTCGAGGAAGTTTACAAAGAACGCATTGCGGCACTCTGGCGAGCTATGTATACGACAAAATGCATTCGAGAAGATAATGTTCCTTGCAAAATCGAAGAGGTTAGAGTTAGACTTGAGCTGTGTATCCATCTACGGCGATTGGTTACTTATAACGATTTAGTTTCTTTATCTTTTCAGGGTCTATATTTGGGTTCTCTAGGAGCTGCAAACAACAAAAGTGCATTAAAAAACCTCAATATCACACATGTTTTGACAGTTGCCGGCTCACTGCCCCCTCCTTATCCGAAAGATTTTACCTACAAGATCATTGACAGTACGAACTGGCTCTCGATTCTTTTTCAACTGGATTTACCATTCTATTTTTTATTTAAAGAAAGAGTCTAGTTATGGCGCCAAAACCCCTGTTGCATTTTCACTTGTGCTTTTATGACTGGGAAGTTCAATTCACAGGATGAGTATTGCTTTAAAGCAGCCTGCATGTCATCTCTCACATGTATGCTACCGTCAAAGTTTTTGTGCTGCACTTGTTAATAAAATTGAACTCGGCATTTCTTATTGTATTAATCTCTCCTTTCCTCTTGAATTGAATGTTTTCTTTCGATTCTAAAAGATATATTTTTCTTCATTATTAAGTCACTTAGTATATCATATGTGACTTCATCATGTTTTTCTGTTGAGAACAGTCGCAGATAGAGAAGATGTAAATATATCACGATATTTTGATGAGTGCTTTGAATTCATTGAAGAAGCAAAGAGAGCAGGTGGCAGTGTTCTTGTCCATTGTTTCGTAGGAAGATCTCGCAGGTGAACATTCCCATAACTTTTTTCCTTGCTGTCGCTGTTTAGTTTCATTAATCAGCTTACTTCCCTCAATCCTCAAATATACACACATACAGACACATTTTAAAGCAATCCTCTAACACTTTAATTTTGTGATGGCATATCTTATGGCGCATATAAGAGTTTCCCCTTTGTACTACCAAAATTGAGATTCTTGGTCTTACCAGAATGTGTTGTTTCTACTAAATCTTGGCAGCCAAGGCAACAAGCATGCTCAGCCAGATCTATCTTGAATCATAGTCAAAGTTACTTCCACCTGGAAGCATTTTTATTCCAGAATTTGTTTTGGTGCAGACACCTTAGTGCTCCCCGTGCTGTGTTCTTTACAGGAAGAGGAGAGGGGACTGGGTTTAGGGAGACCTTCCCTGTTTCCTTTATTTAATTGCTATCATCAATGGACAATATAGTATCTAATTTCATCAGAAAATGAGAACCAAAAGGTTAGATAGAGGAAATAAGATTACAAAAACTCGTCATGAAGACAACTCAGATGACCTTTTCTGAACGAAGGAAATCAAAGTGAAGAAAGCAACATGAAAAGTATATCTTGCATACTTAGTCTTAAGTTTATCTTGTTCGAGGGTGCTAAATTTTTCCGTCTTTATGAACTTCTGAGGATTCTCAGATATCAGTTATTACAATGAGAGGTCAATAATGAAGAAATATGAAATTGAAGTGTGTTTGCCATCATTAAAGTGATAATCAAGAAGCATATCCATTATCAATTGTAATCAAGATTTGATTGATACTTGCGTTTCAGGATAAGTTCGTACTCAGACATTTTTCACTTGAAACCAGTATCAATACATACATAGGCAAAATACAATCTTGTGTAAGTAAATTGGAAAGATTTCCATGTGAAGCTATGACCTGCCATTTCCCATTGCAGAAATTACCTCATAGTGAAGCCGTGTATGAAATCAAAATTGTTTCTTATTAAACTACTAGTAGCTTGATGTATTCAATTTCCTCCTTGGTAACTTACATGCAAAATCTTTTGTTTAATCAATGTGGTTGTCAACGGAGATGTGAAATGAAGAAACTTGAAGAGCGAGAATCTCATGTTTGTATAAAAATTTTGCAGTGTGACTATAGTGGTATCTTATCTGATGAAAAAGCATGGCATTAGCCTATCTGAAGCTCTGGAGCATGTGAAAAAGCAAAGGCCTATGGCATCACCTAACTCTGGGTTTATGTCACTGCTCCGGGACTTGGAGAAGACCGTCCAAGGTATATCGTTTGTCAAATTTTTTACCTTCTACTGAACTGAGAAAATAATTAATCCTTTTCAGGGAAAAATATACATATATTTTGTTTTTGTTTCTGATGTCATTCTTTTAATTAACCCATTAAAAACCAATAGTAATGCGTGGCATATTGAGGAGTGTAAGGATCATGTCTAGTATCTAACATAGGGGAACCCTTATTTTTGTTAGATGGGTGGAAATCTAGGCAAGCTTTATTAGCTGTTTTCTTTTTCTGGAATAATTTATGGAAGCTTTGTATCTTCTGGAATTGTTGTCGTGATTGAATTCATTTCGCTCTTATAATGTTGCAGATGTGCTGAGTCAGATTTGTCAACATACTTTCTGAAAGATATACTTTTGATTGAAAATGACGATTTAATTTTGGAAGTACTGCCTCAAAGTTGGCATGAGGCTACTTGTGTGTTTAATGCTGAATTATAGGAGGTTAAGAACATAAAATAGAACTAAATCTAAAATTAGAAAGCAAAACAATCTCGTTTAGAAACATATTAGGTTGAAATAGTTTGATAGTGCGTCTTATTTATGATGTTATTATGGTTGGCATAATTCTTGAAAAGAGTGAATACGGTGTACAGCAAACAGAACCCCCCCCCCCCCTCCCCACACAGTTTACTTTGATAGGAAACTGGAAAGCATTTCTATTGCATCCAGTTGTAGAAGTTGACTTGTATATGGCATAATTCTATTTTGCTTTAAAGAAACAACAACTACAATAATCATACCTAGTATATTCCGACAACAGCAAAAGCTATCGTTAGGGTGTGGGGAGGGTGAGAGACAGACAAACAATATCTTCGTCTCAAGGGATAGAAAACTTTCTTTCAGTGAGACTTCCGGCTCTATATGTACCTGCATAGATGACACAATAATAGGAATATGGTGTGCTAGTATACTAGTGAAGAGATTTAGTAATGAAGAGATTTAGTAAACACAAATAGAAATGATTCCAATATTGAAATAGTCATAACCATGTATATGCACAAATAAGGAAAGAGAAACACAAAAACAAAAACAAAATGTAAAGTCTACCTAAAGTGTAGAGAGTATCTAAGAATATACTCTAAGGTGTTGTATCTGTATGCTCGTTTGGATTGAATGTGTAGATGGCATAGCGCTATGTATATTGATCATCTTTGCATTTCATTTCTCTACAGGGACAAAGACTGAAGATGCAGTTGCCCACTGAAACTGCCATTAAATCACTTCTGTCAATTAGATAGTGATCAGTCGTGTTACGCCAACAAAACTGTCAAGCATGATGTTTCCTATAAGGAGAACTCCCTTAGCATTTAGGAATGTAGATTTAGCTTCAACTCCTTATAATTGCCAATATAGTCCTTATTTTTTTTTACTTTCTTCATTATGTGATTTGAATGTGGTCTATACATAAACCATTTGTGGATTGTTCCTGCTACAAATGAAGATTTACTGGTAAATAGCCTTTGTGACACCACCAATATACCTTTGAAATGTTTTCACTTTGTGCTTTTGAGCAGCAAAGTTTTAATGCTTCGGAATCCGGCCGCTGTATGGGTTAGAGGACGTGCGCAAGTGATGAGATCTAGTGTGTCTATTATCTATGTGTTTATCCATAGACACAAAGAGTCGGTGGGATAAAAATTCTTTTCTTAGGTCCACCGACCCTTTGTGACTATAGTCGAATGATATTTTTGTAGTAGTAAAAGCGAACACACTATTATATCGCGTGTAAAAGAAAATTGTGTGGTATATTTTAAGTAGTAAATGAGAAGACATCATTGTAGTCATATGTAAATGAAAAACTGGCCATACAAATGATGATCCTTCCTTCTGCATTAAAAGGCATTCCTGGTGTAATAATAGTGTGTAAATGTAATGGGACGAAGAATAAAGGTGGATTGGTATTTAAATAAGCTAGAATAGCTTGGCTCATGACATGGATCGATCCATATGGCTTGAAAACGAAGTTGAGTATTCTGCCGGACATAGATCGATCATATCGATCGATCGAAGTACCCTGTGTGCAAAGTTGAAACTTTCTGTCCAACATAGATCGAGCGATGTGACTTCGATTGATACAAAGATCGATCGAAGTGGTTTGGATAAAAAGCTGGAGCTTACTATGAGACATCGATCGATCACATCAATCGATCGATGTGCCAACAGAAGTGACTTTTCATGTAGAATTGCAACTTATACACCAAGGAACATATCCAATCACCATGCAACGACCATAAATGTCTGAATGGAGTTTAAGAGCCTACAAAAAGGCTATTACAACACATTTTTATGACATCTTATTTTCTAGTTGGTCCTTGTATTGAAAGTTCTTCCTACTAAATACACTCTTGTTTTGAAAGTTCATTTTGATTTCACCCCTTATTGCTGAGGTTTGAAATCTTGTTGGTTGTTGTATCCTAGGAGGAAATTTGTCTACAACCCTGTAGCAACTACTGGGGCAAATATTCCTTACGAATATTATTGACATACGCCTCAAGCCATCTTCTAATCACTACTCCTCTCTATTTGTTGTTCTTGTATCCATCTTCTAACAACTGGTGCATTATGCTCTCGCGTTTACGCACGGCCCGTGGAAGGGCCAGATCGCGAATCTGAAGAGGGGCCGGATCGTTTTGCATCTGATGTACGCAGCTTTACCTTACACTTTGTGCAAGAGGCGGTTTCCGTGGCTCGAACCCAGTACTTCAAAATCACAAAACAGCATCCTTATCAGTTTCTCTAAAGCCCACCCTCACCATACTTCTACATTAATTTAAGTTAAACCAAATTTTGACCATAAAGAAAACAAAGAAGTGATTGTAGTCTTTAAGTGTCAACCTTTTTCCCTTCAATTCACGATGATATTAAGTTTCAAATATTTAACTTTTAATATAGTTTTTGGACACGATATTTTCGAAAAAATATTTTTGATTAATTTAATATTAGTCTTTCAATCATAAAGATAAAAAGTACTACGTAATTTGGTTTTAGTTAATTGTTATCAATTTGGATCACTCTTACTGTAAATTCAAAGAATGGGCTGACCTAAAATTATAAAAGAAAGTACAAAACAATTGATAATACATTAAATTATTAGAATAATACAAAAAGCACAAAAATTTGGTACATGCCATGTACACTGTTCTCATGTTCTTGCCATTTCTAAACGCCAATCTACTATAGTGTTCATACATAGTATGAGACATGGTCCTATGTATTGAACCCAATTTACGACTAAAATTGATGAATATACATGTCCAATATTTCAACCAGACCCTACCTTTTGCCATATGAGTAGAGAACGTTTTCGAGCGGATAACAATAACATTATCTCATTACTTTAAAAGCTTATGTCTATGACAGGATATTGAGAGTTGGATGTATGCAATTATACACATTTGTTAGAAACACACATAAGTTGTTCCTTGGTGACCCATTATAAAAATTGCGTCAAATTGTATCGATTAACTGATACTTCACAATATAAGAAGCGCATTCAATTTAATTAGTTATTTTGCTTTATTTCATCATATTCCAAAGTCAAAGAAGAGTGTTTTCTTAACTCCATTAAAAATGAAATACATGAAGACCATCCACCCTGTATACACTACACTATTCTATTTATCTTCAAACTGGTCATACAAAAGCGAGATTGTCCTTTCAAGAAATGCTTAACTATAAAAAAATTGTACCATTTGTGTGTTTTTATAGATTCAGTCAACTTGTTTCATTTATGTAGTCTTTAAATTCAAAGTATTTTTTTTCATGTGTTTATCTATGCAATTTCTTTCGTTTGAATCATTTTATTAATTTAATTTATTGTCAATTGTTTGTTGAATCTCTTTTATAATATTTAGTCAGCCCATCCTTTTAATATAGAGTAACAGTTATCCAGATTGATAACAATTCAGTAAAGCTAAATTACTCAGTGCCGTCTTTATTATCTTTACGATCAACATTAAAAGTAAATCAATCAAAACCAAATTCCAAGAACAAAACAAATCCAAATCATCGCGTCCGAAAACTATACTAAAATTTGAATAATTGAAACTTTTTATCATCATGAATTGAAGGGGAAAATGTTGACACTTTAAACATTACAATCGTTTCTTTTTCTTCGTTGTGGTCAAAATTTTGTTTAACTGAAGCTAATGTAGAAGCATCATGATTAGTATGACCAGTTTTTTTTTTTTTTTACGTATGATTTTAATGGATAATTAAACATTAATGTACGTTAGTATACCGCATATTCCAGTTCTAAAACTTAGTATTCTATCCCATTGTTAAACGTAAAATCATTGTCCATATCCTTCTCTAGAGAATCCCCTTCGGCATTTGCCTTGCCAACAGCCAAGTCTTTGCGACAGCCGCACAAGATTCACTAGACAAAGAGGATGACAATCAGTCGACGATTATCAACTCTTTTAAGTAGAATTTTGGGTTGGGTTAACAACTTGGTTGATATCCAAGTTCCAACCTTGACTACATTATCCGGCTTTTTAGCTTTAAGATGATATTTTGGACCGCATCATCAGACTTCAGGTTTTTTTTAGTAGGAGGCACAATATCATTGAGACTGACCTGCTACAGTGGCAATTTTCTTTTACCCACAAATGCATAGTAGGTTCGCGACACTTGTAAGTCTCCACACATAGTTGCCACCTCTAGTTGGGAGTTTCAAAATAACATGCAATGGGACACGATCGCCTCCAACTTAATTAACGCTGACCTGCCAGGCAAAATGTTATAGACCGACCTCTCTTTACCGACAACAAGATCTACCCAAAAGATTCTGCAACTCGTGTATTCGACAAAAGTCACTAATAGTGTAACCAGATATGTTGGTTGCACTACCGCTCCAGAAAACCCAAACACTGGAGTTGAAATAAGTCGTAATGAGTTATCCTGCAATTTAAGTGCTTGAAGGACAATATGGTACATAATATTAGCCGCACTGCCTGTATCAACATATACTCATCCTTTCATATGGTTATCTAAAGCAAGGTAGATAAAGATGTCAGTTACGAATCCTTCGCTGCTGTAACACAGGGGAATTGTATCTTTATGCCCATATGTTAACTCATGTGTCAACTTGGTCTTCTTTTGGGATGATTTATCTGAACTTTCAGCACCCATAGGCTCTTGTTTTGACCTCAACAGCAAGGTCTACTAGGAATTGTATAAGTAACAATATTTACCTGATCATAAAATATTACCAACCATAAAATCATGACTTTAGATCATAAACTTGTTGCAGGTGGTGAACCTTCTTATAAGGCGCTCGATTGCACACACCAACTGCCAATAACTTTCCTTATCATGGCTGATGCCACAATGATACTTGTAGTGCAGCTTGTGATTTCTTTTTGACCTCGGCTCCTACAGTGGTTGCATACCCTCTCGTAATCCATCTTTCTACATCACGCCCATGATTGTTTCTTTGGAGGCTAGAAGAGGTAAACCTTATTTACCTCATCCCTAGTCAATCAAAGGCAGCATTTGTCTTTAGACTCTTTGCGAGCTTTTTTTTAGAATTAGCCGAGCCATCCTTGTGGTAAGCCTCCTCGGCTTGCCTCTACCCATTAACAAATGCTACAACCATAACTCAATGATTTCACTCTCCGACCCTAAAGGACTCATCGGTGAAGTGTTGCATACACTAAACGACTGACTCCTCGGTTCCTTGCCTCAAAGGCATCAAATGTGAAGAGTTTTTTATGAAGGGTTGTAAGGACACAAACGATGCCTTAAACCTTTGGGCAAGCTGCTTGAAAGAATAAATTGGCTGAGATGTCAGCTCTTAAAGCCATCTATGAGCCTTTTCCCTTAAGTATATGGAGAACATCTTGCACCCCTGAGGATCTGGTACATTCTTCAAATTCGTCGCTGTTCGAAAATGAAAGCAGTGATCCGTTGGATCCAAGGTGCCATCATAAGTGTCCATTTTAAGCACCTTAGAGTTATCAACCACAATGAACTCGCCAATATCTTCAGAAAATGGACTTTCTTCCACTACTCATTTGTACTCCCAGCGGCTTGAAGATGACCCATCTCCAGAACCTCTATGCTAATGGTGAGGCAGTGACATTCGATGCGCATACTTAGAGTAACGCGTCATAACTTTCAAAGGCTTTTTTCAGGAAGGCAGAGCATCAACCTGAGGATTTTTATCTTTTTTCTCTAGCATCCGCCATAAATTCATCCCTTGGCTTGAGGGAGTAATCTTCAAATTTTTGCCCTTCCCTAGCGATCATTAGGAAGGTCTTCAACAGCATACATGGCCTCTGGGGGGCTCTGCTTTGATCTGCTCGACCAAATCTTTGAACACACACATGTTTTTCTACAACATATTGTATGGCTTCCATGTGTTCTTGATGGGTGATTCCTTGGTTTTCGTCATGGCGCCCGACCTGCCCCTTGAAGTCCTACTCCAATGGGCGGTTGGGCCTCTTATTTCTTGAACTGCGGGATAATTTTCACCATCATGTTGGTTTATTCTGGCCATTTTAGGGCAGTTTTAGTGCTTTTGGACCAGAAATATGTAAAAATAAGGTCTTACTGACTCTCCTTCTAGCGCCAAAATGGCAAAGCTAGGTTGCCTTTTAGATTGGAATATGATCCCAATAAGAAATGCGTGGAATTTGTTGCTGTAAACCTGCATGCACCAACAATGTGAGGGGTCTTGGATTTGTTACTCAAAGGAAAATCATCTGAGGATCAAGTCAATTGTGGGTTGTTCATATTTATCATCTAATGTATACTGAAATTTAGAGAAACTTGTCTTTTTGTGAGAATATTGAATAGTTGATAAGAATGTCTCATATTGTGTCTGAATGTTTCGATTCTCCCTTCTGTCTGACAGTGTTCATTCATGTTGTACGTTTTGACTGCCTAATGCATGTTTGGGGCCGCCGGGTGATACCACGTGTCTTGTGATAGCATGTGCATGTTGGCCAAGTGTCATTGAGCTAGCGTCATCTGTCAATGTGCATGGTGAAGTTGCTTGGGGGATGTTAGTTAACTTGGTCGAGATGGTCTAATAAGCCTTGTGTTCTAGGGACCAGACCGACTTGATGGCTACGGTAGAGGATGTCGAGGTGATGGATCTTGATGTTGGTTCGTGAGTAGGATTTGTTGAGGCCAATCTGATGGCTGAGAAAAACTTGAGGCATGTGCCAATGTCGAAGAGGCATCCTACATTTCCTAGGCAACGCCGACATAACTGTGTGCTTTGATCTGAGCAGGTGATCTATCCCCCTGAATGTTATGGAATTCACTCAGAATTGTCGAACTGACGCACACTGTGATTAAAAAAAAGGACAGCATGCATGGAAGGAGAAAAAGAGACTGGGATGAAACGTTGGCATTATCAAGACTTGAAGGAATAAGCTCCAATGGCTCATTGATAAATCCTTTCGTTTTATTATTTTTTATTCATTTGTCTATGATTTTGTTAGAAGGAGCTGTACGTAAGTACATACTTATGTTTAAAAATAAATAAATAAATGTGTGTCTATATATATGTACATATATATATGTATGTCATGATTATTTTCCTCGTCCCTTAAAATAAGATCGAGTTTTATTTTACAAGTTCAAACAGAATCTCAAATAACTCATTTCAGATTTGATTCGTATGCAATTCTAGGCGTGAAAATGTTTTAAAAGAGACAAGAACAGTTTCCTCTGAAGACAACATTCTTTTAGTTTTAATTAAAAGTTTATATTTTATTTATCTCCTCTTTTATTTTCATCGGAAAATGTAAACATATATGACAAAGTAATTGTCGCCCTTATGAGCAAAAACTTAGTAATAGACATCAGTGGTAACATCAATTGCTCGTCTAACACCCTTGCCTGGGCCCTAATTAGGAGATGTGAATGAATAAAATTATTTATGAATTATTGAAGCTCAGGTTTAGATTTGAAGAGGCTAAAGGTGAGACTAAATATGAGGTCTCCAATCACGCGTTGTCATATGTAAAAAATCAGTTTTTTTTCTAAAAAAAGAGCAACACCTCATTCTTTGAAAAACTGCTTTTTTACACGTGTCGACGTGTGGTTGAAAACCTCATATTTTACTTCAACTTTAGTCTCTCCAGATCTGGACCATTGAAGCTCAGATTGTGAAACGAATTTTTTATAGTGAAGATAAATAAGTTTAAATCAAACTTAACGTCTTTATTTTTTAAGATACACTTAAACCTCTTTTTAGAAGATCAAATGAAAATCAAGCATCTCTTGACTTGATTTGGATGCTCATTAAACGTTATGAAGCATATAATATAAAAAATTATTTAATTTTATTTATATATTTGTATATGACACAACTGAGTACGAAGAATAATTATATAATTGATTGTGCATTAAGATTTTAGATGTGAATATTGAAGAGGTAAGATTGAAATATAAATTTATTTCTTTTTCGAGCAAACCAAGCAACTTGATATTAAAATTGGATTGAGTGCGTTCAGAATTGTTCTATATCAGTCTTAAGTGACAACAATGAATCTATTTTTACACTAAGTGCGAGTATATATATTTAATATTTAGCCATTTAGTTCCAAGCTATTTATAACCTACCCTAAAAAAGAAACTTAAATTAATTTCGGAAACATTTACAGGTACATATTGAGTGTAGTCTCAGTGGAATTAAACTCTCCATCCAGTATCGTTTGCTTCCCTTTCACCCTCCTCACATGTCAACTATTTATGTCATTGAAATATACTGAGTATACCTGTTGTTGTCGTAAAAGGAAACATTTGATTTCATTTATATTGAATTGTAACGGGAAAGTCACCCGGAAGCGTAGGATGCACATCACGAAATAGGCTCTAATTGACAAATGACTGAGGTAAACAGTAAAAAAAATTGTCCTCCTTAAAAAACACGAACTGCTAAATAAACTATTTCATTTTCTTTATAGAAACTATCTCATGTTTGATCACTACTTTTTTTTTCCCCAAAAGGATCGATTGTATTAATAACTGATTCATAGTTACACCGGCAAAAACTATCCGCGTAGTAGTCACATATTATTTACATCAAAACTAGCGTCCTCAATCCCTGAGGCTAAAAGGACTAACTTTGTACGTTTCAAGATATGTGACGCAAAAAGCCAAGGTGGCAGCCTCTTACGTTCTCGGAGTGCGTAACATCATTCCAACTCCTCCAAATACTACATACAGCCTCTCGGAAAATATAGTTCCACCGTGTACGGCCCAGTCTATGCCCCACAGTACATTCCAGATTCATATCCACCCACATCTTAGTCGACGGGCAATCAAAGAAATCCTGCCATCTGTTCGGATGCAGGAGCTTCCGCCAAACATCATTGGACCAAGGGCAATCCCTAACCTCGTGTAGAACCCCACAGTTAGGAAGACGGCACAACACACAACTGCTATCTTGTGATATTCCCCTCTGCCTTAAAAAAGCAACTGTCAGAAGAACCCCATGTCTAAGTCACCACAACGTAAGGTTGAACCTCCCTGGACCCTTGAGCTTCCATATCCGATGTCATGCCTGAGCAGCTCTATCCTCCGAAGCCGCGGTCACCAAATCGTAAGCGCTCGACACGCTAAACTTCCCAGAACTGTTAGGAAGCCATCGATGTCTTAAACCACCCTCATCAGTCCCATCCGACTGGACTCCCCTACTAAAAAACGGAATGCATTTCCGTATACTGCGCCAAACAAAAGAAGTGTTTTGCTTACCAAAGTCGTCAAAAGGTGATCCGTACTTGGCTCTCAAGATTTTCGCCCATAAGAAGTTCTCGCCAGAAATTAACGCCCAGCAGAGTTTCATTAGCAAGGCCAGGTTCATCGCCTCCAACCGTCTTATGCCAAGGCCGCCCGCATCCTTGGGCTTGCAAATGGTATCCCAAGACACGGAGTGCAAATGTCTCGCACCATCATACTCATTCCAGAAAAAACAACGGGTAATGCGTTCCACTTCTGCCAAAGTACCAGAAGGAATTTTGGTCGTCTGCATTGCATATGATGGTAGTGCAGACAAAACCGATTTAATGAGCATCATTCTCGAGGCCTGCGATAACATACGTGCTTTCCACTTTGCCAATTTGGATCTCACATTTTCAACCAGAAAATTGTAGGTGTGGGTGGTCACCCTACGGTGCAAAAAGGGCATCCCCAAATAACAGCCCAGATCACCAGTAGTTTTCATATTAAGAAATCGCTTAAGTGCCTCAACAACGTCGCTTGACGTGTTTTTGGAAACAAAGAACTGTGATTTTTTAAAGCTAATCACCTGACCTGAGACTGCACAGAAATTAGAAAGGATGCTTTCCATAGTCCGAGCTTGTTTCTCCGATGCTTCCCCGAACAGAATAAGATCATCAGCAAAAAATATATGTGACACCTTAGGCCCCCCTCGAGCAGTCAGAATAGGGGTCCAAATACGCCTTTGTACCGCCTTGTGAATCTCCCTAATCAAAACATCCATACATAATAAAAACAGATAAGGTGCTAATGGATCGCCCTGTCTAATGCCGTGAGTGGGCTGAAAATCAGCAAGTCGTTCCCCATTCCAAATTATCGATAAGGACACAGACCTTAAAGTGAACATAATTAGCGCAATCATATCCGTAGAGAAGCCGATTGCCCCAAGAATCCTCTCAAGAAATTGCCAATCGACACGATCATACGCTTTCTCAAGGTCGATCTTAACCACCATAGATCCCTTCCTCCCGGTTTTATTTCGGATAGTGTGAAGGACTTCCTGTGCAATAATAATATTCTCAGCAGTATTTCTTCCGGAGGCAAATGCCGATTGTTCCGGGGAAATCAGATTGGGTATTACGAGCTTCAATTGGTTGGCCACAATCTTGGAAATAATTTTGGTCAAGACATTAGCCAGGGCGATGGGTCGAAATTGGCTAATGTCTTCCGGATGTGCAATCTTCGGGATCAGCACAACAAGCGTCTCATTCATAGATGGTGGAAAATTCTTTGTTCTGAAGGTCTCCAACACGAAATTTATAACAGAGTTCTTACAAACATCCCAGTTCTGTTGAAAAAATCCCGGTGTAAATCCATCCGGCCCGGGGGTTTTGTCAGGTCCCATTTGAAACAGCGCAAACTCAATTTCCTTGGGGGACACCGGACGATTAAGCAAATTCCGTTCGGAATGTGAAAGTTCCGGAAACGAAAACTCCTGATTTGGACGCATCATAGATACTTGTTCACAAAACAAATTCTGGAAATAAGATCTCACCCCTTTTTTAAGTGATTCAGGTTCCTCAATCCAACGGCCGAACCACATTTCAGAGCTAACACCCGTTTATTCCGCCGACGACTCGCGACCATATTATGGAAAAACTGGGTATTCTGTTCACCTTCCCCCAGCCAATCCAACCTTGCTTTCTCTTTCCAAAATTGTTCATCTGCCGCCGCCAACACATGAAACTCCTTTATTAAACTGTCCTCCAATTTAGAAAGGAAACGGGAAGGACGTGTGGACAACGCCTGTTGAATGCCATGCAGCCTCGCAATACACCTTTTCTTTTGAGAAATAATGCTGCCAAAATTTTCGCTCCTCCAGTGCTGTACGCAGGCCGTAAAATTCATTAAGGTCGCCGTAATATTATCCGGAAACTCCACCCATTCTTGCTTCACAAACTCTCTGAAGCTGTGGTGCCTCAACCATATACTTTGTATTCGGAATGGAGGGGACACCGTCCTCTGAAATGAAAGATTATCCAACGCTAACAAAATAGGGGAGTGATCAGAATGAACCCGAGGTAGATGTCGTACAAAGGCCCGAGGAAAGGTATTCAACCACTGACTGTTGGCCCAACATTGATCCAACCTCTGTTGGATTCTGGACTGGCCTTGTTGACAATTAGTCCATGTAAATTTAGGACCAACATATGTCACCTCCGACAACTCGCACATCTCAAACATTGTTCGCATACGAGACGCCGCATACCCACGCAGTGGTCTGCCGCCATACTTATCCTCCGGATGGATGACCTGATTGAAATCACCAATCAAACACCAGGGGATCTTCACAACGTCATTCATTTTCTCAACATATTGGCAAAACGTATCATGGATAGCTGTAACAGGGGAAGCATACACCGTGGATAAGAGCCACACACCCTCCGGCGTAGTAATCCGAACACTTATCATTTGAGCAGTGTACCCCATGACCTTCACACGCACCAAATTATCATCCCACAAACACCATAAGCCTCCTGCGAATCCCCGAGCCTCGACAGCCACAAACTGTGAGAATCCACAAGACTTAAGGATCCATCCGGCATCACAACTTTGCATCCTAGTCTCGCACAAGAATAAAAAATCTGGTCTATTATCCTTGATCAATTCACGCAACCCATTTCGGAAATTAGGTGACGCTGCCCCTCGGCAATTCCATGCCATGACCTTCATTAGATACCAATCAAGAGATTAGCTAGGGGTCTCCATCCAAACCCGCCATAGGATCACTCACACCAACATTCGGCATTTCCTCAACAGCCCCCTTGGCCACGGCAGTAGAGTCTTGTGGACCCAAACCACCCATAATCACGTCCGTTATATCCGGGGGATGTTGTTTAATCGACACCGCCACCTCCTGTCTAAGCGATTGCTTGACGCTATTCTCTAATCTCGGCCACTCCTCCGCACTAGTCACCTCAAAGGGGACACTCCTATTAGGGCGTTGAGAAGCATTTGTAATGTCCCTGAGGGACCGAGAACTGAAAGACGCTCCCCTGCCGCGACTACTTGAGCCTCGGCCACGACCCCCACCTCCTCTAACAGACATTCTACCAGTTTCATCCTCCACAAAATGGTCCCCAAAAGTATGCACTTCCCATGGTTTCTGATGTTTTGGGGGCACCTTAACCTTGCTCGTTTGTTTCACAGCCACTCCTTTTTCCTTCCTTGGTGCTTGGACCTCCTTCCCCCCCTTCGCTACTGATGCTTGAAAGGTAACTGGAGGACCGTTGTCCACTATACTTCTCAACTCTGCCTCTAACCCGTCCTCTTCGGGGCCATCCTCATTATCCTCATCCGGGCCACCAAGCACCTCAAACCTATTTATTCCCGAATCACCTTTCCCCCTCGCCAACTGGGCAACCTGGGTTTCGATTTCGTTTGGGACTGTCACTGCTTGAATTCTTCTACGCCTATTATTGGTGGCGATCATCCATGGACCAAATGGTGCGGACTTATCCATGCCTTTCGATCGAAGAGCAGTATCAGGTTTCTCAACGGGGTTGGTCATGCCCTGCCCACAGGAATCAGCCACATGAACGTATAGCCCGCACTTAAAACAAATTTGGGGGAGACCTTCATACTCAATAGGAAAGACTCTGCCATTCACCTTGATACGAGATGCAAGAGTCTTCCTCAGATCTAACTCGACGCAAATCCTAGCATACTTCCCTCTTCCAACCAAATCAGTCGTATGATCAACCTTAACTGGTTTGCCCAGAAGACTCCCAACACGCAAAAGCATTTCTTCTTTGAAAAATTCTAGCGGAAGATCAGGAATACGAATCCATACTAAAGTATTCGTCACAGTGTTTCGGGTAGCAGAAAAAAATGGCTTCCATTTCATAACTGTGATATAACATCCTAGCACCATCCACGGACCACTTTCTAACGCATGAAGATATTGACAAAGTGAATAGAATCTAACAACATAATAACCCTCAGGTAGGTCCACAATATCAATCCTACTCCCCAAGCCCCAAAGATCATATAAACGTTTTTCAAGGACCCGAAATGATACCTGTTTCCCCAAAACCTTCACAATGAGCGCCCGTTTCCAAGGTCTGTATAGCTCCCTGCACTCCTCAATCGAAATATCCAAAGCCATTTGCCCCACATCAATATCATCCGATCCGGACAGGACCGCTTCATCATATTGTTCGAGCATCTCATCGATAGAATCATCTTCCTCCTCATCGCCAGTGTAAATCCCGGTCTGCATATCCTTCGACCGAAACAAGTCAGCCCATCCTTCCGCTGCCGCCTCCGATTGGCCATCCTGAGACCCATCTTCTTCCATTAGATGGCGTTTAATCTTTTTTGTGCTTCTTCGCAGCAGATCTGCTTCCTCTGGGTTTAGTTCCTGTGGATTAGGGTCCATGCAGGTTGATTTTCGGCCAGTGTCTAGACTCGCCGGCAAAACTTCCGGTTTAGCGTGGTGACGGGCACACACAGTAGGGCACACTCTGTTTGATCACTACTTTGCGAACGAGGATAGTCTACATTCCTATCCTCCAGTCTCGTGCACCTCCTCGCTCACGTGACTTACGTGACTAGACACACGTCATCACACCTCACTCAAGCACATACATTCGACATCAAGACACGTGTATGGTCCAGGAAATGCAACTGGACATACTCTATAATCAATAATAAATTATAGTCCCTAAGACATAGCCCAACTGGTTCTGGCAGGAGTTCTCGAAAGAGAAGTCAGGAGTTCAATATCCCTTTCCAGCAAGTGCATAGTGTGGGAGCTTCCTTGGCCTGTAGGCTTGCCTGCGGTGCTGGAGGGCTCCTTATGCAGTCCACTGTGTATATGAACAAACTCCTGCTAGCGGGGCGTTGGGTACCTGATTTACATCCCTACACTACATTTGGGACTGGTGTGGCAGAGACCCTTACTGGTTGGGGTTCAACCTTTTTTAATAAATTATAGATTTGAAACAAAAGGTCATACCTTAGCCTGAGACCTTCACCGTCCCAACCCCAAATAGTATTGTAGAAGATACAAAACAGAAGTTCAGCGGCCTCTTAGGTTGAATGAGGAATTACACAATGACCCACAATGTGCCCCCGCAAACTAGGCCTTTGGCCTAGCAGTAGTGGAACACTCATACTGTACATGTCTGTGGAATCGAACTCTTGATCTGTTGGAGAAAATTCTAACATAAATATTGACGAGTTATGCCTGCAATAAATAAAAATAAATAAATTATAGATTTGCGCATGCATATGGTACCAGAAACGGTAAGAAGGGAGAGTAATAATCAATCAATCAATCATACCCAGTATTTTCCAATGACAGTAAAAGCTATCGCTAGAGTCTGGGGAGGGTAAGTGGTAGGTAAACAATACCTCTATCTTAAGGGATAGAGAGTTTTTGAAGAAAAAGGATCTTTATTGCATCATGCAAATCATAGTTTACATATAAAAACTATCTACTGCTGAAATATTCAGCCTACGTCGTAACTATTTGTACAAGGACTTAGCACAGCCTCTTCAAGCTTTCTAACCCGACTAACAACTAATTTAACTACAGTAATCGGTGCCAAAAGTTGCATGGAATTTCCATGGATAAATTGGTTCTGCCAAAACCATAATCCTGAGAGCATTTCGCGGAATAAGTAGCGCCATTCCACCTTTAAACCCGGATGATGCTGACGTGTCTTGAGATTGGATTCAACCCAGGTGTGACTGTCAGATGCATGATAAAACCATGATAGTTCACCAGGTGTGACCATGTATTGCCAAACGGATAATGCCCATGGGCACTGGCGAAGTATATGCAATGTATCCTCGACTGGGTGGTTGCAAATGCTGCAATGACTATGCTCCTGAATGTGTCTGTGAAATAACAAGGAAGATGTTGGTAACAAATTGCGGCTGACATGCCAAAGAAAGAAATTCAAACGTCGAGGACCCTTCATCCTCTATATGTTCTTCCATATACTTTCGGCAGGAGGTAGAGACTGCAAGATTAAATGGTGGTAGGCGCTGCTAACAGTAAAACGTCCAGAAGAAGTACAGCTCCAGCGCAAAACGATGCATCCCTGCGTCTCCTTCATCATTGTCCGACGGTTCAAGGCAGGAGAGCAATAGAGGCACCGTAGATCTAATATGTCACCACAGTGAGGAAATATTTCCGCTGCGAGGGTTGTGCAACAGGTCACCGTATTTATGCTTAAGGATCTTGACCCACATTGCACTCGGGCATGTTAGTATCTTCCACCCAAGTTTAGTTAGCATTGCGATATTCATCTCTCTCAACCGTAAGATGCCCAAGCCGCCCCGGTCCTTTGGTGAGCAAATGTTGTCCCAAGAGCACCAATGGAGTTTTCTTGTGCCTTCGGATTCCCCGCAAAAGAATTGTCTGCAGATTTTATCAACTTGGTCAAGTAAACCCGTCGGTAGTCGAACTGTTTGCATGGCATAGATGGGCATCATAGAGAGTACACACTTAATAAGAATACATCTTGCCGATGTCAAAAGGAACTTAGACTGCCACGATGCAAGTCTTGTTCGCACTTTATCCACGATCTAACTATACGTTTGTTTGGTAATACATCCCTAAATAAGTGGCATATCGAGATATTGGCCGAATGCATCCGTAAATGTGACGCCCAAATCTCTAAAGGCTGCTGGCCGAAATGATGCAATATTAGGGGATACTATAGCATTAGATTTGTTAATGCTAACCATTTGACCCGAGGTTCTGTAGAAATCCTTTAGTATGTCGACCATGATCTCAGCTTGGTTATCAATACCCCTCCCAAATAATAGTAGGTCATCTGCGAAAAAGAGATGAGATATAGATGGATTTGATCTAGATATACGGATGGGTTCCCACCAGTGGGTTTGTACCGCTCAGTCAATCTTGTTGCTGAGAACTTCCATGCATAATAAGAAGAGATAGGATGCTAGAGGATCGCCTTGTCGAATTCCTCGTTGAGGTTTGAAGGATTCCAGTCGGCGGCCATTCCAAATTAGCGTCAAGGAGGTCGATGTAATACTGAACATAATAAGATCCACCATACTCCTGCTGAACCCGACCTTTGTTAATAAGTTTTCAAGGAATGAGCAACTTACCTTGTCGTATGCTTTCTATAAGTCAATGTTGACCGCCATGAGTCCTTTGTGTCCTTGTTTGTGTCGCATAGAATGCATAATTTCTTGGGCAATAATGATGTTATCCGTCGGTTGCCGCCCAGGAATGAATGCGCATTGCGTTGGCGAAACAATTTTGCTGATCACCGGTTTCAACCGGGTGGCAATAATTTTGGTAATTATTAACCACGACATTTGTAAGAGCAATGGGGCAAAATTGTGATGCATCTTCGGGAGGACTTTTTTTGGTATAAGAGTAATCAAGGTAGTGTTCAGCTTAGAGGGAAAAGATCCGATTCTGAATGCCTCCATGACAAAGTTTATAACAGCATCCTTGACAAATCTCCAATTGTGTTGATAGAAAATCGGGGGGAGACCGTCAGGTCCAAGTGCTTTATAGGGTCCCATATGAAAAAGTGTGTCTTCAATTTCTTGAGGTGAGACTGGGCGATTTATCCATTGGGTGTCCGTGGAATTTAAGGTAGGTATTTGAATGTCCTCATCATCACACAACTCCACAGGTTGTTTAACTTGAAAGAGTTTTTTATAATGTCGCAGTAAGTATGGAGCAAATTTCATCAGGTGAGTCTGTCCACACCCCGTCTTCGTCCTTGAGAGGAACGTCGACGAGCCGCAGTGGTTTGATGGAAGTACAGGGTATTTTGATCACCATCGCATAGCCACTGTAACTTATTCTTTTGTCGCTAGAACACTTCTTCCTGCTGTAATATATCATTGTATTCGTCTAGAAGTTGTGTTTCCAAATGTGATAGGAAGCCAGATGGGCGGTTTGCCAATGAAGATTGGACGCCTTCAAGCCATGCAAGGCATCTCTTCCGTCGGCTGTGTTGACTGCCAAACACATTTCGCTGCCATGCCGTCACTTGCTCCACAAACTTATTCACCGTGGTGATAAAGTCCCCATGATAAGTATGCCAAGCAGATTCCATGAATCTAGTAAAATCCTTCTACATCAACCAGCACGCGTGGAATTTAAATAAACCCTGAGATGGTGTATGGCCAGCATATTCGGTCATAGCGCAAAGAAGTGGGTTATGGTCCGAATTGATGCGCGACAGGTGCTGCAATGTAGGGGAACCAAATCGCATCTGCCATAGGTCGTTAACCCAAGCTTAATCAAGCCGTTGTTCAATAAGCATTCTTCCCATTTGTCCGTTGGTCCATGTGAATCGTGGTCCAGAAAAATCCACCTCCATTAGTTTACAAATATCAATCATTCGCCTCATACGGTCCAAACCTAATCCACACACCGGTCGGCCACCTCTCTTATCATCTTGCTTGACTACTTGGTTGAAATCACCGATGAGTAACCGAGGTAGATGAACATGTACAGCCATTGCTTCAATGTAGTCATAGAGACTCTCCCGGATGGTTAAAATAGGAGAGGCATAGACTAAGAAAGTATAGCGACGGTTGTCCCCTTGTACAAGACACCAACATTCAAGACTTGGGCCGTGTAACTAATAAGGTGAAGCTTTATAGAAGAGTCGTCCCAAAAACACCACAAGCCACCGGAGAATCCGCATGCCTCAACAGCCATAAAATGTGTGAAAAAGGAATACTGCATAATGTAACTAGCCCGCTTACTAGCAACTCGGGTTTCCATCAGAAACATAATATTTGGTTTATAGTCCTGTAGCATTCTTTCAATAGTTCGCATTGTCGATGGTGAACCCACTCCACGACAGTTCCACGACAAGATGCATAACATAATAAAGCATTAGCAAGTATCGGTAGGCAGGGCCTCCTCAGATGTGTCTACCTCAATGCCCTCCATATCCATACCATGTGACGAAAGCTGGTGATTGGTCGATACCTCTGGGGTAATTTGCATAGGAGTCGTGTCTGGGGGTTGATATTTTGTTTGGTCACCCACGTCCGTATGGGTCTGGGTGTCTATTACACAAGGCATCGCAGCATCATGCGTGTCTCCAGTTTGTGTTATAGCTCTATGGGAGGAATTATTCATGATATCCGTCAAGGGTCGGTGCTTGATGGGTTTAGCCACTACAGGTGTTAGTGAGGGCCATTCGCTTGGCGTCCAGATGGGAGGTGCACTTCCTGCATGGGCAGGTGTCACAGACTTCGGTTGCTACGCTTGGGTCTTCGGGGTATGTCGGGAAGTACCTTTAGAGGTTTGAAACTTAACCTTGGGTATCTCCTTTAGAGGTATGCCCTTCCCGCGTTGCTCACGTGTCTTAACTATTTGTTCTTTAGTGGATGCACTGAAAGAGACTGGGGGTCCAGGGTCCCGTATACGCCTTATATCTTCTACTAACTCACCCGCGGGAAGGGCGGTGGTAGTACCTAGATCAGTCTCAGCAATGGCGATGGGTGAAAAGCGAGATCCTGGCCGACTATTCATTTGAGTAGTACGTTCTCCTTGTTGGTACTTGTTAAAACTTGTAGCATGATGGTCATCACCCGACTCTGCAGGGTTGGAGTCCGATGTACGTGATGGGGCATTCCAACGTCGAAATGTATTACGAGCTATCATCCACGGGCCAAAAGGGTCGGGATTTGTCTCAGTAGGGGCTCGCACCATAGGGGTGGGGTTTTGTTGCACTTCATCGGATTTATATGTAGTGCATGTTTCGCTACGGTGGCCATATTTGCCACAGGTGAAGCAGATCATATGAAGACTCTCATACTTCACTGTCAACGGTTGCCCATTCAGGATTATCTGAGAAACAAGGGGCTTTTGTAGATCGATCTCCACACACACGTGAGCATATTTGTCCCGGATGACTTGACTGGTGTTAAGGTCAATTTTGACGGCCTTACCCAGTTTATCTCCGACTCGCATGAGAATCTTCTCACTAAAAAATCCCAGAGGGAGGCGAGAGATACGAACCCAAACTAGTGTGGATGTAAATTCAGTTGAGCGTGGGTGAAATCCAGGTCTAAGCTTGGTTACAGTCATGTAATGGCCTTGAATGATCCACGGGCCATTCTCAAGCACATAAGAATAGTCTTCCTTTGAAAAGAAACGTACCACATAAAAGCCATCCTCCATATCTATAATTTCCAATTTATTCTTCAAAGTCGACAGATCTGGGAGACGTTGTGAAAGGACGCGATAAGAAACTGTCCGGCCCAATGGTTTCACCACTAGAGCTCTTCTCCACGGGAGCCAGAGTTCCCTCCATTCTTCCAATGGGACATCAACTACCACCTTACCGTTGCCTTCCAGTAATGGATCACTATCATGGGTTCCAGTGGTCCTGGGTATATTTTCATCTGTGTAATCGTCCATTTCGCCTTCACCTGTGTAAACTCCGTCAGACGACGGATGAAGATGTGACAGTTTGAGAATGTCCGCTCAGTGTTGATCGTTAGGCAGTCCCCGTCTGGAGAGGGGGGGGGGCATACGGTGCATGTCTTTTATATTTTTTTCACACTGCGATGAATCTAATCCATCTCCTCAGTACTATTCTCAACTGAACCTTCATCCATCAGGGCTTTGATCCGGACGGAAGAGGAGGGGGGAGTGCCTGCAGATGTCGCCGGGGAGGCGGTTGTCTCAGAGGCATTACGAGATTAGCGAAAGTTTAGGAATCGCCTGTCCAAGATTTTCGGAGACGATAAAATTTTTGTTTTTTAAGGGATAGAGAGAAAATAATAATGGAAGAGATGTTGTGGGCACGTAGTAGTAGTAAAAACCGTATTTAAAAAACTGTTAAACAAATTTGATTTACGTTATCAACGAATTATTTAAAGTGATCCGATCAAAACATAATCTTTTAACGAAAAGAGTTATCGTGACTTCGTGAGTGATAATGAGGATTTGAGAGATCAGCTCTTGTGGACCCACTTGAAGCCCACCGTACGGACAAAAGAAAGATTCCGTCTCCCTCTTCTGTACTGTCTTATTTCTCTCTCCTACTGTAAGTAGCTAACGGACAATTCTCACCGTCATGGCTTTGGACTTCTCTTGTTTGTGTTTACTATTTTAGACCCGCCCCGCTTTCTTTTTTACGTTATTGCCACCGTCTACCGTTTCCAGTTTTCACCACAGTGGCTTACCCGGCATGATTAAATGGCTCGGCTAGCGTATAGAATACAGCTGTATACTTTCGCCTCTCTTCGTTTTACTAATATATTTTTAGCTTTTTAGTTTTTGTGTTTGGTTTGGTGGTGTAAATTCACGTTTAAATCAAAAAGTTCACAGTCATATGCAGTTCTGTCCTTATTCCTTTTTGTAACGCTCCACGAAACATCTCAGTACATCACACCGATATTGAGTCAATGCATTGCTGCTCTCTATGTAAATAATTTTCGTACTATACCACATATAAGAAGAAATTAAAATGCAAAGAGTGTGCCAATTGCATAAGGGCAGAAGAAACGAGTTGGGATCTCCTCATCCTCATTTTCCTCATCTCATTATGACCGTGCGACACGTGGCGGCAAGGGTAGATGGTGAGGCTAGATGAGAGTCACCTGCATCTAGCCTCACCAACCCCACTTGCTGCCACATGTCGCGTGGTCACGCGTCACCGCATCCCCTTGCGATGAGGGGATCCTATTCCAGAAGAAACGCATAATCTATTTTGCATTATATGCACATTTCGGAAGCCTTCTCTTTTGTATTTCTTGAATTTTCTCACTAACACACCAGCACATCATATCCCTATTATTATGTCATTTATGCACGTACATATAGAGCCAAATGTCTCACTGGAAGCAGACTATTTATCTCTTGTGAAAGAGGTATTGTTTGTCTGCCGCTTACCCTCCCCAGACCCTAACGATAATTTTTGTTGTCGTTGTAATATACTGGGTATGATTGATAATGATGATTCCTATTGACCCAATAAAATAAAAAAAATTACTTGTATAAACAAGTTTTTTATCCAAAAGAGGTCAATGGGCAACATGATCCCAGCCTAAACATGTGATATACTGCTAAGAATCCCTCGGACATTGAGCTTTGTGAAGAATTTCTGTCCAAGTTTTCCCAGCCTGCAAACCTTTTTGACTTATTACATTCATCTTAATATTTTATACTCTCCCTCTGTCCCTTAAAATAAGTTGTTAAATATATACTACAATTATTCTTTCTCACGCCATCTTAGCAACCACTAGCAACTTTGTCACTTGACTTTTTTTCATTTTTTTTCTTCTAGTCCATAAGGATAATAGTTTTCTATTACTTCTTCTCATGACCTGAAAGTTGAAATCTTACATCACGTTGAGCGTAACTCAGTTGGTTCTGGAAGTGCAGATTTGTTACAAGGTACAAGGTTCGAGTCCTACAGTTTACAGTATGTTAGCAACATCTTCAGACTCCAATGAAAGGTCTTGAAGGTAGGCTTCTTGTAAGTCTGTAGATACTGTGCTTCTTTTTTAACAGGCCGCTGAGTATATGATTTACATCCTCCTAGCTGTCTGGTCGAACGAGGGTGTAAGGGGCCTTAGGGTTGGGGAAACAACCTTTCGCTACAAAGTTGAAATCTCATAGGTTAACGTGTTGAGATTTTCAAAAATTCCTTGTGTATATATAGTCTTAATCTTTTTAAACTTGATACAATCAGTACAATGTAACATTAAATGCTTCAACTACTGTTCTAAAACTAAACACAAATTGTTTAGTCAATTAAATTTGTATTTCAGGTAAGTTGACGGTTATAATATTATCAAGATGAAAAAGATACTACTATACAAGAAACTTTACAAGAAAGTTACTACTATTTATTTTATTCTTCTTTTCTGAAACCTTTTGACGAAGTGCTTATTTTAATCATAAGGATTGTGTGCCGAAGAATAAATAGAAAAGGTTGAAAGTATTATTCATTACAGCCTTCCAATCCAATGTTGACAAAAATCACTTTTAGTTTTAACATGAAGTTTTAGTTCTCTTTCAAAAATTATAACAGGTAGACTGATTACAGCAAGCAAACGATATGAACATAAAAGGACAAAGCATTATCAGCTCTAAGGTTGTAGAACTATAATTTAGGCATATAAATGCTACTGTTAACAAATAAATTATAAATTAAACAAAAGAAGGGGAAGCCAGTTATGGGATATGAAAATGATCAATCTAGATTATCTGTATCGCTTGCATGGTGGAAGCTAAGTGACGAAGGAACTGAACAATAATTGCCAACTGGGGCAATGCTAAGTGCTGAAGACATTGGATAACCACTAGATAATTAAGTGGTAGGTCGATCAGATGCTTCTTTGTGTTTTTTTTGGATGAAAAAGAAGGCTGTAATCCAATCTTGACTGTTCTCACTACTCATCGCATAATTTTCGTAGATGATACAAATCAGAATCGTTCGACGATTTTTTAGATTTTAGCATCAAGACTTGGTATCAGAAAAAGTGTCAAGCCCTAAATGTGCTCTAGTATAAAAGGCTGACAGCAAAGTCCAGACACCTAACGACTATCAAGATTCGCGTCTTTGAATTTGTAACCAGTACTATTGTACTAATTTAAGTTATTTCCCTTTGACTAATACTATTGTACTGGTTTCTAACCAGTACTATTATACGGCTAATTACTTTTTTTTTGATTTTAGTTAAATGCGCATAAATTATATGATGGAATGGTATGGATAAACGAGGAACTTAAGAACGTGAATCATAAGCCTTCATTCTATTGGACAAAAATTTGCTAGTTGCAAGCTATTTCACTTTGAGATTTTATACGATATCAAAAACAAAATGTAAATCAAGCCTATTTGCATGCATCTGATATGTCACGAGCATACCCTCATAACATCTGAGGCTTAGTTCTCTCAAAATTTCAGAATTTTTGGAAACCTATAACCTGGTTTTAAAAACGTTTTAAAACCGATCCTGAAAACAGAATCTGTTTTCAGAAGTTGAGTTATTTAGTTTTAAACAAATTTTAAAAACCACACTTTCTGCACCACCTATTCAACCCCCCTTCTAGTGGTGCCTTGTAGATCCTACACGAAGTTGTCTTAATATATTCCAGCGTATTGATGCGGAGTTGAAATAACTAAATCTTATTTCTCAGAATTGAATTCACGTGTCTAACCTCTTTGTGAGATGGTCTCTTGGACATTGAATACATCTGACCTCCACATTCCAACAACGACTTGTTTCTTTATTAGATCAGTTGACCTGCACTCTGAACATGCCAAGCTATTTACACTTGCTGTTATATATCCATGATGATTTTAACCACTTAATTTTTCATAATAATATCACGATGCATGTATTTACTCAAACAAGAACTTGTCCATGAATATCAACTTTTTTTTCCTTTTATTGTTCCGATTGTTGTGGCATATATAACATTGGCAGATTTTGTTTTCTCTCCTGATCTTTTCTGATTTCCCTTATTGAGCGTTGCAACTATTAAATCCTCTCCATTTTCTATTTATACCACCTCTGTCAATCTTTTCCAACCTATTATCAATCTATCAAAATATGAAAAATTGGCTTATTTGAGTTTTTTCTTTTTTAATTTGTATTTGACTTATCGAACGCAAACCTAAATGAGTTGCTCATAGAATTTCTCAGAGTGAAGCATTATTTCTTACCACCACCACCATCACCCCCTCGACTGTCTCCCCTCATTTGTTCATTTTCAAATACCATACAGCTTTCTATTATGAAACACTACTAGGCTTATATTCAAACTTTATGGCGCAACATTAATTCTAGTGGTGATCGTGACTTTCACATGATGTAGAATAAAATTAAACAAATTGAAGAAAAAAAAAGTTTGAAAGGCAATAATTGACCTTGAGCTCCATGATCATACATACGCGCGTGTGTGTGTATATATATATATATATATATATATATATATATATATATGTGTGTGTGTGTGTGTGTGTGTGTGTGCGCGCGCGCACGCTATGTAGCACAACAACAATATTATCACATTGTTTTAGAGGCTACAGCCTATGGCAGGGAATAAAGGATTGGATGTATGCAACCATACTCATATGTTATAAATACACAGATGTTGTTTTCAGATTACCCATAATGAAATTGCATCAAGACGTGTCGATCAACTACTACTTTATAATGTAGAAAACGTAATCAATTTAATGAATCATTTTGCTTTATTCTGTCATATTTTAAAACCAGAAAAGATTGTATAATTGAGTTCAATGGAAATGAGACTCCGGTGTTTCTATCACGAATAGTACAAATAATGAGTGATGGCACTACCTTTTTGTAATCCTAGGAGTACCTGGAAGGTGGGGTGAGGGGGTTGGGATCTCCTCACCGCGCGGTGACTCACCGCGCGGTCCACAGCGCGACACGTGGCACCAGGTGGGGGCGGTGAGGCTGGATGAGGGTAACCCTCATCTAGCCTCACCACCCTCCCCTGTTGCCACGTGTCACGCGGTGACGCGTGCGGTGAGGGAGTGGGGGTGAGGAGATTTGAACCCGGGGTGAGGGAACACCCTTAGCTTTATAGTAACAAGATGGGATCCTCTCACTGTGCGATGATTCACTGTGCTTCTACAACGAGACACGTGGCAACAAAAGGGGTGGTAAGGCTGGATGAGGGTTACCTCATCTAGCCTCATCACTCTCTCTTGTTGCCACGTGTCGTGTGGTGACGTATACGGTGAAGGAGGATGGGTTAGAAGATCTGAACCCATAGTAACATGGAGATGTGAAGCTTCATGAGGCATGCAATGATGGATTCTTAGTCAAAGAAAGGTGACAGCATGATCACCTTTAAGCATGCTTTTCCTTATCAGAGTAATCATTGTTACCCAGTATGATTAATTACAATGCCATGTGAATCAACCTATTAAAACTTAAAGCAAAAGTTATTCTTTTGTCTTGAAAGGCTACACCGTTTCAGTCCCAAAAAGTATTGTTGTCTTGAAAGGTTCCACTGTTTCAATCCCAAAAAGTATTGTTGAAAAATGTAAATAAGAAGACTTACGGTCTTTTATTAAAACTTAAAATTTAAAAGTCCTCAAATGAACAGTTTACAAGGGGTGTAGCTTTTGTTAACCTTGATCTTAGATTCATCATGCATCTTTCCGATAATCGAAATCTTTCTGTTTAATTTTTATTAATTAATTTAGAAAAGTAGTTATCTAGGTAATTCAAGGGTGCGATCAAGAACTGTGGTCAGAGCTAAATATGTCTAAACACCATCGTTATAATTATGATTCTTAACGCTCCACATCTTCTAATAAAGTTTTATTTAATTTGTTTTCCTGATATTTTTTATTATACAAAAATTAGCTTTTATACAAAAGTAATGAATTATATCTGTTTGTTAGCTTATATTAAGTTTATAAGGATTTAAATCAATACTATTTTAGAATTTTTATCCTATTATTTGTGAAGTGAATATATTGACATTTAAATCGTTATGACAATGTGGTTCAAAGTGGTAGCTAACGTAATAGTAGGACTGTTCAACGAACCGAACAGTTCGTGAACTGTTCGAGTTCGGTTGGTCTTCGTTCGTTAATGGTCGGTAAACGAACCGAATTCGAACAGCTATTCGGGTTCGTTTATTAAAACGAGCCAAATTATTCGCGAACTATTCAGCTTGTTTAAACAGTTAATGGTTATCGAGCCGAACTCGATCGAATTTTAAAGTTCGTTTAGTTAAACAAACCGAGCCGAATAGTTCGTTTATCCAAACGAATCTGAATTCGAAAACCTAGTATTCGGTTCGGTTCAGTTCGTTAACAAACTACTCATTCAAAAAAATTATATAAGCCACCGTGCAGTGTTTTTATCGCGTTGCTATTCATACTACGTTTTAAAATTATTGTTACGATAGATTGTATTTACTGTTCAAAATGATAATATTGACGTAGCTTTCAAGTTTCTTAGGGTTGAAGTCTTCGAGTTTGACTAGCTGATCACCAAAGCGTATGGCCTGTTAAAAAAATAATAATAATTACGTCTATCATTGCTTTAATCTTTAACAAATGAAATGCGTTTAAAATAATTGCGGGCCAACACCCTTTTCCCTTTTAATTTCCCCCACCAAGTTATGAATTTGTTAAATGCAGTTTTCTTGAGACAGTGTTAAGCAAATAAATAGACAAAATGATGCAAAGATTTGTTCTTTTTTCTGAAAAAAATCCGAGCCGCAAAAGAGAGACATGAAGCTAGTTGGCTACATGAGTGACACAAGTAGGACTGTAAATGAAATAAGCGTTCGGTTGTTCGGCTCGTTTGACTCGAGCTCGGTTCGGATAAAAGGTTAATGAACAGAGCTTGAACACCTTTTTCTGTTCGAACTCGGTAAGTGATACAGTTCGTTTAAGGTGTTCGGCTCGTTAATGTTGTTCGTGAGTTAAACAAACCAATCTTGAACAATTAAATATGTTCGTTTAAATAAACAAACAAGCTTGACTCGTTCGCTAAGTTAAATGAACCGAGCTTGAACAACGCAATGCTTGCCTTGTTCGTCTCGTTTACAGCCCTAGACACAAGGTAATTCGGTGACCTGTTGAGTCAATAAAACACCACACACACCAGCGTTATCAACATCGTGGCAAGAATGGTCGCGATGCTCATAACACATTGATGGAGGTGTGTTTTTATATTTGTTGCGACACTAAAGATCTCAAGCAGTGGACACCGAACCACAGTGCTTATAACACCGACACACGGTGTATAAGTAATTGAACTGATTTTAAAACATTTGTAGAGTTTATGTTTCAGTCACATCGTAATCCGGTGAATCGTAATCTGGTGAATGAGACACCGTAAAATGGTGTCATTGAGAAAAGTAAATATAAAAATAACACCAGCATGAAGAGATTGTATATAATGAAAGTTACAGAAAAAAATTTAATTGTTTTGATATAAGATATATCATGAAGAGATTGTATATAATGAACGTTTCATCAGATACACTGAAAATGCTGAATAGATTTTTCAACAAGGTAATCACTGTTCTGAAATCTTGTGGGCATATGCAAGGATCCACATGAATCAAATATGGTGGCGTTAATTTTCACATTCGCCAATTGAGAGATAATGCACCACTAACAAGGAATCAACCAGTAAAAAAGTTCCATTGTGGAATTAAAATCAAGGAACGAAAACGACTTCCATCTTCCTCAAAAAAAAAAAAAAAAAAAAATCGACTTCATTCACTATCTTCTCCATTATTGCTGTTTCTTGACAGTAATTTTCAATATGTGACTAAAGAGATTCCCTTTTTCACTTAAAAGATGTTTCTAACAGTTTAGTAAACTTACTTTGTTGGACTAAAAGGACAATACACATGGTTCCCTAGGTTCACATAAAGTTATAGCTATGTAGAAGATGTAAATCATAAGCTGAATAATCTTCAAGTAAAGTTTTGTCAGAATCCACACAAGATGTCTACTGAAAAATGGGTCAACAACTCTTTAATCTATTTGGGTTGGATACAATTAATGGCATAACCATTACTGACCTAGACAACAGTATTGCATTTATGCTGCGCGTATCCCGGTTCGAATATACAATCTTTCTTGCAGCAATTTTCTAATCCGAGTACTAAGTGAGCTATGCCCTAGAGACAGTTGAAAACTTACTTGATATCCCTTTCAAGATTAACAACAATATCCAAAAACAATTTTATAGAAAATAATAATGGCATTTTCATGTAAAGTTCTCTTTTTTAGAGTTTAGAAAAACTAGAGTTCAGAAATACCCATTGATTCCCTTTCAGAGGGGAAAAAAAGACTGCCGATCCAATATTTTAATCTTAACAACAATAGCACATATTGGCTGGGAGGAATCGGTGAAGAAATTTTGTGTTCTATATAGTAATCTTTTTTATAGACAAACTTTACAGACAAAACGAGGTGAGGATCAAAGATAAGGACAAACAACCACATCCCCAACAGCCACTTGCCCGTCAAGTAATGAAAGCCGCAACTGCAGCCACCGCCGGAGGCTCACTTCTGGTTCTCTCCGGCTTGACCTTGGCCGGAACGGTGGTCGGAAATAAATAACTACCTGAACCCGTTAATATAAAGTTGTATGTCGCGTAGAATTTACAATACACGTAACCATTGTAATACAATTTTCGTCGCTTCGCCTCTTCGTTTCATAAAAAAAGAAAGAAAAGAGATAACTATGTTAAGATATTTGAGTAACGAGACCCTATTATATAATTAATATTCAAAAACACTTGAGCGATATGTTTAAGAAAAATGCATAATGTTCACAAAGACGCCTTTTTATGAAAACGAAGATAGATGAGAAAGGCGGGGAATTCAGAAAAATATTATAGTTTTATTAAGAAATTTTATAACATTTTCAAAAGTATATAAGGCGTCATTATGAATGGCGTTTTACAAACATCTTTAAAGTACCATTCATAATGGCATCTTAGAGGAAAAGTGGTCTTCCAATACCACTTTTCCAATAATCATTTGTTATGTAAACCTTAATCCTAATATAACCATAACTATAACCATAACCCTAAACCCTAAACTCTAAATTGTCACATTAATCCTAACCATAAACCCTGATTCTAACTCTAGCCTTAAACCCTAAACTCTAACCCTAACCGTATCCCTCAACCTTATCCCTAACCCGAAGTCAATATCTTAACTCTAACCCTAATCTAATCCTAACCCTAACTCTAATCCTGACCATAACTGTAGCGCCCCGCTCCCGAGCCCTAACATCGGGAACAGTGCACCCGCCGTATCTCACTAAGGAGAATACAAAGCGTCGAATCAATCTCTTACTTGTCAAAATGACGTAGAAATTTTTCGCAGAAACGTAAACCATAACATATATTAAACTCCAATAATCGTCATTACATTGCTAATTAAAACTCTGGAAATAAAATAGTAAAGTAGTGTGTGGAAATCCTCGAAATATAAATAAGAACAAAACAACTGCAGCGTCCCCTCATATCCTAGCCGCAGCTCTCAACCAGCCCACTCTGCTATGTCCGTCCCGTCCTCAATGAAGATATGCTCGTAGTCCTCATCCGGCTCACCTGGGAAGTAGGGGTGAGTGACAGAAATCACCCAGTAGATGCCCGCCTCAAACAAATACAAAACGTACATACCAAAATGATATAGCCACATAGCACATAAACATGATATAACACATAGCACATAAATATAAGATAACATGCATAAGATAAAGTAAATGCGGTAAGTAAGTCACTCCACATAAAAATGCGCAAGTACGTGATGCATGCTCAATTAACGTGTCACACGCAACAAGAATCATGTCATGCAATATGCCCTAGACCTATATGCAATGCATGATCCCGGGATTGACCGGATGCCTGTAGCCCGTACACTACAATCCACCCTGACCGATGCCCGTGGCCCGTACACCACGATCCACCTTAACCGATGCCCATGGCCCGTACACCATGATCCACCCACTCGAGCGTCTGAGACCCGTACATCTCAACCCACTCCAAATGCAATGCACGTGCCATGAATGCAACAACAAAATCGCCTGCGGCCCGTACGCCCATCCTCACCAACTCCGGCACTCAACATTAGTCGTCTGGGGCCCGTACGCCCATCCTCACAATCTCCGGCACTCAATATTTAGCTTCATAAAATTTACAAAAATTGGAAAGTGGTTATTTAGCATTCCTTTTATTTTTCTTTAGCTTGTATTATTTTTCTAGAATTTTCTACTAATTTTCCCTTAATTAATTCCATTTACTACTAATTATTTTTAATTATTTTCATTTACCAAATTTCTAAAATTAAGTGGAAATAATCTTATTTTAACCTTTTATATTTTCTGGAATTTATTTAGATTTTTCTGATAATTAAATATATTTTTCTGGAACTTTAAACTAATTTTAATTAATTATTTATCATTTATTCATTTCAGAAATTCATTTTCAGATTTTTTTTTTAATTTTTCCGGTTCGGGCCGGCCTGCTGGCCTGGTCCGGTCCGCTGGCCATCCGGTCCGGTCCGGCAGCCAGGCCGGTCCACAACATTTTTCTTTTTTTTTTTATTTTTTAATATTAAATTATATTTTCTTCTAACCTTCATAAAATCTTCGTTTTAACTCCGATTGACCTCAAACCAGTTGCGTTGGACTCGTTATAACGAGACGCAACTTTTGGGAGTGGACACGTCAGCACGTGTCCGGACGCGCCGACAGGGGCCGCGCGTGGGCCCCACGCGCCACCCCCTGAAACGCGTCCGTCAGACCCGTTTTTTCGACTTTCAACTCAATCTCAACCTATTCCGTGCTAGATGAACTTATTCTAAGGCCAAAACGCAATTTTAAAGAACCCTAAGTGTGAAAATATTCAGCCTTTTGATTTTATTCAAGGGTGTTTCCAATCCGAATGACAACAACCATCAATTTCAATACACACGCACATATAGATACAGCCATAAACAACATATATCATGCTTTCCCATATAAAACAAGACAAAATTCACATATTAAACAAATAAAAACAATGAATCACATAAATATATCATCAAAGCATGCATGTATTATACCCGTTTGAGGGGGGAAGAGGCACCTACCTTTTTGACGAATATTCTTTCTCTCTACACGTTTCCTTCCTCTCGGCTGTGATGATTAAAATATGATACTCTTCTTTTTTTTTTTTTTTTTATTTGTTGATGCCCAAAAGTTTGGCAACAATAATTAAACAAAACAAAAGGATTGTTGTTGTTGCCTGGTTGAGGAAAAACGCAGGCTGGGTTTGGGGGTTTGGGGGAGGGAAACCAAAGTGATATTTATATGTCAATAAAAAGGATGCCATCCATGTATATATATAATATATATTTTGGGTTGGTTAGGATAGTTTAAGTATATTCCTTATAGGTGTAGGATTTTCATTACAAGATATATTTTAGTTTCCTATTTGATTGAGATTTAGGTTTTCTAATACATCTCTAGTTTAACTTTATCTCTATCTTTTTACTAATAGGCAATTATCAGTTATCCTATATATAATTTTTAAAAAAACACGGCTATAACATCCTACCCTCCTTACAAAAAGTTTCGTCCTCGAAACTTGATGTACCTCATTCGAGGAACTGTGGACATCTCTCTTGTATCTTCTCCTCGAGCTCCCAGGTCGCCTCGCGCTCAGTGTGATTTGTCCACTAGACCTTAACATAAAGGATGACCCGGTGTCTCAGTATCTGGTCACTACGATCCATGATCTTGATATGAGTCTCCTCATAGGTCGTGTTCGGTCGAATTCTCAACGGTGGTACATCTAAAACATGGCTCGGATCTGGAACATATCTCCTGAACTGAGAAGCATGAAATACGCTGTGAACCTGAGCCAAGGCAGGGGTAACGCTAATCGGTAGGCCAAGGTACCGACCCTATCGAGTATCTCATAAGGGCCAATGTAGCGAGGCCTCAGCTTACCCTTCAAACCAAATCGTGAAACCCCCTTCGTATGCGACATCCTCAAGTAAACCTTCTTGCCCACAGCAAGCTCTAAAGGACGTCTCATTGAATCTGTCCAGCTCTTGCTTCTGTCTTGCGCAACCTTGAGCCTATCACGTATCAGCTTCACTTTTTTTTCTAGTCTGTTCGATCAACTCCGGACCAGTAATAGTACGCTCACCAACCTCGTCCTATTGAACAGGGGACTTGCACTTACGTCCATAGAATGCCTCAAAGGGTGCCATGCCGATGGCACTGAGGTGGCTATTGTTGTAGGAGGACTCAATTAACTTGATCATTCCGTCTCAGTTCCCCTTGAAGTCCAATGTACACGCTCTTAACATATCTTTTTAAAGTCTGAATGGTCCTCTCCGACTGTTCATCGGTCTGAGGATGAACATATTGCTCAACGTAGCTCTGTTCCCAACTTTCTCTGACAAATTTAACCAGAACCGAGAGGTGCACCTCAGGTCACGGTCTGAAACAATACTAACTGGAACCCCATGAAGGCTGACAATATAACCAATGTACAGCGTCACCAGTCTCTCCAGGGTCACGTCACTCGACACAGATAAAAAGTGAGCAAACTTCGTCAATTAGTCAACAATTACCCAGATCATGTCATTGTTGCTTCTTGTTTTAGGAAGTCCTACAACAAAATCCATCGTCATATGCTCTCACTTCCAATCCGGTATCTCCAACGGCAACATCGACCCTCTCGGTCTCTGATGCTCTGTCTTAACCTGCTGGAAAATAAGGCACCTCTCAATGAATTCAGCGACGTGTCTCTTTATACCACTCCACCAGTAGTGCTTCTTCCGGTTATTATACAACTTCTTCGTGCCTGGATGAATCGACAACTTCGAATTGTGTGCTTCTTTCAATAGCTCCCTCCTCAGACTCTCCACATCAGGCACATACAATCTTTCTTGATACCAGATACTGCCATCATCATGAATCTGGAAGCTCTCAATCAGACTGGTCAACATTCTCTCTCGGATATCTCGGAGAGTCACATCCTCCTTCTGTGCCTCCTTAATCTGCTCAATTAGAGATGGTGTAATAGCTAAGGTCGCTAGAACATTAGCAGCAGAATCATCAAGGTCAAGATCAAACTCTGCCATCTTTTTATCCAATGGTGTCTATCTAGCGTGGTTAAACTTTCTACTCAGGGCATCTGCAACTCGGTTTGCCTTTCTCGGGTGATAACTGATGGTCAGGTCATAATCCTTTAGTAGCTCAAGTCATCTCCTCTGACGCATATTCAACTTTTTCTGCGTGGATAAGTATTTCGAGCTCTTACGATCAGTGAAAAATTTGCACTTTACACCGTATAGATAATGGCGCCAGATCTTTAACACAAACACCACAGCTGCTAGCTCCAGATCATGAGTCGGGTAATTTTGCTCATACTTCTTCAGCTGTCTCGAAGCGTGTGCAATAACCCTATCACCCTAGCCCATTTTTCGAGGCGTCACTGTAGATGACAAATCCTTCAGTGCCGGAGGGTTGTGCCAACACTGGTGCAGTCATCAATTTCTGCTTCAACTCTGTAAAGCTTTTCTCACAATCGGAGGTCCATAAAAATTTAGTCTTTTTTTTGTTCTGAGTCAGCCGACTCAGTGGTGCTGCAATCCTCGAAAGTCCCTCCAGAAACTTGCAACCGGCAAGGCCATGGAAGCTGCGTACGTCAGTGTCGTTAGTAGGTCGGTGCCATTATGTGATCGCCTCTATCTTCTCTGGGTCAACCGAAATACCTTCCTCAGAAATCACGTGGTCCAAAAAGGTCACACTCTTCAACCAGAATTCGCACTTACTGAACTTAGCGTACAACTTCTTCTTTCTGAGAGACTCTAATATCTCCCGCAAGTGTTCAGCATGAGTCTCCTCATTAGGCGAGTACACCAAGATATCGTCGATGAACACCACCACAAAATGGTCCAACTGCTCCCTGAATACTGTGTTCATCAGATCCAGGAAAGCCGCAGGTGCATTCGTCAGTCCAAAGGGCATTACAAGAAACTTGTAGTGGCCATATCGAGCACGGAACGCAGTCTTTGCTATGCCTTCTGTCTCAATCCTTAACTGATGGTAGCATGATCGAAGATCAATCTTCGACAATACCATGTCACTCTTCAACTGATCAAATAACTCATTGATCATCAGTAGTGGGTATTATTCTTTATCGCGATCTTATTAAGTTTACGATAGTCGATGCATAGTCTCAGACTACCGTCTTTTTTCTTCACAAATGATACCGGGGTCCCTAGGGCGAAACACTAGGTCTGATGAACTTTCGGTCCAGCAACCCCTATAGCTGTTCCTTGAGCTCTTTTAACTATGTTGTTGCCATCCTGTATGGCGCCTTCGAGATCGGTTTACCTTCGGGTATAAGATCAATCTTGAACTCTGCTTCCCTGCTCGGTGGTGAAAATGATAGCTCATCAGAGAAGCCGTCCTTAATTTCTCATACCACTGGAATGTCCTCCCCCTTGCTTTCTGCTACTTCTGACCCTGTGGTGGAGGGGCTTGTGCCGGTGTAGGACACTCTCTAGCATAATGTTCCTGTTTGCCACAGTTGCAGCAAACCTTTTTGAGCTCTCTAGCAATGATCTATGTGCGAATAACCACAATGTGTACCTACTGGGGGTGGCGGTACAACTGCCTTGAGTGGCTGTGCCGCTGTCGCTGCGGGACCCTCAATCATCAATGGTCGAGACGCTGATCCCTGTCCCTACTGTGGTGATCTGAAAGATTGCCCGGTCAGATGGCAGCATGAGATCTTTAACCATCTCTCCTATCTCCTAAGACGGAACTCCTCTCGCGGTCTCTTAGCCCTGTCGACAGCTCCAACCCTCTCGAGATCACCCTCAACCTCAAGACACACTTCCAGCAACTCTTCAAAAGTGGAGGCTGATTGCAGATGATCAATGACTGAAGGCGAGAGCTCAAGCTGGTCTTGAACTCCAGCATCTTCGCTTTCTCGTTATCCATGATGACGGGCATGTAACTCGCAAGTGCATGGAACCTCTCAAACTACTGGTTCCCAGTCATGGACCCCTACGTCAGAAGCTGAAACACCATCATCCTCCTCTAAATGACACTTTTAGGAACATAGTGCTTTTGGTACTCTTCCCTGAACTAGGTCCATATCGGTGATGGAGTCAATCTGCGTGTCATGCCCTGCGCCATTGCTCGGCATTACCCTCGGAGAATGGTACAACCGCATCAACCTTCAGGCCATCCGTAACTTGCATCAATCTCAACTGCTCAGACACATTCTTGAGCCAGATCTCTGCTCCTCTGGTCGTGTGGTACCTCTGAACATAGGTACCCGGCAGTTCTGCATCTCCCGGTAGAAAAATCGAAGCCCCCTGGGGTGGTGGTGCTGGAGGTGGCTGCTGCTGCTGTTGCTGCTGTAGGTGAGCCATCTGTATCTGCTGCTGGGCTATCAATGCAGTCAGCCTGGCCAGGGTATCTACAAGGACCTAAGGAATGGTCCCCTGACCCTGCTGATCATCGCCATCGTATCCTCCGTTTCCAGCTGGCGGCTCGCGTTGTGGAGGCATTATCCGGAATTTGAGTTCATGAAACGAATACAGATTTGTCGATAATAAGTTGAAAGGTGGAACGCGGATAATTGATAATTAGACAAGAAAAGCTCACCATCGGCACACACCTCCCATAACCCGATCATAACTTAGGTCTAAAATCATCTCTTAAGTCTACTTTGTTCATTAGGGGTAAAATCGTCATTTTACAAAAGATCGTAACTTACGTCTAGTGATCTAGTTAATCCTGTGTTTCCGAGGCGGATCTGAAGCCTCGGCTCTGATACCACCTGTAGCGCCCCGCTCCCGAGCCCTAACATCGGGAACAGTGCACCCGCCGTATCTCACTAAGGAGAATACAAAGCGTCGAATCAATCTCTTACTTGTCAAAATGACGTAGAAATTTTTCGCAGAAACGTAAACCATAACATATATTAAACTCCAATAATCGTCATTACATTGCTAATTAAAACTCTGGAAATAAAATAGTAAAGTAGTGTGTGGAAATCCTCGAAATATAAATAAGAACAAAACAACTGCAGCGTCCCCTCATATCCTAGCCGCAGCTCTCAACCAGCCCACTCTGCTATGTCCGTCCCGTCCTCAATGAAGATATGCTCGTAGTCCTCATCCGGCTCACCTGGGAAGTAGGGGTGAGTGACAGAAATCACCCAGTAGATGCCCGCCTCAAACAAATACAAAACGTACATACCAAAATGATATAGCCACATAGCACATAAACATGATATAACACATAGCACATAAATATAAGATAACATGCATAAGATAAAGTAAATGCGGTAAGTAAGTCACTCCACATAAAAATGCGCAAGTACGTGATGCATGCTCAATTAACGTGTCACACGCAACAAGAATCATGTCATGCAATATGCCCTAGACCTATATGCAATGCATGATCCCGGGATTGACCGGATGCCTGTAGCCCGTACACTACAATCCACCCTGACCGATGCCCGTGGCCCGTACACCACGATCCACCTTAACCGATGCCCATGGCCCGTACACCATGATCCACCCACTCGAGCGTCTGAGACCCGTACATCTCAACCCACTCCAAATGCAATGCACGTGCCATGAATGCAACAACAAAATCGCCTGCGGCCCGTACGCCCATCCTCACCAACTCCGGCACTCAACATTAGTCGTCTGGGGCCCGTACGCCCATCCTCACAATCTCCGGCACTCAATATTTAGCTTCATAAAATTTACAAAAATTGGAAAGTGGTTATTTAGCATTCCTTTTATTTTTCTTTAGCTTGTATTATTTTTCTAGAATTTTCTACTAATTTTCCCTTAATTAATTCCATTTACTACTAATTATTTTTAATTATTTTCATTTACCAAATTTCTAAAATTAAGTGGAAATAATCTTATTTTAACCTTTTATATTTTCTGGAATTTATTTAGATTTTTCTGATAATTAAATATATTTTTCTGGAACTTTAAACTAATTTTAATTAATTATTTATCATTTATTCATTTCAGAAATTCATTTTCAGATTTTTTTTTTAATTTTTCCGGTTCGGGCCGGCCTGCTGGCCTGGTCCGGTCCGCTGGCCATCCGGTCCGGTCCGGCAGCCAGGCCGGTCCACAACATTTTTCTTTTTTTTTTTATTTTTTAATATTAAATTATATTTTCTTCTAACCTTCATAAAATCTTCGTTTTAACTCCGATTGACCTCAAACCAGTTGCGTTGGACTCGTTATAACGAGACGCAACTTTTGGGAGTGGACACGTCAGCACGTGTCCGGACGCGCCGACAGGGGCCGCGCGTGGGCCCCACGCGCCACCCCCTGAAACGCGTCCGTCAGACCCGTTTTTTCGACTTTCAACTCAATCTCAACCTATTCCGTGCTAGATGAACTTATTCTAAGGCCAAAACGCAATTTTAAAGAACCCTAAGTGTGAAAATATTCAGCCTTTTGATTTTATTCAAGGGTGTTTCCAATCCGAATGACAACAACCATCAATTTCAATACACACGCACATATAGATACAGCCATAAACAACATATATCATGCTTTCCCATATAAAACAAGACAAAATTCACATATTAAACAAATAAAAACAATGAATCACATAAATATATCATCAAAGCATGCATGTATTATACCCGTTTGAGGGGGGAAGAGGCACCTACCTTTTTGACGAATATTCTTTCTCTCTACACGTTTCCTTCCTCTCGGCTGTGATGATTAAAATATGATACTCTTCTTTTTTTTTTTTTTTTTATTTGTTGATGCCCAAAAGTTTGGCAACAATAATTAAACAAAACAAAAGGATTGTTGTTGTTGCCTGGTTGAGGAAAAACGCAGGCTGGGTTTGGGGGTTTGGGGGAGGGAAACCAAAGTGATATTTATATGTCAATAAAAAGGATGCCATCCATGCATATATATAATATATATTTTGGGTTGGTTAGGATAGTTTAAGTATATTCCTTATAGGTGTAGGATTTTCATTACAAGATATATTTTAGTTTCCTATTTGATTGAGATTTAGGTTTTCTAATACATCTCTAGTTTAACTTTATCTCTATCTTTTTACTAATAGGCAATTATCAGTTATCCTATATATAATTTTTAAAAAAACACGGCTATAACAATAACTCTAATGATATTTCTATTGTGTAAATTTTATTTATGCATTTATGTCATTATTAATATTATTATATTTTTAAGTTATAAATGCTTTATGTTATTAAATTTGGTCGGTGTTGTAAAAATGTAACTTTCGGACAATGTTGTGATAAATATTACAAAATGACATGGAAAGGGTGATCTTGATCGTGAGAGTTTACATTGTTAGCTCTAAAGAGCTTCGTGAAAAATATAAATTAAAAAATGCATCGGCTTCTTAAGTGGAAGGTCTTTACTTTATGCTATGCTCATAACGTGTCAAGCTCAAACTCATTCATGCATTCAACATCTTTTGTTTGTATCAGAGGTGACACTATAGAGAGATGAGGATCTAGGACTAATTCTTGAGAGAGAGAAATCTTGCTTTTCCCTGAAGAAAAAAAGTTGAATGCCTAAGGTAAAGGGTCTTCATTGGCTCGTCCGTGAGTCTTTATAAGGTATATTTTGAGACGTTTTCAAACACCTCAATTGACAATTTTTCTAGGACTAGAGTCTCCGGCTAAAGTTTTTTTTTTTTTTTTTTTTTAAAGAAATCGCAAAATCACATACAGGTAAAAAGTTAAAGGATATTAATCTTGCTAATCTTAGTATCTATTCGACACATTTATGTAAGAAAAAGTTTTTTTTTTGGCTAAAATGTAAAAATTTCATTTAACCAATGATCAAAATATGATCAATCAATTACAGTTCCACTAGGCATACCCAGGATGCAATACATACAATCACTAACAACTACTCAATTTCAAAAAATCTATACACTTGAGTAACAATTCTATGCACCACATCCTGCGCATTAATGTTTTGATCCTCAAAACACTTGCGATTTCTAGCAAACCACAAGTAGTATATAGTTGCAGCAAAAGAGGCTTTAATAAATTTGGTCCGAACACTTCTCTTCCTGGCATGCATCAACGACCAGGAAACCAACTCCTTTAAGGAGGAAAAAACATCCTGAATGCCAAGCCAAATTCGAATCTGGTCTCAAACAAACCTCGAAGTCGGACAAATAAACAAAACATGATCTTGGGTCTCAATAGGGGCATCACAAGTTGGACAATTTAATTCATTTAAGGAGAACTTGAGATTCTCTCTAGTGGAAAGTCTACCATGTAGAGCCAGCCAAAAAGTAAATCCATGCTTGGGAACAATGTAATTCGCCCAGACCATGCTGGCCCAAGGAACTTTACGCCCTTTGCACGTAAAAACCTCATAAGCACAAGCAGAGAAGGATGAATTTGCCTCAGTCCAAGTCTGCAAATTCATATCACACATTCGGGGATCACCAAAGTGCATCAGAAGAATATCCTTAATATGAATAAGCCTTTTGATAAAAACTGAGAACGAATCCTTAGCCTGCACCTCCCAGAAATTAGAAGACAATCGGTAGAAATGATGAATCCAACGAACCCATAATGAATCCTTTTTCATGTGAATATTCCACATGTGCTTGACCAAAAGTGCATTATTCCAAGCATGTAAGTCAAAAAGATTCAAACCACCTTCGTTTTTGGGTTTACAAATGGTCTTCCAAGAGACCAACGCCCTTTTCTGCCGTTGATCCCTAAAGCCCCAAAGAAAATTCCTAGCAATGCGAACCAAGTGGAGCTGAACCGAAGAGGGGATAGCCAAAATACCCATCCAAAAGGCATGAATACCCTGCAGGACCCCTCTGATTAGTTCAAGTCTCTCAGCATATGATAAAGTCTTGACATTCTATAATGCAGTACAGTTGAGAATTCTCTTAAGGTAGCCACTAAAGTGAGAGAATCTAAGTGCATGCCCAGCAACAGGAATCCCAAGATAACGAAATGGAAACAGTCCCATAGCAAAGCCAGAACATAAGCGAATATCCATCTTTTCCTCATCACTCATTCCAGCCAAAAAAATTTCAGACTAAGCAACATTACTCCTAAGTCCCGAAATGTTGCCAAAATCCTCCAAGATGCCCATCATGGCCATAACAGAATCCTTATCCCCTCTAGACAAAAGAATCAGATCATCAGCAAAAGCCAAATGGGTGATCTTGTGCAGACCACATTTGGAGTGAAAATTGAAATTTGGATTCTCATGTAAGGTACACATCATCCTGGAGAGGTACTCCAGGATGAATTCAACAGATAATTATTTGTTTCCAATGCGGTGATATAACTTACCTATGCAATATAGTCGTATTAAACCATGTCTTAGGTTCTGATTTTCACCTAGTACCATTAGTTATTGGGTTCAACATTTTTCAGTAGAACCGGTGATATCCTCATCTTGATGTCTACACTGTCTATCTTTAAGTATTATGAAAGATGTAAATTAAAAAATTTGTTGGTCTTTTAAAGAACTTTGTGGAAGATATAAATTAAGAAATTTGTCTGTCTCTTAAATGAAAAGTCTTTTATATCTATAACGTGTGAAGTTTAAGCTCGCTCCTGAAGTCAACATTTTTTGTTTCTAGCAGAGGTGATAGTATAGAGAGATGAGAATCTAGGACTAATTCTTCGAGAGAGAAAACGATCTTGCTTTTTCTTTAAAAATAAAAGTTGAATTCCTAACGTAAAGGGTCTTCATGCCTCGTGTGTAAGCCTTCATAAGGCTTATTTTTGACGTTTTCAAACGCCTCAATTGTCAAATTTTTCTAGGACTACAGTCTCCAACTAAACTTAAAAACAGGATAAGTTTTTAAAAAAAAATCGCAAAATCACATACAGGTAAAAAGCTAAAGGATATTAATCTTGCTAATATTAGTATGTATTCAACATATGTCAGAAAAAGTTATTGTCCATCAGTTAACATTGTAGTATCTGCTCAGCTCGTCACCTCATATAACACTGCTCTGCTCACCTCATACAATAGTGCCCTGCTCAACCATCGTCCGCTTCTCTGCCCGGACATCATCAACACTGCTCTTCCTCAGCCATCATCAACACTTAGCTCGGTTATCATCAACATTCTCTACTCGACCATCATCAACATTTCTTTGTTCAGCCATTTTCAACACTTCTGTCATGATTCGTAGCTAAAATAAGCTAGAGTCGCTGAATGAACACAATAATAAGTCAAACCTTTGATGTCAAAGCCTTTTGTAAGAATATCCGCTAATTGGCAAGAGGTAGAAATAAAACAAGACTAGATCAGGCCAGATTGAAACTTGTCTCGAACATAGTACATCTGACTTAATGTGTTTAGTTCTCTCATTAAACAATAGTTTTGCAGAAATGTAGAATGCTCTCTTATTTTCACAATAAAGAGGAATAGGATTGGAAGGCTTAACGTTCAAATCTTCCAGCAAATACAGCAGCCATTGAAGTTCACATGCTGCAATCATCAAAGCTATGTATTCAGCTTCAGCTGAGTTGCATGATACTGTTTAGCATTTCTTAGACTTCCAAGAAACAAGAGAAGACCCCATGAAGGCATAAAAGCCCGCTAGCAAACATTTTACCTGTCCAATCTGCGTCTGTGTAACTGCGCAGTTGTAAGTTGTTGTCTGAAGAAAAGAGAAAACCTTGTCCAAGATTTAATTTTAAAGTGACAAAGTACTCTATAAGCTACGTGTAAATGTTAAGTCGCCGGTGCATCAAGAAATCAGCTTAACTGCTGTGTGGCATCACTAATGTCTGGTCAAGTAATTGTAAAATATATTAGTTTGTCAACTAGATGACAATAAAACGCACTATCTAATAGGAGGCTAGAATAACCATTTGCTAATTTAACTATAGGGTTCATAGGAGAATTAGCTGGGCAAACCCTACAATGCTAGTTGATGAGCAGTCTTGTACTTAGCGGAACACTGATCATATGACATGTGTTGGTTAAATCGATACTTAACTTGATTATAATGATATCCGTGTAAGTGTTTTTGTGGGTCTGTTTAATTTTGATGGATCTTTTAAATTGATCAGTAGTGTAAGATGTAGAAATTTGATTATAAGAAAAGGTTGGTGGTTCTTCTTCTTAAGTAATGTTGGGAATTTCTTTATGCTGAATGTAAGGATTGATTTGAAGATAGAGAGAATGGTATCATGTATAAGTGTAAGAGAAGAAATGGTGTGTTCAGAGAAAGGTAAAGGAAGATGGTGTGATGGCATAGAGGCAATGGAAGGAGTTGAAATGTGTTGAAAGGGAAACATACGTTCAAAAAAAAATCTCTATAGACCATTATTTTACGAGTTTGCCATTCAACTACTATGTACTCTTTTGTAGCAACTGGAAAACCTAAAAAGGCACATTTCATACTTCTAGCATCAAATTTAGTACAATTATGAGATGAAGCACAAACGTAAATGATCCAAATGCTCTTAGATTGTCAGATGCAGGGGCTTTGTTGTACAGAATTTGAAATGGAGTTTTGTTTTGCAGAATACGATACACAATCTGTTAATAAGGTAAATGGCATGTATGACACATTATCCCTAAGATTTGATGTGTAATCCTACCTGCATTTTGTGTGCTCTCGCTAAATTAAGGATGTATTGATGTTTACGTTACACTAAGCCCTTTTGTTAGGGAGTTTACACAAGATGTTTGGTATAGAATGCCTTTTGAAGCATAGAATGACGGTATACAAAATTCAGGTCAATTATCTAATTTGATGGCTTTGACTTTGACATTAAATTATGTATCGGCCATTTGTACAAACGATATGAGCAAATGAGAGGCTTCTGATTTTTTTATAAAAAAATCCAGGTAAAACAAGAAAAACATAAACTATAGTTAAGAAATAGTCTTGATTGTGAACCGTAGAAGTCTTATCAGGCTCCAACATATCCACATGGATTAAAAAAGCAAGGTAAACTATCTGAACTCTTCAAAGGAAAGGAGTTATGCTTTTGTTTAACTGAAGGTCAGACTGGACAAACAAAGCTACAATCTGAAAACAAGGCTCCTGTGTTAGCTTTGTGTAAAATTTGAACAGACTTTGTTGAAGGATGACCAAGTATGTTGTGCCATAATGTAGAATATGTTGGAGAATTAAGGTTGGGCTTGGCCCATCGTTGGATATTGAAGATTGGACCTTGGCCCGTTATGAAGTTGCAAGACTTGTGCAACGTACTATGAGCTTAATGAATCCTTAACGTGTAGTTAATGTTAGGATGTGAACTCACTCAATTATGTATTGTGTGAATGTGAAATTAATGCTCAAAGTAGTTGGAAACGTTGTAGATGGGTGACGTGTCACCCGTGTGGAGGAATGCCACGTTGGATATGTCCATGTGGCGGGCAAAGCTTCTGACGGACATCGATCGATGACTTCGATCGATCGATGTCATCGATCGAAGTAGATCAGAGAGCTTCATACGCTTCTTAGATCGATCTAAGTCAATCAGAGGACATCGATCGATCACTTCGATCGATCGATGTCCCTTAGAACGATAAGGATGATCGAATGAAGTGTTCAGTCAGACATCGATCGATCACATCGATCGATCGATGTCACTTCGATCGATCGATGTGATCGATCGAAGTCTGACAGCAGGCGCAGATTTGATTCTGTTGGCAGATTTGATTCAAAATGAATCAAACTCTATCCTCCTCCATTCAAGATAAGATCATCTGTTGTGATCTAACGGTAGTGAGTAAAGCAGCTTAGATCTAACGGCCGAGATTTAAACTGTCTTACCCGCTTAACCGAATATGGTTTCCATCCAACGCTCCAGGTTTAAACCTGATAATCTATCTTCGATCTAAAGGCTGAGATGAAACCTTCCTAATCTAGATAGGAGGTTTTAATCTAACGGTCTAAATCAAACTTCGGTTTTGATCCAACGGTCACGGTACCTTGTCCTCCAACCGACTCCCCTATATAAAGAAGGCTAAGGGTGCATTCATTTGACACACCTTAAGCTCTTAGCATTCTCAAAGCATTTTGCATTCATAAGCACGTGAGTCTTGCATATTGTCCGGGAGAAGTCAGGACACTCTAGAGTTCGAAGGAGTTCAAGTTCAGCAGTGCCGCTCAACTGAACAGGTACCCGTTGTATCCTGGGAGACGATTGCTCATACCGGTTGGGCACAGTGTACCGGAGCAATACGTCTTAAGGACAGAGTCCTTGACTCGCCCCGGGTTTGATTTATTTTGTTGTTTCATTTGCACACAGTGTACGACTGCGTCTTGGTACAGGATTGATTGTCTCCAACAATCTTAAGACGTATTTCAATTCAATTAATTACTGTACTGTTTTTAATTTGCGCAAAAGCAGTTTCGTACTGATTTGCAGTCTACTTCTACTCCTTTCTTAAATCTGATTCTGTTCTGATCTATTTGTTTTGATCAACTGAACAGTAATCTGATGGAGAACGCAAGCTCAGGCTCCGTTCATGGCGCAGACATTCAGAGTTCTGCTCCAATGGCACCAACTGCTGGGGTGCCAAGACATGCTCCTCCTGCGCAGGGTCCTGTAGTGGCCCAAGTGGAGAAACCGAAGAAGTTCAGTGGAAGCTTCTTCAAGCGCTGGCAGCAGAAGATGCTGTTCTTCTTGACTGCTGTAGGATTGGCAAATTTCCTGACTGAGGACCCGCCTATGGTGGATCCGTTGGAGGACCAAGCCCAGAATATGCAAAACCAACATTTTGTTGAAGGTTGGAACTTCAACAATTATGTTTGTTTGAGCCATATTCTGAGTTGTTTGGACAACTCCTTGTATGGTTTGTACTGTACGTACAAGACCGCAAAGTCTTTGTGGCAGGCTTTGGAAAAGAAATACCGTACGGAGGATGCCGGCACTAAGAAATTTATTGTCGGCAAATTCCTGGATTTCAAAATGTCTGATTCTCGCACTGTTGTTTCTCAAGTTGAGGAACTTCAGACGTTGGTTGCCGAGATGGAAGAGGAGGGCATGTTGCTCAGTGAATCTTTCGTCGTGGCAGCAGTGATTGAGAAGCTACCTCTTTCGTGGAGGGAATTCAGAAGCTATCTCAAACACAAGAGAAAGGAGATGACATTGGAAGATCTAATTGTTCGACTCCGCATTGAGGAGGACAATCGTAGATCTGAAAGAGCGCCACAATCTAGCTCTGGTCAGGCTAAGGCCCATGTTGCAGAGGCCAAGAAAAAGAAGAGCCAACTCGGGGTGAACAAGAAAGGCAAGCAGATAGCCAAGAAGTTCACCGGGAAATGCTACAACTGTGGCATTCAGGGGCATGTCAGCAATGAATGCAGAAAGCCCAAGAAGAAGCAAACCAAGGCAAAGGCGAACATAGTCGATGCATTGGATGATCTAAATCTCTGTGCGGTGGTATCAGAGTGCAATGCTGTGGGGAACGTACGTGAGTGGTGGCTTGATACTGGCGCCACTAGACATGTTTGCTCCAGCAGAGAGATGTTCATGGAGAATCAGCCCGGGAACAATGAACAACTTTTTATGGGAAACTCGGCCTCCTTGAAGATTGAAGGCGAGGGCAAAGTTGTTCTGAAGCTCACATCAGGGAAGCATCTGACTCTGCAGAATGTGCTACACGTCCCTGATATTCGGAAGAATTTAGTATCTGGATCTCTTCTAGTCATGCATGGTTTTAGACTAGTGTTAGAGTCCAATAAAGTTATTCTTTCGAAAAATGGCATGTATTTGGGGAAAGGGTACTTGTCAAATAGGATGTTTAAATTGAATGTCATCACTATTGTACCCAAAAGAGATTTGCCCGCAGAGGCTAATAAAATTGCTTCCTCTTCTGCTTACATGCTTGAGTCTTCTTGTTTATGGCATTTTCGTTTGGGACATGTTAATTACAAGTCAATACAACGTATGAGTAATCTTGACTTATTGCCCAAACTGGATTTTAATAACAAAGGAAAATGTCAAATATGTGTTGAAGCGAAGATGGCAAAGGCGCCATTTCCTTCAATAGAAAGGAACACTGAACCTTTGGATTTAATTCATACCGATGTGTGTGATTTAAAGTTTGTGCAAACAAGAAGTGGTAAAAAGTATTTTGTAACTTTTATCGACGATTGCACACGATACTGTTATGTATATTTGCTAAGTAGCAAAGACGAGGCCCTTGATGCTTTCAAGGATTATAAAAATGAAGTTGAGAATCAACTTAGCAAACGAATTAAAACAATTCGTAGTGATAGAGGTGGCGAATATGATACACCGTTTAATGAGTTCTGTTCAGAAAGAGGCATTATTCATCAAACGACTGCACCATATTCACCTCAATCGAATGGTATTGCTGAACGCAAAAACCGTACTCTTAAAGAGATGATGAATGCTATGTTGATAAGTTCGGGTTTACCTCAGAACTTGTGGGGGGAAGCAATCCTCTCAGCCAACGTCATTTTAAATAGAGTTCCATCTAAAAAGATGGATGAAACCCCATTCGAGCTTTGGAAAGGCTACAAGCCTAGTTACAAATACTTGAAAGTGTGGGGGTGTCTGGCAAAGGTTGCTGTACCTAAACCAAGACAGGTTAAAATTGGGCCTAAAACAATTGATTGCATATTCATTGGTTATGCAACGAACAGTAGTGCATATCGTTTCTTGGTGCACAAATCGGATATTCCTGACATACATGAAAACGTTGTCATGGAGTCAAGGAATGCAGTGTTCTTTGAAGATGTCTTTCCGAGGAAAGACAAAATTCAAGAAGTAACAAGACTTGGTAAGCGATTGCGTGAGGCGACTCCTCAAGGAGATGAGGAACTTCGTCAAAGCAAGCGTGCCAAAATGGCAACTTCGTTTGGACCAGATTTTCTAACCTATATGGTAGAAAATGAGCCAAGGAACTTTTCCGAGGCTATGTCAACTCCAGAAGCACCATTCTGGAAAGAAGCAGTTGACAGTGAAATAGACTCGATTCTTCAGAACCACACTAGGGAGTTGGTTAACCTTCCACCTGGAAGTAAACCACTTGGTTGTAAGTGGGTTTTCAAGAAGAAACTGAAAGAGGATGGGTCTATTGAAAAGTATAAAGCCAGGTTGGTAGCTAAAGGCTATCGACAAAAGGAAGGCTTTGACTTCTTTGACACCTACTCACCGGTGACTAGGATCACTTCTATAAGGATGCTAGTTGCGATTGCTGCAGTCTATAACTTGGAAATCCATCAGATGGATGTAAAGACTGCGTTTCTGAATGGTGAGTTGGATGAAGAAATTTATATGGAACAACCCGAAGGGTTTGTGGTTCCAGGACAAGAGTCTAAGGTTTGTAGACTCGTTAAGTCCTTGTACGGACTTAAACAAGCGCCTAAGCAGTGGCACTTGAAATTTGATCAAGCTATGTTAGCTAATGGTTTCAGGATCAATGAGTGTGACAAGTGTGTCTACATTAAGAGCACATAGAATGCATATGTGATAGTGTGTCTCTATGTAGACGACATGCTAATCATGGGAAGTACTCGGGACATAATCTTAAACACAAAGAAGATGTTGACGAGAAACTTCGATATGAAGGATATGGGAGTTGCCAATGTTATTCTAGGAATAAAGATTTCTAGGATGACTGAGGGACTCGTGTTGTCACAAACACACTATATTGAGTCTGTCCTAAAACGGTTCAATATGGATGATGTGAAACCGGTAAAGACCCCGCTCGACTTAAGTATACACTTAAGAAAGAATCGAGGCGAACCTGTTGCCCAGTTGAAATACTCTCAGGTAATCGGGAGTCTGATGTACATAACGAATTGTACAAGACCAGACTTAGCTTGTTCAGTAAACAAGTTGAGCAGATTTACGAGTAATCCAAGTGATGATCATTGGAAAGCTCTTAACAGAGTAATGAGGTATTTAAAATACACAATGTATCATGGATTACATTACTCGAGATATCCAGCAGTATTGGAAGGATACTGCGATGCAAATTGGATATCAGACAGTAAAGACTCGAAATCCACCAGTGGGTACTTGTTCACGGTTGGTGGTGCTGCTGTGTCGTGGAAATCCACGAAACAAACATGCATAGCTAGGTCCACTATGGAAGCTGAGTTCATAGCGTTGGACAAAGCTGGGGAAGAGGCTGGGTGGCTTCGGAATTTTCTGGAAGATATTCCGTGTTGGCCTAAGCCGATAGCTCCTATTAGCATACACTGTGATAGTCAGTTAGCTATAGGATGTGCTCAAAGCAGCATTTACAATGGTAAGTCACGACACATACGTCGGAGACATAATACCATTAAACAGTTGATCTCTAATGGCGTGATTTCCATAGATTATATAAAATCAATGGAGAATCTTGCGGATCCGCTTACAAAAGGCTTGCCTAGAGATCAGATGTCAAGATTGACAAATGGAATGGGACTGAAGCCCATAATGCATGAATCTTTATAATGGTAACCCAACCTTGTTGACTGGAGATCCCAGAATCTTGGTTCAATGGGACAACTAAGTTATGAAGATTCAGTTAGCACTTGCTCATTCCGTCTGACAAAAGTGCTGTCTGCAGAGATTTTAGGGTAAGCTAAGGCTTTTAATGATGTCCTATATCTTGATACGTCAAGTGGAGTATGGCAGAATACTCTTGATAGGAATCACCTATGTAAGTGTGAAGTGGGGCCGCTTCTATGAGAAAGTCTGGGTGGCAAGATTTCTCTAAAACACTTTCTGAAACCAGGTTGTTCATGGCCAAAACGAACACAACCATGAGAACCAAAAGGGTGTTAAAGGAAATATTGTGTGAGTACCATTGTCTTGGTTCACAATAAAGGCTGACTAGTTCAAGACATCAAGTCACTACTTAGCCGAGTGGATCCGATGGTACATCACTAAGAAAGGTTCAAAGCCAGAAGCTACCTCTTCTGATGCAATATTTTCTTGTCTGACTTCTCCTCAGAGTCTGCATATGCGTCTGCATTAATTTCCATTCATGTGGGGGATTTTTGGAGAATTAAGGTTGGGCTTGGCCCATCGTTGGATATTGAAGATTGGGCCTTGGCCCGTTATGAAGTTGCAAGACTTGTGCAACGTACTATGAGCTTAATGAATCCTTAACGTGTAGTTAATGTTAGGATGTGAACTCACTCAATTATGTATTGTGTGAATGTGAAATTAATGCTCAAAGTAGTTGGAAACGTTGTAGATGGGTGACGTGTCACCCGTGTGGAGGAATGCCACGTTGGATATGTCCATGTGGCGGGCAAAGCTTCTGACGGACATCGATCGATGACTTCGATCGATCGATGTCATCGATCGAAGTAGATCAGAGAGCTTCATACGCTTCTTAGATCGATCTAAGTCAATCAGAGGACATCGATCGATCACTTCGATCGATCGATGTCCCTTAGAACGATAAGGATGATCGAATGAAGTGTTCAGTCAGACATCGATCGATCACATCGATCGATCGATGTCACTTCGATCGATCGATGTGATCGATCGAAGTCTGACAGCAGGCGCAGATTTGATTCTGTTGGCAGATTTGATTCAAAATGAATCAAACTCTATCCTCCTCCATTCAAGATAAGATCATCTGTTGTGATCTAACGGTAGTGAGTAAAGCAGCTTAGATCTAACGGCCGAGATTGAAACTGTCTTAACCGCTTAACCGAATATGGTTTCCATCCAACGCTCCAGGTTTAAACCTGATAATCTATCTTCGATCTAAAGGCTGATATTAAACCTTCCTAATCTAGATAGGAGGTTTTAATCTAACGGTCTAAATCAAACTTCGGTTTTGATCCAACGGTCACGGTACCTTGTCCTCCAACCGACTCCCCTATATAAAGAAGGCTAAGGGTGCATTCATTTGACACACCTTAAGCTCTTAGCATTCTCAAAGCATTTTGCATTCATAAGCACGTGAGTCTTGCATATTGTCCGGGAGAAGTCAGGACACTCTAGAGTTCGAAGGAGTTCAAGTTCAGCAGTGCCGCTCAACTGAACAGGTACCCGTTGTATCCTGGGAGACGATTGCTCATACCGGTTGGGCACAGTGTACCGGAGCAATACGTCTTAAGGACAGAGTCCTTGACTCGCCCCGGGTTTGATTTATTTTGTTGTTTCATTTGCACACAGTGTACGACTGCGTCTTGGTACAGGATTGATTGTCTCCAACAGAATATGCTCGATCTTGTATATTGGATTCAACAAAACAGAAAAATGTTCAATCTTGTATATTGGATTCAACAAAACAAAAAAGTGATATACACCTTTCTGTAGGTCAACTGATCCAATTATAATCTGAGAGGACTTGTCCCAAATGGTGCAAAGGTTCGAGGAAAAGAACAGTATAATCAACATCATGAATCAATCTACTAAGGGATATCAAATTGTATGAAAAGAATGGAACAAACAAGACATTATGTAGGGTAACTAGAGGAGTAAGGATGATACTGCCAATATAGCTGATTAGAGCTATAACGCCATTACGCAGCTTTACAAACATATTTGAAGTTTTTCTTCTTATAAGAAATATGTAATATGATGTGTTGCCCCTGAATCTAAAATCTATTTATCGAAGAATTAGAAGAAGGATAAGATGTTGGAACAACGTGATACTGGCATGAAAGGGGTGAAGATGTTACCAGAGCTAACGGAATGCAAAAGGTGCAGAATAACAGAATGTATGAATGTTGTACAATCGAATTCATTCTCAATTTAAAAATCAAGAAACTAACTCACTCAACCAAATTTGTTTACATAATTAATGTTAACATCTCCTAGCTAGCTTCTAAATTCTTCTAGTTATCTTCTAAATTTACAGTATTGCCCATCAACTAGCATTGTAGTGTCTCCTCAGCTCGTCACCTCATACAACACTGCTATACTCACCTCACACAATACTGCTCTTCTCAGTCATCGTCCACTTCTCTGTTCGGACATCATCAACACTACTCTTGCTCAGTCATCGTCAACACTTCTCTGTCCAGTCATCATTAACATTTCTGTTTGGCCATCGTCAACACTTCTTTGCTCCGCCATCATCAACACTTCTATGCTCCACCATTGTTAACACTGCTCTACCTGGCTATTATCAACACTTCTATCATGATTCGTAAGATCGTTCATGCTATGTTACATACTCGAATTCATGTTCAAAATCTCCTTTTTTGTTATCTAGCTAACGTTATATTTTAGTCAACTTCAATCTTAATTTTTACGTCTATGTTTTTTTTTCCTTGGTGGATCTTTATAAATAAATGTCTATTCTCAAGCAACAATTGTTCTCTCCTTGAACATCTCTTACGGCCGAATCCCTACGATATCAATATTTTTTAGATTCAAGTAGGGGTGGCAATTTTAGACACGACAAGCAAACACGACCTGAACTGTTGAGAAAAAAGGGTTTGAGTGATTCACAAAATGCATGATTCAAATAACGTGTGCTAAAGAAATACATGACACGTTTTATGACTTGATACGTTTTTACAACAAACCTGCCTTATATAGTTTATATATAATATTGTCGTACAAACAAGCCATGAAGCTTTAAAGCTTACATCAAATGGCAAATATTTGTTGTGTTTGAACTATTTTCAGGTGCCACCATTAATGAACTAAACTAGTTCATTAAGTAAAGTACTTAGTTAAATGAACTAAGTAGTTCATTAAATGAAGAAATATTTGGAGAAGGCACAAAGGCAACAAACTTGGAAATGGAAAGTCTTATTCCCTCTTAAACCACATGCCTTTATATATATATATATATATATATATATATATATATATATATATATATATATATATTGATTTTTTTAAAAGGCAACGTCACACCACCATACTTACCTCATATTTATGAGTATATTCAGGTCTTATATCATATGATATAAGTCATTGTGATGACAAAATTATTACAATACGTTACAAGGTTCTAAACCAAAAATTGTCGTATGGGGTGACAACCAAAACTTCACCGACGTGTCACGTACTTGCCATATATAGATGGCCAGACCCTACACTTCAAAAATGGCCACAAATTTTGTGTCTCACATGGTATATTCATTCATGAAATTATTCCATGTTGGCACACACAAATCACCCCCAATTAAGGCCAAATTGTGGAGATTCCAAATTCATCTTTTTAAGCACATGGGATGCCACTTACTTCAGACTTTAGAGCTAAATATTCAAGTTATCTATGTATATTATGTGTGACATAATATATATAACATGTGCAAAAAGTTAGAGTTTAATCGGAGAAAAATCGCGTTCGACAAAAGTCGAAAATTCGGTTTTCTACGAACACGACACATGGAACGTTTTTGAGATGACATACAACATGTATATAGACAATTTTTACATATTCAATACATACTAAAGTGTTCTAGAAAAATCAATTTATGGTTGATTGTAATATACCATATGTGTATAATTATTGTGCATTATTTTACAAAGTTTACAAAAATAAAATTCAACACATGTTGGAGATGGTTCACACGCCTACTACAGCTTGGAGAAGCTTATGTGGAGCCTAGTTGGCATCTTGATTGGTCAAGAATGGACTACATAAGGTTAGTGACATAAAAAAGGGAGCTACACAAGGTAATGTTTCAAACTATGTCACATATGTGACACATGCTAAAAATTTCAACATGTGTACATTAAGTTGGCCGATTTTTTTGAGAGTAATGGTGATATATTTGCCTCTTCAATTTCAGAGGATTCATTTGATGATATTATGGAAATAATTTGAAGATATTTGAAATATCACACATGCTGAAAATTTCAGTATGTGTTAATCAAGGTGGCCGAATTTTGTGTACTAAATAATGATTAATTTGCTCTTCATTTTCAAGGGATTGATATAATACTAATATGGAAATATTTTAAATATGTCTTGAATATTGCACATGCTGAAAATTTAAGCATGTGAAGCAACGAGTTGGCCGATTTTCTTGAAGTAAATGAAGATAATTTGTCTTGCAAATTAAGTGGGATTGATTATGCGACTTCTGACAATATTTTTATGATTAATTTGACACATTTTTTAAGTGACATTTTCAGATTTATACAGTCATCAAATGATGACAAATCTCATCCAATCAATGAGTGCCAAATAAGCAAGGAAGATGATCATCCAATGAAGTGTTGCCAAGTAAGCAAGTTGATGTCATAATTATACAAGGTATTCTTCCAAGGACTTAAAAGATAATTTCCAAGGGAAAGACAAGCCTAGAGGGGGGCGGCCACACTTGATAAAAAGAAGAGAAGAAGAGCAAATCAAATGCAAGACAAATCTTAGAATTTCAAGTGTGCAAAAACGTGTCTACACTTTCTTCTTCTACCTTTCTTTCTTCTTCTCTCTCATAGCCTATTGTATCTACATTCAAATACATTGTATAGGCTTCATTCATACCACCATACACGCCCTATTATTGTGAAAGGTGTGATCAAGGTGTGATCAAACCTTCATCTGCTCGGTGGTGGTGTTCGTGATCATTGTGATTGCTTGTTTTGATTGTAAAGGGTTGGAGTTGGTGTATAACTCCATCAACCCTGTGTTGGTAAGGAGTTATTTTGTTTAGTGATAACCGAGAAAGGTGTCCTCGAAGACTGGAGTAGGTTGATTTAACCGAACCAGTATAAAATTCCTTGTGTTCTCTACTTTTCTGCACAGTACTTTCAGTTTACTGCACTTTGCATCTAACTCATTACAATCTTAAAAATAGTAAACGAATTTAAAAAATTGTAAAATTTTCGGAAACATAGCCACATCTTCTAAGTTTCATTTGACGCAAGTTTCAACCCTTTTGGACAAGTATAAGTCATTCAAACGTTAATAGTTCTGAGACTAGTGTAGTCTGATTTTCAAACTTGCAAAGGTTGATACTTTGAACGTATTTGACTTACTTCCCAAATGAATTTTCAAAAATTTTTCAACCCAATTAAATACACATAGTAAGGAGTTTGTCATTAAATTTTCAGACCATTTGGAGTCATGGTTTAATCGGAAAAAATTTTTCAAGTCAGACTACCGTTTATGGCAGATTTGCGTAATCTGACCACCAAAGATTTTTCAAAGGATTAAATATTGAATTTTGATCTTAAATTTTTAGGAGATACTCAGAACATCTAAGACTAAAATCTCTCCAAATTTTAGAAGTTTTGAAGGCATGTAACCTAGTTTTTCAAACGTCACAAAACAAGTCTAGAAAATAGAAACGTTTTTCAGAAGTTGAGTTTTTGGTTCAAAAACATTTTAAAAACCAAATTTTCCTTACCCACTATTCAACCCCCCTTCTAGTGATGCCTTGCAGGTCCTACAAGTGGTATAAGACCGCAGGCACACTCACAATAAGGAGATCCAACGATCTTAGCAAGATGGCAACCACTAGCGACAAAACCAAGCAAGAAGGTATGTCAAGGCACAGGCCTCCACCCTTTGATAGTGAGGTAAATTCCGATTCGGATTCCGATTCTGAACTATCTTTTAATGATTTGTATGCTGAATATCTTGAGGTGTTTTAGAGAGAAAAGGCTTAAAGATTAGCAGTTCTAAGACCGAGCACTTGCACTGCGACTTTAGCAGCGTAGCAGACAGTGAGGATAGCCAGCTCACCATCGATGGTCAAGTGGTACCACATGCAAGTAAGTTTAAGTACCTAGGATCATTTGTGCAGTAGAATGACGACATAGATAACGATGTAGCACAACGAGTTCAAGTAGGCTGGTGTAGATGGAGGGCGGCCTCAGGGGTGCTGTGTGACAAAAATTTTCCAACTAAATTAAAGGGAAAATTTTATAGGGTGGCAATGCGACCGGCAATGCTATATGGGACAGACTGCTGGGCCATCAAGAGGTCACAACTACAGAAGATGGAAGTGGCAGAGATGAAAATGTTAAGATGGATGTGTGGACATACAAGGCTAGACCGGATCAGAAACGAGATGTTTCGAGAAAGATTAGGCGTGGCTAGTATAGAAGATAAGATAAGGGAGGGAAGATTGAGATGGTTTGGGCATGTCAAGTGAAGACAGACAATGGCGTCGGTCAGAGCAATTGAAAGCCTCATTGTAGAGGGAAACAGGAGTAAAGGCAGGCCCAAACTGACTTGGGATGAGCAGATAAGGCACGAATTACTAGATTTGCACCACTCTGAGGACATGGTCCAGGATAGGAGTTCATGGAGACATAAAATTAGGGTTAACAAGGTATAGGTCATATATAGGGACACTTTAGAGTATATTTAGGGACATAGATAGGTGTAGACACTATCTACGCTTTAGATTAACTTTCCACTTGGTTGCGTATGTTGTACCGTTGTTTCACATTACATGTATATATATAAGTGCTGTGTATTTTAATATCGAAAGCCTTTCTTTGTATTTCTTGAATCTACTCACTCACACACTAGCACAACATACCCCAATTATCATGACATTTATGCAGGTAGAGCCGAGGGTCTCATTGGAAGCAGATTCTCTATCCCTTGGGATAGAGGTATTTTCTGCCTACCACTTACCCTCCCCAGACCATAACGATAGCTTTTGCTGTCGTTGGGATATACTGGGTTTGGATGATGATGATGATGATGATGTTGAATATCTTGAATTACATAAGTTAGCTAGAACTCTTGCAAAAGAAAAGAAACGCTTAATTGAAGACAAGACATCGTTAGAATCCTCTAACGCAAATCTTGTATGTCAATTAAACGATTCAAAAGAGGAGTCGTCAAATATGATTGTGTCATTGAGATCTGAAATTCAATCCTTGAAATCCAAAAATATGGTAATGAAAGCCGAGATCTCAGGTTTGAGATCAAGAAACGAAGATCTAGAAAAGACGGTAAAACAATTCGATAGAGGAACTTGCACGCTAGATCGTCTCATTTCTTCGCAAAAGCATGAAAGTGAAAAAACTGGATTAAGGTACCTTGAAGATTATGAGGAACAAAATAAATCTACAAACTTTGTCTTGTCTTCATCTAAGCAACCATATGTGTTCAAAAGGATCGAAAAGCCTAAGAAGGTGAACATCAAAACTAGCGAGTCACCCATTATACCTCATCACACTTCTTCTTTCTCATCACGTGCAAAGTATAATCATGTACCATATAGTTTAGAAATGAAACCATCAATGCATGCGCGACGATCATACAACACAAATCCAATTAGATCATGCAGTATACACATGAATACAAATGCATATCAAAGACAAAGATCATACTATGTGCATGATGGGATTCTCGGCCAAAGACCAAACGGATTTGCACCAAAGGTCTATTATATTACATCTTCATCTCCTTTCTCACCTTTTGGAAGACCTAGAAAGGTCGCCCAAATTTGGGTACCAAAAGGAACATTTGCAAAGTGTTAAGTAAATAACCCTTAAGACTGCGTTATTGTTTAATATACTTGAAATGCATGATTTTTTTTCTTACGTGCACTTTTGATTTTATTTCCAAAATAAAGTAGAAAGAATGCATGATTTAAGGGGGAGAGAGAGATTAATTGCACAAATCAAGGGGGAGAGAATTCAAAATTCAAAATTTGAATTTGTGCACGATTGGAGGGGGCGACTAAATTTAAATCATGAACTTAGGTTATTTTGTAAATCATCAAAAGGGAGAGATTGTTGAGAAAAAGAGGTTTGAGTGATTCACAAAATACATGATTTAAATAACGTGTGCTAAAGAAATGCATCACACGTTTTATGACATGACACGTTTTTACAACAAACCTATCTTATATAGTTTATATATAATGTTGCCGTACTAACAAGCCATGAAGCTTTAAAGCTTACATCAAATGGCAAACATTTGTTGTATTTGAACTATTTTCAGGTGCCACCATTAATGAACTAAACTAGTTCATTAAGTGAAGTACTTAGTTAAATGAACTAAGTAGTTCATTAAATGAAGAAATTTTTGGAGAAGGCACAAAGGCAACAAACATGGAAATGGAAAGTCTTCTTCCCTCTTAAACCACACGCCTTTATATATATATATATATATATATATATATATATATATATATATATATATATATATATATTCTGATTTTTTTGAAAGGCACAATACACATATATTCCAACGTACTACCGACACGTTATATATTTTACGAACGTACGTCAACGTCACACCACCATACTTATCTCATATTTATGAGTATATTCAGGTCTTGTATAATATGATATAAGTCATGGTGATGGCAAAATTATTACGACATGGTACAAGGTTCTAAACCTAAAATTGCCGTATCGGGTGACAACCGAAACTTCACCAACGTGTCATGTACTTGCCATATATAGATGGACAGCCTTTAAACTTCAAAAATGGCCACAAATGTCGCGGCTCATATGGTATATTCATCCATAAAATCATTCCATGTTGGCACACACAAATCACCCCCCAATTAAGCCAAATTGTGGAGATTCCAAATTCATCTTTTTAAGCACATGGGGCGCAACTTACTTCAACCTTTAAAGCTGAATATTCAAGTTATTCTATGTATATTATGTGTGACATAATATATATAACATGTGCAAAAATTTGGAATTTAATCGGAGAAAAATCGTGTAATCGACAAAAGTTGAAAATTCGGTTTTCTACAAACACGACACATGGAACGTTTTTAGGATGACATATAACATGTATCTAGACACTTTTTACATATTCAATACATACTAAAGTGCTCTAGAAAAATCAATTTAGGGCTGATTGGAATATATCATATGTGTATAATTATTGTGCATTATTTTACAAAGTTTACAAAAATAAAATTCAGCACATGTTGGAGATGGTTCACATGCCTACTACAGCTTGGAGAAGCTCATGTGGAGCCTAGTTGGTATCTTGATTGGTCAAGAATGGACTACACAAGGTTAGTGACATAAAAAAGGGAGCTACACAAGGCAATGTTTCAAACTATGTCACATATGTGACACATGCTGAAAATTTCAGCATGTGTACATTAAGTTGGCCGATTTTTTTGAGAGTAATGGTGATATATTTGCCTCTTCAATTTAAGAGGATTTATTTGATGATATTATGGAAATAATTTGAAGATATTTGAAATATCACACATGCTGAAAATTTCAGCATGTGTTAATCAAGGTGACCGAATTTTGAGTACTAAATAATGATTAATTTGCTCTTCATTTTCAAGGGATTGATATAATACTAATATGGCAATATTTTGAATATGTCTTGAATATTTCACATGCTGAAAATTTCAGCATGTGAAGCAATGAGTTGGCCGATTTTCTTGAAGTAAATGAAGACAATTTGTCTTGCAAATTAAGTGGGATTGATTATGTGACTTTTGACAATATTTTTATGATTAATTTGGCCCATGTTTTAAGTGACATTTTCAGATTTATACATTCATCAAGTGATGACAAATCTCATCCAATCAATGAGTGCCAAATAAGCAAGGAAGATGATCATCCAATGAAGTGTTGCCAAGTAAGCAAGTTGATGTCACAAGTATACAAGGTATTCTTCTAAGGACTTAAAAGATAATTTCCAAGGGGAAGACAAGCCTAGAGGGGGGCGGCTACACTTGATAAAAAGAAGAGAAGAAGAGCAAATCAAATACAAGACAAGTCTTAGAATTTCAAGTGTGCACAAACGTGTCTACACTTTCTTCTTCTACCTTTCTTTCTTCTTCTCTCTCAAAGCCTATTGTATCTACATTCAAATACATTGTATAGACTTCATTCATACCACCATACACGCCCTATTATTGTGAAAGATTGATCAAGGTGTGATCAAACCTTCATCCGCTCGGTGATGGTGTTCGTGATCATTGTGATTGTTTGTTTTGATTGTAAAGGGTTGGAGTTGGTGTATAACTCCATCAACCCTGTGTTGGTAAGGTGTTATTTTGTTTAGTTATAACCGAGGAAGGTGTCCTCAAAGACTGGAGTAGGTTGATTTAACCGAACCAGTATAAAATTCCTTGTGTTCTCTACTTTTTTGCATAATACTTTCAGTTTACTACACTTTGCATCTAACTCATTGCGATCTTACAAATAGTAAACGAATTTCAAAAATTGTAAAATTTTTCAAAAACATAGCCACATATTCTAAGTTTCATTTGGCGTAAGTTTCAACCCTTTTCGACAAGTATAAGTCATTCAAACGTTAATAGTTCTGAGACTAGTGCAGTCTGATTTTCAAACTTGCAAAGGTTGAGACTTTGAACGTATTTGACTTACTTCCCAAAGGAATTTTTCAAAAACTTTTCAACCCAATTAAATACACATAGTAAGGATTTTTTTCATTAAATTTTTAGACCATTTGGAGTCACGGTTTAATCAGAAAAAAATTTTCAAGTCAGACTACCGTTTATGGCAGATTTGCGCAATCTGACCACCAACGATTTTTCAAATGGTTAAAGGTTGAATTTTGATCTGAAATTTTTAGGAGATACTCAGAACATCTGAGACTACACTCTCTCCAAATTTCAGAATTTTTGAAGGTCTATAACCTAGTTTTTCAAATGTCGCAAAACAGTTCTAGAAAACAGAAACTGTTTTCAGAAATTTGGTTTTTGGTTCAAAAACATTTTAAAAACCAAATTTTCTGCACCCACTATTCAACCCCTCTTCTAGTGGTGCCTTGCAGGTCCTACATGAACCTCACACGATCATCGCTGGTATGGGTATAGTCGTGGCCTGTTTTGTGTACAAATCGGGTAAGACCTGAAACTTACTCGTTAAGAGCGAGTCATGTATAGGTGCATCCGCGGGTCACCCATTTATACCGGCCATACCCGAATTTTTAAAATATATTTTAAATATAAATTATGAAGTAAAAAAACTATAAAAATAAAAAAGAAAACCCTAAAACCTAAAAACATAATCCCTTCCTTCTTACACTCTGCGATAGCCCCCCGCCGCCCTTACCACATAATCAGTCATTCACCATTTCTCCTCTCTTCACTCACTCATTCCTTCTCCTTCCTTTTTACCCTCTACAATTGCCTCCGGCCGCGGCGTCGTCCCTACCCCATAACCATTCATTCTCCATTTCAACTCATTTCACTCACTCTTCTCACTTCTGACTTCGACCAGCCGCCCCTACCCATAGACCATTGGTTCGGACCTATTGTTGTTTCAATGATACATTGTAACAGTAGTCGTTTAAAATACATGAAACTGAAAAATACACGAAACCTATAAATACCTAAAAAATACACAAAACCTGAAAATACCTGAAAAATACACGAAATGACCCGTACACGGTCTGAAATATTTGTACTTATCAAGTTTGTGGGTATATTTGATACACGACGTGAAACTTGACATGTGCAAGTTTTGGTATTTACTTCCATACACGCTAAGAAAACAGGTCAGGTATGAGTCTAGCACTTTGATACCTGAAACCTGAAAAACACGAAACACGAAAGACGAAACACGACATGTTTGTCACCCCTAGATTCAAGAGTTGCTATATTAAAAATATAATGATACACTTATACCATTTAAAACATTCAACTTGTGTATGTATATTCTTTATTTTAAAACAAACTCTCAACTTATAAAATTAAATGTAAAGATAAAAACAATCGGCATCGTTTTGCTTAAAAAGAAACACGTACACAATTACAAATATGCGTAGGACAGGGGTTGGATTTGCTCAACATAGAAGATACTGATAGCTTTCTAATTCCAATGGAGTTAAGGACACACTTTTCGTAGACTTTAGAATATGATGGAATAAATCAAAATGACTCATTAAATTGGTTGTGATGAATCAAAAAATACCGTCTGTTAGTCAACAACAGTCAACGGTAGGATATGAGTATAAAAATGTTAAGTCCCGCAGGTCGGCCCAAAGCTCGGTAAGATCATATATTAACAAAATAACCCATCTCGGCCACAGCGCATCTCGACCAAACGGCCACAACGCACCTCGGCCTAAAGGCCTCACCCCGGCCTCAGTCAGCTCCATCTCGGCCGATGATAGCAGGCCACACTAGCGACGTCAACTGCGATCATCATGATAGGCCTACCTATGCTCTCTAAAATCGGCCACTTACATCTCAGTAAGCCGACCCCAAGGCCCAGCCCATCTCGGGCACTTCTGATTATCTATGGAAAGCTTCGTCTCGGCTCTAGAAGTTTACCCTGGGTAATTCTACCAGCTGAAACTCCTAGCCAGGTGTCCCAAGCTAGCTTACACAGCTCAATACAGTGCCACGTGGCGAGCATGCAAGAGTAAGAGTCATCCTTGTGACCTCCTTGCATGTCACGATTTCTGGACTCACCCATGCATTGGCCCAAGCAGCCATATAAAAGGCAGAAAACAGGAGAGAGAAAGACAAGTGAAAATTCACATATTACAACTGTAACTCATCTTTCTCACGGTGAAAAAGAGCCAGGCTTACTAGAAAACCTTCTAAATACAAACTATTACCAGTATATAAACCTCTCCATAAATGGCCTCCACTGACTTGAGCGTCGGAGGGTATTACCCGGGGCCATAGATCTCAGGTCCTCTGACCTTGTTCCTTTGTGCAGGTCGACTAACAGTCCACTACAAACAACTGACGGAGGATTAACGGCGTAACCCCCACATCATACTTATTACTTGGTGATAAATCTGACATCATCAAATTGGCGCTAGAAGGAGGGCCCGAACCTCCGTCATACAAGTGGAAGTAGATATACTATTAAAATTTTAGTTGTGATGTGAAGAGCACCACTAGAAGGGTTGGGTGAGTCCTCTAATACTCATCGTCGAAGAGATACTCATTCTGGTCATTCTGGACAGGATTCCAGAGGGCCTGAATTGGGTACGAAAAAAGCACCAGCGGTGACCGTGGATGAGCGGAATAAGGCCATGAAGTATGTAGCTGAGAACTTAGAAGTGTTTGAGGCCGTAGTGGAGCGGCTCAAAGGAAAACGCCATGAGGTTGAGGATATGGAGGAGGATCTCTTCCCTCTCCGTCCCAGGGAGAAGACTCAGCAGCAATCCTCTCATGGTCCCCAAGGGTTCATGGCAGATGCCAGACGGGGCAGTGTCAGAGCCCCGACAGTGGAGTCAGTGCCTTTGCCTAGGCAGCGCCTTGGCGTAAGGCCGCGATCTTTTAAAAGTGTGCGTCAAGAGTCCGAGAATCAACCTAGGCTGAGGAGCCATCGTGAAGAACCTAGGCCAGAGTACATGAGGGTAATCCAAGAGAGTCCTTTCTCGTGGGACATTGCAGAATACCTGGCACCAGATAACTTCAAGGTGCCTAAGATGGATACTTAAGATGGAACCTCAGACCCCACTGATAATCTCTTCCAATTTCAGATAGCTATGATTTTGAAGAATGTGCCTGATCCGCTGCGATGCAAAATGTTTCCTATGTACTTGCGGGGAAAGGCCAGGAGATGGTTTCAGGAACTCCCACCACAATCAGTGGAGTCCTTTAGACAATTTGCGCAAAAATTCAAATCTCAATTTGTTTCTAGTGCGCCTTTTATTAAAAATTCTTCACACTTGATGACCTTGAGACAGGGTCCCGAGGAGTCAGTGTTGAAGTATATGCAACGTTTTTCGGATGAGTCACTGCAGGTCAGTGACCGAAATGAAGGAGTGAAAGCAGCTGCCTTCATCAATGTCCTTCGAGCAGGCCGCCTCTTCTCTCAGCTGGCTGAAGAGGGACCTACATCCTTGAGGGAATGTTTGGAGAAAGCTCATCAGTTTGCCCGAGGTGAAGAGGCAAACCGATTAAAGAAAGAAGCCGAACAGAGTTCTCAGCGAGAAGCTCGGCTCAGTCCGAATGGAGACCAGCGTGAGGGAAAAGACCCCAACAGACAAAGTGCGTTTGATTGCCTGGGTGGCCGAGGCAAACGAGGCAAGGAAGGTCTGCCCCTTTTAGCCTCCAAAGATAGAATCTTGGTTGTGATGGAAAAGGATGGATTGAAGACGGACCCTAAACCCCTGGCAGGTCCCAGGGATAAGAGGGATCCTAAGTTGTACTGTCGATATCATCGGGACGTCGGCCATGACACAGAAAATTGCCGACAGTTAGCTCAGGCGATTCAAAAGTTGATTGAGCAAGGACATCTGAAGCAATTTTATGACCCACGCTCACGTTTGCACAATCGTTTGAACTTTCGTAAAAGCCTCGAAAAGAGATGTGTCGACCTGAGTCCCCACCTCGACATCCCAGGTCGGACGATGACGAGGACCAAGGCCAACATGAAGCTGCAGCGCAGCCTCAAGTCAACTCCATGATATATACCATCGCAGGAGGGCCACCTCATTGAGGCCAGGGGGATCCCAGCTCATCAGGGACTTCATCTGGCCCTCCCGCCAAAAAGATGAAGTTAGCCCGGGAACTGGTCTACAGACCAGAAGACATTGTTCCACTAGACTCTAATAATACGGGACTAGTGATAGGTTTGTGCATACATTTGGCACTTGACAAAATTGTAGAAGTACGTAGAGTATATGTAGATATTGGAAGTGTTGTAAACGTGATGTATTACAGTGTATATAAACAGTTGGGCTTGGAAGACTCCCTAATAACACCGGTGGCTTCATCTCTATACGGGTTCACCGGTACGCCAGTTCGGCAGGCGGGCATGATCACTCTCAGCGTCAGCTTTGGAAAGCCTCTCGCTTATCGCTGTTTGTGGATGGACTTTGTAGTGATCAAAGAGAGGTCGGCGTATAACATTTTGCTGGGCCAACCAGCCTTGGTGGATTTGCAAGCAGTAGTTTCCCATTTGCATGTTAGCATGAAATTTCCCACTCCAGCTGGGGAGGTTACACTTCAAGGGGACATTCAAGCAGCACAGAGCTGTTATGCCGTGGCCGCCAAGGGAAGTGGGACCGTCCAGCAGGTCAGTCTGGATGACCTGATTCCCCCAGCTGAGGAACGCTTGCACTCCGACAATGCGGTGCAAGAATTCATCCTAGATCCAAGTCGGCCAGACAACACCATAAAGATTGGAACGTGGATGCCTGCCGAGACGTTGGCTCAACTCCAAAGTTTATTGAGGGAGTTTGCGGTGATTTTTGCATGGACGGCAGAGGACATGCCTGGGATCCCAATTGCCTTAGCCGAACATCAGCTCAACGTTGACCCTCAGGTCAGACCTATTAAGCAGAAAAAGAGGAACTGTGCTGCTGAAAGGAATAAGGTGATAGCAGAAGAGGTCAAAATGCTCTTTGCGGCGAAGTTTATTGCCGAGGTCTTGTATCCAATATGGTTGGCCAACCCCGTTGTGGTCCCCAAACCCGACAAGACCTGGAGAATGTACGTTGATTATACCGACCTGAATAAGGCCTGTCCGAAGGACTGTTACCCCCTACCAAAAATGGACAGGTTGGTGGACTCTACTTTAGGATATGAGGTCTTTGATTTTCTTGATGCTTTCAAAGGCTACCACCAAATCATGATGGCGAAGAAGGATCAAGAGAAGACCTCCTTTATTACAGATTCAGGTACTTACTGCTATGTCAGCATGCCTTTTGGGTTAAAAAACGCGGGAGCTACTTATCAGCGCTTGGTCAACTCGCTGTTCCGGGATCAGATCGGCCGAGTTATAGAAGTGTACATTGATGATATGTTGATCAAGAGCAGGTCTATTGATCAATATATCTCGAATCTTCGGGAAGTGTTTGTCACCTTAAGGGATGCACGTATGAGACTAAACCCAAAAAAATGTACCTTTGGAGTGCGTACGAGGAAGTTTCTCGGATACATGGTTTCTAAGAAAGGAGTGCAGGCCAATCCTGCCAAGGTTGAAGCCCTAGAAAATATACACCCACCTCGGAACATTAAAGAAGTTCAGAGGTTGACAGGCAGAATTGCCGCCTTTAGAAAATTTCTTTCTAAGTCTGCTGAAAGAGCACTTCCTTTCTTCCAGATTTTGAAGAAACGAACTGCTTTCCTCTGGGATGACCAGTGCCAGAAAGCGTTTGATGATTTGAAAGCACACTTGGCCGAGGTGCCAATGCTGACATCTCTTCTTCCCGGGGAAACTTTGTACATATACTTGTCAACCTGCCATGAGGCAGTAAGCGCAGTTCTGCTCAGGGAGCAGGATGCAGTGCAGAGGCCTATATATTTTGCCAGTAAGGTTCTACATGGAGCCGAAGTGCGTTATCCCAATGCAGAAAAAATAATTTTAGCTCTGATAGTGGCAACAAGGAAGTTCCGACCTTATATCCAAGCTCATCATATAGTAGTGGTGACGGACCAGCCTTTGAAGCAAATCTTATCCCGACCGGACACATCTGGCCGAGCTGCTAAGTGGCTATGGAACTTGCTGAGTATGATATTGAATATAAACCACGCACTTCCATCAAGGTTCAAGCTTTGGCAGAATTCTTGGCTTAAGGGATATCTGTCAAGGAAGATCATCCCCCAACTCAGGGTTGGATCTTATATGTAGACGAATCTTCTTCAAAAGAGGAAAGTGGAGCAGGTCTCCTAATAATTAATCCAAATAAGGAAGAGTTGGAGTATGCCTTGCGCTTCGATTTTGAAGCCACTAACAATGAGGCCGAGTATGAAGCTTTGATAGCTGGGCTAAGTCTTGCTCGAAAACTGGGGGCACAGCAAATAATTGTCCGAAGTGACTCACAGCTCATAGTCTCTCAAATAAATGGAGATTATGAAGCTAAAGAGGACAACATGAAGCGATACTTGGCCAAGGTTCAACATTTGAGTGGAATGTTTGATCATTTTATGGTGGAGCAAATTCCCAGGTCGGCAAATAAGCGGGCCGACGCGTTATCTCTGTTGGCCTCATCCACCTCGGCCACGATAGGGAAGAAGATTGTTGTGGAGTTGGTAAAGCATCGTACTTTTGATGGTAACGAAGTATTGCAGCAAGACTACCACAACACGTGGATGGATGAGATAGTTACCTACCTGCAACACCAAACCCAGCCTGAGGACAAGCCTCAAGCTCGGCGTCTTCGCCTAAAAGCTTCCAGAGATCGGTTCTACATCAGCCCGGGTAGATTATTACTCTGCCTCAGGCAATGACCAAGAACTACGGTTAAACTTGGACGAACTTGAGGAAAAAAGAGACCGAGCTCACATCCGCATGGCACAATACAAAAACTTGGTTTCCCAATATTACAACTCTCGCGTGCGTCCGAGATCTTTTCGAGTGGGAGATCTAGTGATGCGCAATAATGAAGTCAGCCATGCCATCCCAACAGGAGCAACCCTAAGTGGGAGGGTCCTTACCGAGTAGTTGAAGCACATTCAGCTGGAGCCTACAAATTACAAACTTTAGGAGGCCGAACTCTTCCTCGAACTTGGCACTCTTCTCATCTTCGGCTCTTACATCAATGATGTAATTGTAACTATCTTGTATATCAAAACGTTTTCTTTGGAGCATCTATCAAGAATCAAGTATTGTATTAGATATCCAAGCAAATCTTGAGCACCATGGAATGCTCTTACAAGATCTCGGCAGGTCCAAGGCAAAAGCCTGCAAAAGGGTAAATCAAGACTTCGGCATGTCCGAGGCAAAAGCCCGCAAAAGGGTGAATCAAGACCTCGGCAGGTCTGAAGCAAAAGCCCGCTAAAGGGTAGAACAAGACCTCGGCAGGTCCGAGGCAAGAACTCGTTAAAGGGTATAACAAAACCTCAGCAGGTCTGAGGTAAAAACCCACCAGAGGGAAAATTTGTACAAACAAGCTTAAAAAGTCCTCTTAACATAAAGAGGCCGAGGAAAAACAGAACAATGGACATATACCTCGTTTGACCTAGCAGAGCTAGATAAAATTGCGCTGAAAGGCAATGTTGCAAACTCAAGACTTGGGATTATAATTATCCTCCAAGTCAAAGCTTGGTTTAAACTGTGTAGAGTTCATTCTTAGTTTATTCATGAATCAGCTCAGCAAAATGACAGGTTTACTTTATGACTTGGGGACTTAGTTTATTTTCAATGAATTTGATCAAGTTTGACAAGACCGACATGGAAAACGGCAACAATAAGTTTCAAGAATAAACTTGATGAAAATGCTGAAAGCAGAAAAGAAGAAAAAGTGAGCTACAAAAGATAGATTTTTCATTAATGGAGAATTTGAGCTCAGAGTACAATTTGATGTCTGCTCGGCTAAAGATTACAAAGAGAATCATAAGCCTAATCATCATCCTCGTCCCTCAAGTCAGCTCCATCTACAAATTTTTGGAATTGCTCTTCGAACTCTTGGAAAGCACTAGGATTGTACAGTTCAGCCATGCGAGGATCCTCTTTGTTCAAGTCTGGATAAACAACCGAGCAGACATCAATGGCTTCTCTTCGGCCGACCTCCATAGCTGAGCTCTGCAGAAGGATCATGTTTTCTTCAAAAAACTTGGATTTTTTGAAGTTCACAATTGTTTTGATCTCGGCTTCAATCAGTTGGTGACGCAGTAAGCCCATCTGCTCTTCATCAGCTTTGCTCTTCTGCGTCAGCTCAGCAAGTTGTTTATTCAGAAACTCATTCTCATTTAGAGTCTCAGTGGAGGTCAGCTCTAGATCTGCCACTTTGTGCCCTTCATCCACTTTTGAGTTTGAAGTGGCCAGCCTCACTTCAGCATCTTCAGCCCTATGCCGGAGTTGGGAAATATCGGCCCGCAGATTTGCGTTTTCTTGAGCCAGCTCAGCTCTTCTCAGCTTGGCCTCCTCGAGTTCTTAATTTTTAGTCTCAAGCTCCCCATGAAACTCTTCACTGCGAGTCAGAATTTCCAACTCCTGAGCTCGGACCTGCAAAGGAAGCAGAGTTAGAAGAAGTTAAGTGATAAAAAGCGAACAAGTCATTTAAAGAAACTCTTTACTTACCAAAGCAATGATTGATTGAAAGGCGTTTTTCAGCTCGCCCCAGACAGTCGCCATAAACTTCTGATGATCCAAGGGCAGAACTGCACTTTGTTCAGTTTCTGAGCTATAGACGGGTCCAGAGCTGAATCACACTCTGAAAACCCAATGAGGATTGGGTCTTGAAATTCGTTCAGCTGAGGCAGGTTCTCCTCAGCCGGCTCAGCAACAACCATCTCTGAAGGCTGAGATGGCCCTGGATCTTGGGTGCTGGAGCCTTCGCCTCTTTGCCTCTTTCTAGAGCGAAGGTTGGAGCTCTCATCAGCCTCTGCTGAAATCTCTGGCTCAGCAAAAGCCTGAGGCTGGATCTCAGCCTCAGGCTCATCATCCAGAATTTCAACTGGAAAAGCTGCAAAAAAAACAAAACAGATCAAAACAAAAACAAATCTCAACACTTCGAAAATTTTTGCAGTTGAAGAAAGTTGTTACCTGACTCAGGCTCTGCTGCCTCGGGCTCAGCAGAAGCAGCAGTTGGAACTGGGGGCAGAGCTGAGGTAGAAGCTCCCCCGGAACCAAGAGCAGCAATTCTTCTTTCCTCTCGGGCCCTCTTTCTGGCCGCTGCCTCAGCCATTTGGCTAGAACGGGAAGAAGATCCAGCCATTGCACCTGCATTAAGGATCATACAGTTAAACACAGAAAGAAAAAAGGTTGTTGAAAAGAAATACAACGATATCAACCTCAGAATGATTAAGTTGTCTGGGGAGAGAGCAAGTAGTTATCGCTAACAGCCGAGTGGTCCAAGTCGGCTGCTATCCAGATTTCCGAATTCACCTTCTGCCAGTCAATGACTACTGGAAGTGTTCGAATTCTGTCTACTTCATCACAGTAATCTTGGCCTGGCCTCGTGTTATCAGCTCTGCCAGACTTCCAGATGTTTCTGCTCGGCAGCTCAGATTTGTTAACATAGAAAAATTTCCCTTTCCATCTCTTGTTGGAAGAGGGAATATTAAGGGCAAAAGGGAAATTGGTGTTAGACGCTCGCTTGCTGAAACAATACCAGCTATGCGAGGTCCGACATAAGAAAAGGGCTCGGAAAATAGTAGCATTGAAAGGAAGTTCAGCAATTCTAAGGAAAAGAAGATAACAAAGAATGAGTTTAAGGCCGTTTGGCTGGATTTGAGGAAGCCTGAGTCCATAAGCCCGCATAATACAGACAAATGGCTCAGGAACAGGGAGGTTGAAACCTGACTTGATGTAATCCTCATAGACTGCTTCATAATCCCAAGGGACAGTCTGACCAGGCAAGGGAAGGATCGGACTGAACCGGTTTTTGTCAATTTTATAAAATTTACAAATCATGTCCAGGTCGGCCTCGGACAGAGTAGAGAGAGACTCCTGGACATGGGAAGAAGGCTGACCTCTCTCAATGACCCCAGAAAACAGAGATGGGTCCCTAAATGGGGCAGGAGGGTTTAAAGATGCCAGGGCAGGAGCAATCCCTGCTTGCTCCGGCGAGGAACTGACCACGGTGATGGCTCTGCTGGACTGAGCAGTATCACCGGTGGTTCAACGTAAATTGCTGATGGGAAGATCATCAGCAGAGGCAGATCTGACGGACAGAGGTAGAGAACCGGAGTTATTTCCACCGCTGGCGGCGTAAGAACCACCCTCAGAAAAGTTTTGCGAATCACGAGAAGGTGAAGACATAATGAAGAATTGAAGAAGAAGATTTACAGAAAACCTTAAGGAAAGGAAGAAGAAGACTTACAGAAAACCTTAAGGAAAGGAAGAGGAAGACTGGAGGAAGGCTGAGCAAGATCTGAGTCGTCGGCGTTTGAAACGATTGCCGGAGGAATAAACAGAACGCCGGAGCAGAAAGCAAGAATGCATAAAAGGTTCGAATAACCTTGGAAGGATCTATTTATAAGGTTTCATCTCGGCAGCCCAAAGGTCATCTTGGTATGATCGTCCTCGATAACTGAAATGGCCAAATTCAGAAGGCTGCATAACTGATGCTTCGTGCTCTGTGCGAACATTAAATGCGCAGAACAGACCAATCAAGGACGGACACGTGCTAAAAAGACGGTGTAATTATGACTTTGATCAATTCGGGCTGATCAGCTCAGCCAAATACGCCATCAACGCTTCGTACTCTGTGCAGCCAGTAAATGCGCAGAACAATATAATCAGAAGTTGACACATCATCATTGAAAGGACATGTCATTAAGGATTCCAAATCGATTAGTTTGCTCTCTCAGGTCAGCTCGGCCACACTAATCTCGGGACAAGTGATGAATCAAAAAATACCGCCTGTTAGTCAACAACAGTCAATGGTAGGATATGGGTATAAAAATGTTAAGTCCCGCAGGTCGGTCCAAAGCTCGGCAAGGTCATATATTAACAAAATAACCCATCTCGGCCACAGCGCATCTCGGCCAAACTGCCATAACGCACCTCGGCCTAAAGGCCTCACCTCGGCCTCAGCTCCATCTCGGCCGATGATAGCAGGCCACGCTAGCGACGTCAACTGCGGTCGTCATGATAGGCCTACCTATGCTCTCTAAAGTCGGCCACTTACGTCTCAGTAAGCAGACCCCAAAGCCCAACCCATCTCGGGCACTTCTGATTATCTATGGAAAGCTTCGCCTCGGCTCTAGAAGTTTACCCTGGTAATTCTACCAGGTGAAACTCCTAGACAGGTGTCTCAAGCTAGCTTACACAGCTCAATACAGTGCCACGTGGAGATCATGCAAGAGTAAGAGTCATCCTTGTGACCTCCTTGCATGTCACGATTTCTGGACTCACCCATGCATTGGCCCAAGCAGCCATATAAAAGGCAGAAAACAGGAGAGAGAAAGACAAGTGAAAATTCACATATTAGAACTGTAACTCATCTTCCTCACGGTGAAAAAGAGTCAGGTTTAGCAGAATACCTTCTAAATACAAACTATTACCAGTACATAAATCTCTCCATAAATGGCCTTCACTGACTTGAGCGTCGGAGGGTATTACCCGGGGCCATAGATCTCGGGTCCTCTGACCTTGTTCCTTTGTGCAGGTCGGCTAACAGTCCACTACAAACAACTGACGGAGGATTAAAGGCGTAACCCCCACATCATACTTATTACTTGGTGATAAATCTGACATCATCAGGTTGCATTTCTTATATTATAAATTAGCAGTTGATCGACACATAATTTTCATTATGGGACATCGGAAAACAACCTCTGTGTGTTTCTAACACATGAGTATAGTTGCTTACATCCGATCCCAATACCTCGTCATAGACGGAAGGCTCTAAGACAATGAGATAATGTTGTTGTTGAGAATATACTTATAAATCTGTCAGATGATACGTAATAGTAAAAAAACTATAATGTAAAATGAAACAATAGATAAAATGCCCCCAGGGGCATAGTCCAGTGGTAAGTGGCAAAGGTGATTGGGGCTAGAACCCCGACGTCCCGAGTTCGAGTCCGTGTGGAGACAATCCTTGTTGAAATATTACAAGGGTTGCCTCTGGGCTGGCTGAGTCTCGTGTGTCCTCTCCCTTTACAGGCCTGCCGGTGGAGCACATCCTTCGATTTACATCCCACCTGGCTAAGGGGCTTCTGGTACAGGTGGGGAGAGAACTCACTCCCTCATCAAAAAAAAACAATAGATAAAATATGAAACGGGATGAAATCTGAGTGAGTCGCAGGTGAACGGATCCGATTCCAGGACAAGGACCTACATCCGCACTGTCTGATTAGACGTCAGATGATCTAGGACCCAAAATTCATGTACTATATTTGAATTATCGTTGTCAAATGTGACATTTGCATTTGCAACACTATCAAGGGCCAAGAGGAGTAGGGGCGCCTAAAACCATTGTTAACTCTTCTTTTCCCTTTCTTTTGATGTCCTTCTCATTGATATGACCAGACTTTAACCAGAAATCGTGTCAAAAGGTCAATGCATTTTGAATTTTTCAAGACTATAAAAAGTAGTTCGGTTGTCTCTGTCACATGTTTCTTTTCGCCACCAAATCCACTACTGTGTTCCCCAATGTCTCAATTTAATAAGTCGTACTATAAGCTTGGTTTGGTGTAGTAGAACGAATGTTCAATGAAATTAAGAAAAATGGCAGAATTTATTATATACGGTTTGGTTTCATAATGCAAGTCAAAATAAACTTCATTTTACAAAATTATAACTTCATATTTTTCTTTCACTGCTTCTTTACTATATGGAAAACAGTATTTCTGTACAATAATAATGAACTGGCTACATTATATTTAATAGATGATAACAATGCGTATAGTGCTTAACAAATTGAATATCTTATATTGGTTATATTGGCAATTTGTTGTATCGAGTTTCTCGAGTAAAATCTCCAACAAACACGATACAAGTATTCATTCAAGTTCGACGATTCATATAAGCATTATATTCCTATCTAAAACTGACTCATGCTGTTGAAGATCACAAAATTAAGAGTGTTTTTTGATTGGTTACATTATAAGGGAGGTGTTTTTTTTTTCCTTAAATAAAAAGACATGCTATCAAAACTTAAATTAAAGGTGTTTTTCTGAAAAGTGGCGCATTAAGACGTTTTCTATATAAACATTACCCATCCATGTAATATTCACCTTCAATATTTTATTTTTATCTTTTAGAGTTTTTGATATTTCTTTTAGTCGGTAATTATCATGAATGAAAAGCAAAAAAACTTAAGGTCAATACAATTAGGGTAAATTTCAATCGTGCTTTCGAATATGCACTTTCTTATTTATCCAATCAAGTATTTACATTTTTGTGTTGCATACTTGTAATATGTATTTCATATAATTATATGCTGTTATGAGCCTAAGGTCATGAACTTCTTGTATGTGGCTAAGATTAGGGTTGGAATTAAAATTATATCAGTATATGGTTGTGTACATTAATAACCGTCATATAAATAACTTAAAGTAGATTATCTACTGACTTAGTAACTAATGATGAAGATCGTCTAGACCTAGGATTAGTTGAGTCGTCTCCAGTACATAGTCCAATTAGTATTCGGGCTGGAGATTGACACAAAGAGGCCACGAGTTCGAATCCAGTGATACGCACAGATGTGTTCTTCTGCTACCAGACCAAAGGCCTGGTTCACCTTGTGTAGATAACGGCGTAAGATCTCACTCAATCTAGGAGGCCGCTGGACTCCTGATTTACATCGTCCACGTAGCTCCTTGGAGCTGGGGCAGTGGAGTCATTTTAGTTTGGGGTTGAACCTTTTGCCACAAAGGATTAGTTGAGTCGTTGACATTCCAAAGAAAGCATATGACATACGGTTTATGTACTGATGATTGACATAAAAAGTAGTAGATGACATACCCAGCGGTAACGGTGGGTATAGAAGATACTCATTTCAAATATATGAAGTGATAGTGGGTATGGAAGATACTCATTTCAGATATATAATCTGTATTTTGCTATCGGTGGATTAAGATGTGTCATCAATGTAGGAAAAGTTCATCAGAAAATAACTTTTCTGTGTTTTTAATACATATGTATGGTTGTGTATATCTGATCCATCTCCAACATAATCGAGAGCCTATAAAACCATGAGTTAATATTGTTGTTGTTATTGTTTTTTTTTGGAAATATAACAAAATGAGACTCGAATATTCTACGTGTCAGACGTGGAGTGCATCATTACGCACTTGATTAAGTGACCTCGTGTGGGTTACGGATTAAGAATGGAAACAGGGTGGTTTTGGTCAAACCCAAATATGTTCCCTCCTGCTTTGAAAATCTATAGGTTGAATATTTCCGCATCTGGCTCGCTGCAGTAGTGCTCTATAATGGTTCTTTGGGTGGTCGAAGCCCAACCAGTAAGGGTATTTGCCACCTCCGGTTCCACAGGGTGTGTAGGGATGTAAATCAGGTTCTCAAGATCCACTAGTAGAAGTTTGTCATAGCACAGAGACAGCACAGGGAGTCTATTGGCACCGAAGGAACAACCGACGGGTTGGCATGTCAGTCTATCAAGTCATTCCACGAGCCAATAGTGCTTCCACATTATGCAGCTAGCCTGGAAGGAGTTCAAACATTTTTGCCTTCGGCAAGATTTGAACCACTGACGTTCCTTTTAAAACCCTCTGCCTGGAACCACTGAAATATGTAATAGGGAGATGGTTCTTTAGGTTCACTCATGTCTGGAAGGAAAGAGCCAGCTAGGTCTTTCTTCTTTGGGTTCGATGTTCCCGGTTCACCGGTCGTGCAGCTTGAGGTCTCTGCATCTGCGGCTGTAAGATTCTTTGGTCAGAGGAACTTCTGAATTCGTACGGTACTAATATGAGTATATACGACATAAAAAAGTATATTGTATTCATATTTATTTGAAACGGATTTGCAAAATATATTTGAAAATGATATGATGTGAGGGTAAATTATGGGCATTAGCCGTTTCATGTAAACCTCCAAGCATAACAAAGTTAAGTATTGCACATGTTGAAAAGGTTAACGGACGAGTTCATTTGAAAATCATGAAATTGGTATGTGTTTTTAACGGTAATTTGCTATTCTTAAATGTTATTGATACATATCTTACCCTATCTTATGATATTGATTTTGAAGTATAAATGTTTTTCTGAGGTATTTTTTAGAAGTGGAGTTGTCCCATGCTACTATGGCTAGATAAACAAGTTATTGATGGGTTGACAATGTCAACTTCATAACCAAGCATTGTGTAAGGCCGTGTTTTCTTATGCTTGAAAGACAATAAAGAGATTGATTGAGTTCTTCAATAATTGTTATGAGACTGACATGTTGTCAAACCTCATATTATGACTCTACGTTTATTTTTAGTTTGAGCTGTGAAGGTGTGTTTAGGATGGAGTTTAATTTGTATTGGAATTGAGAACGTAGACAATTGAATTATGCATCATAGATGAAGTGCCTTAGTTTCCACATGCATTTTTTTATAAGCTGAGGCTACGTGGCCCTTGAACTACTGGCTTTCAGGTCATGGCTGGTCTGACTTGAGATTTGGGACACAGGTCATGACAAATGTGGTATCATAGCCAGCTACATGGTCGTTGAACGTTGGATGAAAACTGTTAGATCCTAAGCGATTGAAATGTGATGTGTGTTAAAATGTAATCTATTTTATGTAATGTCCTAATTTTTTCAAGATAAATGAACAATGGTGAATACGATATCAAGAAAACAAGCAAGCTCTAAGGGCATCTCTAATGGGTGCACATAATCACCTATTTGGTGCAAAATTCATCTGCAACCAAACACCAAATTGTGCATCTAATAGGTGAAAATGAATAGTGTTGCACCAAATATGTGCAACAGTATTCATTGCACCAAATCACTATTCACCCGCCACATCACCATTTTAATTACCTCAAGATAATTTTAATTTCGCTATAAGAATTTCGTTATAAGAATTTTAATTTCATTAATTTTGTTATAAGAAATAATTTCGCTAATTTTGTTAATTTTGTTAAATTAATGAATAATGAATAATGAATTAATGGATACTTACATTAAATTTATATGAATGTTAAATTATTTATAATAATGAATTAAAAATAGAATGATGGAAGAATCTTTAAAGAATATTCTTATTTGGTGTTTGTGTAAAATTTGGTGTTTTGGATTGTAGACGAGAAAATGAGGAGGACAAGCTAACTTTGACGGAGGACACGGACGAGATCGCGGGGTAAGAACAACTTCCCTTTTCAAGGACAAATTCCACTGGTCCTGGGGTGACAACCACAACGACAAGTTTCGGAGGGGCTAATCGTGGTGGGCATAGGCATTTAGAGCATGCTCAATAAGAGCAGAGACACGCCCAATAGATGGCAGCACTGAATCAAACAAGGATTGAAATGGCGGCAGTCAATCACTTTCAGGAATTGAAACAAAGCAATGTCAAGACGTTTCACAGAGGGGACCTTATAGCTGCAGAAGAATGGTTGAATGAAACAGAGAAATAACTGAAGACAAATGGATGGACCTCTAAGTTCCATTCTTTACAGGAAACATAGAATTGTGAAAGAAGGTTAGGGATCCTGATGAGGTCGGATCATAGATGATCCGCACAGAAATACGGTTAGTGCTCTGTTAGTTAATGAAAGTTGTCTTCTTTGCCAACCTGCTCAGAAAGACCACTGTTAGAGTTTCCGAGAACTATAATCCTGGAAAAAACCTTCAGACGCTCAAATCAGGCATAATCATTTTTTGTGGAGTTAATAAAGAGAGTAGTTGTTTATGGTGAAAACCTGGTCTTCTTTGTTTTCACATAGAAGATTATGGTAGTTTTTCTGTCGGTATTTTTGGACTTGTTCTTCTTTCTCTTTCTTTTTTCCCTTTTATATGTTCGGGACAGCCAATGCATGTGCCAAGTTAATGGGCTGATGGCACATGTTATGCCAGCGATGGTGAGGAGTACCTGCATGTTAGCCATATGGCGTCAGGTGTATCAATGTCTTGCTATACCCGGCATCTAGCAGGAGTCTGCTTAGTTGCTCTGGCCGAGCTCAACGACCAAGCTTACAAAGACGAGGCAAGATCTTGTGGTCGTGCGGGTCTTGAGGCTGCTCGGCCCAGCTATAGTCGAGCATGTGTTTTAACCTTGGTTTACTGTTTGGCCGAGTAGGCATATAGACGCCGAGGTTGACCGGATGCCAACTTAGTAAAGTGACGTTTACTATGACGTAACCTAACAGAAATTTTTGTCGTTTCCTTGGAGGATAATCTTCACCCCATCAGATCCCTAACTCTCTACTGAAGGACAAGTCATCATATGGAAGACGTTCTCTGAGGTGTTCAACATTGCATTCTTCCCAGTTGCCTTGCGCTTGAATAAGATGAAGGAATTTATGACTTTGAAACCAGGGAAATTATCAGTGACTTATTATGCTGACAGGTTTTACCACTCTCAGAAGGTTCGATTTAGACGCCATGGCAGATGAACTGAACAAGACACTAAAGTTCTAGATGTTAACGTTGGAGCACTCAACAAAGAACAAAAGAATTTCGGTAATGGAGACACGCGAAAAACAAAGGCAGCAAGAATATTGTTTTGCGTATTAGCAGACAAAGGAAAAGGAAATTCACTCAAATTGAGGCACTCAATTTCTGAACATTAATTGTGCTACAATTATTTCCGTGAACAACATTCAACATAAAAACAAACTAATCGTGCATGGCAGCACGTACCCAAATGACCAGGATCGACTAAACCAAAGTCAAGTACACGTTCTCCACTTCCTAAAAACTAGGAACCACAACCTCAACTCTCTACACTACTTCCCACTACATCCACAATAATAGGAATTTTATTTGACTAGATAATAACAAGACTAACTATAGATAAACTCTAACCAAACCATGGATAACACTTAACTAAAGACACTATCTAGTTAGGTGTTGAACAAGTCTTCAATTTTCCCCCTCAACACCTACTTGCTGCATCCGATTCAAGGCACGTCTCTCATGCCTAGTTGACGACGAAACTCCACCAACTTGTTTCCATTGAAACCTTTCGTGAACACATCCGCAACTTGATTATGAGTATCAACATGCTGCAGTTCAATTTCACCTTGCAACACTTTTTCTCTAATGAAATGATAATGTACCTCAACATGTTTAGTTCTTGCATGAAAAACTGGATTGCACGCTAACTGAATTGAAGATAAATTATCACAATATAACCGCACGCTATCCATACTCTTTTGACATAGTTCATTCAAAACCTGTACGAGCCATACGCACTCTTGAGCTGCCATAGCTGATGCTCTATATTCAGCTTCAGTTGTCGATAAAGATACAGTGGGTTGAAGCTTACTGCACCAAGATACTGCCCCAGATCCCAACATGAAAACAAATCCAGTAGTTGACCTTCGTGTATCATAGTCCCCAGAATAATCAGCATCACAAAAGCCTCTTAGCTCAAGGTTGGCGTCACCTCCATACCACACGCCCCAATTGCTGGTTCCTTTGATATACCGCAATATTCGCTTAACTGCTTCCAAGTGAGGTTTCTTTGGACTCTGCATAAAACGACTAACTATGCCAACCGCACATGAAATATCCGGTCTAGTTAGTGTCAAATAAATTAAACTGCCAACCAATTTTCTATACAACACGGCATCCTCAAGACTTTCTCCTTCATGAGCACTTAACTTAACATTTGGCTCTAAACAAGTATTCACAGGTTTACAAGCCAACATCCCGAACTTCTTTAACAAATCCATGACATATTATTGTTGATGCAACAAAATTCCATTATCCAAGTGTTCAACTTGTAATCCAAGAAAATGTTTAAGTTGGCCAAGTTCCTTCATATGAAACCGTATGGATAAATTTTTCTTAACTTGCAACACTTCATCATTAGCATCTCCAGTGATAATTAAGTCATCAACATACACCAATACTATGGCTATTCTTGGTTCAATCTTCTTAACAAATAAACTTGAATCCGGATTTGTCATCTTATAGCCACAGTAAACAAGAAATTCAGCAATCTTACCATACCAAGCTCTTGGTGCCTGTTTCAATCCATAAAGCGCCTTCTTTAACTTGTATACATGATGCGCACGTTCATGGTCTTCGAACCCCACTGGTTGCGTCATGTATATGTCATGATCCAACTCACCATACAAGAAGGCATTTTTAACATCCATCTGAAACAGTCTCCAACCTTTGTTAGCCGCCATTGCTAACAACACTCGCACAGTTGTTATCTTTGCTACAGGACTAAATGTTTCTTCATAGTCCAAGCCATACTGCTGAGAAAATCCACGAGCAACTAAACGTGCTTTGTACCTTTCAATTGAACCATTAGTTCTCTTCTTTAATTTGTAAACCCACTTACATGAAATAGGACTTACATCTTTTGGCTTTGGTACAAGCTCCCATGTTTGATTGTGCTCTAGTGCTGAAATTTCTTCCTTCATAGCCTTAATCCATTCCTCATTTTTCACTGCCTCTTCATAACTTTCTGGCTCTGGCACTTCTTCTACAATGGCTGCATTGGCATATTTGGGGTTCGGCCTCCTTGCTCTTTCAAATCGTCTAAGGGCTGAGTGAACATCGCCTATGTCGGCTTCCTGTGGTGCATCAATATGATCATCACCGTCACTTGAAATAAGAGGAGGATCATGCTGCTCTTGTTGCTCCATTTCATCTTCGGCCACCTCATGTCCGAATGAAATTTGTGCTGCACTTTGTTTATTGCCTTGTACAACCAAAGCACCTTCAACATTTCGGTGCTGATTTTCGATAGGCCACCATGAGGTTGCTTCATCAAACACAACATTTCTTGAGACATAACATCGCTCAGTTAAGGGATCACAACATCTCCAACCTTTCCTGTATTCATCATACCCTACAAATATGCACTTGACTGCTTTCTTTTCCATCTTACTTCGTAAATGGTTAGGTATGAAAACATAGCATACACTACCAAACACACGAAAGTAACTTACAGTAGGAATTTCATTCATTACAAGTTCATAGGGAGAATGAAAATTAAGTTTTTGTTGAGGCAACCTGTTTGTCACATAAACTGCAGTTCTCATAGCCTTAGCCCAAAACCTGCCAGGTACAGATTTGGCATGGAGCATACTGCGACATACCTCCGCTAGATGCCTATTCTTGCGTTCTGCAATTCCATTCTGCTGGGGTGTGTTGGCACATGTTAACTGCCTTTGGATCCTGTTTTGACGCAGAAACTTATGAAATTCATCTGAAGTATATTCTCCACCATTGTCAGTGCGAAGACACAAAATCTTCTTGATGTGCCTTGCTTCTACCTCTTCTTTGAATTCTTTAAATTTTGCAATAGCTTCTGACTTTTCCTTCATAAAATACAGCCACACATATCTTGAACAATCATCAATAAATGTGATCATGTATTTCATACCTTTGATTGAAGGTTGCTTCACGGGTCCAAATACATCCGAATGCACACGCTCCAAGATGGCCGAAGCTTGGTGTTTTGATTCTCCATATGGCAATTGATGTGCCTTGCCATATTGACATCCAGCACACACAGCATCTTTTCTTACCTCAAGATTAGGTAATCCTCTCAACATAGACTTCTTCATCATGATGTCAAGCTTGGTGTAACTTACATGGCTCAATCTTGCATGCCACAAGTCTGCAGATTCGGTCCTCCTTGTTTTATCAACATACACTGCTTCTGCTGTCATTACATATACGGAGTCCACCTTCTTTCCTTCCATCACTGGATCTTCTTTTATCTCAATGTGTGGAAACACCTTCACATCCTTTGGACCAAACACAACATAATGTCCCGCGGCTGTTAGTTGAGCAACAGAAAGCAAATTCTTTTTCATACTTGGCACATGATAAACATCTTGGAGAGGTACACCACTGTCAGATTGATGAAGTGGTACAACCGATTTTCCTATGTGCGCGATGGGCAGCTTTGTGTTGTTAGCAGTCACAACAACACGATTGCCTTTGTATTCTACTACATCTTCAAGCTTTTCTTTGTCGCCCGTCATGTGGTTTGAGCATCCAGAATCTACAATCCAGTCCATCTCGTAATTAACATGCCTGGACGTAGCCATGAAGGCACGTTCTTTGTTAGTGGCCGACCCCTTCTCTTCCTCTATGGCAACCATTGCTTCAACATCCCACTCCTCTTCTTCTTTGGATGCTGCTACATTGCTCTCCACTGTCTTTTTTCTTGACCAGCAGTCACGGGATCTATGCCCCTTCTTTCCGCAAGTGTAACATTTGCTACCAAATTTCTTCTTATTTACTTCGGGTCTGGCACCATTCGAATCTCCACCTTGATAGTCTGCAACATTCGTCCCCTTCCTCCTTTGGTTCGAAAAACTTTGCTTGCTACTCCACTTGCTTTTACCAGCATACATTGCTTGCTCATCACTCTTCATGGTCATTCCTCCCATCTGTTTGGCTAATGCCTCCTGCCCAACCAACAAATTCTCAAATTCTACAAGTGATGGTTGAACAGGCCATCCTTGTACAGCAGCTACAAACCCTCTGAACTCAGGTTTGAGACCATGAATTATAATTCTTTTTGTTCTATATCTCCAATGCGAGCCTCAGGATCCAACTCAGAAATCTCACGACACAGTGCTTTCACCTTATGGAAGTATTGAGCAATGGATAAATCACCTTGAGAAATTGACAGCAAGTCACTTTCAAGTAGCTGCAACCGTGTGTCATTTTTCTTCGAGAATAGCTTTGCAAGCATGTCCCACGCCGCCTTTGGCGTGCTTGAATCCTGGATATGTTCCAACACATCCTCTTCAACAGTTGTCTTTAACACGAACATAGCTTTCCCAGCTTTGATCTTCCATTTTTGTAACACTCCAGTGGTGTCTTCTACATCTGGTGATGTAGTCTCACTGCCATTAACCACCTCCCACAGATCTTGTCCTTGCAGGTATGAAATCATGCATGTTGACCATGTGTTATAATTTTGATTGTTCAATTTCTTAATTCCGCCAACAACTTGCAATTCACTCATTTTGGGGGTAGAAACAAATTTGAGATTGTTTGAGTTTGATGGCTCTGATACCACTTGTTAACGTTGGAGCACTCAACAAAGAACAAAAGAATTTCGGTAATGGAGACACGCGAAAAACAAAGGCAACAAGAATATTGTTTTGCGTATTAGCGGACAAAGGAAAAGCAAATTCACTCAAATTGAGGCACTCAATTTCTGAACATTAATTGTGCTACAATTATTTCCGTGAACAACATTCAACATAAAAACAAACTAATCGTGCATGGCAGCACGTACCCAAATGACCAGGATCGACTAAACCAAAGTCAAGTACACGTTCTCCACTTCCTAAAAACTAGGAACCACAACATCAACTCTCTACACTACTTCCCACTACATCCACAATAATAGGAATTTTATTTGACTAGATAATAACAAGACTAACTATAGATAAACTCTAACCAAACCATGGATAACACTTAACTAAAGACACTATCTAGTTAGGTGTTGAACAAGTCTTCACTAGATAGGGCTGAATATGGAAATTTGGTTACAATAGGCAAATATCGAGTTGAGTATCTATAGTTTTTGGTTATGCCTTTCGGACTAACGAATGCCCTTGCAACTTTCATAGATATGATAAATAGAGTATTTAGACTATATCTTGACCAGTCATAGTAATATTCATCGGCGACGTCTTAATCTACTCACGAGGTGAATAGGAATATGAAGAACAATTGAGATTGATGTTGCAGAGGTTGCAAGAGGAACACTTTTACATGAAGCTCAGAAAGTGTAAGTTCTAGCTAAACCTGGTATCTTTTTTCGGCCATGTGATCCTCGTTGAGGGAGTCTCGGTAGATCTAGCTAAAGTATCTGTTGTGGTAATAGAGATTAGGAGTTTCTTGAGTTTAGCACGTTACTTTGAGAAGTATGTTGAGAGCTTCTCTCTTGGTAGCTCCTCTTACTACACAAATTTTACAATTGTCATTGATCAAGTATGATTAGTTGGTCAATAACTAATGAAATGTGTAGAATATTTATGGGCCCTTTGTTTTGGCCAATCAGCCCCTTGCTTGCATGTAGATAAAGCTTATTTGTCATTATTTTATTGGGTCACTAGTTGATCAATGACCACAATAAAATTTCTGCTTTTACTAAACTAACTAAAAAAAGTTTGACTGGAAATCTCAATCGGACCCCTATCAGCTTGTTTCACGGTACGATAAGGATGAAAATCAAGTGTCCAAGGTCTGCTATGGCGGAGTTTGGACTGCTCAGACAGCCACACAAGGAGCACACTGCAACCAGTGGATCTCCAATACCATGCGTTTACCTGGAAAGAAAGTCAAAATCTTGTTTGGGACAAGAATCGAACTCTTGACCCTCTCTCAAGCCTCCAACACCGAAACCATTGGGTCATGTCCTCGGACTACTGAACTAACTAAGGAAAGAAGATGGAATGGAAAGAAAAATGTGAGTAGTCATTCCAAGAACTCATGCGACAAAAAGTATCAGAAAAATAATGAACAAAATTTATTTTCATATCACATGCTTGATAATTCTTGATAAACATTTGATAAGCATCGGGAGAAAGAAACAAAATTCTGAAGGTTAAATATTTTATTTATGAATTGTTCGAGGTTAATTAATGCTTGTTTACTTTCTTTTTGAGATACCAATGCGAGTGCAAAAGCTTTATACAAGTTGTTGAAGAAAATAAATACACCAATTTTTGCACTTAAGTGAATTTTGTAAGGCCAAAATAAATAGCGAAAGTATGAAAATTATCTCGGTCATTATCACTTAGTCGTCGTCTTCAAACTGGAAACCTGCTATAGAGATAAATTCCTGTGAGAGATAGAGCCTTCTAGCATATGTCTATTTGAATGCTTGATTGCTTAGATTGATGTAATATCACATGCTCTTTATTTATAGGCTAGGTTATGAATCCCTTTCCATAATTAACCGATAATTGATTCCTTCTATCAAAGAATTATACTGACTGTCAATCAATCAAAATCAAATCTTATCACTAATGCAGTCAATAGTTCCAACGTATATATATCCCATAAAATGTACAGATACGTTTACATATGTGATCCATATTAGTAATTTATAAATAAATTACGAAATTGTTGTAATCAATTACAATTATTATAATTGATTCTTACAAATTTGTCATCCTAGTATGTCTGTCATAATGGCGATTGCTAAGTTAAAATATAGACCGACTACATCATAAATCATGTCCATAAACCTGTTATGCCTTCTATTAGAGTGGTTGAAAGTCACTCTTTCTTAACAGATTCAATACCGAAGCAATAGCTGTTTCGTCATCACAACTCGTTACATAATATCCTGACATAGATCGATTTATTATAATGTAACATTTGACACCATCCTCACCGTCGAATCACTTGTTTGAGCATTTAATGCAAAAGCGTCAAATATACGACTGTTTTATGTATTAGGGCAAACAAATCTCATAAAAACCATTTAATTCAAGTACAAATTCTAATTTTAGCCTAGCATTTGGTGAGTTATGTCGCTGATCATACATCCATTCACCATTGTTGTTCATGTTATCCTTAACACAGTAGAGGTTGAATGAAAATTACCGTGATGCCGGTCAATTTTACCTATTCACCGATGCTGACAACACAACTTGGAGCTTAATCCTCGAAGTTGTATTTTAAAACGCGAACACGAACTGCTCTTGAGTCTATTTTCTTTTAGTTTTTAAAAAATTGTATGGTAAGGCTGCGTAAATCAGACCGCAAAGCTATTCGAATCATTTTCGGATCCTGCGCAAACACGAGAGTCTAGTAAACTACGAACGCGCTTTCGAAAATTATCAAATTGTACACCAGGGCAGCTTCTTCACCTGGCCGTATATGTGATGACATATAACTAGAAGTAACTATGAGATGAAATATAACTAGAAATGACTAGTAGCTAAGTCTCCTAACTAAAAAGAAATGGACATGTGAGGGTCCCGATTAAACACCATCACCTGCATGACATGGTCATTTGATATTATTTGTTTATTTTTTATTAGTTAAAAAAATATATATAACAGTTATTTTTAGATCACCATAAAATTGCTGTAATACGATAAAAATATTTACACATAAATGCAAAATAATCTACCCGTCAAGAAAGACATAGCATTACTACTTTTTTGTGTCTTGTATTAACACTTAAGTTAAAATGAAAATCTACATTATGACCTATATCATGTATTTATGTTTACTTCTTTAAATAATATATTGTATTACGTTAGCATATAGAACCCCACGCACAAAGAAAACTTTTTCCAATTATATGGTTCGGTTCATAGCTCATAGTTCATACAGCGTAGACACACAGTTCTACAAAGGGGTTCGATCCAAAACACCTCCAAGCCATAGTCCAGTTGGTATTAGGGTTGTGATTTGCTCCAAAAGGTCAAGAGTTCGATTCTACAGACTCACATAATGTGAGTATTCCTCTGTTGTTAGCCCGCAAGTCTGGTTTACGAGAGGACACCTTGTGTAGGTCACTGCATAAGATTTCATCCAATCTAGCAAGCTGCTTGACTCCTGATTTTTATCCTCCACACATGTTCCTTAAGACTGGAACGGTGAAACTTCCAAAATGAGGGATTTCACGTTATGCTCCAAAAGGAGTTCGAATCCAAAACTGGTTATCGATACAATGGATTACTGAGATCCTAACAAATGTCATCTCCATACAACTATAGTCGAAAGTGTGGTCAGGCTTCTTTGATGGCAAACCTCTAGCACTTTCTATTTTTCATGGATTTAGGTCAATTATTTTTATTAAATTTCATTTGAAGGCACTTCCTTAAGTCCTATAGTTCTGAAAAAGAATTAATTAATGTCTATCTGCGTCCAGTTTGGAAAATTTTAAATTATAAACCTTTAGCTAACCAGAAAAAATATAACCACATAAGTGCTACAATAATCTAAGGCTACCAATCTCTCTGATACGACATGACTACCCTTACCCTATAAAACACAAACATTTTCATTGTGACTTTGTGTCATAGTCAGACCAAATTTGTCTAATCCGATAGATGATCTATATAACTAAAAATCCAAAAATGATATGTCAAACAGGACAAACTCAAGTAATACGCTGACCCAACACAGCTACTCGTCAAAGACGGTATGTCAACCTCGTCCGTCAAACTCAAAAAGAATTGACAAGTTAACTCAAAACTAATTTATCTTCGTGACATGTTAGACTTATGTTTTTCTTTTGAAACCCACTACTCCGAACCTGACATGTTGAGATGTCTGCAAATATCTATTCATGTGACACTTTCACCTGCGGAAACAATAAAAATCCTATTCGCTCTTGCAGCCACTGCTACCTTCACTCCGGAAACAAATCTCCTGAACCCCTTTTAAAAAATATTAAATGACCCAACGACACGTAGCACACAGAGGGTGGTGAAGCTGGATGGGAGTCACTCGCACCCAGCCTCACCACCCCCTGTGTGCCACGTGGCAGCCGGTCCCAAGAGGGATGAGAGGCTGGGGGGTCAGAGGATCTCGATCGCTTCACTCCACTCCTAGTATTGCTCCAACAGTTGAGAATTTGCTTCTGCTGCTACTTTTACTTGCGCTTTTTTTCCCACTACTCTTGACGCATTTTTGATTCGATACATTTCTTCAAGTATATCTATTTTTAGTATGTCATTCCAGTTATTTAATTTTTATCACCCACTTTGGTTGTATACTTTCTCCTTTTTGTACGTTTTAATTGTTTTTTAAAAATGTAAATATCATAAACCCAGAAAGCATACGATCAAATCAATTTTAGCAAAATCAGAGCATCTATGAGATGCCTCCCGTACAAAACAATCATACAATACACCATAGAGATGATCTATCATAATGCGTTATAGTGGTCTACATACAATACATCGAGCTAGATGTACAAGTGAGAACCAAAAAGCACAGGCGGAATACTTCGCAAATACCTAGGGTCCAATACGTAACATACCAATAATTGAAAGTTACTTAGCGTAAACGTATATGTCTAAGTATTGCAAATTTACATGAAATCTCAAAGTAGCATTAGCTTACGATTAGAAGGATCTAGTGTGTAATCCAGCATGGAAGCATCTTGCATTGAACAAATACTAACCATGGCATTCCAAGTATAAAGAGCAAATCATTCCAATTATTAGTTTTTTTTATCACCCACTTTGGTTGTATACTGTCTAATTTTCATTGGTTGTATACTCACACGTCTTGATCATTTTCTAACCATTTAACTAGAGATATTTAATACGTCTATACACCCTTGTGCAAAGAGAAAAGCAAAAAAAGGAACCAAGCATACAAAGAAAGAAATACTAAAATATGGAATCCAATAGTCCAAAATCTTAGAGTCTGTGACTTTGGTCTGGATTTCCTCATCTTTCATACTTCTTCTAACCCATTACAACTTGTACAGAATCATATGCACAGTTATCTTAAAAGAAAGAATAACAGAGACAAATTAACAAAAGACATGGATAAGTTTTGTGCATTTCTTCCATTCTCACTCTTGTCCATTGCCATGGTTGGACTTGTAACAGAAATAACAAGATTAAAGAACTTTTACACAGTCTGGAATTTCTTTACTCCAACTCCCATCTCAGTCTCTTTATTCTTGTTTTCAACATATAAACATATATAAGCATCTTATCATGATCATCAACCAAGCCCACTACATTACATCTCTGCATCCTTTCTAAACTTTTCGATATACTAGTACTATCTACTTTGGTCCCTACATTAAAAACTTTCCATCTAAATCAAAGGACATGAAAGGATATAAATGAACACTTCAGGTCATAGTAAAATGCCAGTTACATGTATACAATGCCACCAATACTACTATTAGTGAAACAAGCAAGCAACTTTCGGCCTCGATTCCTCAATTTTGCAGCACATGATCCTCATCAGCAGCAGCAGGTTCACATTACATTACAGCTTGAAGTGTTTTCATCATCAAAAGCATGTTTATAGGGCTCTCCAGGAGGGGGGTATGCGTAGGAGGGGTAAGGAGGCAAGTAATTAACCGCAGGTGGAGGCCGGGCATACATCATTGGTTGAAACCTTTCATTCCCATTAGCCCTTTGTTGGTTCATCATCATAGCAGCTAGTTGTTGCTGATAGTATGGATTATTAGGCATCATCTCAGGGCCAGCAGCACCACCACCACCTTGAAAGTAGCCGCCACCACCACCACCACCACCCATGTTTGCAACATTCATGCCAGGTGGTGCAAGTTGGCCTTGGACTGCAGCAAGATTACCCATTTGTCCCATTGGAGCATTGCCCATCTGTACCATTGGCATGTCCCTCATTGGTCCAGTGTTACCCCCAGCATTCATAGACATCATGTTAGGCATGCCATGCAGCTCATCATTCATTCCGCCCCCTTTTTTGGCCCCATTACCATTAATGTCCCCTAGGCCATTACTTCCACCTCCATGGTTACCATTTGGTTTCTTACCTCCACCTCCACCGTTACCACCACCTCCTCCACTTTTATTCTCTTGGGTCTGTCCGCCGCCACCCTTGCCGCCTTTGTGGGCTGAACCACCAGCGTTCGGGCTGTTTCCATTGGCTCCTTTCTTACCACCACCACCACCACTGTTTCCACCACCCATGTTCACTTGGACAGGAATATTTCCACCTCCACCTTTTTTTCCGTTTCCTCCGTTAACAGGAGCCCCTTTCATGAGTTGAGGGTGCTGTCCATTCATCATCATGTTAGGCATTCCTTGGGGATTTCCCATAAGTGGCTTCATCTTGTTAGGAGGCAGATCTTCCATATCATCATCCAATTCATCATCCTCATCATCGTCATCATCATAGTCAGCATACTCATCATCACTCAAGTCATCATCTTCAGGCATTTCAAACTTGACAGACTTCTGATTCTGATCTTTGGGATTGAAAGGAGGCATCTTAAAGTCTTTCATTTGAGGCAGCTTCATATCTTGAAGGGCTTTTAACTGCTGAAGCTGCTGTAGGTTCAATCCTTGACCAAGCTGACCAATTTGCCCACCTTTTGGTTGATTGTTCCCACCCTTTTGACCACTCTGACCTTTGTTGTTCCCACCTTTTCCATTGTCAATTTGCAAATTCTTAAAGTCATTGTTTAGCTGATTTTGTTTACCCTTTGGAGCTCCCCATATTTCTGCATGTTTCCCACTCTTTGCTAGCTTCTTGATCAGTGTATCTGGGTCAATATTACCTGAAACCGTCACCTTGCCTTGCTCTGAATCAATATTGGTGGTATAAACTCCTGCAACAATTAAAAGAAATAATAAAAAAGGCTGGGTGAAGGGGAATCAAAAATTAAATTTTGAAGTCTAAAAAAGCCCATGTATAAATTGTTTGCAAGTAACTTTGACTCAGTCTGCCAGTCGAGTAAATTTTTCCAGATTGCCAAGATTAGATACAGTAAGAATACAGCTAGGTATTAATTATTAATACTGTTAAGGAATAAAGAATAAAATCAAGGGTGTTGAAACAAAACGTACCATCAATCTTCTGCAAGATTTTTTTAACTTTTCGCTTGCAGCCATCACAGTGGATGTTGACTTTAAGCACACAAGTCTGCACAAGCAAAGAGGGAGCACATAGCAGAATAAAGTTGCAAACTTTATCAAATGCCCTCCCAATGTGGGGGGGGGGGGGGGGTAAGAACACACATAAGCATGAGTACAAAAGCAGGGGAAATACAGAAGAAACCAAAAGATTGCAATTGGAGAATAGCTTCAATAGAAATTGAATTCAACTCAAGCAACCACTCCCCTCCCAACCTCCCTCCAAAAAATAAAACGAAAGAAGAAAAATTGAAGACTGAGACTAACAATTGAACCCAAATAGAAGACTAATACGCATTTCCATACCTTGATCTTCAAAAACTCTTCTTTACTCATCTTGACCTCAACACCAGAAGTAAGAAGCAAATGCAAGAGAAATTACAACAGGGGCTTTCAAGAAAGGTAGATCGGAGGTAGATCTAAAACAGTGAAAACAAAGGGGGCGTACAGAAAGGGAGGTGCCCAAACTCACAGAAAGAAATGGACTTTCTGGAAAAGAGTAGCAAAACTTCAGTAGGGGGATTTTTGCTTAAAGACAATGAAGAGGTATAAAATGAGAGGAAAGAAATGAAATGGCCCTGAAATGCGCTGATTTAAAGAAACTTTCAAGAGACATTTAACAACAAGGTCTGAACTTTTTCCGACTCTTGTTATGTAAGAGAACAAGAAAGAGAAAACTTATAGGCGGTGGTTGGACATTAAAATTTATTACTCTGTGAGTTTCAGCTTCCTGTATTTCAGAGAAGGTGTTGAGAGTTGAGGGAGTGGTGGGTAGTTGTAAGGGTGAGGGGGGGGGGGAGGAATTTACTGAAACTAGTTAAGAGACGTTCGGTTGGCCCAGTCCAGTTGGTACTCAGATTAGGATCGCCACAAAGAGGTCACGCGTTCGAATCCAAAGACACGCACAGTGTCGGTGTTCATCTACTGTCAGGCCAAAGGCCTGGTTTGTGGGGGGCACATTGTGTGGGTAACTGCCTAAGATTTCACCCAGTCTAGAAGGCCGCTGGACTCCTGATTTATATACTCCACACAGCTCCTTGGGGCTTAGGCAGTGAGGGCCCTTCAGGTTAGGGTTCAACCTTTTGCCACAAAGAAACATTCGGTTGTCATTTGGGTTATAGGTTCTATTTAAACTTGTCGGTTTGAATCTTGATAGTTGCACACTGAGTGTTTTGACTATGTCGTCAGCTTATACTAAAATGAGTTTGGACTCATACACATTATAGACACCAAATTTTAAGTCATTTAAAAAGCCACTGATCGATCTGATTTACGTTTTTTACAAAATTAATTGAAACTGAACAAAATTAATTAAAACTGAAACGATGAAAACCATTAAAATAAATATGATATTTTGCAACCAAAAATGAATGTTAAAAATAACATCTTCTCATTTAAGAAGATTCTTGCCATCTCAGTTCTAAATTTTTTTTTTTGATGACATATCTTATTATTTCTTTGTGGGTCTTTATTCATAATATTTTTTTCTTTCTTTAAATTTATTAGAAGAGCATAAATCTAAGCAGTAACGCTATCTCGTGTCAAGTTGTTTAGAAAAATCAGTGCATTTCTTTTATCAACTTCACTAAGACACATCTTCTGCTATATTAACAGAAGATGATCCTTTAATCGTTTAGTATCGATCTTTAATATTTATTAGAGACATTGTGGGTTATTCAACTTTCTAACTTAATATTGATATATAGAACATGATTCTCCTAAAATACTTATAAGATAGTATACCTTGAAATGAAATATTTTGCAACATTAAAACGTATCATTCTGTTGTAACTTTTTTTGGTAATATACCAAATTTGTTACAAAAAGAATGGTCTAAATAATTTGGTGATAGATAACATATTTCTCCAATATTTAAAGTTGTGTTACCTAATATGAAAAGGTAGTTTAGAAAAACAGAGTTTTGTAATGTTTATATTATCAGACAATAAGAAATCTGGATGAGATAAATCTCAAGGTTTACGTCGGCTCAACGGCTCGGCTTCTAGCCTTTGCGTTTCGCCTTTATCTTTATAGTTTTACTACTATACGGATATAGAGCAAGAAAATGTCAAAATTATTGTAGTTTTAACCAGTAAAACTACAAATATTGTAGTATTGGCGGAAATTTTACTAGAATCACCTACGGTTTTAGCAAGATCATGGGAGTGACCATAAAACGATTTTGAATAACCGTAATGGGATGTTTGACTGTGAGCCATGTTTGGACATATCACGGTTGTCAAAAAACCGTTGGGCGTAAACGGTTTTCAAAAAACAGTGGCACCTTAAACGGTTGTGTCAAAACCATAATACTTGAAGCGGTTTTTAGAAAATTGTGGGAGACCCAAGTTTAATTTCTGTTAAAACATCTCTTCTCATCTCTTCCCTCGACAACCAAATAAGTGTAGACATAAATTTTACAGAAAAATAACATCTTCAAACATTCAAATATCTTTGTATTTTGGGGTTAAAGCTGTATAATTACGCAGTGAAATTAGATATGATAGTAGTATAATCAGATTGATGGGTGTTCCACATATATATCATATACTCAGTTTGTCGAACAAGTTAAAACAAGCCTCAAATTGGATGTAGATGTGGGTGAAATTTATCTGGTGTGCCGTTTATCGTAGTTCGGATGATGAAGATTTTGAATCAGCTTTTGATATTGTGATACGTTGTCCAAATCTTTTGTTTGTTGATGTATGCATCAGCGGTCATGATGTGTCAACAGTAAATCCAACAAATGATTCTTTTGATATTGTTTACGGAGATTCAGAAGATTGTTATGCAGACATTGTTAGGATATCTTAGAGTAACATAGAAGGGATCAACTCGTCATAGACATTTGTCAAAAATCCGTCAAGCATAGAAGATGGATAAAACAAAGACGAAGATATTGATGACGATTATAACGATGAAGAATAGTATTTAGAGGATGGACCTTGAAGATGAGGAAGATTGACCAGATGCATATTAGCAGTAGTACCTTATCTGGAAGCAAACGTTCTATCTTTTGAAGATTATGGCTGACCATAAGACATAATAATTCATGGTGGAAGGGAGATTAGAGAACGTTTATAGAAGAAATGTATACCATATCAATTAGAGGTGAAGATGTTGTTCAAAATCAAAGATGGGGTGTGAAATATGTCATACAATTATGGTCCGTGAAGCATAACATATTCTACACAGTTGTGGCAAGTTTGCCAGAATATTGATAGCTTACATGTACAAATTGGAAGACACAAAATTGTCATTGGCGTCTTCGAGCAAGTTTGCAACAAACGTATAATTATTGAGATATTATCATTTTTCATAATTTTACGTATGTGAACATCACGACGAATCATAGGAAAGTCGATTCAAACATGGTTGAAAGAATGATTATAGAATGCATTAGTCAAAATATGAATTTTCAAACTCAAGATGTTCAAGAATATGTAAAAAAGAAGCTTGAATGTGGACATCAACTACGAAAAAACATGGAAGGGGAAAAGAGCGCAATGAAAATCATGTATACTGATGGAAAGGAAAAAGAGCGCAATGAAAATCATGTACATTAATAGGCTCAAATCTTTCCATGAGTTGTCCTGTTGGCTGTCGCTAAGACATCAAACGAAAGAATCATAGTCCAGTAGAGCCATGCCAGAGTTGAGCATTGTCAATATGAGGATGTTTGGTGCAGTTTTTTTGTGTACTCGAACCGTCGATCTTGGGTTTCAACATTGTTGTCTGATTATAACAATTGATATTCTGCATTTGTCTAGCAAGCATAGTGAGAAAGTATTGATAGTTGTTGTGGTTGATGTAGTATATCATATACTTCAGTTTGCTTATGCTATTGTTGATGAGGAGCTTGCATAGAATTAATGATGGTTGCTTAGAAACATATGTTAGTATAAGCTTGGACGTGAAAGATGTATGTTTGATTTCGTACTGATCTATTGGTCTTCAATTAGCGATTCGATCAGATCCTACATGGAAACCACTTTATGCATATCAGAGATATTGTATCCATCATATCGTGGAATTTTTCACATACATTTTATAGATTGTGTATCATTCATATTATTACATTAATATGCAATGACATTTTGTAGATAAATTTCCTGGTAAGGCGTTGAGAAAAATCATATAGACAGCTGCACCATAATACAAAGTGCACAAGTTTTAAAGAATGTATAAAAAAGTTGAAAGAGATGAATAAAGATACATATAATTATCTTATGCAATTACCATTTGATACATGGATATTGTCCCACGAATGTGGTATAAAGTATTATATAATGACAACCAATTACTCGGAACCTTAGAACAGTGTACTCAAGGAGGCTAGGTATTTACCGGTAACTGCTTGTGTTGAAGAAGTTTTCAAAAGGACGATAAATATGTTTGATGGACAACTCCAACAAGCGATTACTCATATTAAAGTCGGGGACAAATGGCCACTGACAATGCTACGACGTTTTATTCATACTGAGAGTAATCCTAGAAAATACAAAATTCAGCCAAATGACGTACGAACTCATCTGTATAAAACTATTAGTCAAGTGAAGTCAGATAGTAGTGGTATTGCACATACTGTCAATTGCCAATTGCCTTATTCGTACATTATGTAAGTGTGTAAAGATATGCAAAGTCTAACTACGGAGTTGGTTGCTTCTTTCTACTCATGTCAAGTGATGTATAAGTGTACAATGCTTCACTTTATCCTTTACAACAATCTGCATACCAGCCTCCACATCTGTTTGTTCTTGAAGCTAATCCACTTCATCAAAAAAGTGTCCATGTGAGATCCAAATCAACTCATATTCATGATGAAACGGACAGCAGCTATTAGCAAACATGTGTCATATGCCACCAAGCAAATCACAACCATAACACTTGTCCCAGTTTGACACAACTTTGGAATAATCATTTGTGTCTTTATATTTTTATGTAATGTTTATTGTCATTTGTGCCGTGTGCACCATCGTTGGTGTCTTTATGTTCTATGTAATGTTTATTTCAATTAATGTCATTTGTATTTTATATTTTAACTACACTTTTGTTGTGTTATTTAATTTCAGTATCGATTGATTTCGAATGACTAAATTTGGTTAAGGCTAGATTAGGGTTAGGGTTATGGGTTGGGGTAAGGTTTACAGGTAGGGATATGAGTAGGGTTAGGGTTTATTCATAAAATGTATATCGTAGGAAATTTGTCACCAATATTATTGCTCCTTCGTGCGATAAATATTTATTGATATTAATAATATGAAAAAAAAAATAAAAACATAAATTAGTTGGTCGTCCTTTTAAGTAGTTTCATAATTTTTTTCAGCACTTCTGGGCTTCGGAATTCCATCCGCAGTGCCTCCCTATTCAGAACTAGTGATAATTTGTCCTTCGTTTGGAACAGTGTGTATGGTAAACGTTATTGGTTGTGAACAACATATAAGTGTTCTAGTTGGATCGTCATCATTTTATATCGTACGACATTCTAATCAAACCATTCATGTCCCTTCATGCCAAATGTGACCACCTATACACAAATTCAAGGCCATCTTTATTATGATCTTTCACGACGAGTCTCGACGCATGTCTGATTAATTCATTCAGTTAAAAGTTAAGATTGGACTAGTTCTTCAACTTCGATGCTCGTACAGTGCAAGCGTTTTTCAGATGTTTGTCCACGTGAGTAGTCATCTCCACTTCTTTGAACACACAACTTCATTTTGTAACGTACACACGGTAGTTTTTTTTAGCTCATTTGGTAGCTCAATCTGTACAAATTCGTCCTGAATTTTGATGTCTTCTTTCTTTTCTTTCTTTGAAAAAGATCATTTGCACCAGCAAGTTGTTCTTGTATGGTAGAAGGATATTGTCTTCATTTCACCTCCCTTATAGCAAATGCCGAGCTAAAATCAATCGGCTGATGCAAAGAAACCTTCAAATCCTTACTACTTTCTTGCATTTTTTGAAATAATGAAAAAAAAATGATACTATAAATGAACTTATGGTCAATGAAGGTTTCAATCGCCGTCGAAATCAAGTATCATATGCACATCCTTCTTCATTTTCAAATGAAAAATTCATCGTGAAAAGAATCATAAGCAACATTTGGAGGAAACAACAGAAGCATCACATCACATGCATTTGCAGAAAACATCTCTCAAGAAACGAATCGATTTGAAAACAAAGAGCACATGCATGTGCTGATTATCTAATCGAATTTTTGTAAGTATTACCTGATCGACTTCAAAAAGAAATAACTAAGAATTAAGCATATCAATTTAATAAAGGCAAAAGGTTACATCTAACAAACCAAAAAGAATGAAGAACCATTCGAAAATAAAAATTGATTTGATCCACTGAATTACCAAACATGCAAGAAGCATATGCATATCAACACATGAAAACTTCCGCCACACATACTGAAAAGGACAAAGAAAACGCAAAACTTAAAGTCAGGGGACTACACCTTATGATTATGCTACAAAATTGCAGAAATTGCGTGATAAACCATAATTAATCGTCTGTTAGTCAGCAACAGTCTACGGTTCAACTTCAGTAGCTCAGCATTCAAAGTACTGCAGAACAATAGTTCAGCAGTTCAGCGCCTAAGTATGGCAATTCAGCCTCGGCTGCACTTCAGTAGGATAACACAACACCCTCGCAACATCAAAAAATGTGCCAAGGGTTGCACCTCGGCATCGACTTCAGTATATGTTCAAACGCTGCACTTCGGACCTCTTCATCTAGACGCCTAATCACATACTTCGGCAAAGTTTAGCTGCGTACCACAGCAAGGCATGCACTTCGGCAAGGGTTCAACTGTGTACCACAGATAATGAACCTTGCTAAAATATTATTTCGTGGGACCCCCCAAATATGGATACTCTTCAAACATAGTGACTAAAGCTGGCTATTCTTCCAGAATACGCCAAAGTCACAACAGCCGGTCTACTAGTTACATCAACTAGGCCGACCTATTAATCACATCAGTCAGTCTATTGATCACATCAGCAGACCTACAGCGTCCTAGGCTTTCTGCCCCAAGCAAACATCTTATCCAATTATCTACTATCAGAAGCCAAAGGCGGAGAAAGTCTATAAAAGTAAGGCAACCAAAGCAAAGAAGAGGGTCGGGACTGAATCTTTCATACCCTAAAGCCAATTCATGCACTCTGCTCCTCGGCAAATACTGTGAGAAATTCCTAACTCACCTCCTTGAAATTATAAACTCAGTGAGATATAGCCCAAACTGACTTGAGCATCGGAGGGTTTTTCCCGGGGCCAACCCCCCGGGACCTCTGACCTGTGCTTCTTTGTGCAGGACATTTGGCGCTATTCCAGCTACACAAACTATCGATCTCATTTAACAACACTCCAAGTTAAATGACGAATCTATTTCGAGTTCATCTAGACCCTTGGTGAAGATCCGGCTTCATCATTTGGCGCTAGAGGAAGGGCCCCTTAGTCCCTTAACCCAGAAAACAGCTACTCAAAGTTTTTCTAACGATTACTCAGAGCTTTTCTAATTATATTAGGAAGCTATTGAGAGAAAGATGAGTAAAAAAAAGCCAAAGATCTTCTCAGCAACAAACTGATCAATGCTCCACGGAGCCAGGAGAATCATCAACTCCCATTGCCTTCACATATGAAGAGCACATACGAGCCATACGTTATGTGGCTCAAAACCCAGAGGTCTTCCAAGCTGTAGTGAGAGATATGAAGGGAAAGGCATCTGCAGCAAAGTCCAGTGGGTCCCGTTCCAATAACTCTCGCCCATTGGATCACATGGAGTATTCTCCTACTTGGCCTGGTTACTATACCCGGCGTCAGGCTGAGTTTATGGCCAAGACGAGACGACCAGAACAAAAGCTTAGCCACCAGAGCTTGAGGTGCAGTCAAAGAGTTTCCCTGCCTTTCAAACATGGCAGGAAAGCTGACGATAAAGGCAAAGCACCGTTGCAGGAAAGGTGCTCTGTCAAGATTCGGTTAGGAAGCCGAGGAAAAGAAAGGAACTCTCTACTGGCTTCAAAAGCCCATATCCTTTCCTACATGAGGAAAAAATCTCTGGCAAAAGAACCCCAGCCCCTGGTTGGACCAGTTCACAAAAGAAACCACCAACTGTATTGCCTCTATCATCATGATATCGGGCATGATACAGAAGATTGTCGGCAGCTCGGGCAAGAGATTGAGCGTCTTATCAAGTTGGGACTCCTGCAATGCTTTTATAATCCGAGGTCTAGGCTCCACAACATGTTAGACTTTGGTAGGTCCCCACCAGATGAGAGTTGTAAACGTGGGTCTCATCAAGGTTTCCTAAGTGATGAGGATTCAGATTCTGATGAAAGGGGGATACGGTTTCCTGAGCATATAAGGCTCATATAACGGCAATAGTCACTGATTCAATCAAATCAGGGTTTATCTCTTCCTGCGCTCATCTGGTATCTTCTGTCTCAGCCTTATGTTATCAAGGGACCAGTTTCTTGTATTCAACTGGACATTCTTATTTGGCATTCAGCTAGGAAAGTTAAGTCACCATATGGTGCATAGATCAATAATTTATGCCTATCTATCACCCACAATGAAAGTGGGGGCATAACCCAGCAGGTCTGGGAGGCTGAGCAGGTCTCAGTAGGATGGGACATGTTTTCCGATATCTTACCCCAGCAGGTCTGGAAGGTTGAGCAGATCTCAACATTATCTTTACCCCAGCAGGTCTGGGAGGCTGAGCAGGTCTCAGTAGGATGGGACAGGTTTTCCGATATTCTTACCCCAACAGGTCTGGGAGGTTGAGCAGGTCTCAACATTATCTTTACCCCAGCAGGTCTGGGAGGCTGAGCAGGTCTCAGTAGGATGGGACAGGTTTTTCGATATTCTTACCCCAACAGGTCTGGGAGGTTGAGCAGGTCTCAACATTATCTTTACCCCAGCAGGTCTGGGAGGCTGAGCAGGTCTCAGTAGGATGGGACAGGTTTCTCGATATTCTTACCCCAGCAGGTCTGGGAGGTTGAGCAGGTCTCAACATTATCTTTACCCCGGCAGGTCTGGGAGGCTGAGCAGGTCTCAGCAGGATGGGACAGGTTTCCCGATATTCTTACCCCAGCAGGTCTGGGAGGTTGAGAAGGTCTCAACATTATCTTTACCCCAGCAGGTCTGGGAGGCTGAGCAGGTCTCAGCAGGATGGGACAGGTTTCCCGATATTCTTACCCCAGCAGGTCTGGGAGGTTGAGCAGGTCTCAACATTATCTTTACCCCAGCAGGTCTGGGAGGCTGAGCAGGTCTCAGCAGGATGGGACAGGTTTCCCGATATTCTTACCCCAGCAGGTCTGGGAGGTTGAGCAGGACTCAACATTATCTTTACCCCGGCAGGTCTGGGAGGCTGAGCAGGTCTCAGTAGGATGGGACAGGTTTTCTGATATTCTTACCCCATCAGGTCTGGGAGGTTGAGCAGGTCTCAACATTATCTTTACCCCAGCAGGTCTGGGAGGCTGAGCAGGTCTCAGCAGGATGGGACAGGTTTCCCGATATTCTTACCCCAGCAGGTCTGGGAGGTTGAGCAGGTCTCAACATTATCTTTACCCCAGCAGGCCTGGGAGGCTGAGCAGATCTCAGCAGGATGGGACAGGTTTCCCGATATTCTTACCCCAGCAGGTCTGGGAAGTTGAGCAGGACTCAACATTATCTTTACCCCAGCAGGTCTGGGAGGCTGAGCAGGTCTCAGCAGGATGGGACAGGTTTCCCGATATTCTTACCCCAGCAGGTCTGGGAGGTTGAGCAGGACTCAACGGCGGGATAAGTTTCCTATATCTTCACCCCAGCAGGTCTGAGAGGTTGAGCAGGACTCAACAGCGGGATAAGTTCCCTATATCTTCACCTCAGCAGGTCTGAGAGGTTGAGCAGGACTCAACAACGGGATACCTTTCCTATATCTTTACCTCAGCAGGTCTGAGAGGTTGAGCAGAGCTCAACAACGGGATAGCTTCCCTATATCTTCACCTCAGCAGGTCTGAAAGGTTGAGTAGGACTCAACAACGGGATAACTTCTCTATATCTCCACCTCAGCAAGTCTGAGAGGGTCAGCAAGTCTCAACAATAAGACAAGTCTGCCAATATTCCAGCTCAGCAAAACTGAGAGAGTTGACAAAAAGAGGATAAAGACTTTCCCGCTTTTCAAGATTCGATAAGACACGACAAAGCTGAAGGACCAAGTACAAAAGCTGAAGCTTAATACTTCGGCAGAGAATCAATATACCAACGATACTCTTTTGGCATAAACGAATACTTGCAAACTATTAAAATAGAGCAAGTAAAGGCGAAGACGAATACTTGCAAACTATTAAAATAGAGCAAGTGAAGCCGAAGACGAATACTTGCAAATTATTAACATAGAGCAAGTTGAAAACAAGCATTTGCATAGGACAAAAGATAGAACTTAGCAGTGATGAGGACAAACATTTGCCATCTATGGAAAAAGAGTAAATAAAGCTTTGCAAAGCCGAAGACAAATATTTGCATTCACTATGGAGGAAAAGCAAATAAAATTTCACAAGCTGAAGACAAAGACTGTTAAAGAAGCTGAAAGAAGACGAGGAGCAAAAGTTGGAAAAAATAGATTTCATTAAGTACAAAATCTATTACAACTACAACTATCTACAGGAAAAATCCTATTCTACTGTGCAAATTTCTTCCTCCTCTCTGAGATCAACTCCGCTCTGGAACTAAGCAATCTGGTTTCCAAATACAGCTTCAGTCTTAAGATTATGAAGGTCAGCAAGCTCAGAATGCTCCTTATCCAGATCTGGACAGACTTCTTGGCAAGCATCAATTGCACAAATCCCTCTTCTTCCAGTGAGGCAAGAAACAATTGCGATTACATTCTTCGCAGGCCATCTTCAATACATGGTAGCAGTGAAATAAAGCTCAGGCAAGGGCAACAATGCGGCAAATAAAGCAGGACCAATTTATTTGTCCTATCTATCCTTGAAGTGCAGCAAAGTGAAACCTTTGCTGGAAAGGGACGTGTTGAAGGAAAATCCCTGTAAAGAAATGACAGGGGCGCTAAAGCAGAGGATACGAAAGTAACTAAAAAAGGTTTGCTAGAAAAGCACAACCTCCATGAAGGAAGATTGTCCCCATCAGGATCAAATTCTTCACGAAAGGACTGAACCTCACAGTCACCCTCCAGATTCTTGGGGCAAAAAGAAGTATACATGTTTTGGAAATGTTTGCATCAGCAGACCTACAGCGTCCTAGGCTTTCTGCCCCAAGCAAACATCTTATCCAATTATCTACTATCAGAAGCCAAATGCGGAGAAAGTCTATAAAAGTAAGGCAACCAAAACAAAGAAGAGGGTCGGGACTGAATCTTTCATACCCTAAAGCCAATTCATGCACTCTGCTCCTCGGTAAATACTGTGAGAAATTCCTAACTCACCTCCTTGAAATTATAAACTCAGTGAGATATGACCCAAATTGACTTGAGCGTCGGAGGGCTTTTTCCGGGGCCAACCCCCCGGGACCTCTGACCTGTGCTTCTTTGTGCAGGACATTTGGCGCTATTCTAGCTACACAAACTATCGATCCCATTTAACAGCTCTGCAAGTTAAATGACGAATCTATTTCGAAGTCATCTAGATCCTTGGTGAATATCCGGTTTCATCATTGCGCAGAGGAACTAAAGAATCTTGTGTTTGGGTGCAAATGTGGAATTGGAAAGCAAAAAAAAAAATTATGAAGAATGATCGAATCTTTCAATGAGAGGGAAATGAGAGAGGCGAGGGTAGAGAGAGGCAGAGGGGCTGACGAATGAGAAGAAACGAGAAAGAAAAGGGAGGCTAGGTAAATGGCCTCGGTAAGAATTTTTCTGTTTATATTGTGTTAGTCGAGCCAACGATTTGAGCCTTCTAGAAGATCATTTTGTCGAGTTTTCGTCGAACATTCGAACCGAATAACATTGAGCTTGAATTCGGTCATGAATCATTTCGAACTAAAGTTATGATTCTAATTCAAATTCGAGTCGCTAAAATCAAATTCGAACTAATTGTTAAACGAATCGAACTCGAATAGCTCGCTAACAACTCGGTTTGCATGAACCCTTAAGTAGAACTACCGAAAAAATTGGTATTGATTACCTTAGGAAAAATAAATAGTGGATCAAAATGTTGTGGAAATAGACGATTGACTAAAACGTTTGTACAATAATTTGGTGTAGATAGTTATACTTGGCCAACATTTTTATATATAAAAATAATAGATACAGATTTTTGTATAAAGACACCCTTTTGACATGTGCAAACATTAAAAAGAACTACGATGCTAATAAACACTGTTTCTGTCATTTAGTACGTGTTATTTCAAAGCAATTTATTACCCTTTATTTTTCGTAAATGAACGTTTTTTTTCCTTTTCTCGTCACTTTATCCTTGCCCTTTATGATTCATTGGACAAATTAGCTACTATATCATTAACAGTCAAGATATATTAGTTTTATTTCTTAAATAACAAAATAATTGATACATTTCTTAATATAGCCCCCCCCCCCCCCCCCCGGCACATATACACACACACACTGGAACCTAAATTACTTTCATTTTCAACTCTTTTTCAATCTAGTGTGTAAGGACATAATTTCTTCCATTTTCGTGGAATTACATACATATATACGTATAAACTTACATACATACATAGCAAATAAAGGGATGGAATAAACGAACCAGAAACCCTATTCGTTTCCTCATTTTTATATCATATGTTCACTGGCATCTTTTAGATCTATCTCTAGTTCATCTTTTTGCCCGTTATATAGAAACATATGTCATATTTCATTTAATAAATCGGCAGACGAGATATAAAAATATTACAGATGTCATATGATTTTAGAACTTCTTTTACCAAAACATGGACATGTTGCTACCTTTTGATGATGAGACATGAATAATATCATCGGAAAACAACTTTTGTCTGTTTATAACACGTGGGTATGGTTGCATACATCCGACCACTCATATCCCGTCATAGGTAGAAGCTTCTAAGACAATGATGTAATGTTGTTCTTGTTTATCTAGATCTCAAACTAGTCACAGAGCAGCTCATGGACATAGTCCAACAATAAAAATTGGAGTACTCTAAGAGTGTAAGGCTGATAATGTTTGCTCGAAATCAATCGTTCGAATCCCGTTTGCGTTTTTTTTAGTAACGCAAGAATTTTACACTATTTGATTTGAATATGTATCAGACATATGTTTATTAAAACACAGCTTGCGATTTGTATTATGTACGTATTAAAAGAGATGTATATAAACAAATGATTTCGTTTTGAAATAAAGATTTTCCCATTCCCAAAGTCACAATAACCACAACAATAATATATGTACATACATCTCGATTTGTCGTCGGTTTCCTTTTTTTCAAACTTTTTTATGTGCCAGAGGTTATAGAAAAGAAATGCCTGGGCTAAATCCGTCAGCATTGCCATATCAGTAGCAAAGATTACATGTGCAATCCATCACATGCAGCGGTTTGCAATTGGTAGAAAACTGAGCCATCTCTTTTACAATAACTCATTTGTTATTCGGGTCGAGAAAATCTTAGAAGAAAACTGATTCATCATGAGAAGAAGTCTGATGGGAAAAGTTATGTACTAAATTTGGAGGCTCATGCCCTGAGGGGCATAGTCCAGTGGTAAGTGGCAAAGGTGATTGGGGCTAGAACCCCGACGTCCCGAGTTCGAGTCCGTGTGGAGACAATCCTTGTTGAAATATTACAAGAGTTGCCTCTGGGCTGGCTGAGTCTCGTGTGTCCTCTCCCTTTGCAGGGCTACCGGTGGAGCACATCCCTCGATTTACATCCCACCTGGCTAAGGAGCCTCTGGTACAGGTGGGGGAGAACTCACTCCCTCATCAAAATTTGGAGGCTCATCGATAAGTAATTCACATGGCCTAGCAGTAGAGCACTAGACCCTCTTAATTATACCTGCATATTTTGCACCTACACGAAATCTACCACATTGGGAACTTAATTATCCCATTTATTTAGATATTCCCCCGTCAGCTTCCACCGCCTCGCCTGCATACAGATTGCGGAGGGTACAAATCAAGAACTCAATAACCTGTTAGCTTGGTTGAGGACTTACGCAGTGATTCAGTCTCCGTAAATCAGATCAGTCTCCGTAAATCAGGTCAGGTCTCCGGCCTAACAATAGTGGAACACTCACACTTTTACCTTTTGTCCGGCGTTCGTCCTTTTTAGGTATTTCCAATGATGATTGAGTTCCTTAGGAACATATATATAGGGATGTCAATTTCAGACACGACACGAAACACGATCCGAACCTGACACGAATTTTTACCTTTTGTCCGGCGTTCGTCCTTTTTAGGTATTTCCAATGATGATTGAGTTCCTTAGGAACATATATATAGGGATGTCAATTTCAGACACGACACGAAACACGATCCGAACCTGACACGAATTTTTGCAGGCATGGGTATGACCTTGGCGGGTTTCGTGTACAAATCAGGTAAGACCTGGAAGATACCCGCCAATGGCGGGTCGTGTCCGGATATACCCGCGGGTACCCGTTTATATCCGTTTATACACGAAATTAAAAAAATGTATTTTAAATAAAATTTATAATTAATAAAATAAATAATAAATTTTTCCAAAAAAAAGGCTACCCCGCTACTAAGTAACCCTGTTTGGTTCCCCTTCTTCCTCCATTCCCAAATCTCATTTCTTTAATCTATTATTGCAGAATCAAGTAATTTGAGTTTAAATGACATCACTCATTTTAATATTTAACATTTGGTTGTGTATTTATTGTTGTTTCATACATTGTATCAATAGTCGTTTAAGTACATAAAACCTGAAAAATACACGAAACCTGAAAATACCTGAAAAGTACACGAAATGAAATGTACATGACTTGAAATATTAGTATTTGTCGAGTTCGTGGGTAGATCCGATACACGACACGAAACCTGACATGTACGGGTTTGGGTATCTAGATCCATACACGCGAAGCAAACGGGTAAGGTATGGGTATGACACTTTGATATACGAAACCCGAAAAACACGAAATACGAAACACGATACACGACCTGTTTGACACCCCTACATATATATTATGCTTTCGCAATGGAATTTTGATACGTAGTGGCAATATCTGTTGCTCTTCCTATTCTTCTTCAAATGTAAATGTTCCTTGAAAGCATTAACTGCATAAGATTTTTCTTTAATGTTTCTTGATAAAATAAATCCTTGTATCAAATTATGTTGCGGAATAAATGAATAAATAAAAATAATAATAAAAAACTTAAATTTAGATGCCCATCCCACATACGCATCACCTTATAAGATACATGAATGAGTATATATCTCAATTTATATCATCTACAAAAATTTAAAAGATATAATAGAATACTTGAAGTTGGAATTTAATTATTAAAATTAACTTTGTAATCATGATAAATCATTTGCCTTTCACAATGCACGCGAGGTCTTTTTACCTGTCTAACCCATTACTCTTTTTCTTCTTTGCTAATGACAATAATATTTTGGTGTTGTTTTGATGACTCATGTGTATTACCGGTTCGGATTTCTTAATCCAAAGAGAGTGGATGAGAAAATTATTAGTCCATACGTGACTGTAAAAGATTGTAAGGTTGAATAAGAGATGACCAGCAAAATAACTGTTGGATGGAAAACGATCACTTTTACCGTCATTGTAGGAATCCCATCCGGTGTATTTACATCCAATATTCTCCTAACTTAGGTTGAATTGCATATGAATGGAAGACCGTTTGATAGGGGTTGGGATCTCCTCACCCTAACTCTCCTCACCCCTTTTGTGACCACGCGACACGTGGCAGCAAAGGGGGTGATGAGGCTAGATGAGACCCTCATCTAGTCTCACCACACCTCCTTGCTGCCACGTGTCGCGCGGTCACGCATCACCACGCCTCCCTTGCGGTGAGGTGATCCTATCCCGTTTGATAGAACCATATCTTGGAAGCTCTAGCAGCCACGTTATGGCAAAGGATTCTATTCTTTTCCCTAATAATGCTCCTTTACATCATCTTATACCTAAATAATCAGATACAAAATTGATGACGCCTTCCGTATTAAATATGCTTCTGATCAAATTCCATATGATTTCGTTTACGTTTGTTTGCTCATTTGAGTTTGCTTATGATGGCATATGAGGTCCAGAGTTATTTCATACACCAACAACCATATGTACTTATTCATACAATTCCACAAAAGTTTCAATAAGAGTTTCCAAGATATGCCCTAATGATTCCGGTCACAGAGACTTGAAAGAGTGGCGAGAGTTCGATTCTTGGTCCAAGTAAGATTTTCGATTCTCTTTCCAGGTAAGCGCATGGTACTGGAGCTCCACTGCTTGCAGTGGGCTTCTTGTGTTGCTGTCTATACAGTCCAAACTCTGTCGTAACGGGCTTTGGACACCTGACTTTCATCCATATCACGCTGTGAGACAAAATGATAATGGTTCGGTTGGAGTTTCCGGTCATAAACCTTTTCGATACAAGAAATTTCCGTGTAATATATCATTATGGAATATCGAAATATTTGATATAAATATTTCTGTTTTTAATAAAGCAAACCAACAACATTGCAATATGGATTGAAAATATACAACCCGTCTGTTTATCTTATGCGTTTGTAATCCTCTCAAACTGTGTAGTTACTGACTATCCAGAACACAGCTTTTGTGTTGAACCAAGATCAATTTTATATCCAAACTACAATTATCAAGTTGAACCAAAGGTCTATCTTGGAGAAAAAATTGAAATCCTCTTTCTCCGGATCCCTACCGTCTCAGTCCCAAGAAGCATGTGTGGAGGATACAAATCAGGAGCTTAGCGGTCTCCTAAATTGTGTGAGATCTTATGCAGTGTCCCACACCAGGTGTCCCTCCGTAAACCAGACCTTCGGTCTAGCAGCAGAGGAGCACCCACATTGTGTCTGCCTCTGGAATCGAACTTTTGACCTCTTGAAACAAATCACAATCAGAATACCAACTGGACTATACCATATGACCAAGAAGGTCTATCTTATTGAAGCTTTTGTGTTGTCTGAATAACAACAATAATGAAGTGATATATCATAAAGCATGTTGTGTATGGGTATGACCCATGAAAAGGATGCAGGATTGGAAGCATTCATTTAGACATATATCGTAATTCTTGTAAAGAAGTTGTGGTACAAGTTGTGTTCACAATATATCTTTGCTAGGTGATATTTTCTTTGAAGTAAAAAAGTCAAACAGGGATGTACCGTTGCAGACAGAAAGGAATCTGTAAGGATGTTAAATTATTGGCAATGGCAGCATGATAGGGGTGGTCCATCTGAATGTGACATCTTTGTAATTTTCCCACCTTGTTTTAGCTTTACATTTAGAAAAAAAAAAAAAAAAAAAAGCTATGGGAACTTAAGGTTATGTTGAATAATGACAAATCAATTTATTGATAAGGTTGTTGTCTTGTGACCTTGAGGTTACGGGTTCGAGTCGCAGAAACAGTCTCTTGCACAAAGTATAGGATAAGGCCACGTACACAGCGATCTAGCCCCTTTCTGAATTTTATACAAACACGGGAACCTAGTACATTGAGAACAACTTTATGAAGCCTTGGCTCATGATGCAAACTAATTGGTGAAAGCGTGTGTTAGAAGTTTGAATTCGAAAGTTTGGGTAACTAAGTATTAAAAATGGAAGATGAAAATGAGAGGAATGTCCATATATGAAAGTGACATTATTATTCATTCCCTCCTATTATTTTAGGTGTTTAAATTCAAATAATTGGCGTGAGTAATTTGAGAGACATGCATGAGTATCTTTTCGAGTTAAATTCAAAACCTTGTCTATAATTAGTAATTTGCTTTTGACCTTTTTATCACTTCTGAAACTTTGAACTTTCTTCTCACATTTCTTGTTTCTCTTTCCTTTTCCTTAGTTGTGAACTGTTTGCTTGAAACGGTAGTTTTGCTTTTCATTTTCCCTTAACGGTTTCTGATAAATTGGATTTGCATTTCAGATTGGTAATATTTCACGCAAATTGGGAATTGTTTAAAGTGGGGCATTGCTTTTATAACCCTTATGACATAATTGCGTGTATAAAAATCTCTTAGAATGTGAATTGAAAGGTTTAACCCAACCAGTAAGGGTTTCTGTCATCTCCAGTCCCACAGGATGTGTAAAGATGTAAATCAAGTTTTCAGGGCCTACTAGTAAAAGTTTTCATAGCACAAGGACAGTATAAGGAGACCATTGACATTGAAAGAATAACCGATGGGCTGGCCTGTCAGCCTATCAGGTGATTGCTATTTTGAAGTTTAAATGCACTTGTATGCATGAAACTACTCTATGATTTCTCACTGTTAATGCTTGCTTTGTTGACAAACAACTACTCTTTCATTTGTATCCCTTTTGCAGTGAACATTTGTTTGTAGATTGATCTAATATTTCTTGCTGCTATCCTTTGATTAATTTAATAGAATCCGAGGGGTATATGAAGCTCTGAAAACCAACTTATGAACCTTGATTTTTTTTTAAAAAAAAAACAACAGTTTTCAAGAAGGGAAGAAAATAAATGCTTTCACTTGATTTGTAGGATTTTTTATTTCCTTGTGGTCCAAAAGAATAGATATATTGATGAATCAAGAGCACTGTCGCGGCTTTAAAGAAGTGCATTCATGAAAGTTACCAAACAGAACAATCAAGAAAATTGATGATCCCTGGAGAAGCAGAAGGCTTGGATACATATTATATACCTTAAACTATATTTTTTTTTTGAACTTAAAAAGGCATTTCATTCATAGACAATCAGCCGCAGAGGCAATTAGTACATTAGGGGGCAAACTTTCTCTCCACTCCATAAGAGAATCTAGGTCTAAGCCAGTTTGTGCAAGACAGTGAGCAGGCATATTGCCATCTCGATAGACATGTGAAAAGCTTACATTCGTAAAACATGCAGCTAGGGATAGGATAGTAGATGCAAGAAATCCTTGTGATGAGAGGTCTTCATCCTTCGACATAATGCGATGGTAGGCTTGTAGACAATCGGTTTCTATCACAATTAGATCAAAGCCGCAGTTGAAGGCGTAGGTGAGGCCCTCGTTAATAGCCAAAAGCTCAAGTAGCTCAACATCTTCATAATGAGGTAATGGTTTTGAGAAGGCACACAAATTGGCTCCACGGTGGTCGCGGAAGATGGCTCCTATTGCTGCCTTACCCTTGCGAATAGAAGCATCCACGTTGATTTTCACATATCCTATATCCGGAGGCTTCCATTTTACTTCCTTGGGTCTCGCATCTCTGTCGTTTTTTTGCCCTGCGTAGATTTCAATTTGCTCAGTGGCTTGGCTTTCAGCAAGTGCAACCAGTGAGGTGATACGGGGAGAATGGCCTTCGAATATAAAGGAGCATCTAGCTTTCCAAATGTGCCACATTAGATAACAAAATCTGGAAAAGCCAAGATCCCCTTGCGAGTCAATGATGGACTTAAGGAGAATCGTCAGGCTGGGAGCTGGGACTTTGAGCCATCCAGTAGTTTTACTAGGCACGGCGGCGATAGCAGAAGGGATACAGCAGTGGTGAAATAGATGATTAATCATTTCATCTGACAATCCGCAGAGCAAGCATTTAGCTGCAGCAAGGCCTCGACGCTGGAGATTTACTCCAGTCGGGAGTGTGTCGTGCAATAGCCGCCACATGAAATGTTTAATTCTTGGAAGAATAGGGGCCGACCATAACCTTGTTAAAATCTTATGGAGAATAGGAGCTGGGGCGGACGAGCTTGAAGGTGAGGAAAGGCCTAGCTTGGAAGCCATCGCGGAGTGATAGCCCGTTTTGACCGTGTAAGTTCCCTTGGGATGGTGGGGCCAGATTAAGTGATCTTCGCCACCGCGACCTAGCAGTGGGATACTTAGAATTTTTGCACATTCAAAATCATGAAAGTGGAGCCTCAATATGTGCTCATTCCAGCAGTTTGTGCCTGGAAGGATTAAGTCTGCCACCCGTGCGTCTTGATGTAGACTGTTGGCATGGAATATAGGTATGTGCTGTGAGGAGCTAGGGAGCCATGGATCGTGATATATTCTAATTTGGTCACCTTTACCAATTCTCCATATAAGACAATTGAATAGGAGTTGCTTCCCTTTATTCAAACTTCGCCAAAGATAGGAGGAGCGTTGGTTTGGTTTTGCCGAAGCTAAGTCTGTGTGCGGGTAGTACTTTGCGCGTAAGATTTCTGCAGTAAAGGATTTCGGTTGTCGCATCAGTCGCCATATTTGTTTTGCCAACATGGCCTGGTTGAAGGCCTCAAGGTCCCGAAATCCCAATCCACCTGCTGTCTTTGGTAGGCAACAATAATTCCATGCTTTCCAGTTAACCTTCTTATCATTCTGATTGGAGCCCCAGTAGAATTGCCGTATCATTTTCTCCACCTCAGAGATTAAGTTCTTTGGAAGCTCAAAGCATTGCATCACATATGTGGGTATGGCTTGTATAACAGCTTTTTTGAGAATCTCCTTCCCAGCCGGAGATAGATACTTCTCTTTCCATCCGCTCATCTTCTTCCAAACTCTATCACGAATGTATGAGAATATTTCTTTCTTAGAACGCCCAGTCATGTATGGTAGACCCAAGTACTTACCTTTGCCATCCCCTCTTGGTATGCCCATCTCCTTGGAGATTAATTTCTGTTGCTCACTAGATACTCCTTTACTGAAGTGCAGAGAAGATTTTTTCATATTAACACATTGTCCTGAGAGCTTCTCATAGGTTGATAGAATACCCAGAAAGGAAGTGCAACTAGTTAGAGTTGCCTCGAAGAAAACTAAGTTGTCATCCGCAAAGAATAGGTGCGTGAGAGTAGGGCCTGCCGCACCAAATTGTAGGCCAAACATATTTCCAGTCGCTGCAGCTTGTATCATCGTTGAAAGCCCTTCTGCACTAATAATGAACAAAAAAGGAGATAATGGATCACCTTGACGAATTCCTCGGGAAGGCCGAAAGGAAGTAGTGGGTGCGCCATTAATGAGAACCTGAAATGATACCGTAGTCACACATCACATAATTAGAGAAATGACCATCTCCGGGAAGTCCATCCGTCTCATGACCGAAATTAGAAAGGGCCACTCAACTCGGTCAAAGGCCTTAGCCATGTCGAGCTTCAAAGCCATGTGTTTATTGCAGCCACACTGATTTGTCTTCATGGAATGAAACGCCTCGAATGAAACTATGGCATTGTCTGTGATTAAACGACCACTCACGAAAGCGCTTTGATGAGGAGAGATCACATCGTTCATTACCATTTTTAATCTGTTAATGATCGCCCTTGACATAATCTTATAGACAGAGTTACATAGGCTAATAGGCCTGAATTCCGTGATGAGTGTAGGAGACTTACATTTTGGAATGAGTGAGATGAAGGTACGGTTAAGATCATCCATTGGACGGCCATGGTTGAGGCAGCCGAGGAGCACCCGTGTTATGTCTGAACCAAAAATTCCCCAATGCCTTTGGATAAAAATAGTATGTAGCCCATCTGGCCCTGGTGCTTTGCACCCCGGTATTTGTTTGAGAGCTATGTGTATTTCTTGCTCAGTGTATGGGCGTTGTAGAGTTTGTTGCTGTGCAATAGTTAGTTTCCTGAAGGTGAGGCCTTCCAAAGGGTCTTCTGCCGTTTGGGATGTTATGTAAATGTTTTGGAAGTAGTCGAGCACTATTTGGGTTATGCCATCTGAGGTGGTGATCATTGATCCCTGACTATCAATTAGAGAGGATATGGTATTTTTTCCTTGCGAGAGGAGGCTTTGTGGTGAAAGAATGAGGTGTTTCTGTCCATGCTTGTCAACCAGTCTGCTCTGCCACGTTGGCGCCAGTATTCTTCTTCCATGCTGAGTAATCTGTCAAGTTTAGCCATTAAAGGGCGTTCTTCATGGGGAGAGTAGTTAGGACTGTCCTGTAGCTTAAGTAGATGGTCTTGTGTTTCTTTTATGCTTCTTGGTAGGGATCCATGCTTCTTGCTGCTCCATTCTCGCAATCTCACTTTGGTGGTTTTTATCGCCCTTGCTAGACTTCCTGCATCATCGATATTATGTTGTCGCCTCCAGCATACTTTAAGCTCCTCTTCAAGCTCATCATCATTCAACCAGAATAGTTCAAATCGTATGATGTGACCCCATTGAACCCTTTCATCACGCATACTCAAGCTTTCTGAGATAATAATAGGTGAGTGATCTGAATGTGAGGCTGAAAGATCTCCGCCCATTCAGTCGTTGCGACGGCCCTATCAAGTCGAAGCCGGACCAGCCCTTCACTTCTACCATTGCACCAAGTAAAAATTGGTCCATTAAAGCCAAGGTCAACAAGTTTGCAATCAGATAGTACATCCTGGAAGGCAGTCATGGCATTTCTACTGCGGTCTAGCTGGCCTTCTTTTTCATGTTGGAAGAGGATTTCATTGAAATCTCCAAAGACACACCATGGTAGAGGTGATATGTTCGCCAAGCGTCTTAATAATGTCCATGAGTGGTGGCGGTCTTCTTTGTTGGGGTTGCCATAGAACCCTGTTAACCTCCACGAGGGCTTGGACGACGTATCGATTTGGACATCAATGTGGCCTTTAGAATAGCTCAATAGAGTAACTTGCACGTTCTTATTCCAGAAGAGCGCTAGCCCACCACTTAGTCCTAAAGCATCAACCACGAAGACATTCGAAAAACCTAGACGATAGCGAAGAGACTCTAAATATTTTTTTTTTTTTTGTTTCTGAAAGGAAAACTATACAAGGCCTGGTAGCCCTAATCAGGTTACCAAGTGCACGAACCGTAGAGGGTTGGCCAAGCCCTCGGCAGTTCCAAGCTAGGAGATTCATTGTGCTTGGCGGGGCTGCACCTCAGCAGCCTCCGCCATAATTGGGAGTGGTGGGGGTGTATCTTCACTTTTCAACTTCTTGTTGGATTCGCCATCGTCCGCACATAGGAGGCTTCTTTTTAGACCAACGGATGATGGTGTGTTGGTGATATCCTTTAAGGCCATATCTGTCTGCGGCTGTCGCTTGTAGGTACTTTTCTTCTTCTTTGTTTTTCGAGAGCATTCGACTGCGCTGATGGTAGGAGTGGTGATACGGGGAGGGGCAACCTTGGCATTCTCCATGTTGCCATTGTCTTCCAGTTCGAGTTCCATCAAATGTGACCCATCCTCAAGCAAATTTGCAGCAGTTGGAGAGAGGCACAGAGTTACGTTTACCAGGTTTTGGTACTGCACTTCACTATCCCTAGTCTGTTCGGTGGGGAAATAAGTATCCATCACTCTTGGGCTCTGAGGAGCAGGCTCTATCAGTAGGTGATTGGGTTCTATAGGAATTTCAATGGTCCCTTTTGAGGAGACCTCTTGAACCAACAAGGAGCCACGCTTCGCATTCAACCATTCACCATATGGCATTGACTTCAAATCTTCTATCGTTAATTCTTTCTTCCTTAGATTGCACTGATTTTGTGTATGCGTCAGGTGTCCGCAGTAGAAGCAGAAACAGGGAAGGCGTTCATATTGAAGCAGCCCTCTTTCAAGGGCGTGTCCTAGAAGTTTCACACAGTAGAATCGTCGAACAGGTTTGGTGACATCAATACTAACCTTAAATCTGAAAAATTTGGTTCCAGATCCCTTTTCCACTCGTATCTGTCCCTGCTTACAACCCTCCCATTCACTCATTATACGATGACAGACTTTATCAGTATAAAAGTGAGCAGGGAGCCCAACTAAATGGACCCAATAGTTGGAGTGGTCGAAGCAGTGAGCTTCAGATTTCCAGTTTTCCTGCCACTTTCTAAGGACTATTAAGCGGTCGTCATAACACCATGGTCCACCGTCTATTATATTATCTGCGTCTGAATCTGACGAAAATACAAACTGATAGGTGTTGCCTTCTACCTTTATTATACGAAAGGAGTTGCATTTCCAGGATTTCTGAAGTGCTGCCGCATCCCTTTGGTAGGAATTTCACGGTTGGCTATAATTTTTCCCAGTAGACTTCTTCGATTCTCCTCTAGTCCGCAGCAATTTCATCCACGCTGACCAATGTTGGAGTAGATTCAAAATCCGTCAGTTTCAGGGATTTTAATAAATGGTTGATGACCTCCTTCTCCATCTGTGAGAGGAAGATGTGGAGAAGAGAAAACCCTAAGTTTAGAGAGAGGACTCTGAATTTTAGAGAGAGGACTCCTTGTGAGAGGAAGATGTGGAGAAGAGAAAACCCTAAGTTTAGAGAGAAGACTCTGAATTTTAGAGAGAGGACTCCTAGAACAGGAGAGGAAGCCTATATTTAGTATACCTTAAACTATATTTAGTATGTTAAACTATATTTAGTATGTTAAAATTGTATAGTAATTGTTCAATTCAAAACGTACCGCAATTACTGTCCAAATTGAATTGAATTGTTCAATTCAAAGCGTATAGTGTCTTTTGGTGTGATGGGAGGAGAGGCAGTCATTTTTTCGAAATGGGGCGGTTCGTGAGTGGATATTGTCCAACTTGCAAAGTTCACAACATCATCTTGACTATGTGTTTCGGAAAGATATCCGTGCTATATGGTATTGGTGTAACCAATTTCAACACGACAATATTGTCTACTGTCCATCAACTCGTTACATTTACAATAATATCATTTGGAAAGCAAAAAGCAATACGTGGCAAACTCATGTAACTACATAGTATAATATAATAAGAGAACAAGCTAATAGATAGATAGGAACGGGATCTCCTGCCACACATTCCCTTTATCACATGCGTCACCATACAACACGTGGCAGCAAGGATGAGTGGTGAGGCTAGATACGTGTGATCCTCATCTAGTCTCACCACTCACCCCTACTACCATGTATTGCACGGTGACGCGTGGGGTGAGAGGTTTGGGGTGAGGAGATCCTAATCCAGATAACAGTTACATACTTTATCTCATATGTAAATTTTGTTACGAAATTTCATTAAAAGTTGCTTCTCTCGTTAAAAAAAAAGGGTACCGTAATTATTCAATTCAAAACGCACATAATTTAGATTTGTTTCGTGTTTACTTTTTCGTTTGTACTTCAGTTATTAAACATTATCTGGACCACCGCCGCAGCTACCACCAACCTCCAACTCCACCTCAGTTTCCTACCCCTATGCCTCATCCCAGCTATCCATTTCTCCATTTATGATTCAGCATTCTCCATTTATGACCTTCTTACATCAGTGACCACCATAATACAATCGAAACCCAAAAAAAATTTCCGTCTTGCGTGACCAAAAAGCAGCTCCACCACCTCCGCCGCCGCAACACAAGGAATCCAGTTACTTTCATGGGGCCGTGGCGCATCCAGTCAAGTAGGAGGTGGGATTGAGGAAACCGAAATAATACCCATCTGCTGTTGCTTCAATTTTGATACCTTCTTCTTTTGCTCTTTCCTCTCCTATTGCTGGTCGGCATGAATCCAGAAGCCAGAATGTTGAGGAGGTCGTGAGAGTTGAAAATTCGTGTGGGCTTTTCCAATCGGGTTTGTTGTCTGATGGGCAGCTGTGGATTCGGGGTAAAAGTGATGGTGACCGTGTTGGTTTAAGCCATGAGGATTCTGTGTTTGTTCCTACTTTGAATGACCAGTTGATGGAGAATGTTATTGTTAGTGTCCCTCTTGGCGGCTGTATTTTGTTGCTCTTGATTTTGAAGGCCAGGTCTTGTGAATGGTGGAGGTGACGGTGGTCGTAGATAGTGTAAGAAGGAAAGAAATAAAAAAAGGAAAGATTTGCTATTTATTGTAGATTTGTTATTGATTGTAAATTATACGGTGGTCAATACGAGTTAATGGTGATTGAGGATGTGTAGGAGTAATATTTGTAATTTACCATATGTAACCGTAGACAGTTGTGTATAAATTGATGTATAGCAGCAAAGTAAAAATCAATGAAAACAATACCGTTTTCTTTCATATTCAAGTATTAAAGTGTTCTCATGGTTAAATCTTCAACCCGATCACCATCTTGATTGGAATTCTGACGTTAAAGGCTCAGATTTTCAGTCATCATTACCTAAAAATTACATGTTCTCAACCGTAAAATACCTTTCCCAGCCTGTTTTGGCTAAAAGACCAGAAGTGCTCCAGTAGTGTTCTTCTTCTGATAACCTGCCCAGGAAAAAAACCGAAATCATGTCAACCCAAACACCACAAGATGAACCTCAAACACTACAAGTACTCAATACACCTGATATATCTGATCTGGTCATCCAAGCAGCCAGTATCCTCCGGAATATACCCACCAGACCACCAGAAATTCCAACCGCATCATCACCAATTTCCTTTTCTACAGAAAACCTGACATTAAACATCAAATTAAATGGAGATAATTATGCTTTATGGGCACCGCTAGTTCTGAGGGCCATTATTGGCCGGGGAAGGAGGAGCCACCTTAATGGCGTCCCTCCTCTCCCTGCTCCAACAGATCCGTCCGTGTTTACATGGATAATACAAACAATTGAACCATCTCTAGTCACAAATGTGACTCGATATCCGACTGCAGAAGCATTATTGGACGGACTTGCTCTAACATACGATGTAGAGACCGATTCTTTACAAGTGTATGACCTTCATCGCAAAGCCAGCTTAATCAGACAAGGGGAAGAAGGCATAGAAAAGTGTTGGAATCAATTGCAGGACATCTGGACAGCCATTGATGCCCGCAAGCCAAATCTAATGACTTGTCCCACGGATATAAATACATATAATCGTGAGATGCAAGAACTGAGGCTGTATCAATTTCTGACAGCACTGGATGAACGTTTCGATAGAGATCGAAAAGACCTACTAAAGAGGGACCCGTTGCCTAGTCTGGAAGAAGCATACAGGGATATTCGAAGGGCAGAGGAGAGATTGGTAGTTTGGAGAAGGACCCCCTCAGAAAAGGATTCATCACCGGGGGCAGGCCAAGGCCTAGCAACGCGTTCCACGGCTGCCAGAGGCCGAGGTCAGGGACGAGGGATATCTCAGAATCAAGGGAAGAACGGAGATTCACCACGCTCAGGAGTATCATGGCGAAGTGAGGAAAAAGATAGCATCACCTGCAGTTACTGCGGTCAAAAGAGACCCAGTAAGGAGCAATGCTTCCAATTAATAGGATATCCGGACTGGTACGAAGGGAAAAGGAAGCAGGGGGCAGCTCTGGTGAATTAGGTAATAGGGTTGGGTTTTATAAACCCAACCCTATTTCTTCTTGTTCTTCCAAAACTGCCCCTGTTATTTTTCCTGATATTTCAGTACTTACCCAGGAAGTTTCAAATATGACAGGATGCACCCCTAAAATTTCAGACAATTACAGCGCCGTCCCTGAAGTCTTGAAAATCCAAATTCGACCCATCAAATAGCCCAGCCTGTTTTTTTCAGTCCTATAAATCTCCAAAATGACAAATCAGTCCTTGCGAAGTCCCTATATACTACAACAGCCCCCAAAACCACCTTGGCACCACACAAGGACTCTGTTTGGATTCTTGATAGCGGCGCTACAGATACTATGATTAATGACCCCTATGACTTTGTCCAATGGTCTCACCCACGTAAAACTCATGTTGAAACTGCAAGCGGTGATTTAGTCCCCGTTACTGGAGGGGGCACTATTACCTTCAATTCAAAATTAACCTTGTCAAATTGGTTATATGTTCCATCCTTGTCATCTAAACTTTTATCTATTAGTCAAGTCACTCACGAACTTGAGTGTGTTGTACTTATGTACCCGTCCTTCTGTCTCTTGCAGGATATTCGCTCGAAGGTGATTCTTGGGCGTGGCACTGAGAAGGATAGATTATACTACATGACGGATGTGGTGCAACAGGGCCGGTCCAATCTTGCCACCGGGACGGCACAGAAGCAACTTTGGTTATGGCACCGTCGCTTAGGTCATCCTTCAGTAGCTTACCTAAAGTTTTTATTTCCATCATTAGCTAAATCTCCATTTACTCTGTCTTGTGAAACATGCATCAAAGCTAAACAGCATCGGTCATCCTATAAACCCAATAATACTAGAGTCAACACTGCATTTGGTCTTGTTCATTCGGATGTTTGGGGACCATCCCCGTGCTATACTCATATGGGTTTCCAATATTTTGTTATCTTTGTGGATGATTGTACTCGCATGACATGGGTTTATTTTCTTAAACAAAAATCTGAGGTTTACTCTAAAATTGTTGATTTCTATCATATGGTCTTTACTCAATTCCAGAAGAAAAAATTCAGATTATTCGTTCTGACAACGGTGGGGAATATTTGTCTGCTACTCTACAAACCTTCTTCCGGGAACATGGTATTATTCATCAAACATCTTGTCCTAACACACCTGAACAAAATGGCTTTGCAGAACGGAAAAATCGCATTCTATTAGAAATGACACGGGCCATGATGCTCGAGTTCTGTGTACCTAAATCTTTCTGGCCTGAAGCTATTGCTACTGCAACCTACTTACTCAATCTTTTGCCTACCAAGATTCTTAATCATCGCACGTCCTTATCCAAACTCACGACCAACGTACCTATTCCTCCCTGCTTAACGCTGCCCCCAAAAGTCTTTGGCTGTTCCGTGTTTGTGCACATTCCTCTCTCCCAGCGTACTAAATTTGATGCATGTGCTGACAAATGTGTGTTTGTTGGGTACGCTACTTCTCAAAAGGGTTATAGATGCTATAATCCTCGTACTCGATGGGTTCATATTACTCTCGACTGCACCTTTCTCGAGCATGAATATTTCTATTCGACCCACTCTTGGTCTCAGGGGGAGATGTCTGGAGAGACCTACGATTGGTTACATAACCTAAGTGCCAAAGTCGTTGTTCCAACACGGCAAGTAGGTGACGCCGACTGTGCTTTTCCCGCCGTAGAACCAATTCCTCCTCCAGACCATTCCACTGAACCACTTTCAGCGATGTCTGAACAAGAGGTAAGTCCGGTAAGCCCGAAAAACAGCAGTCCACTTACAGAAATTGTCCCTTTGTCCCCATGTCCTGTTATATGTGAATCTATTCTGGGTGACACTGACATTTCAGGAAAACAACAGGGGAAAGTTCTTCCACCTCGTACGAACATAGGCATCCCACCGGTAAGGTATTCACCAGAAAAAATGTCTAAAGGACCCGGTACTTGAGGCAAAGGGCTTCATGGCGTCAGTATGTGCGAATGTGGTTCCAAGAACAGTTGATGAAGCCATGGAGAAACCAGAGTGGCGTAAGGTCATGGAAGAAGAAATGGATGCCTTGCTTAAGAATAATACCTGGGAAAAAGCAGAACTTCCAGAAGGAAAGAAAGCTGTAGGGTGCCGCTGGGTCTACACCATCAAATACAGGTCAGACGGTAGTATTGAAAGGTACAAAGCTAGACTGGTGGCTCGAGGCTACACTCAGACATACGATATTGATTATGATGAAACTTTCTCACCAGTAGCCAAACTAGATACTATACGAGTATTATTATCTGTAGCAGCAGTTAAGACCTGGCCCCTACACCAATATGATATGAAAAATGCTTTTCTCCATGGAGAGTTAAAAGAGGAAGTTTTCATGATACCTCCCCCAGGGTTCTTTACGTCATGAAGTTTACAGGTTGAAACGTTCGTTGTACGGACTCAAGCAGTCTCCCAGAGCGTGGTTTAGAAGATTCATGGCGTTTATGAATAAACAAGGGAATCTTTTGAGTAATGCAGATCATACATTGTTCGTGAAAAAACGAGGTGATTTTCTTACGTGTCTTATCATTTATGTAAATGATATGATTATCACAGGAAGCGATACGGAGGAGATGGTCGTCCATCAAAAACAATTGTTTTCTGAATTTGAAATGAAGGATCTGGGAGCGCTAAAATATTTTCTGGGAATTGAAGTCGCTCAGTCTAAGGAAGGGATCTTTCTTTCACAACACAAATATATCCTGGATTTGTTAGCTAAGGTTGGTATGATTGACTGTAAGTCAGCAGAGGCACCTATGTTGGTAAATCACAAGTTGGAGTTCATCGAAGGAAAGCCCGAAGTAGAGCGCGAGAGGTATCATCGGCTAGTTGGGAAGTTGATCTATCTCTCACATACCCGGCCAGACATTGCGTATCCTGTGGGTGTTGTCAGTCAGTTCATGCATAAACTACAAGAGCATCACATGGAGGTAGTAATGAGGATTCTAAGATGTTTGAAGGGTACTTCCAGAAGAGGTTTGTCCTTTAAGAATCATGGTCATCTTGACATTGAAGTATATACTGATGCAGATTGGGCGGGGAATCCATTAGATCGGTGGTCCACTTCAGGCTATTTCGCATTGGTAGGAGGAAACCTGACTACATGGCGGAGTAAGAAGCAAAAGGTTGTAGCTCTCTCAAGCGCTGAGACGGAATTTAGAGGTATAGCCAAAGGAGTAATGGAGATACTGTGGTTAAAGAAACTAATGAAGGACATTGGCTTTCCAGTACAAACCACGTCTAAGTTGTGGTGTGATAATCGAGCATCCATTCAGATTTTAGAAAATCCAGTTCAACATGACCGTACAAAACATATTGAGGTAGATCGTCATTTTATCAAAGAAAAGTTGGACGAAAAGATCATTGAGTTGCCCTATGTATGTTCTGAAGATCACCTTGCAAATATATTGACTAAAGTTGTGGCTGGGAGAGCTTTTCAAGAAGTTCTATTCAAGTTGGGCATCGTAGATCCCTATGCTCAACTTGAGGGGGAGTGTTAGAAGGAAAGAAATAAAAAAAAGGAAAGATTTTCTATTTATTGTAGATTTGCTATTGATTGTAAATTATACGGTAGTCAATACGAGTTAATGGAGATTGAGGATATGTAGGAGTAATATTTGTAATTTACCATATGTAACCGTAGGCAATTGTGTATAAATTGATGTATAGCAGCAAAGTGAAAATCAATGAAAACAATACCGTCTTCTTTCATATTCAAGTATTAAATTGCTCTCAGATAGGGGATAGATGGGGGATAGGAGGTGGAGACGGTTGGTGGTGGCGGCGGCGACAGAGGCAGAGGCAGTTCTGTTAGTAAAACAAACAAATTTAAAGAGTTTAAGGTGAGAAAATATTTGCCCTCTAATTTTGACAAATTGGGTAAATTGAGTGATTTTTCCTTCGTAAATGCATCCCTACCTATAACAACAACATTATTCCATTCTCTTATATAGTTCCGTCTATGACAATATATAAAAAGTCGAATGTACACGACCATACTCATGTGTTAGAAACGCACAGAGGTTGTTTCCTGATAATGTATAATAAAAATTGCGTCAAGCTGTGCCGATCAACTGCTACTTCACAATATAAAAAACGCATCCAATTTACTGAACGATTTTAATTTATTACGTCATATTTCAAAATAAAAAAGTATCGCATTGACTTTATAGTAATCATCATCATCATCCGTACCAGTATATCCCAACGACGGCAAAAGCTATCGTTAGGGTGTGAGGAGGGTAAGTGGTAGGCAGACAATACCTCTATCCCAAGGGATAGAGAGTCTGCTTCCAGTGAGACCCCCGGCTCTATATGCACCTACATAAATGACATAATAATAAATATATGATGTGCTAGTATGTTAGTGAAGGGATTCCAGACGAAAACGCCTCTCATTCACCATCAGGGTAAAAAACTTGTGGTCAGATGAAAACCCCTGTTATGAGTTAGGATCCCCTCATCGCAAACCTATCACTCTATGCGTTATCGTGCGACACGTGGCAGTATGGGTGAGTAGTGAGTCTAGATGAGGGTCATCCACATTTAGGCTCACCATCTATCCCTACTGTCACGTTTCGCACGGTGACGCATGGGGTGAAGGGAATTAAGGGCAGGAGATCCTATCCCCCCTCTCATACACCATCATGGTCTTGCAGGGTTGGGATCTCCTAACCCCCACTTTCCTCACCCCCTTTGTGACCACGCGACATGTGGCATCAAGAGGGGGCGGTGAGGCTAGATGAGGGTCACCCGCATCTAGCCTCATCGCCCCCCCTTGCTGCCACGTGTCGTGCGATCATGCATCACCGCACCCCTTTGCGGTGAGAGGATCCTATCCCGATCTTGCACCTGCTCATTTGTCTCTCTTTCCTTAACTTCTATGGTACATTCCACATCATCCCTTTTTTTTTTCTTTTGGGTTCTAATATTATGTTTTTTCAAAGAAGTATGATTCTTTCATATATTGAAAAGGAAAACATTGAGCACTTAAAATCAGGAGAAAAAACCAAATTTATTATATTTTTAATACAAAAGCCTACTTTTTATCGTAGCTTTGAAAATAAACCTACATTTATTATACACGATATTGTCAAAACTGTGGTGTACCGATAAGCACGATTTTAACAAAATTGTGGTATGCCAACGTTTTTTAAAAATCTTATTTTCGAAACAAGTTTGTGTTTAGTTTATTTTTACGATTGTGTAAATGTGTATTTTCTATAAAAACATAACTTTTAACATCAAATAATTTTTTACAGTGTAGTCAAATAAAATAACAACTCAATATTTGTGTGTCATTGTTTCTACGATCGTGTCAATGCTAATTTTATATAAAAATATCTTTGAATTTTGGAGATAAAACGGAACAAATACGAATAAGTAAAACCGGAATAAAGTAATATAAAATAAGAATAAATCAAAGTGTGCAAAAGTATGTGTATAGACAAAATGTCATTGACACAGTACCTAAATAATGTACATCTCATAGGCACACACTGGTACCACAACGCTTTGTACGTCTAGGTCGCATGGCAATTGTACTACGTCAGGGTGGACCCGTTTCTTCTGTCAGCTGAGACTGTTACTGGAAACGCGATGGCGGCAGACCAACTCCATGAGATGCAATATGTGTCTACGTCTCTTTCGGCAACAAGTTTCGCTATATCTCTCTTGTAAAATGGAAGATAGCTGGATCAGATTAATGAGATAGTATATGTCAAAGCATGGCATCCTGAGCAAATGCATGCATGTCATCGGCGACTGGTGTCTAGAAAGATGTGCTTGACTGTGACCATCCTCCGTTGTACGCATGTCTTGAGAGACTCTCTGGCTGTTCTTTTAATTAATATGCATCGGCACTTTGCTGGGTGGATGTGGCTGGAGGTCTTTACAGCAGAAGATATTCAAGGCCCTCCTTCTTAAGCCTATTCAATGCAATCTTCATGTATCTCTCATTCCCTGCCTCTGCTGCAAGATGGTACATCTCAGTCACAATGTGTGCATACAATTTAAATGATAGAATATCAATACACATTTAATTTACAGTGACACAATTATATAAAATAAAAGATCATATGTGTCATCCGTATGAGACTAGCTACGGAACCACAGAACCTTCGTTGTTTACGCGCTCACCACACAACCAACCAAACGCCATGAGTGTTCGAGGTATATGCCACTTCATGTAGGGTGAGTCATCTAGGACACCAAACCAGGGTATAACTCTCTCGATCCTCGGTGCTCGATCCTCTCAATGCTATATGAATATAGCACGAGCCTACGCATAGTCGATGTTTCATACCCTCTTCGCCATCTGATGCAGCACAACCCCCACGTCGATGTGCTCAGACAACACCTCTTGTTTCAGCCCAAACTGTCTTACCACTATGTCGGAGAGGTGACGTTCAATAATGTTCCACAGTATCAATGAGACCTGGGTAGTTCATATATGAGTCTCTTAGGTGCACACACATGGAAAGCTCTCCAGCACATCAAGACCGTAAGTCACCCATAGAAAATCTTCCTCTGTGAGACTATCCAACAGATCACATGCAGCATCCCCCGTGTGTCAGAAACCTCTGAAAAGCTGCGTTCATGAAACCACCAGCCTGCACGGGGCGCTTCAGAAAATTTCTACAGCTGCTTTCTAACGCATCGAGGACGAAAGACGACAAATTGTTTACATGACAATAACTGCAGCAGGTTGCACTGGTCTGCAATTTGATGGCCCTTCGTCTTTGCAACGTGTCCTCGCATAGATTCTGGTACAAGCACACAAGGACAACACTACCCTATAAATATATATGTGTACTGGGAAGTCCTAAAGTATGTACAGATAGACAAATTGACATAAACGATTACTTTTTCCACATAAAAACTTGTCAGAATGGAGAAGATGTATGCACTAGACTTCTGTTGAATCTGCTCATCGGATGGGTGTTCTGGTAGTCTGATTCGTAAATCACTCCATGAACTTCTTCTGTGATACATGGTTGCTTGATATATCCAGAATCTATAAGCAGTTGGCGCAACTGCGCTGTACTATGCGGAGGCTCCCGGCTAGTTAGCGGCTCATCATCGATGCGAAGATCAAACAAGATGGCTATATTTTGTAGTGTAACTGTGGCTTCACCTTATGGCAGGTAAAAAGAGTGGGTGTCATGTCGACACCTTTCTACGAATGTGATGATCAAACTATGATCTATCTTAATCTTATTACACTGTAATTCTTCATATAACCCCACGTGCTCTATGTACGCCCTACAACTATCAAGGAAGATCGGATTCCTACAAAAGGCTACTTCCTTCAGCACATCCGTCGTGCTATTACTTGTGTTACTCCTAAGATGGAGGGTTCTATGCTCGTCCTGGAGCATCAGGAAATCCCCCATCTTCGGTCTCAACTTGTCAACAACGGTGCTACCAATAACAAATGATGTTATAACTAAAATTAAATATGTAGTAACATATTAAATGCAAATACAATGTAACTAACATGAATTTAAACAAAATACAAAAATGCATTATATAAAACATAATTAACAGAAGTTAAATGAATTATACGTTCATGCAATCTAAACAAGTAAATAAGAATAATTAAATACTTATACACGTTCATGCAATCCAAACAAGTAAATAACAATAATTAAATACTACTGTACATGCATAAATTACAATAAATAAATAACAAAAATAAATTAACTCACACGAGAGAGAAAACTCGTATTTATCTTCAGATGTGTTTGATGTTGTGCGCAGATTCCAACAGATCTTCGTTACGTTTTACAGATATGAAAAAAAATCAATTGAAAAATATGAGGTTTTTGTAAACAACCATAGTGTAGCACACCATGATTTTGTTGAAACTTTGGTGTGTCAAAAATCAAATTGGCACATCATGATTTTATCAAAACCGTGTTGCATGTCACATCATGGTTTTAACAAAACCATATATAATAGATGTGAGTGTATTTCCAAGAGTACAGTAACATTAAGTTTTCTTATTAAAACTACAATAAAGGTTGCTTTTTAGCCCGTCAATAAAGAGCTCCTTGCAAGAACTACCCTACCAAATACATGTTCATAAACTTGAAACTTTAAGAAAACCATCTTACAATTTTATAGTCCATTACAATTCTTCAAGTCCATTCCATGAAAAAAAAGGATGACATCTTCAAGAAAAAGGAAAAACAAACAGTCACTTGATAATTGATACAATTTTTACATTCCAAACAAAAGTAATGACTCACGAGACAGAACAACTTAGCAAAAATCTGATCTTGATTTCTTACGAACCGATATGCAACCTCTCTGAAGGTCTCTGAAGATCTTGATCTCTGAACAATCTCTCAAATCCTCCAAACTAATGAATTGTTGCTTCACCATCCTAGCAAAATCGCAACCAGTATCGTGAATCCAGATATAAGGATGGCATGTTTCATCATAGTAATACAACAAGCTCCTCATCCCACCCCCTCCATTACTACCTTGACCTTTACTAGGCATATAACTCTTGTAAATCCTCTTGCAGTTGAGTCTTTTTGATGATCCTGGCTTCAATATATGTGCCTTCTTTAACAATGATCCCACTCTTATTTGCAATTCCACAGTCTTGTCACTGAAATTCCAGATCCGGGTTCCGGCTCCCGAGACCCGAGTGTGATCATGGCATCCATGGAAACATCCGACTAGAGAAACCAGACTCAGTTTTCTCATTTTGTGTCCAGGACAATGTGAACTTAACGTCTGTTTGTTAAGAGTTGCTCAAAATTGGTGATGATATGCAGGAACTACAACTCCATTATCTTATTATGAAATCATGATCATGGGGCAGTGAATGCAGAAAGTGATACCACAATTCTCTTTTGAAATAAAGGGACAATAAGACCCTGTCATGATTTCTTGTGAATCATAACTAGAAGAAATGAAAAATTGGTCAAATTCTTGCAGCTGACACTTTTATGGGATCTGTTTGCGGCAGAAAATTGGTAAAAAAGTTTGGTACCCACCACCATTTTAGATTGTCAAGATGGGAAGGTAGTAATGATGTTGCTTCACCTTTCATCATGATAAAGTTTGTGCTTTCTTTTTTACATCTTTCCATTCAAGACTCAAACAAGGGACTTTCCTATATCCTGCTGCTGAATTAAAGGTGCAAATTGTGCAGTAAATTGGTTTCCCAGTTTGATAAATTTGCAATTCAAAATACTAAATCCTGTCTTTCTCATGATAGCCTATAGTTAATCTTAAATACTATAACTTTTTGAAGTATTCCCCCCCTCCCCTCCTCACACCTAATGGAATTGAGACGATTCTGGTGCTCCCTTGTCATAGTTCATTTGTTACTCGGATTGTGAATTGACACAAAGAGGTCATGAGTTCGAATCCAAGAACACGCACAGTGTGGTTGTTCCTCTGTTGCTAGGCCAAAGGCCTGGTTTGTGGGGGGACACCTTGTGTGGGTAACTGCGTAAGATCTCACCCAATCTAAGAGGCCGCTGGGCTCTTAATTTACATACTCTACGCAGCTCCTTGAGGCTGGAGTATTGGAGGCCCTTTGGATTGGGGTTCAACCTTTTGCCACAAAGAGACGATTCTGGCTCATCAAGCTCTCTCTAACTCGTCTCACTTTTCACAAATATATTTTTGGGAATCCATCAACAGAAATAAACATACATTAAAGGGAGGGCTCAGATATCTCAAACCTTCACCTGCTCAGTAAAAAATGAGACAGAAAAGTTCCTGTCGAGATACTTCTTTCTCGAGACTATAAAACAAGAAAAGGTGGGAAAAAAGGTGCAACTTTTATTCAATGGAGTATTAGTTTTTTCCTATGTAGGAAATCTTTTTACTGATTCACATTCTTCAGTTACATCTGTTAATTAGACTCTTCTGGTCAATATACTAGAGTTAATTATATCTCACTACTATAGAGTCGAAGATGAAAGCATCATCACAGTATTTAGAAGGTTGGTATGGCAAACAAAAGTACCCTTTAAATAAAGCGATTAAGAATTTACAGGAATGTCCAAAACCATTCTGCATGACCCTCTTGAGAGGGCTCTATCTTGATTAGCAATGGTCCTAGTAAATCAGGGGAATCCGCAACGACCGGCGGTTGGATTGATGGAAGAACATCATCAAAGTCCTCATTTTCGGCCAATGTTTTCTCCAGAGCATTCTTTGCAACACTCGTTTATGCAAATAATTAAGAAAACAGCAAAAATTGGCAAAGACGTATATATTTCTGGATAATATGACATGCTGAGTCTTGGTAAAGTCAACAACTTCGAAACTAATGTGTTTATATCAGTGGCTTTGTAAAAATATGTCCCTTAACATAAGAACATAGTAGAGTAGATTCAGCTTGCAGTTTCAGAGAAATGCATGCTTAACATGAGAAAATCAATCAATCAATCACACCAGTATGTCTCAACGTCAGTACGAACTATCGTTAGGATCGGAGGAGAGCGAGCCGGCAGACAAACAATACCTCTATCCAAAGAGATAGAGAGTTTGCTTCGAGTGAGACCCCCTGCTCTATAGGTGACACTATAATAGAAATATGCTGTGTTGGTGGGGGAATTCAGTAAATACAGCTTAACATGAGAAAACTATCAACTAATTCCTTAGCTAGCCCGTAGCAATAGTTTGCTAGCAAACCCATAAGGTCGATTCTTGCAGGCAAACACCTCACTAATGTCAAGAATCAGAAACTAAGTTTCCAAACCAAAAGTATAAGTAAAAGAATCATGATCTTCAATCAGAGCCATTTCTCAGTTGATGAACAACAGTTTAGAAATAAATATAACGTTAACGTAAGGGTAAACTTGTTCAACTAACTTCCCAGCTTTCTTTACTTTCAGACTTATACACCTAGAAATATAACAGAATAATTGATTGCAAGGATGTAACTCCTACAAAAATTTATCTGCAAAATCATATGAAGCAACATAGAATATCAGTCCGACACTTTAGTACGGGAGTCAACATTAACATATCTGAAAATTTGGCACAACAGCTGTTAAATTACGAATGAAATATTTTTTTTCCATTGATCTTTAATATGTAGATTGAGTTGAATATATAACCTTTTACTTCAACTGTCAACTAAGATTTTAATGCAAGATTTGATACTAGCCTAACTTAGTATCCTAGCTAGAGTGATTTAATAGCTTAGAGTAGTCAACAACAACAACAACATTACCCCATTGCCTTAGAGGCTCCCGTTTATGGCGGGGTATGAGGAGGTCGATGTACGCAACCATACTCATGTGTTAGAAACACATGGAGGTTGTTTCCCGATGACCCATAATGAAAATTGCATGTCGATCAACTGTTACTTCACAATATAAGAAGCGCAGCTAATTTAGTGAGTCATTTTGCTTTATTCCATCATATTCCAAAGTCAAGAAAGAGTGTGTCCTTAACTCCATTAGAATAGTCTAGTATCCTAAAATAGGCTACTTCCCATCACCAGCATGTTAATACATCTCTTAACTGACTTGGATCAGGAGTAAATGAAGTATTAGATTATGCTTAACTAAAGAAAAGAAGCTTACCAGAAATATTATGCCCAATACCAGGAGTAAATGAAGTATTAGATTATTTGTTTGTTTGTTTTTTCTGAGTTGTAACTTAAATCATGTCCTCCTTGTCTGTCTCATAATACCTAATACATAATATGCGCATTTAGAATATGTATATTTCAAACTATAATATCAATTTAACCGTGACTCAAACCTAAGTGTCTCAAATTTTCATTTAAATCTTATACCTTCCATGACATCAGTTACATGTATCAATTGTCTCCACTGTGCTCTATCACTAACCATGTGCTCTCCATGTCTTCTTTGGTTCCCCTCTCCCATGGTGAACATTCTCTCCATTCATTGCATCGCACCGCTTAATAGGAGCATATGCAGGATGCTTTTGCACATGTCCAAACAATTTTAACCTTGACTCCCTCATCTTTTCATTTATAGGAGACACTTCAATATTTCTTCTTATATGTTCATTTTTTATTTTTATCCCTTCTTATATATCCGCAAATCCATCTTAGCATTATCATTTCCACCACTCGAATGCTTTATTCATGCTTATAATTGACTTTCCAATATTCAGACCTGTATAAGAATATGTCCTATTTATTTCATTTCATTTTTATCGGTAACCAATTACTCCGTGTATACCAAACTGGAAAGTTACTTTTGGGTTCTCTATATTGTCATTTAATATGTTGTATAATCATTAATATTACGACATATTCTTAGACATTGTTACGTTTCTTAGCATTTAATATATGTCTTTTTTAGTATTAATACAAAATTTTGAAAAAGCACATAAAACTTTGAATATTACAATAAAAATTAACATGTTCCTAAGGCATCTTACAAGTGAATATCAACATAAGATGAACGAAAATCATGTTATGTGTATTTACACCTGTCTTAATACCTAGCATTATATTTAAAGATTGTTGTAAAATAATATGAATTAGAAACATGAATTTGAAAACATGAATATTGAAAACATAAATAAAATGAATCAATAAGAAGACAAAAATAATGAAAGGTTTGTATGAAACAAGGCGAATTAGAACCATGATGGAAAGAATGAATGATAAATGATATAAGAGTACACTTGCATAATTTCTCATCTCTTTATTTCTTCGCCTTATTCATATTTTAAGTTCGTCTTTCTAAATTAATGTTATAAAAAATTACTCATTTAAAACACAACTGACCATAAAGATGCCATTTATCATAGCTGAATCTAAAAACCCTATGTTTCTATGATGATTCCAGTTATTATATCTTAATCTTACAACCAATATTTCTATGAAAATGCCAGTCATCATCTTCTTATGATGTACACACTTTACCATAACTAGGAAATCGATCTTTTCAGAAACAGTGAGGGTTAGAGCATATACTGCACATTGTTTTCATGATGAAAACATATATTAATCCTAGAAACTAGGGAGGCCTAGTAGAAGGCCATAACAATACACCGATTTACATTTCCAAGTCTGGTTGACTTCTCAGTATCCATTAAAAAACAAAATCTGTGTGTTTTTAATATATGAGTATGATTGCGTATATCTAACCTCTTATACTCCGAAAGAGGCAGAAGTCTTTAAAATAATGAGGTAATGTTATTGTTGGTCACTTCTCAGTACCACTTAAAAAGAAAGGCATTTAAATGCTTTTATGTGTATTGTGGGCAGTTTTGGGCATGGGTTTATTGCCTGCCTAATAAGTTTGTGTGCTTATTGATACAGACTTTATTAGCTGAACTTTTATCTTTACGTGCAAGTTAGTGTTTGACCAAGATCATATCTAAGTATTTCAATTGCAATTTACTCTCATGCATGTAATGTGCTTAAAATCACCATTTGGCACTACAATATGATCATAATTATAATCAAAACAAAATCTCTAATAAGGTTTTAATTCATTTTCATTTTCAGACTTTTCCACAGTATCGTTAAGATAATATTAGCTCGAAATACCGACAATATGTGTAAAAACATAGTATTAAATTATATATCAAAGAACATGTATGATTATGAAAATAAATATTGTATTGAATATCTTTTGTTAGTATTCATACACTAGGTTTTCTTAATCAAATTTATTGAGTCTAATGATTCAATCGGATACATCCAAACTTAACTTAAATGATACTATTTACATCATCCAATCTCAATTTGCATTTTCAATCCCTCATAACGCCTAGTGAAATGAGCCCAGACCGTGTACATGCTTGGTACCCAAATCTACGTCCAACCAGAAACTAGACGCCATTTCTTATTTTTCTAATAGTAAAAGATCATACTTTTATTCTGAAGGCTTTTATAGTCTCAGTTTTAAAGAGTCCCAGCAGCTTTTTAAATTAGTAAAAAAATCTAGATTAGTAAGACTTTTTATTAGACAAGCCACGCAGTGACTATACATAAACAAGTCCAAAAGCAAAACAAAAATATTTGAATCTCCTCACACCTTCAATAAGAATGGGATCCACTATTGATACTCTTCCCTTGTCTTTTTTTTCTTTCCTTTTTTTAACCACACACATGAAAGAAAAATATGATCTAAATTCTGGTTCTCAAAAAAAAAAAAAAATACAATAATTTTTACCATTAGACCGGTTCGAATTCCTCGCATTGATGGTTGTGATCTCCTCACCCCAACTTTCCTCACCCCCTTTGTGCCCACGCGACGTCTCATCTAGCCTCACCACCCCTTACTGCCACGTGTCGTGCGGTCACGCGTCACCGCACCCTCCTTTCGGTGAGGTGATCCTATCCCCAGCATTGATACTCTCTTAATGAGCTTTTCACTTAAAAAGTCCATCAACCACATCAAGGTTCCACAATTAGTGGTCACAAGCTCTCAACAAAGTGGCCAAAGGCCATCCGAAAGTAAGCAGACAACAGCAACAAAGTATAATGCAAAATAATTTGAATAAAGATATAGTGTACAACATTACCAATCTAGTGTCCTCTAAAGTACTAAGTGACATATAATTACAGACATACTTTTCCAACATAGGAGACCGACGAACACACATCCTCCAATACTCCATAGGACTGAAACGGTGGGGTCACATGGTGAAAGATTTCGCTTTTTGCTACCAACAAACAACTTTTCCATCTACCCAACTTTGTCTAAGCGGTAAAATATGACATCTCTACAAAATCCCACTAGCCAAAAAGGACATCGACCAAAACTTTCAAACTTCAAGTGCAAAAATTGCCAAAACCATGTTGTTCCCACCTTCTTTACCATCCACTTTGAGCAGCAGATCCAGCCAGCTTGCAATACCACCAGCCAATAGTTTCCTGCAGTTGTTTTTCTGCTAACAAGATCAACCATTGGTTTCATTCAATCAGTATCACTGTGCGACCAGAAGTATAGTGAACTATTTCGCACATAGCGAATTGAGCAACACATGACCAAGCATGAGGTCTACAAAGTATTGGTGACCAACTTGACCATCTCTCCATCGCATCTTCAAGGGTGCGCGTCCATAATGTACCCCATCATTAGCCCTGTTATCATAGTGCCAAGGATAGGTCATATCAAAATCATCTATCACAAGGTTAACTACATTGTACTTCCTTAGCTTATCAAGCAATACTCCATTGAAAACCTCCATTTTCTGGGGATTAAATTGCAATCGTCTAGCATAACCACCGGCCGCTATCGTGCTCCTATACATAACTTCTGGTGGTTTTGCCTGCCTCTTCTTGATTCCTTCCATTACTTCAGCCCAAAATGCTGCAGCATAATCTGCCCCATAGACGAACCGTCGGAGATTAGGCCAATATACTCCATCATGCAAACCAGAATTCATTATCAAAGTATCTGGAACAACTTCTTGTGAAAAGTATCTCTTCAGAAGTTCTCTGTAGCCTGCATTTATCAGAGAATTTAAGCCCTGGTAATTGCTAGTTGCATCCCAATGACCATTAAAAATGCTCGTGAATCTAAAGGTTAGTGAAGGATTCCTGGGGTTAGTAATGTTCATATCAAAAATTCTAGGAACCGTGTTGATGCTCTTAACATCCAGAATGAAATTCAGGATATTTCGGATGGTATCACAATGATTCGAGTCCCCCCACCAGAAAATCCAACGGTTGCTTAAGCAATTCCAAGCTTCTTCACTAGAAAACATCTTGAATGAGCAATGAGCAGAATAAACCCAACCATTACTCTCAATCATTCCCAAGTAACCATTACACCAAGGATGTTGGCAAGGAAAGTTTGATTCTTGACATCTATATCGTCCATCGTTACTAATAGCACAATTATCATTCTTGGCGTGCCGAGTCCATCTACCTGACCACACATCTCTTGTGAAATCAGATTTCTGGCATTGTGTTATACCTTGTAATTTAACCGAGGATACGCGAAACCTAAGTGGCAGAACTCGAAGAACTTTATCGAATGCGAATTTAACAGGGGAGAATTTCAATCCTTCAAAATGTCTAAACAACAGAATCACAGTAAGGTTATAAGTTCCTTCAAAATCTGGATGAACTTGGAGCAAAAATGTATATGTACCATTCCCCAAATCCCTGACTGGGGGTCTAGATTTCCATTTTTCACCCGAAAGATCTGTTTCGAAATAATCACCACCTACACAAACAAGCTTCCCAGACTCATCTAGTGCCTGGAAACTAACCTCATGAGCTTCTCCAGTTGAAAACACAATGCTCTCATTCCCATCCAGACCTTGGATTCTGATGTCCACTGTTCTTGCATCCTTATATGTCTCCCCACCTGGAGCCAACCATCTTGCCAACAGATTTGTCGAATAATTCGCTTCCGATTCAGCTGAAATCCATGGCACAATTCTTGGTCCCACATGGTTCTCCAACTTCTGGTCTCCCTGAGAGTTCAAGACCAATTCTTGAAGCAGAAGTGGTGAACTCAAATTGAAATCATGAACTGCCTCCCCACTAAAATTGGACTTTACAGGAGCAATATCAGGAGCCAATTCTTGATGGGTATTGTTCAAATCTTTCAAAACACCACTCATATTCTGATGTGATATTTCTAAATATGGATTAACATGAGTAACATTTAAAGAACTCAAATCTTTTACTTCCTCAGGTAGTTCTTTAACACTGGTGTCTAACTTCAAAATAACAAAATTCCTCTGTAAACTTCCCACATCAAAATCATCAATTCCCCAAACAATCAAGACTCCAAGAATCACAGTTGTTACCAAAACTTTAAACCACCCAAGAACCAGAGGACTCGACCTGGGAATCCATAAAAAGCTCGAAGCTTTCTCTGACATCCCTAAAGCAAACGTCTTCATTCTCTACGCCCGAGAAAAAAATTGTATGAATACTTTACCTAATACAGTTGTACTCCCCCTGAATACTCGCCGACCAGTCCCTAACAAAATTCAATATGATTTATTAACAACGGAATAAATTAAACAAATTAGAAGCTTTCTTGAATATATAAAATAAGATACAATACATTACGTTGTCAAGAAAACTTGAGAAAAGAAGTAGCCGAAATTTCAATGCAGCTGCTATTTTCTCTTCCCCAAAAAATGAGGTGACATTCTAGTAGTTGAGCAGCAGTAGGATATTAGGAAGAAGATGGCTTCACAGAGGCCTACAGTTGTGGGTTCCTCTGTGTGTGTGTATATATATTTAGGTTGATTATTTAATTTATGGGTGTGCTTGTATTGGGAGGAGAGTCTTGTCTAACAATCGGATGGGATCACCTTACCGTGTGGTGATTTATCTTACTTTCCGTGATACGTGCTAGCAGAGGAGGGTGGTGAGGTAGGATAGGATCACCTCACTGCAAGGGGATGCGGTGACGCGTGACCGCACGACACGTGGTAGTAAGATGCGGTGACGCGTGACCGCACGACACGTGGTAGTAAGGGGTGGTGAGGCTAGATGAGGGTGACCCTCATCTAGCCTCATCACCCCCTTGCTGCCACGTGTCGCGTGGTCAAAAAGAGGGTGAGAAAAGTTAGGGTGAGGAGATCCTCACTCAACTCAATTGGGGGTGAGATCCTCTCACCGCCGTCCATCTTACCCCCCACGTGACGGCCCGCCACGTGGCAGTGGAGAAGATGGTAAGGCTGGGTGCAGGTCCTCATCATCCTCCTCCCTTGACACGTGACAGGGGGTCATTTCTTACCCAAAAATGGGGGTCAAGATATCCTGACTCTTAAAATTGGCCATGACAATTATGCCCTGACAAGATTGTCGCAATTCCACGAAGCCCAGGTGGACATGAAACCCATCACCGACAAATACGCCGAGAATGATGTATGATAATTTTTATATCTTTAACGGTTTTTTATTAACTAATAAACAATAAAATAGATAAAGACGTAGAAGGATATTTTGTTATAAACACAACCGTCCTCTAAGATTAGAAGTAGGCCATTTTACTTTAAACACAACTTATCTCTTGATATGTAATTATCCTGTACTTTCCTCTAAAAAGATTTCAACTTATACAAGTGACTAAACCCTATAGATATTATGTCATTATTTCGCCCCTCTTAAAGCTTATAGATATACTTGAAGTAAAAGTGATGATGTTACAGTGGAATGTGTCATTTTGACCTAGTAATGATATTTTACGCAATGTTACTATAAGTCGTGATGAATTACATGACATGACCCAAGGAATAAATTGGCAGCAAAAACGCCTATAGTGGATGCATATATTTGTGATATAACTTTCTTTTGGTAGATACATGTATATTTTTTCTTTCAAAAACTACTTTTTGAGGCATGCTGAAGAAAAAAGGTGGCAAAAATTCGAAGTGGACGTAATATATATATATAAATGATAAGATCATATAATTAGATGAACAAATACAAATAAGATATTTCAACCTAAACATGCTATTTTAAGGCTATGTTCTTCCCACTTCTATAGTGGTTTAGCCTATGATGACAGTTTATTTCATACATGTGTATGGTGTATTAGAGATTATTCCATGCATTTTATATTAATTGTATCCGCATAGTGACTTGTACTATATCATACTATAAGGAAAAAATATAGTCAGGGTCTAGTGAGTTCAACGCTTAACGCTTTTGATACAACGCAACCAAATTCAGGTTTCCAGCTAGAGTTTTAGATGCTTATTCTGTTCCAAGTACGAAAAGCTTCGAATTCGAAAGTACGTTTGTGATGTATTAGCCTCCTGCGTCTGTGCAGTATTTGGAGAAAGACTGAATTGCTTCGCGATCTGATTTAATCAGTTTTAATTTACACTTTATAGAAGAGGCTGTTTTAGCGGCATTAAAAAAAATTTCTCCTTAAACAAATAAAAAGAAAACAGTACATCCAGAGAGTGGGGGTAAATTCAAAAAGAATGACAGTCATAACTCAAAATTAGTTACTCTTAATGGAATAAAAGAATGAGTTTATAGATGAAATTACAATTAGTTATTTAAAGCTTATCCTCAATAGGTTCGGTCAAATGATTTGGCTTTATAATTCAATCATGTCGTCCGAATGATATGATGCAAATTATAGTTAGCCGCCATGATTTCTTGGCATACATTGATCATGCACCTTTTTGACCTTAAAGTCATATGTTCGAACTGCAGAAACAGCATCTTGCACAAAATATAGGATAATGTTGCGTATATCAGATTGCGAAGCAATCCGGTCCATTCCCGAGTCCTGCACAAACGCAGAAGACTAGTACACCGAAAACACCATTTTAACGTTCCGTTCACGACTAAAAGGGCACTGAATTAAAAGTTGTTACCATGTAACTCAAAACTACACATTCCACTCGTAAAAATGGACATTTGTATCTAAATAATTTACAACTACATACAAAATATCTAAATAGTTCGATCGTACTCTAATCTGTTACATGCATAAATTATCGTTTTCCTTCAATTTTTTTGCAATTGATTTTGCCATGTTTGAATGATAATGTGTGCGAAGTCCGTCATACAGTAACATATGTTTACCAACATTTATTTTATTTGATAATAGCATTTATCAACGCTGACTTTAGTTAAATGATAAAAATTCATAGGATATTAGTGATCATACCACAAATATGGTAGTAGAGAATTAATTTGCAATGAGAATTTCAAGGCACGAAGGTCTGTAGACTACCATTGATCATATAACTTAAGAAAGTGAATACACTTTAGTTAAATGACAAAATTCATAGGATATTAGACGACGTCATAAATATGGTAGTGAAGAATTAATTAGCAACTCCGTTTTGTACAATACTGAAATACGTTTACATGTTAATTAGCTTTTTTTGGAAAAAAATAATATGTCATTGTCTTGAGTCAGTATTTTTATATTTTCTAGTCATGGTGAAAAAAGAAAGGAAAAACGCATATAGGTACTGGAAGGCACTCGTTGAAAGAATTCACACCCTTATCACTTTTATTTATTTATTCATTTATTCATTCTTGTGAAAGTTTGCTGCTTTGTGACCTTGAGGTCACGAGTTTGAACCGGGTCAACAGTTTACACAAAGTATAGGATAAGATTGCGTATATCAGACCGAGAAATGATTTGGCTCATCTCCGAATAAAATGCGAGAGCCTAACGCTACAGAAACAAAAAGATTAAAAAAAAAATTTATTATTGTGAAAGGATAAAATATTGAAATCTACCCATGCAGTCCTGAGATTTGGTAGGCATTTATTTTGTATGTCCCCTCATTTATGGTGTAGCAACTAACCGATCGAGAAACAATTACAAAGATTACATAGAGACTAGCCATTGTTTTCATTTACATAGATTAAATGACACATTCTTTCATAATTTTAGAATATGATAGTTAAAATCAAAATGACTCACTAAATTGGCTTCGATTCTTATATTATGAAATAGCAGTTGATCGACACATCTTGATGTAACTTTCATTATGGGTCATCAGTAAATAACCTCTGTGTGTTTCTAACACATTGGTTGTGTATATCAGACATCCCATACTCTGACATAGGTCTGAGGCCTAAGACAATGGATAATGTCGTTGTCGTATATAGAGGCTAGCAATGAATTTGATTAATAGTATTATCAAAAATCACATGTTGGACTTGCTAGATACCTTTTTAGTTGTCCATGCACAAGATTTTTGCATCTTCTCTTCACGACCACATCTCCTGATTCCCACCTTTTCAGCACATTTCGGATCATATCCTTGTCATGGATCATATCCTTCCCATTCAGCGAGCGTATGTTCTTGGTCTCCTGATGCAATTCCCTGTTCCTTCTGTTGGGATTGGTGGAACTGAAGTCAGCCGAGCTGAAGAGGCCGAGCTCAGGAGACTGAGCTGAAGAGGCCGAACTCGAGGACTTAGAGGGAGGAGCTGATGCCAGAGATGGAAGTGTGCCGAACTGGACTGATGGCCGAGCAGAGCTGCAGGCCGGCCATACCTGCAGGTCGGCCATATCTGCTGGTCGGCCATATGTCAGAAAATCACGGGAATGGATATCTCTTGATTGGAGATTTAATTAATATCAAATCCTGTTCTGGATAGGAATCTCTATGTATATCCTTCGATAAGGAATATCCATTAAAGTCCTACTTATGGCATGACTCGATGTATAAGGCATATCCCTTTTGTGGCTGATCCCCTTGCTATAAATTCCCAGTTTAGATGCAGTGAATTGTAACCGAATTCTGAGTTGGTGATAGTGAATTTTTTTTGGCTTGCCGCCGCCGTGGGTTTTTCTTTCCCTTGAGGGTTTTCCCACGTTAAAATCTTGTGTTCTTCGTTTTAGTCTTTTCTTTGTCAATTATTCATTACTTTTGTGTGTTCTTGTAATTGTCGTTGTGGTTATTCTTCACTGATTCCGCGTTGAGTTCCCCAACAACTGGTATCAGAGCCGAGAATTTCTCTGTTTGAGTGGGAGCAGTGGCCGACGACAACAAGTCAAGGATTGAGAGATTTGATTGATCAATCTTCGGGTTCTGGAAGATGCAGGTTGAAGACTATCTATACCAGAGAGATCTATATCTGCCTCTTGAAGGGAAAGAGGTGAAACCTACTGACATGACGGATCGAGAATGGGAGATTCTAGATCGGAAAGCACTTGGTGCCATTAGGTTATCTCTAACCCAAACCGTTGCATTCAATATCTCAAAGGAGAAGACCACAAAGGATGTAATGAATGCGCTGACAAGAATGTATGAGAAGCCCTCTGCCTCAAACAAAGTGCATCTGATGAAGAGGCTATTCAACATGAAAAAGACCGAAAATAAAACGATGCAGGAACACTTGGGTGAATTCAACACGATCACTAGTCAACTTGAGTCGGTTGGGATCGTCTTTGACGATGAAGTTATGGCCTTGGTGATACTGTCAAGCTTGCCTGACAGTTGGGATGGAGTTGTTATGGCTGTGAGTAACTCATCTGGAGAAGGTACATTGAAGTTTGACAATGTGGTAGATGTGCTACTTGATGAAGATTCAAGGAGGAGAAACAGTGGCATCCCTGAAAATTCTGGAGCCGCGCTGAACAAAGAAGAGCGTGGCAGATCTGCCAAAAGAGGTAATGACAGAGGTGGGAGATCGCAGTCTAGAAAGAGCAAGTCAAAGGGCTCAAATCTGACCTGCTGGAATTGCAAAAAGAAGGGTCACCTTAAACGCGATTGCAGAGTCAAGAAGAAGGCTGATCAGACGGACAAGTATGGAGATGAGATACACGTTTCGCAAGTTTCTGGGTCTGATAGTGACGGTCTGATTCTGAGCTGTGAGAGCCGAGCCGACGACCTCTGGATCTTTGATACTGGTGCCTCTTTTCATGCCACATCCAACAGAGGATACTTCACAAACTATAAAAGTGGAAACTTTGGTAAAGTTTATCTCAACGATGATGACTCTTGTGATATAATTGGCAGAGGGGATATCACTTTAACTCTGCCAGACAGAAGACAACTGAAACTGCTTCAAGCAAGACATGTACCTCGGCTGACCAAGAACTTGATATCAATTACACAGCTGGCTGATGATTCTGATTTTGAAGGAAGGTTCAGCAAGACACATTGGAAGCTAGTCAAAGGGTCCTTAATTGTAGCACAGGGTTTGAGAGAATGAACTCTCTATAAGTTCTCAAGCAAGAGCTCGGTGAACGTGGTCAGCTCGACAAGTGATGCCGAGCTGTGGCATCAGAGACTCAGACACATGATTGTTAAAGGGATGAAAATAATGGCGTCTAAAGGGAAGCTAGAAGGTCTATCCAACGTTGATATACCATTGTGCGAATCTTGTGTAATGGGAAAACAAAAAGCAGTTAGCTTTACAACGCACAAGTGAAGTCCCAGAGCTGAAAAGTTCGAACTTGTTCACACAGATGTTTGGGGGCCTTCAGATCTACCTTCTCTGAATGGTTCACGTTATTATGTCACTTTCATTGACGATTCAACGAGGAAGCTGTGGGTGTACTTTCTGAAACATAAGTCTGACGTATTTTATATCTTTAACAGATGGAGAAGCCTCGTTGAGAACGAAACAGCGCTGAAGCTGAAATGCTTGAGGTCGGACAACGGTGGAGAGTATTGCAGCAAGGAGTTTGAGGACTAGTGTGCCGAGAACGGAATAAGGAGAGAAAAGACGGTGCCCAATACACCTCAACATAACGGTGTCGCTGAAAGAATGAACAAAACGATCTGTGAAAGGGCAAGGAGTATGAGGATACATGCCGACCTGCCGAAGTCTTTCTGGGCCGAGGCGGTGAATACTGCTGTCTATCTGATTAACCGAGGACCATCTACTGCCATTGACTGTAAACTTCATGAAGAAGAGTGGACTGGCAAGAAGATCTCTCTTGCCCATGTCAGAATATTTGGGTGCATTGCTTATGCACTGTTGAAGCCAGACGAAAGATCAAAACTTGATTCCAAGTCCAAGGTATGTTCTCTAATTGGCTATGGAGGTGATAGTTTTGGATATAGACTGTGGGATCATGTAGGGAAGAAAGTGATCAGGAGTAAAGATGTGGTTTTCAATGAAAACATACTTTACAAGGACAGAGCAAAGAAAGAGAAGCAGCCCGAGGAGCCTAACTATTTCGAGCAAACTGACGTCGGTGAGGCCGAGCCGAGCAGACCTGCTGATCAGACTACCGAGGTGCCGACCTCGGATCATGAAACTTATGAAGAACAAGTCACACCACCCATTGCTGTTCGGAGAGAGAGGATAACCATTACTGCACCTGCCAGGTTCTCACCTTCACTTTACTACTTGCTTCTTACTGATTCTGATGAGCCAAGCTGCTATGATGAAGCAATGAGTTCTGACAAAAGTGATGACTGGAGGTCAGCTATGGAAGATGAGATGAACTCTCTGCAGAGCAATCTGACCTGGGATCTCGTAAAGATGCCACCAGGGGAAAAGGCTATTCAGAACAAGTGGATGTACAGGTTGAAACAAGAAGCCGACGACACTCAAAGGTACAAGGCAAGGCTTGTTGTGAAAGGGTTTCAACAGAAAGCTGGGGTTGACTTCACCGAGATCTTTTCACCTGTGGTCAAGCTGTCTACTATCAGAACTGTTTTGAGTATGACAGCCGCAGAGGATCTGCATCTAGAACAGCTTGATGTGAAAACTGCCTTTTTTCACAGAGATCTTAAAGAAGACATCTGCATGATACAACCACAGGGCTATGAGATACCTGACAAGGAAGACCTGGTATGTAAGTTACAAAAGAGCTTGTACGGACTAAAGCAAGCTCCAAGGCAGTGGTATAAAAAGTTTCACAACTTTATGGCAGAGGTCGGCTACAAGCGCTGCCATGGAGATCACTGCTGTTACTTCAAAAGATTTAAAGGTTCGTACATCATCCTCCTACTATATGTCGATGACATGTTAATAGCAGGTGGAAGCACTAATGAGATGAAGAAGTTGAAGGAACAATTAGCCAAGAAATTTTCCATGAAGGATCTCGGCCTGGCAAAGAAGATACTGGGGCTCAGCATCAACAGAGACATGAAGAAACGGGTGTTGAGCCTGAGCCAAAGAGATTACATCTCCAAGGTATTAAAGAGATTCAATATGGAAAATGCAAAGTCGGTGACTACACCTCTAGCAGGACAGTTCAAGAATTTGTCAAAGCAGCAATGTCCTAAGACGAAGGATGAACTTGAACGAATGAAGAAGGTACCCTATGCCTCAGCCGTGGGTAGCTTGATGTATGCTATGGTGTGCACCAGCCCAGACATAGCCCATGCAGTGGGAGTTGTGAGCAGATTCATATCAAATCCTGGTCCAGATCATTGGGCTGCAGTGAAGTGGATACTAAGGTACTTAGTGGGAACGCAAGACTTGACACTGCAGTTCGGCAACGATGATCTGAACCTACTCGGCTTTGTAGACTTTGATATGGCTGGAGACATTGATGAGCGCAAGAGTACTACAGGGTATGTTTTCAAGCTAGGCACTGCTGCAATCACCTGGGTATCAAGATTGCAGAAAATTGTGGCATTGTCAACAACTGAAGCTGAGTATGTGGCAGCAGTTGAAGCTACCAAGGAACTGGTATGGTTGAAGAGTTTGCTGAATGAACTGAAGCACCCTCAGGTCGGCTGCAAGTTATTCAGTGATAGTCAGAGTGCGATACACTTGGCTAGAAACTCTGCCTATCATGCAAGAACTAAGCATATTGACATCAGGTATCACTACATAAGAGATATGCTTGAGACAAAACAGTTTGACTTGGTGAAAATTCATACAAGCCATAATCCAGCAGACATGATGACTAAGATTGTTCCGAAAGAGAAGCTTGAACTCTGCAAGGCTTCTCTTGGCCTTGTTACTTAATGAAAGTGCTGAAGTGGCGGCAGTCTGAAGAAGAAGAAAATTCATGATGCGTCTAAGTTAGTCAGTTCCAAGTGGGAGATTTTGTTGGGATTGGTGGAACTGAAGTCAGCCAAGCTGAAGAGGCCGAGCTCAGGAGGCTGAGCTGAAGAGGCCGAGCTCAGGAGGCCGAGCTCGAGGACTTAGAGGGGGGAGCTGATGCCAGAGATGGAAGTGTGCCGAACTGGACTGATGGCCGAGCAGAGCTGCAGGTCGGCCATATCTGCTGGTCGGCCATATGTCAGAAAATCACGGGAATGGATATCTCTTGATTGGAGATTTAATTAATATCAAATCTTGTTCTGGATAGGAATCTCTATGTATATCCTTCGATAAGGAATATCCATTAAAGTCCTACTTATGGCATGACTTGATGTATAAGGCATATCCCTTTTGTGGCCGATCCCCTTGCTATAAATTCCCGGTTTAGATGCAGTGAATTGTAACCGAATTCTGAGTTGGTGATAGTGAATTTGTTTTGGCTTGCCGCCGCCGTGGGTTTTTCTTCCCCTTGAAGGTTTTCCCACGTTAAAATCTTGTGTTCTTCGTTTTAGTCTTTTCTTTGTCAATTATTCATTACTTTTGTGTGTTCTTGTAATTGTCGTTGTGGTTGTTCTTCACTGATTCCGCGTTGAGTTCCCCAACACCTTCCCAACTGTTTCCTGCAATCCTCTTCAACTGGATTTGCTTATATTATCTGACGCTCTTCTAATCTACCACCAATATATCGGTGCCAATGCATTCATGAGAGTTGAATTTTGTGATACATTCTGAGCTGAAAGAAACACGGGAGAAACAAAAGCTCCTGAAATGGATTCTTTTTTCTATTCTTTTCGTCTATGCAGTTTAAACATGGTCTGGACCCTGGAGTGCTTTCCGTTGGATGGGAGGTGGGATTTAGATGAATCATAAAGGTCGGTTCTGGATTTATAAAGGGTTATTGGAGAGTTCCTCTGTGAGGATTCTGTTCAATAATTAAACTGAAAAACAGGGGACTAAAGGCTCTTCATGAAAGTGCCCATAACCAACATAGACAAGCAATTATTTCCATAGTACGCAAGAAATTCAAATACAGTTGGTGAAGACGGCACCAAGATTCTTGCAGAAATTAGAAACCTGCATAAATTGGGTATTCATCAACAGCAAATTTGGGTGGTGATCACTGCTACAGTCTGTTCAGTACCTCGTCTTTCACTTACAGTATTTCCAAGTTCAGTTGAGCATTCACAAATATTTTCCATTTCTAATGGAGTCGAGGACACTCTTCTTTGACTTTGAAATATGTTGGAATAAAACAAAATGACTCACTAAATTGGCCGAACTTCTTATATTGTGAAGCTTGACGTAATTTTTATTATGGGCCACCGGAAAACGATCTCTATGTATTTCTAACACATACGTATGATTGCATACATCCGACTCTGCACACCCGCCATAGATAGAAGTCTCTAAGATAATGGAGGTAATGTTGTTGTAGTTGAGCATTCACAAAATGCGACACTGGGAGTGATAAACTACCCGATATGAACATTTCCATGCTTCTCAAACTTGCATGACAACTCGTAATACAGAAACCCACTTTATGGGTCGAAGTTCTACAAGCCAAATATGGCGCACTGCTTGATGGAAGCTCCAGGCCTTCTCATTCCATCCTTTGGAAGCATCTCAAATCCATTGTGCCAATTTTACTGGCTCCAAATCCATTTTACCAATTTTACTGGAGTGTATTGAGTGGCCCAATGATAGATCTAACCAGGCAGCATCCTCCGTGCGTTGGAAGCTTACCCCCTGTGGTACTTTTACTGTTGCTAGTGACTACAATTATTTGATATCCCAGGACGCCGAAGGACCAAACAACCTGTGGGAACTCATTTGGGCAATGAAAGAAGCAGACCGTTTTAATTTATTCCTGTGGCAGGTGAGTCGAGGCATTCTGCCTATTGCATCATTTTTACAGCGCCGACAATTGCATGATGATGGTAAATGCGTGATGTATGGTCTGTATCAGGAAGATACTATTCATGTATTTAGAGATTGTTTCTGGCCTCGAAATATATGATGATATCTACTTAAATCAACTGCATGGGAAAAATTTACCCGGAGGACAAATATCTCATGTTGGATAAAAGAAAATTTGACGTCTTTATGGCAGCAGGATCATCTACAAGCTGAGTGGCGTTATATTTTTCGTACGTGTCTGTCCTGCATTTGGTATTGGCAAAATCAGTTGGTACATGACAATGTCCTCCAACTTCCACCACCGGTGGCCGTGGCTAGTGATATTGCAAGGCGCTCAAGACATATGGCTCATGTGCTCTTAGACATGTCTTTAGACAATAGTGGAAATGAAGTAGTTCAATGATTTGCTTTTATAGTGTAATTAGTTGATGTACAAACATTATTTTATATGCAATACAGAGATCCTTGTCTTCAAAAAAAAAAAGAAAAAGAAAAAAGATGTAGAGACAAACAAAAGGATAACACTCGATTAAAGCCAAGAGATAACTGCTCAGGACGGAACAAGTAAAAGGCGACAATTCCTTAATGTACAGGCGAACAAAAGAATAATAAAGAATCGGCCGGAAGAACAAAAACCATTACAATTGAACTATTAGTAATAAACAACTGAATGAAACAAGGTTCGGATATTGTCATTATTAACTCCATGGATCATCCCACCCCTTGGGTATCTCCCTTTTGACAAAATCTACAATGGCTTGAACAGCTTCCTTGACTCGGTTAGACAGTGAATGATTTCCCCATTCAATTTCAACTTTTTCTGCACCACCCATTGCTCTGCATAGCCTACACAAGTTTGGGGGACCAAAAAAGGGCAGAAAAACAGTCTAGTCATATATTATACGAAAGGAAAAGCAAGAATTGAATGCTCCCACACATTTCTAGAGTTTTTGTAATAGAAAGGTATGAGAAGGGTTTTAATTCTTGCCTATCTACGAGTGCTTTCTTGTCAACATATTCTGGCACATATTCATCAGCCATGGAGAATATGACCTGCATAAGTAGAGTGTTCTCATCATAGTCAGTTGCTAAGCCAACAACTTCAACTATGAAGAATACACAATCATGAAATGGAGGGCTACAAGTAGAAACTATCTACAGAAACAATTTCACATACTTGCACCACCAGTCTATTGGTACAAATAGTCTCGTATCCATCAGAAGCATAGGGAAATCTACTGAATAGTTGCTCTCTAATCTCAACTTGCACCTTTACATCAATGGAAGTTTTTAGCCTTGAGTGAAAATGCAAACATCTACCTGACAAGGTGTGTTAGACATGTGTCCAAGCCTCTGTTTCAGCTGGTCTTCACTTAGGTCAGAACTAAACAAGTCGTCATCACCGTTATATGCACAAAGCGAGTGATACCTGCATCCAAACTTAGTTCTCAGCTGATACGAATCAAAATTATACACAGAGAACAATGGAGACGGAAAAGAAAAGGTATATGAAAATGACGAGAAGACTCCTCATTCCAACTGTGTGACAACCTGCTTTTTCTGCATACAGACTGAGGAAAAAAGCAAAGGACGCTCTAAAGCTATATATGGCAAAACCAATCCTTGGATATAAAAAGACTCTCACTTGGTCCTTACAGGGAAAGCATGGCAAAACACACTTTACAATTCATATTTCAAACCAACAGAAAGATAACTAAAGTAAACAACACTGCTGTCCAAATCAAAAGTCTCAACAATGATGTTTGGTGAGTGAAATCAACAAGTAACACCTGATGCTTACTCCATAGGAGCAAAGAAATTATGGATGCTTAACATCTTGAGTTAAGTTTGACATAATAGAGAATGGGAGGTACTGAATGCCCATGTCATCTATTTAAAGTCTCAACTTCAATAAAAGCTGCAAAGATGAGCAATCCTGCGTGGTTCTTTAGCTTTTCCTCCCACTCAATCAAGGAAATGACTAGCATCATAATTCTGTAAGAAAAATATGCTGGAAAACATGGAGCAACAAGTATTTCAAAACATTTAGCGAGATGCCTATTTTCCACAATCATAAAGGCAGGTTAAGAAACTTGAAAAGGCTAATATCAGCAAAAGACAACCAGATGAGTCAAATGGTAACCACTAAGACGTTCAATCAACCCCACCTATAAGCTGTTATGGGGGCATGAGGATTTGCTTCCCAGGGCATCAATTCTGATCCTTGACCTTCACTTATCATTTTCGAAGCCAAATCAATCATTGAAGCAGTTTGAGGCAACGTGGCCTGGTATTCCCGATCACTAACAGGCGCCTAAGAGGCAATCAGCAACATCATAAAGTGAAAGAGGAAATCCAATGGACAGGTACTGTACCAGATAATGAAGAGACGCACATCTAATCAACTAAAAAAAATGTTTTGAGGTTTTAACCAGCACTAGAACTTATCGGATTCAGACAACAACAACACTCAAACCTTTTCCCACTATGTGGGGTCGGCCAAACTTATCATATTCAGACCTCAAAAAAAAATTAAGCATCACACTGGCAGCTAATATGTAGCTACATAATTTATACTCAAGTTCTTACCTAAATCAAAGAAGTCTAAACGACGAGCTACTATAAAACGTACAAACTATGAGCTCTCTCATTGCATTCCTAATTTTGACATATAATTGAATGCATTTGAGGTTACTGACAACATGTTTAAATAGCATGCCGATTGGAGGAATGATATTCTAATCTCCTTGGTGAGGTTGATAAATAGAGAGCACAATGCTAATAACAGGCACTAATTTGTATAATGATTTGGTTTGAAACCAGATATGCTACAGCAAAGGAATTTTTCTGAAGGCATACAGAACATCTGACTGGAGATAAAAGTGAAAAAGACAGACTGTAAAGTGAATTCTCTGAACCAGTAAAACAAGACTAAAGTTAACGCGGTATTACTGAGAAATTATCCAGATGAACCGACTTCCACCAGAGCTAGCAAATAAATAAGTATATGTCTGGATATGCATAAAGAAAATGTATAGCTGAAAACCAAATTCACATAAAATAACCTGCAAAACAGCTGCTCGGACAGCTCTGGAGCATGCAGAATTTGTGCGCAAGTAGTACACAATGTCCTATACAAGATAGCATATTAGCAAGTACACATTTATCATCTAATGCCACAGAACATCAGCTAATCTAATAAAGACTTCAGATGCTTTTCAAAATATGAATCACATAGATCAAGAAGAAAGGTATACCTGGCATCCAGTACTATGGCCTACAAGTACCACTCCCTCTGAGTCCTCTTTGTTGATTAAATAATTTATCAACTGATCCAACTCCAGCGCATCCTTCAAAACGAGTGACGCAGAAAATCATTGGAAAACACAGACAACAGAAAGAAACTATATTAAACAAAAAAAAAAGGCAAAAAAGAGAAGAAGATATTCTTTGAACAAAGTTAGACTCCATTCTTAGGCAGCATAAGGTTAAAATCACACAACACGGACTTTTCTATATGTTAGTATAACCATTGCATTGACAGTTATTCTGGAAAACTATAGGTATGCATAAGAACTATTGTTGGACTGCGTTTGAAGGGTAGTTATACCTGTCTTTGGTCATGATGTCAATTTGTACGATAGACCAACAAAGGACATCCGACAAAACCCACTTAAAGATAACAGAAGTAGTGATAACCGTATGAAAAATCAAAGTAATAACAACAGGAACACCATGACCACCAAATGCAAGAAATTGCACCCTAACAATAATAGCAGTAACAAGAACAAAAATGACAACGACAAGAAGTAATAGTGATACTCATACTCATAATAATATTAATAATAATCGTCGCCATCGTCGTCATTATCATCATGATCATGAAGATGCACATACTAAAACTATAGGTATGCACAAGGACTACTATTGGTCTGCGTTTGAAGGGTAGCTACATCTGTCTTTGATCATGATATCAATTTGTAGGTTAGACCAACAAAGGACATCCAACAAAACCCTCTTAAAGATAACAGAAGTAGTGCTAACAATATGAAAAATCAAAGTGACAACAGGATTACCATCACCACCAAATGCAAGAAAATGCACCCTAAGAATAATAGCAGAAACAAGAACAAAAATGACACAATATAGAGAATTCGTTATTAGTCAACTTAACCTTCAGATGTACAAGTGATCCCCTTTATATAGCGGCTGCTAACAGAGCCTCAAGTCCCCCAGACAGCCAACGGCTATAATCTAAGTATGTGTATGTGTATAATTTGCATACAATGTATACGTATATGTATATGTGCACAAATATTTTACTGTATAATTCTACACTCTCACTCAAACTCAGTGCATATATTTGTACAACCAAGCTTAAGAACTAATGTTTAGAACACTTGTGTAGAAACTGGCTTGGTAAGAATATCTGCTACTTGATCTCTTGAAGAAACATTCTCTATTTTGATAACTTGATCTTCAATCTTTTCTCTTATGAAGTGTCTATTTATTTCCACATGCTTGGGCTTATCATGTTGGGCTGGATTATTTTCCGTATTGATTGCTGAAACATTATCAGAGTATACCGTGATTGGAAATACAATTGTCTACCCAGCTCTTCCATAACTCTTTTTTTTTTGTAAGTTAAATTTTCATTAAAAAGGCCAGAAAGGCAAATTTACAATGAAGCATCCGACTAAGCAGAGAAGTCGATGCAATTTCAAAAGAGGCTTACAAAAGCGCGCTATACTAATGCCAACCTTTTAGCAAAAAGTGTTCCCCGACAACCCCAAAACTACTACAACTATCTGAACATACTAACTAATTACATCGAGCATCCCATGCTCCACAAATCAAAATGGAAGCTTGTAATTGTACTACAAAAGATTAGATTTCCAGAACGTAGGTTCCACAATTTCCAAGCCAAAAGCAGTCGCCAAAAATTGTCCTCCACGAAATAAAAAGCTCAAGGACCCGCTTGCCAAACACATCATCAGAATCCACATCATCATCAATAGCACCATTTCCATCATCAAATAGCAAGAGAATCAAAAACAACATATAACCAGCCTTGCTAGAATTCCTTCGGGCAACAATATACAGCTCATTTCTCGGTGCGGCCAAGTCCCTGTGCCCAGTGTTTGGGCAACCGAAGCCACATGGTCCACTCTCCGACCTATTCTGAAAAGAAAACACCAAAACCCAAAGAGAGCAGTATAGTAAAAGAAGGAAGTATAACAGTTTGATAACGAGAACCTGGTATATGTGGTGGATTATGTGCTCAACCGCCAGATAGATGCAACAAGACCGTATCAACACAAACAGACATAATCAAACAGACAAAAGTATTTAAATCAGAATGTTGTGTGAAATTCCCATTTCCAATACCAACTCCCAATTGGTTTTTGATCTTTTATACCCTTTCCAAGAATAAGTGGCATATCTAGTGTGCTCAAGAATCTCCAACACCACAGCATTTTCATTTCTTTTGATTTTTTGGAAGAATCTTCTGTTCCTTTCATGCCAGATGGAATAGACAGTCACAGAAAAGCAGAAAGAGACAAGATGTTTTTGAAGTTTGGATTTCCAGTTCTGATTATTTTCAAGCCAATTAAGAGTGGTATCCCAGTCCATGTTAAGCGGGTTATGCATACAATGGGATAAAATGCTATTCCAAATCTTTTCCGAGTAATGACACTTGAAGAAAAGGTGGTCATGATCTTCAATGTTTCTTTCACACAAGAGACAAACATTTGAGGAGATTATGCCCCATTTTTGCAGCTTGTCTAGTGTATTCATCCTTTTCCAACATGCAAGCCAGAGGACAACTGCATATCGCGGAACATAATGAATGCAACCAGACAATTTTGACCCAACTAGGAGGTGATCCGTAGGTAGCTAAGGCTTTGACAGCACTCTTGATAGAGAAAACTTTATCCGGTTTCCATTCCCAACTGTCCTCTCTATTTCTTATTTCAATTCCATTACATAATTGGCTAAATTCAAGAACTTGTCTATCCCATCCTCTGCCATATGGTATGTCCCAGTGAGAACCATTTAACACCGTAGAGACTCTAGCATTTTGAGGAACATTAATTTTCCTTATTAGTTCTGGGTGGCTGGTTGAAAGGGTGCCCCATACATGCCATGGATCATGCCAGAAAGATGTGTTGGTTCCATTGCCAATGCATTTAGTCATACAGTGAGCAAAAAGATCTCTGACCACTAACAGTTTTTTCCAAAGCCAAGAATCAGATGCCTTAGCCTTGGCTTCACAGATGGAGTTTCCCTTTAATATGACAGTATGAACCCATTTGACCCATAAACTTTCTTTGTTTTCGCAGATGTTCCAAAGACTCTTCATCAGGTATGCTTGATTAAGGACGTTTAAATCTTGTATACCTAATCCGCCATTTTCTTTGGGTAGGCAACATCCTTCCATTTCACCTTGGCTTTTTTGGCCCCACCCCAAAGAAATAATTTAAGGATTTTTCCAATTCCCTTATGACCTTTTTGGGTAGAAGAAATGCAGCGGTCCAGTATCTGATGATTGATTCCAGAACTGATTTAATCAGCTGGATCCGCCCACCGTATGAAAGTTGAGAGGACGACCAGCTTTTGACTTTAGCATTAGCTTGTCTATTACGGTCCACAGTGTGTGAAAGAGAGTTGACCTGAAATAAGTGGAACACCCAGGTACCTTATGGGCAAGGTTACCTAGCTTCATACCAAGGATGTTTGACAAGGCAACCCTAGTTTGTGAACTCAGGCCAGAGAAAAAGAATTTCACATTTTGCCAAATATTGGTTGTAGTTCAGATAGCTTGAAATTCATGCAGGGCAGCCTTTACAATCTGGAGGGAGCTCTCCTCTGCTTTGCATAGGATAAATAAGTCATCCGCAAAGGCTAATGAGGATATCTGAAGGTCCTTACATTTGGAGTGATATTTGAATGGGGAGCCCTGCAATTTTGACTTAAGCAACTGGTGATGAAGCTTTCCATTGATAAGGAATAAACAGGCAAGGAGAGAGTGGATCTCCTTGCCTTAACCCTCTTGAGGATTGAAATTTCCCACCAAGGAAAACCATTCAAATTTACAGAGAAAAGAAGGAGTTGAATGCATAACCAAATCCAATGGCATGTAGTTGTTGGAAACCCCATCTTTTTCAGTAAGGTCATCAAAAATTCCCATTTGACCATTGCGAAAGCTTTCATTATATCAACCTTGATTGCACAATCTTTAGGGCCTCCTACTTCTGTAGTTTTTGACAATTTCATGCATTAGCAGGATATTCCCCTTGAATTTGCCCTACCTTTGACAAAAGCCGATTGATTTTCATTTACCAGGTCGGGAAATTAGAGGCTTTAATCTGGTCACAAGAATTTTGGAGATAACTTGTAAGTTACATTGCAGCATGAGATCGGTCTGAAATCCTTCTGCGGATGGGTGTCTCAACTTTTGGTATTAAGGTGATAGAGCAGTGGCGTTTATAGGATAATAGACAAAGTTGTGAGAGAAGAAATAATGGATTGCCATCTAGGAATTCCTCTCCAACTAATCCCCATTTGCCTTGTAAAATTCAGCTGTATACCCATCCAGGCCTGGGTGCACTATCATCTTTCAGGGAGAATAAAGCATTCTTATCTCCTCTCTAGTCACTTGCGGCTGAAGGCCTACGCGTTGCTCATTACTGATAGAATTCCCAGTCCATACAAAATCTGGGCTGGCAAAGCCATTGGTTCAGTAAAAAGCTTCTGAAAAAATTCAACTGCCATGGTTTTTTATTATCTCATAATCCTCAATAATGGATCAGGCCCTCGTTTCCAATCTCAAGATTGTTTCCTCGCAGTGTGTGAATTTGACCACCCTATGGAAGTATTTTGTTGTTCTTGTCTCCTTCCTTCATCCATTTACTCTCGATTTGTTCTTGAAAAAGACTCCTCAAAATCCAGAGATTAATATATGAGTATCTGTGTTTTTTTTTCCTCATCTTGGATAATTTTATTTGTGGGATCATTTATGAGCCTTTGTTGGGTGTTTCAAGAAAACTCTTGGCCATTTCTACTCATAACTCTTTTTTACCATAAACCTTCAACAATCTAAGTGTTTAAGCCCTGAGTTCTACATCTACACTGTTTTTAGCCACCACTAGGTTTTTACTCCTTCAAGTTGACACATTACCCATATATAGGTCTTATACCCAGTAGTTGACCTCATGTATGTTCTTGATCCAGCTCAGTCTGCACCTATAAAAACCGTAATGCCCCAGTGAATACGTTTCTTGAAGTTAATCCTTGACCTGATGCTGCCTTTGAATACCTTAGAATCCTCAAAGATCCTTAAGATGTTCATTGATAGGAAAATGTATAAATTGACCTACAAAGCTAACTGCATAACCTATGTAGGTCTAGTTGACACAAAAAAAACCAGGTTACCAATTAGTTTTTGATTATTTAACCTACCAGCAAGAGTTTTATTCCATAAATCACTTGGTTTATGTTCTGGCTCTAATGGTGTGACTACAAGTTTACACCCTATCTTGAAACAAATCTATAATATACTTTGTTTGCGATAATACTCATTCCATCATTTTTCATACCTACCTCCATACCTAGGAAGTACCTCAATTTTTCCTAAATCTTTAACTTCAAAGTCTAGAGACAACTGCTATTTTATTAGTTTTGTACCTTGAAAATCATTTTCAATTAAAATAATACCATCCACACACAGAGTAAGAATACTAAGTCTACCTACCCCAGTAAGTTTGTGAATAAAGTACGATCACTTTGAGTCTGTTCAGAACCATGTTTTGCAACAGCTTTGTTGAAGCTTCTAAACCAAGCTCTAGGTAATTGTTTGAGGCCATATAAAGGATTTCTTTAAAATACATGTCACTTGTTTATTTGTGTTGTTACTAAATCCAGATGTGATATCCATGTACGCTTCTTCTTTGTAAGTCTACACATAAGAATGTATTCTTAACATCTAATTGGAATAATGGTCAGTCAAGTTCATAGCTAGAGAAAAAATTACTCTTAAAGTATTTAGTTTTGCCACAAGTACAAAGTTTCTGAGTAATCATTCCATATGTCTGAATGAAACCTTTTGAACTAATCTTAATAGAAAATACCCATTTACAACCTACTATTTTAATTCCTTGCGTGGCAAGGGAATAGTTCTCAAGTGTTGTTTTCGAGGGGAGCATTCATTTCCCATAAACTGCTTACCTCCAGTGAGGCACACTAAATGCTTCATGGATATCTTTAGTTATAATTTGACTGACTAACGAATTTGTAAAGGCTTTAAAATATGAACTCAGTTTTCATATGACAAGTTGCAGAGAAAGTCTTTAGTATATTTTCTCACACCTTTTCTAAGTGCTATAGAACTGTTATTTAGAGAAGGTTCTGGGTCAGAGTAACTTTCTGTCTCTATGGTTGGTTGATCACTACTCATTTGTGGATGTTTCCTAGTATAAACTCCAGTAATAGGAAGATTCAATCAGATTGGATTCAGTGTACCCAGTAGTTGCAAGTTCATCTCTACAGTTTTTTCTGTTCACCTCTCTTTGAATTCGATTGCTGGTGGTGTTGACCTTACAATATGAATAATATTCTATAAGTTTTTTTTGGTTCTAGTATAGCATTGCCTGAAGTAGGATTTTTTGAGTGATATGCATGTTCTTCATCAAATGTGATATCTAAGATTACAAACATCTTCTTAGAGATCGGACAATAGCATTTGTAACTATTCTGAGTACCATAATGTCTTATTGACCCACTATTCAGTTTACCTCTCATGTGAGACTGCATATGGTACATGCAATGCACCCAACAATCTAAAAGGTAAAACAAATAGCAAATTAGTATCAGGGAAGTATTCGATCAATTTCTGTTTATGATTAATTAAGATAACACCTTTGATGGCATTTTGTTAATCAAATAAGTAGCAGCAAGTGTTGTCAATAGCACGAGGCACATTGTAGCGCGACGGCCAAATTTTTGTAGCGCCGTAGCGCGCGCTACAAGCATCTGAGGCGCATAGACAACTAATAAACTAAATATTAGGTAACAACTATAAACATAATATAAAATTTCGTAATTGTTCAAAAAGTTTAAGCATAGATTAATTAAAACATAGATAGAACATAAAAACAATTGTTCAAATTGTTCAAACTTCCAGCATAGCTAAAACTAAAATAATTCCGAATCATCAAACACAAAACCTTCATTTTCTTCATCCTATTATATTCACCATCTAAAGCTAGAAGATCAGTTTCTTCTTCTTCATCTACAAGCACACAAGAACTTGCATTCGAACTTGAACCTTCACCCCTAGCAACTTTGGTGGATCTAGTGCCATAAATAGGATCGTAAACACCGGCAACCTTACAAATCACGCTCCATCTCAATGAACCATCATCAAACACATAATTTGATGGGATTGTAGCTTAGGCTTTATTATTTAGTTTTTCTTTCCATTTATTTTAATAACTGAAATTACTATTTTTAAAAAAAAAACTAAAATTACTGTAGCTCGTGCTACGTGCGCCTCGCGTCTCGTGCGCTACGTGCGCCTCGGCCGCGCTTCCAGAAGGTTGCTACGCTACATGACCTTGTAGCGATTGATCTTGCGCTGCGCACTCCAGACAACACTGAGTAGCAGTAATGACTGCTTCTCCAAATAAGATTTTGGGACATTCATTAAAAATATAATATTTCTGGTTACTTCTAATAGATGCATATTCTTCCTCTCAACTACTCCATTTTGCTGTAGGTGTGTATATGCAAGAAGTCTGATGGTGTATCCGAGTCTCAGTCATAGACACTTTTACTATTTTATCTAAATATTCAGCTCTATTGTTTGACCTTAATATTTCTGTAGTAACATCAAACTGGTTCTTGACTTAGTTAACAAAGTTTTTGAAAATCCGTCATACTTCTGACTTTTTTTTTGATCAAGTATACCAAGGTTACCCTTGTGTGGTGATCAACAAATGTAGCAAAACATTTAGATCCATTAATGTTGGCAATCCTAGAAGACCCTAATATATCAACATGTACTAAATGAAAGGGTTGAGTTGATTTATACACTTCGGTAGGGTAGCTGGTTTAAGTATATTTAGCAAGCTGACAAACTTCACAACAAATGTCCTTATAATTGATCTTCATAATAATTCTAGCACAATCATTTTCAAGTACACAAAATTGGGATGTCCCGATCTCTTATGTCATAGCAAAATCTGATCACTACTTAATCCTACACTAGAACAGGAATAACTCTTAGCTAAGCTATCTTGTTTCATGAATTGTTCTCTCTCTTCAGCTTTGCAAAATGTAGAATATATCTAGTTTTTTATCAATGCCAATCATCTTCCTTATAGTTTTCTCCTGAAAGCAACACTCAGAAGGTAAGAACCATGCAAAGCAATCATTATCCTGCGAGATTTTTTCTACTGATATTAGATTGAAATCTAGACAAGAAACATACAAACATCATATAAAAAATTTTATTACTGAGTCTAAATATTCCTTTTTCAATGACTTGTAAACATACCCCATTTGCTATCTTCACAAATTTGAGATTAGTAAGAGGTTCATAAGAGGATAACAATTTTTTTATTATATGTCATGTGATCATAAGCTTCTGAATCAATGATTCAAGAGTAATGCTTACTATTCTGAATGTTACATGCGTGAGCCTTAGTTGCCTATATCGGTGTAGAGTGTGTGCCAGCTTGTTGTTTTCTTAGCAATTGAAGCAAAGCTTCAATCTGACTATGTGTAGGTAAGGATGGGTTTAAATGAACTGGTACACTGTTTCCATCGCTACTTACTGAGCTGGCAGTATAAGTCTTGGTGGATCTTCAAAGATTGTTTGTTGGTCTAGCTGGCCTCACTTCTCTTGGTTTTCTATATAGTTACCAACATTCATCAATCACATACATTGACTTCTTACAATATCTACAAAGGTTCTGTTATTGTTATTTTGAATAGACAGTCCTGGTCTTCTTGTTACAAAAGCAGAAGCATGTACATCAGTTGGACCAGCAGTCTGAGTTAGATTAACAGATGAATCTGAGATAATATGTCATTTGTTTATAAGGATAGGAGAGCCTTCAGTCACTAGGGAAGGCAAAGACCTCATCATGAGTTTCTTTCTACTTTCTTCATGTCTTATTTCAGAGAATGCAGTCTTGAGACTTAGTAATGGTTTATTCCCAAGAATCCTGGTTCTCACATAATCAAAATATTTATGTAGACCAGTCAGAAATATAAAACCTGTTTTGGTTTAAGTAATATTTTTATATATATGTCTGCCTGACATGTTCACTGATGGACTTCAAGGACATCAATCTGTTGCCAGATCTTAGTCAGTTGCGTGTAGTATTTATTGATAGGCAAGTCTCTTTGCTTTGTCTTGAAGTTGTGCTTCAAGTTTATATAGTTCAGAAGTGTTTTATGCGGAATACATCTCCTTTGCTCCTGACCATATCTCAACTACAGTAGAGTAAAGTATGGAATTGTCACCTCTATCATTGATCCTATTAATCAAGACATAATCATGGAGTTTTCAGATTTTCTAACTCTAAAATTTTAGTCGTAGGGGCAGGAATGATCACATCTCCAAAGAGATAGTATTCCTTGTCTCTACCAGTAATAAATATCTCAACTGCCCTTCTCCATGATAGGCAGTTGTTTCCAATGAGTTCATGATTTGTAGTCATGATAGGAGCTCCATTAGGTAGAAGAGGCATTAAACCCTGCGCTTGAAGGTTGTTCAAAAGTGGAAGTTGCCTTAATTTCATTAACTTCAGCAGAATGTGAGGCCATTTAAATACAGATAAGGAGATAGTTTGATGCCATATAGAGAATTGAGAAATTATTCATCAACTTAATCTTTAGATGTACAAATGACCCCCTTTATATAGGGGATGCTAATAAATCTCAAGTGGCCCACACAACCAACGGCTATAATCTAATTACTATGGCTATATTGGTTTAGTCACTAAACTAGTGACTTATACAAAGGTATATTGCCTATACAAGTGTATACTCTCTATGTATGTGTATGTGTAATTTGTGTATACACTGTATACGCATATATATACACACACACACATGTATATTTTACTGTATAACTATACTCATACTGATAATAATATGAATAGTAATCGTCGTCGTCGTCATTATCATCATCATCAATATGCACATACTAAAGCTATAGGTATGCATACGAGCTACTGTTGGACTGCGTTTGAAAGTAGTTATATCTGTCTTTGGTCATGATATCAATTTGTACATTAGACCAACAAAGGACATCCAACAAAACCCTCTTAAAGATAACAGAAGTAATGATAACGATATGAAAAATCAAAAAGTAGTAACAACAGGAACACCATCACCACCAAATGCAAGAAAATGCACCCTAACAATAATAGGAGTAACAAGACCAAAAATGACAATGACAAGAAATAACAGCGATAAACTGATAACAACATTAATAATAAACATCATCATTGTCGTCATTATCATCATCATCGAGATGCACATACTATAAAGTTGCAGCCTTTTGAGATGAAGAATGTCCACCAACATGTAAGAGGTTAGGAATGCATCTAGACATAGCAAATGATAAATTGAACAAAGTATACGCCTTTCAGATGAATAAAAGAACTAAAAAGAAAGTCTTAAACACTAAAAGAACAGAGAGAGAAACAATGGTTACTTGCTTCAGACTTGACGTGCCATATCCACTATATGAAGACGAAAAAAGAAATTGGACTAATGACCATTTCTCTATGTCTAAGGCAATAGCCAAAGGCTCCAGGTACCTGCAAAAGCAAATTTTCTAATTGAGAAGATACCAAAATTTCATACTAAGCTAGTAGTTGAACTGCTCTAATAGAAGAGAGTAAATATGAAAATCTGGAAATTTTGCAGTGGTGTCCACTGGTTTTGTGGGAGAGGAATACCAGATCTTCAACATAAATTGAATTCGATCAAGGATAAAAACTTTTGAGTTTTAAAGGTGGAAGAATAATATTCAATTACACCAAAGAGACATACTGAGTAGCCAAAATCCATCTGTTAGTCCACCAATAAAAATGACTTGTTGTTTATAATCTCCAGTTTTAAATGCAACCTGCACCAGAATAAAAATCAGAGGCAATCACAAGAAAATTTGATTCATTCACACCTAGATCATGAATTTCAAAACTCACACTATGTAGGAAAACAATGGCTTGATAATACAAATGGAGGGTCGATATGAAAACCGTCTATTCTTAGCACATTCATCACAGTTAGTAGTTATGGTTGCTATGCAAAATGAACGCAATTAAGTTACACGTGAATATTGAAGAAGCTGTGACAACGAAATATTACAAAACGATGGATTCAATTAATGATCAAGCTGACTAATGACAGCATTCGGCCAATGATCTCTTTGCTAATGTGATTAATAAAACGTGCATACTGTATAAATAGAAATCTTAGCAGTCCGACCTGGAGTTCAAGATTGTAAGTTGAAATCAGATGGAATAAGCTATCACAGTAGAAAGTACATTGTAAAGGTCTAATTGCTGACATCCTTCCACAAAATCCGAAGGTTATTATTGTTATTATTTTCCAAGAAATGGTCTTCAACTGTAATCATGGTATTACGTCTTTCTATCTGTATAGAACTGTAGATGTAATTATCAAACACATAGTAAATGGAGTTTGATTTCAATAAAATCAAGTGCATCATTCTTGGCTTTAGGGCCTCCGGCCTTGCATTACACATGTAACAATTTTAGCTCAGACTACCTATTGCTTTTTGAGAAACTTAGAACATCATTTATTCCACTCCTGGCTTGGTTGATGTCTTCACATCTCTATCCCATTGCTTCATGATATATTTGATAACAGCCTTCCTCCCTGTTAGAAAAACGAATACAACCAACTCCATGCAAAGAATAGATTTCTAAATTTTTTGTTACATGTTTGATCAATTAGGTAGCATGTGAAATTAGTTCCTTGAATCTTTTAGCCAATTTTCAGACAACAGCATTCTTTTATTACAGTGTAAGTTTCCTGAGGCTTACAGCTAGGTCTCTCCAACAAGAAAATCCTGCAAGAGATTTGACATACTTCAAATTCTTGCCCATCGTCGATGAAAAAGATCAATCACTTAAGATTCCACCCCCCCCCCCGTGCTCCCACTACCTCACGAGAGAGAGAGGAGAGAGAGAGCGGAGAGAGAGAGAGAGAGAGAAGAGAGAGAGAGAGAGAGGAGAGAGAGAGGAGGAGAGAGAGGAGAGGAGAGAGAGAGGAAGAGAGAGAGAGAGAGAGAGAGAGAGAGTAAAGAAGCTTAAGTTACAACAAGATTCGTTAAACTACTTAGTTTTCCGCCAAGCAGCATCCTATATCTGAGATCCAATTGTTAACTAATCAACCTTGACTACATATGATTTAAAGATGGGATACGAACTACCTCAAGAAACAAGAAATAAACACAGATATACCAATCAGAAGCAAGACCAAAGAAAAGATAATAAAAGAAAAGGTTCCACTGTAATAACAGCTGAACAACAAGAAATGAACTGACCTGAATGGGCTTAGGACCATATTTGAACATGACACCACATAACTGATTTCTCTTATTAACTGGCCCGCCGCCGAATTCACCAGCGGAGGCCGCGGTTGTTGCGGTGGCGGAGGAATTATTGGGCATTGCTACAGTGGCGGAGCGGCCACGGACAATGCTTGTGAACCAAGAAGGCGACGGCGACGGCGACGCCGATGACGCTGAAGACAGGGAAGCTGAAGTCGATAGGTTCATGTGGAAAGATTTACTACTATTATCATACGACAATTTTCAAGATTTTGGGTCACGACAAAGATTTAGAAAAGAACTAATGAAAAATTACCCAAATGTGACAACCGAAAAAAAAAAGCAAGTACGAAGAGTCTCACGGTAAACAAACTCTTTATTATGTAACATGGAGTTATTGTTTGTTTGTTTCTCACTTTTTTTCATAGTCTAATAATAGCTTTGGTTATGATTGAATATCGTACATAACTCTTTATTATTTAAATGGAAGTATTGTTTCTGTGTTTCTCCCTTTTCTCATACTCTAACAATAATTTTGGTTATAATTGGATATCGTGAATATGATTATTTTTGTATAATTTTTTTGGCTATTTTACTGTATAAGTATGAATTTGTTGTGAAGATTTTCGTGAAATGTAATAGGACAGACAGAGTCAGTAGAGAGTGCGTTGGCATTTGGCACGGCGTCGTTAAAACGAAACTACGCCGAATTATTGGTGGCGTTCTTGTCATTTTACGAAATAAAATTGTTGAGATTTTTCTACTCTTTTGTTTTATAAATATTATTTTATAAATATTATTTTATTTTAACTTGATCATAACTTAAAAAAGTCAAATATTTTAGTCACCCGTTTGAAAAAATTAATCACTATTTATATTTTAGCGTTAGTTGGATACTTCATACTTGATCTAAAATAGAGAAATCAAATATGAAAAGATAGTATATAAACTTTTACTACTAACATTCAGAAATTGAACAATATTTTTAAGACAAAACAAAATAAAAATTAAAACAATGTTTTTTTTTTATAAAAAGAGTAATAAATTTGACACAATAAATTCAAAGATGAATAAAGTATTTTCTTGGAGAAATTTGATACGCGTCGTTATTAACAACTAATGAATGATGTTTGATGTCGTTGAATAAAAGATATATGAATTGGTGGCATAACTTATGAATTCTTCAAGTCATAACAACTTTATTTGAATAGCAATAACCTTTTACGCTTAAAAACCAATACTGCTATAACACCAAGACAATTAATTATTTTTAGTTACATTATCCTCATCTTCATTCCTTACTTTACTAGACATTATTATCTAGAGGTGTAAATGGTCCGGTCCGACCGGTTTTTGTGTATGTTGGCAACCAAACCATTTGTAACGGTTTTGAAGACCAGAAACCGGAACTAGACTAGAACCGGTCAACAAACTGGTTGACCGGTCCGATTTGGTTTGGTTTGGTTCCGGTTTTTTCGGTTTCAAATCTGCTTTTGCCTTTTGGAATACAAAGACAATATATTTCCTTGAAAGATGCATTAACAGTTAACACATTA